>OY728133.1:1067538882-1068738882 GCA_963277665.1 Viscum album | reverse complement strand
TACCATATATAACTCTATATAATGATTAGGATAATTCCTCTAACGTGGTCTCAGATGTCTAGATCAATAAGCAATCACTTTTTCCACCAACATCAAAACCGTTCAGAGTCCAACTCATGACGTGTTAAAGTACACGATATATGCATTTCCTAACAAAAGTAAAATGAGGATTGATGATGAGGCCATCCTTCTCTCTTGATCATAAAAATCACTCTTGTAATCATCTGACCATAAAAAATTCTCCCTTTCTTATTCATCCTAAACATTGGTGCTTCCAGACGGGAGAAGTACTAGATTCAACCCTGATAATAACTTTATAATCCCAGAAATATCTGAATATCAAATAAATTATTGGAACATTCCCAGGATACCATGGATTCTACATTCTTTAGTTCCATTAAAAGTCCATACTTTAAGATGACATGACCCAGAAATTTCACATTATTAATTGAAAAACTTAATTTGGTTATATCGGTGTAAATATAATGATATATCAATATAGTAAAGATAGTGTCAAGATGTTTTTCATGATATTCCACTGACTGGGATCACGCTATGATATCATTGATACAAACAACCACAAACTGATCCATAAAATTATGAAGTATCATATTCATCAAGGATAAGAATACATATTGTGTGTTTTTAATAACTAAATTCATCACCAAAAACTCATAAAATTGATACCTAATCCTAAATTTTGTTTGAGGTATCTCTTATGGCATCACTCATAACTGATGATACCTTGATATATAGTCATTATTAAGGAAAATCTGCCTACCTCTCAAATAGTCAAAGATATAGTTGATGTGTGGAAGGGGATACCCATTCTTTATAAGTATCAGGTTGAATATATGATAATCCATAAACAAAAAAAGGTCCCATCAACCATCTTGGGGGAAAGAAATGGGGGGAAACATGGAGCTTTACTTGAAAATATAAAACCCTTGGATTCTAGATAATCTTGGTGAATGATCAATTATTGATGGGCTATTGGTTGCATTCTATAAGGTGGAATAGAACATAGCTCCGATCCCAACAACAACTCAATTGTGAAAATTATTTTGCTCGCATGTGGAAATATGTAAAACTAGTCATAAAAAACATCCTTTAAATGGTTTACCACTAGAGGAAAAGTATCCCACTACATTCCTCTATCATCTAGAGTAAAACATGATATCTAATCCCTAAGATAATCTAACCTACATTGAATTAGTCAAGTAAAAAATACCTAAAGATCCCATAGACCCTGGTCAATAAAGTTGTCTCCCTATAAGGATATAAAGGTAACACTCCTCTCATAATAGTAGATATGAGCCTAGTATAGAAATACTAAATACATACCTAGAATCAATTTGAAACCTATCATATCCAGCACAAATGGTTCCCAATGAAATGGTAACGACTAATTTATAGATATTACATCTTCAAATGTCTGATATTCTTTGTCCACACTCTGAAATCTATATCTATTGTTAAGAAAGTATGCATGATATCCAAAACTAAGCCCAAAAAATTTTAAAATATTGATGAAAAACATAAATTTGATGATCTTATATCAAACCAAACACTTTCTAGGGTAGATGATACAATAATTGTAACCCTAATAGTAGAAGGCCCTATATCCAAACAAGTCAAAGTAGACTTCATAGTGTGATGATGAATTTACCCTATTCCCAGGTCTATAGTATGAATCCCATGTGTGGTTTTTGCTAACTTGTACTACCTCTCCTGCACTGGTGTACCATGCCCTTACCTTGTCCTATAAATCTAGTGTAACTCTAGGTACTATCTTATTATGGGGAAGTTATTTCCTTCATATAAACTAGAACCTATCCCAGTCTATTCACACTACTATTATTATACATTCACCCACAAACCCTATGTAGAAGGACCAAATTACAATAATAAATCCACTTAAAATAAGTGTGTGTACATTGATTCCTCTTATAAAAAAAATTCCACACTGATATAACTATAACGAAATAGGGTCCTGAGATAGTTACCCAATTCCTATAATGCTATTCCCTTAGCTTCCTAAGTGATAACTATCATAAAAATGTTTTTTACTAACAAAAGATGATCTCATAGTATGACTTGCTGAAATAACATAACCACTAATCATGGCCTATATTAGATTCGTTTCCATGGTTAGAGCCAAAATCATGAATTCTTCAATGAATATCATAAAAAAATCTAACTATTAAATGATCTTATAGTGAATCCCATCCTTGAATAGCCTCTCCTTAGAAATATCAGCAACTACTGGAGATGGTGAAATGAGTAGCAATTAAATTAAGAATTTAGAGTAGTCCATCAATTACATGATCTATTGTTTCATGAGGTTCTAAGAGAAAACAGACCCCATGATTGATGAAAATATGAGTTGGATCCCATAGAAGGTGACACAATGAGCTGAGGACTCCAAAACACCCTTTGGATTAGGGAACAGACCACCACAACAAGTTCGGGGGCCCGCGACGGTGACCCATAGCACTCTCCACGTCCCAAGAGGACCTGACCAGTTCTCCCAATAGGATGGGATAACCCATATGGTTTGGGATGGGCCTCGCGGACTAGGTTGGATCTGGGCTGGGTTGGTGGACCTCGGTCTGGTTCGGGTATATCTAACCGAGTCGAAACGGACAGAGACCCAACCGTCACCTTTTTATTAAAATGTACATAACTTCCAAACCATGCATCTGGTTGACGATGTGTTTGCGGAATTGGAACCCTCACAATGGGATGGTCCTTTGGAAATACTACCAATGAGTTTTAATGGAATTCGGGTTACAATAGATGACTTTAGAAGTAAATTATTTTTAAATCTAGCACACTACAAGCAAAAATCCAACGGCTAACTGTGACAAGAAATAAGTGACAAGCGGACCTCAGCTTCCCTATAACTGAACAATCCTTAGTGGCTTAGAAGATGATTAGAACTCAGTGGCCCAATATTTGAGCAAACCTTAGTGGCCCCGTAGATGAGAAGACCTCAGTGGTCCAATAGCCGAACTGACCTCAGTGGCCTGATAGATGAGCAGACCACAGTGGCCCGACAGCCGAGTGGACCTCAAGGCCCGCAAATGAGTGGAACTTAGTGACCCGAAAGACCTTAGAGATTCATTGGGAATAAGCCCCTCAACAGTACACAATTTTTATTTTTAGGAATGATAATCTTGCTTTCTATACTTTAGGTTATACCTATGTGAGCTGAGTCTAGTAAATATCTCTCGAATGTAATTCTTAAAGGCTACAATTCATGTACCTCTTTAGTAGTCTGTTTTGTGCATAATTTCATTTGTGGTATTACCGTTGTGTTTTGGGGTCCTCACAGAGTATTGTGTTACTCACCCCTAAATGGGATCTCCCCGCACATGTTGTGTCCCATGCAGAATACAGATGCTTTGATAGAGACCTTGGTGGTCCAGCACCAAGCGGTGGCCAGTGAGATCCGACATACGAGGCATACTTCTACAATTTTAGGAGGCATCCCCTTCACCTACCCTTTAGGTAGGGATTATTGCAGATGGAATTCAGTAGATTTTATTTGTCTTGTTTTTTGGGCTTTTATTTTGGCCCCTTTACTTACAGTATTGTAATTATACTCTCATTGGTTGTCTTAGTGGAATGCTTGTTTAGTTATCAGCATTGTGAATTTGGATATGTGTGTGTGTGCATGTATATAAGTTATTAGAAAAATTAATCCCACTTACGGTGTAATGACTTAGGTGAAAGTCACCAACACCTATCCATTTGGAGGTGTTCTTAGGGGAGTCATGGCATGGGCCCCAATGGATAATTCATAACAACAGAATAGTTCTTTCATTTCATTTATCATATTTAATAGTTATCTCATCTAATTGTTCATATAAGAAAATGTATCACATGTAATAAATATGTCACCATTTGGAACAATGCATGCAATGATATAAACCTATTATTCTATAATGATGCATGCATACTAATATCACCCTATATCGGGCCATGTGTATAAATCTTGAGAAATAATAAAACCTCACCCCATGTGAATCAAAAAAATTTAAATAATAATAACCATAAAAAACAAACAACATGAACAAAAATCCTATCCATTGGTACATGTATTTCCCCTCATACATGTGTTAAATAATCCAAATCACATGCTCATTACCATGTCCCAACACATACTAGTATCCTTTCTACCCTTCCAAAAAAGTAACGTAGCATAAAACAAAACCTGAATCTGATATCAATTTATAACATCCCCTGATCATATAATCTCACATGTGCACAATATGGGTTTGTTACTAGACCGCAAGAGTGGATCCCCGTATCCAGGAAGACATTGACTAGCAATGGGGGTGTATAGAATATAAAATGGAGACTATACCCCCTGGTAGAAATTTGTAATACATTGGAATTAAAAAATACTAGAGTAATAGAAATTGAAAAAAAACACCATAATGGAAAAAACAAATAATAAGTTTCAACTAAATATTTAAATAATAATAAATTGATAATGAAATCCGAGGATAAAATGTATCTAAATTTTAAAATGATGGAAATAAAGATAAAGGAAAATTATAAAATAAATAAACTCAAAATACCCTAATCCTAAACCCTATGTTAGTCCCATATCCATTATCCAAAACATCTAGAAAGTAACAATAAAAAACAAGGTTCATTTCCCTTATCCAAACTGGAATCCATGAAATCAAATCGGTTACCAAATGGAGGATAGTATAGGGAGTGAGTAAAACTTAGTAGGTCGACACCAACATATCAAAAAAAAAAAACAAGACTGATAATTCATGCATTAAATTAAGCGATAAACATGTGTACTAATTAATCAATTAATTACAGTATGACAATCAACCCGCTTCAAGACCATGCATGAATATCTCAGTGCATGTAGATAAAACATACTAATAATAAACAAGAAGTATGTGGATAATCAAATAACTACTCCAATACCTGTATTAAATACACCATAACCATGAAAAGACCTTTATATATGAATTTTATCATAATCCAAAAAACTCATTATATTAGCGTTTTAGAATCTCTAGGAATATCTCTCCATATAATCATCTCATTATGACTAGAAAAATTCCTTTATATTATAATTTTAATATCATTAGGTATAGTCCTTTATATAATTATTTCATTATCTTTAGGAAACCCCTTTAATATAATCATTTCATCATCTCTGAGAATATAACTTTATATAAGAATTTTAGGATCACTAGGAATAACCCATTATATTATAGTTTATAAAACAATCACAACACAAGTCACAATTGAAAGAACAACACATCATAATATCATAATCCACAATAGTTAATTCAAATAATTTTTATTTTTCTTGTAATTACCCAATTATTATCTATATTACATATTAATTCACTCCCATTCTAGTTTTCACACCCATTTTCGGTCAAATTATCACCAATTATTCAATAAACAAGGAATAATTTTTATGAGGTTAACAAATCATAAGAAGTCACCTTATATTTCATTTTATGCTATGTAATATTTTAATATATTAGCTACTTCATTATTGTTCAATGGTTGGATCCCCATATGGGGAGCTACATGTTAGGTCTTGACACATTTAGATCCATTGGGATCCAATTAGTAGTCCAAATACATGATTATCATCACCCAATATCTTGTTTATTAATAGGCACGCTATGGCGGCAAAGTCACATAATATTGCACATTCTGAAACAAATATAAATAGACCATGGGGTTTTGTTCTAGACAACCTACCTTTATCCAGTAATTCAAATAGAATTCCCAACTTGGAATTCCAACCTGTAATAAAGATGAAGATCATAAGAAAGATACTATATCACACAATAACTATCCCAGTTCAATAGAATCCAATATATTACTCAATGATAATTGATAACAAGTGTGAGAGAGGGGAAAAAATAAAATAAACTCATCAAAGATTAAATGTTTGATCAAGATGACTAGAAAGGAATGAATAATTCAAATATCACTTGGATTTACACAATTATTCAAGAGAGATATAGAGAGAGAATCATGGTAAATGAAATAAAATCATACATAGAACATGTTTTAGAACCACCAATCCTGAGATATTCATGATATTAAAACCATTCATGATTTGAATTTATCAATTTATGAGATACAACAAAAAACATGTCACCCGAGGTTATAATAACCCCGATTGATCATTTCACAGACTGAATAGGTTTCATGGCATGTACAAGTTTCATGCCCCGAATGAGTTCATGGAATATTTTCAGTAAAAATTTCACATTGTGTAAACCATTTAAAAAATGAAAGTTTCCAATAGATAGATTTCAACCAAGCCTATATGGAAAGAACCTGAACTACCTATGAATCATTCCAAACAATGGAAAATCCTCACAAGGACTTGACATATTTATACAGAGACTCCATTAATTAAAACAAATATACATCCATAAATGTTCTGTTATTTTCACTAGAAAATTATCTCCATCCCAAAAGGAACATGATCACCAAGGTTTAAATAAATAGAAAAACCTAACTAAAATAGGTTCAACCAAAACTCAAAGTGGTAATGATACTAGAAATATATGTCATGTTACATAATATTTCCATAATACTTTAAAAACATTCACACATTTTCATACTCTTTGATTTCATAGAATTAATATGTATATCAAAAGCTTCAATAGTTTTTGGTAAATATTTTTTGTATTAGATAATATTCATGAAAAGTTCTAAAAAAAGAAATATTGTTAAATGTTTTAAAAGGGTATATAAATTAATATATATAATTACAATTAAAATGTTCCTAACATATAAATTGATGTTAGTCACAAATAATATTTTTTTAGTTATTTAATTTATATGATAAACACCAATAGTGTCATGACTCCATTAATTGTATATTTATAGTCTAAATAAAACATTTCAAGTATTAATATCCTTAAAAACCAATTTATGTCTAATATTTCGAATGTTCAGTTTTTTCATAGTAAGATTATGATTCATATTCAATAATAAAAAATGTTTCCTTTGATTTTTCCCCCATTTGAAATTAAATATAACAGTTTACACCATGTTTTTATCATGAATGATATTTATAAAATTAAAGAATGAAAGAAGATTTTCATTTTTATTATGTAGTTTTTAAAAATATAATAGCTAGTCTATAATAGTTATAATAGGATGATTGATTTTTTAAATAAAAAAAATCAATTACGGGAACAAGTATTTCCACTATTGGGTTCTGAGATACCTAAATTCTAAATATCATATAATTATATGGTAATAATGAATTTTTTAGGGTATCCTATTTGATATTATACACTAATATCCCACCATCATAGTGGTTCATTGGTGTCTATATATATAAATCAAAATCATTTTAATCATAGAATATTTTAAAATAATAAAATAATCAGTACATTTTCAATAAAATTAATAAAAAATATTTGAGATAGGAAAACATGTTTTAGGTATCTTGAATTTATGTAAACTCTACTCTAGGTATGGATATTTCCATGAAGGGAATGAATTAATGATATAAAAAGTTTCACACAAAAAAACTTTAATAAAAGGGTTTATGCCATGAAAATAATTATTCTTAAAGAAGGATTCAAATCATAAAATAAAATTGAAATTTGTAAATAATATAATGAGTGATATGCTCATAAAATAACAAGTTAATGTCAGCTTGGAAGTTGAAATGCACATACTTTACAGTAATCAGAATTATTTAAATAATTTCTAAAAGAATGAATATTATAATTTCTCGTAAAAAAATTATATAATTATTTATAAATATCAAAAAGTAAATAAAACAAGGTAATCAAATGATAAAAATTTAGGTTAAACAAGTAAAGGAATTTATTTTATATAAATAATATAAATAAGTGAATGAAAATAATTTATAAAAAATTATTCATCCAGTGAGATGATCAAAATATTAAGTATAAATGTGGTTTACAAAAGTAAATCACTAAAGTAAATTATGGTAGTACTTGATATGTCAAAATGCTACAGTGGTTTATTAAGAGAAATCCACACTCCCCTAAATATATATATATAAATGTAATTTCCTATCCATTGAATTTAATAAATTTTAACCAATGTTAACAAAATTAACTTATAATATGATATGTTATGTAAAACATTGAGTAACATCAATTTCCACATTCTATTAAATGGGAAAATATATCCTTGTACCTAAGAATTCATTATAAGAACATAACATGAAATAAAATATGGTTATAATGAAAATGGATCTAATTTTTTTTTGAAATTTTTTTATTAAAAATCCTAATATAAGGAATAAAGAATTTTTATTGAAATTCTTATAAGTTTAGGATAATAATATTATTCTTTGGTAAGAGTTTAAGGAAACAATAAGGTGAATGTATAATTTTATATGTGTTTTTATATTAATCTCATAATATATTATACTAATGAATCATTCAATTGACCTCCAAATATCTTTTATATACATATTGAAATAGAAACTTTTTATTGGTATACTCATATTTAGTTATATTGAAGATGTAGTAATTGATGATTATGTGTCATGCTGATCACTCAAATTTTTGATTTTGTTCCATGAATTATAATTTATATTGTAAAATATTTTATTTTAGGTCATAGAATAATATAAATATCTGAGGAAATAAGGATATGCTAAAATGATATATTCCAATTGATTTTTATAAATTTCATTCATGTTACAAATCCAAATGATCAATTTAGATGTATTGATTGGATCAATTACTAAATATGAGATATTACATAGCTTTAAATGTTATGATTTAAATATTATAAAAAAATTGATATTTATTATCCAAGATACTCAAATAATATTTCTAATCATTTGTCTCTTTATATTCTTATAAGTTTATCTTTAAGAATCCCCTTTGTTTTTTGATCACAAACTGCATTCTATTAGATGTATAGTGGATGATGTAGTTTAGATTGAAGAGTTGATTTACAATAAAATAGTTCATTCTGTTTTTCATTATTATATGAATTAATTCGTATTTTATCATGTCTTTAATATATATATATATATTTATAATAATATAAAATTATAGATTTTGGTTTAATAATTTTAATTATTAAATTCATTAAAAATAGGCACAATAAAAAACCATTTTTTCCATTTTTCGATTTTATTGAAAGAACATTCAACTAAATCATTGTGTTAAATTTTTTAGACATGAAGAGAAGTTTCCTGAAAACACTAAGACCTATAAAATTATTATAGGGGATAATAATTTTGGAATTTATGATATGACCTAATAATACTCTCTATTTTTTGAATAGAAGACATAATTGATTAATGCATGTAATGTAAATATAAATAATGGTTCACTAAGTTTGATTGAAATTTAATGTACATGTTTAAATCATAAATATTAATATAAATAATTTATTTCAACTAAGACATATAATTTAATGATAATAAAAAATATATTGTATTTAATTTTATCATGTTTTTATAATTTATGTACTTTTTAATGATTTGAAGAAGATATTTGAGGATTTCTCCCTCTACAGGAAAAACCTTAGCCTTGATTTTTAGAAAATATTTAGCATTATATCTTTCTCTTTAATATAATTGAAAAACCCATTAAAAAAAATGAAAAATAAAATTATTTTTTGAAATTTCTCTGAAATATATACAATTGGTCGTGATAATGAAATGGTATGTTAAATTACAATATTTTATAAAAAGTTCATATATGTTCGATTAAGTGATTATTTTATAGTTGGGATAAATAAAATTGGATTTAAAGATATTATATTGAAAAATTGAGTAATATGATTTTCAGTAAAAAATTAAATATTTCATTGATGTATTCTAGGTACACAATATAATAATTTTTCTAAGAACAATATAAGTTTGTCATGTGGTATGATATAGATATAAGATACTTTCCACAAAAAGTGATAGATTCACATCATTATCAATGTTATAAATTTTAAATTTTAATGTCATGTAATGTATATTTATTTTACATACTAATGCTAAAAATAATAATTTTATATTATTTTATGTTGTATGAGATTCAAATTAATTTTTAAGGCATGAAATATTAAAAATTGGGTTTGAAAATTAATATTATCTATTAAAAATTTTGTAATAACAGGATGAGTTATAAAAGGATCATTATTTTTATTCGAATCTTTGATCATGAAATAGAATTCCAATAAAAAATGATAAATCTATAGGTTTTATATAAAATAATATAAGATTTTAGAGAATAATAGTCAAATAATTCCAGTGTTTCTCCATTTATTTTTACATAAAGTTCTATCATATTATATAGTCAAGGTTAAATCCTACGAAGAATTTTTCTTGGTGATTTATTATAACGTCCTCATATTTGTTCTAATTTAATTATATTGGTGATGATTTAATTTTATTTATTATTCTAAAATTAACATGGAAACACGAATAAAATTGAATGAAGTTATAGTTTTTTTTTATTTTTCTTGATATGGTATTGATAAAGGATTAAATATTAACAAGACCAGGGAACTAATATAATGGATTTTAAATTGTCATGTTTACATGAAATTTATCAGAGTTAAGCATGTTGGATTAGTGGAATATAAAAATAAAATAACTAGTTGAATAATGTTGGTCTTTTATGTATTTAATATAGAGAGAGGGAGAAATTATTAAGAAATAAATAGTGATTATCATAGGGTTTTGAATGGGATATTTATATTGGTTCCACCATATAATTTTTATAGGGATAGTGAGTTTAATATAGAATTATAGTTAACAGTTTAAAAATTGAGGAGTGACTCGTAACATTCTCATCATTCAATATATCCCTTTTTCATCTTGTGGTACTAGAAAATTAGAAGGAGAGTTGGATAAGAGGTGATCTAATATTAGTGATCCATGATTATATTTTCAAGGTTTATATAAATAATTCTTATATATATTTTATTTACATTATTCATAGTGTTTGATAATATGAAAATCCCTTGAAAGTATTAATTATGTGATTTACTAGATATGAGGAGTTAAACCATTTTTTTGAAATCTATCAATGATTCATTCCAAACGTAATGGGGGTTGTCAAATATTTTATAATTAATTATTTAATCTTTATTTTTTGGAAACTTGGAAATAGTAAAATACATTGGGGTTATGGAACTAATTAGGTTTATTGTTCTCCAATGAAGTGATTTGCACTATGTTCATAACATTTTTTCATGTGTTGCACGAAAAGAAAATTGAGGCGATGCCCAATATTAAAATGTAAAACAAAATAATATAAATTAAATATTATATTATTTTAATTTAAGGTTACTATTTATAGGGTATTTTAATGATTTTAATCAATGTTTCATTTTGTAATGATTATTAATTTGATATTTTTTGATGAATTATAAAAATATATATTATTTTTTGTGTAGTTATATACTTTATATGAGCTTGAATGAAAGAATTATTATTATTTGTTTTATTATAATCATGAAATTATTTGATTATATGGTCTTTGTGAGAAATCATGATTTTATTTAAAGTGTATGGTTTGATGAATTTTGTTTTCAAAAATTATAATTTTGAAGTGTTTTATTTTGAATATTGTTTTAGATGTGGTATATTAGATATATATTCCCAAGGGTTTATTCAATAGTGTTCTATGATTTTTGGTCACATTTATTTGAAAACATACAAGAGTTATCCATAGGATAGATATGTCTTAGAGATCATGAGATAAAGTGATAAATGTATAGAATGAAAATAATTAAAGGTAAAACATTACTCTTTATAATGGAAAAGCCAATGATTTGGGGTTTTATGTTTATATGGGTGTTGATATGGTTCACATAATCGTACTAGGTGAATAAAAATTAATATACTTTGATATGGGTGATGAATCATGCTATGTGTATTTCCAACATTGGATTTTGAAAATTATAAGGAATATTATATTTAACAAAATAGAATTTCTTTGAAAAGGGTATTTTTCAGTGATACATGTGGAGAAAGGAGCCTCTAATATCTTCGGTTAAAATTCATATTTTTCATTTGGAACTTATTGAAATGAGATGATTATAAAAAATGATATTATAATAGAGGTGAAATATTTAATAAAATGATTTTAATTAATGTAATTTATAATATATATTTATAGAGAAACATGTTTTATGAAATAAAATGATATTTATGGATTCTTGGGATTGGAATAAATTTATTAATTGAAGGAATTTGGAATTTTTTTATTGATTAATGATTTATTATTATATTATTTTTTTATTTCTCATGCATGGTAATTTATAGGAGTCATTGGGAAAATTATACTATGTTTATGATCACTCTATACAGTGTACTCCATTTCAAATATAGATATTAGAGGTCATGATATAGAAATGGGAGAGTTGTTATGTATCATCCCAGGTAAATAAAGAATAAGAATTCATATTTATTAATATTTGTGAATTAAATATTAATTTTTCTTTAAAGGGGTTTCTATGTTCGATAGCGTACCTGATACACAACAACAGGTTTCTTTGAAATATTATGTTGCACACTAATAATATGATATTATTATTTTAAATGGTAGTTAACTCCTAGCCATTATATTGGCTGGAATAAACAAAACTAACTAAAATATGAATATACATGTTTGTTAAATGTATTTACATTTATCCAATAAAAAGTTAGAGGCTTAAAATGTGAATGAATCTAATTTTAAGCATGATTTACATTAAAAGGTCGATTTACCGTCTTTTAATGGATAACCCTCTTTAAATATTTTTTGGTCTCTTTAATACATTATACTTGACCAAATAAAATCATTCTTTAGAATGGGGACATAAAAATTTACTTTGTGTAATTTTTTGTAATTTTTTCTGATAAAGATCATTTTTAATGAATAGTGAAAAATATTGTATTTTAATTAAAAAATGTGTTTTAATCTAATTTATTCATATAGTTATATTATCTTTTTAATTGTTTTTAAAGTGTAATTAGAATATATTTTTACCATTTAATCCAATGTTGGTCATTGGATTTAATTTCACTTTGAAATTGGACATAAACAAGTGTCAATCATTTAACAGTTATTGTTTCTTAAAAACATGCTATTTGTTTTAACAACGAGAATTAATTTTAAATTAATTAATGAAACTTCTATGTTTATAATTTGGTAAAATATACATCATTTTTGAATTCATAATATCAAATATATCTTAGGCAGAATTTTTGGTATTTTTCTGAAAAACTTCAATTTTTGATGAATAGTGAAACCACTTAGTAGTAGTTAAAAAAACTAACTTTTTCATTTAAATGAAATTTTACCACTTCTGTGAATTGAATTTAGAAAATAAAACATACATGGTTGTTATTATTAAGTAAAATGTGGTTCTATAAGATGCAAATAATTTTTGGTGAATAGTAACTTTTGTCTTTTATTTACCACCGTTAAAGGTAAATATGGTAATTCAAGGTAAAAAGTATATTATTAATATTAAAAATTACTTTAACACTTGTCCAAACATTATTTTTTGAGTCATTTATGACCATGGGTATCTTTGGGTCGATTTTGGGATTCCATTGTGCCACTTGTAAGTGATAATGACTCTTTAGATTAATTAACTTAAAGTAAAGACAAAAATGACATAAACAAAAATATTTTAGTAAATGAATTCTTACATGGGCTTATATAAGTCATATTTTCAACTATAAATATTATTTAGGAATATAAATTGACTTCCTACATCATGGTATTTGTTTTATAAATTTTAGACATCGAATAAATTAAATTATTTATGACACAACAATGATGTAGTATTTACCTCATTAATAAATGATTTAAACAAATAGGATTATAATGATTAACATATTATACAAAACCTATCCAATTCCTATTGGATGATATTATTTAGACTATTAGTCATCTTATATTCTACTCTAATTATTTTTTGACCTTTATAAATAGAATATCATTATATAATAAAATAATATTTTCACACTTTCTTAAAGAGCCCCTCCTCCCCCTTATAAAAGGAGACCATTTCTATCTAATTCCTCACACCTCTCAATCCTTTTTGATCATCCATACTCTACCCAATTAATCTCTCTACATCCCTCTCTTCCACCTAGAATCCTTACCTTAGGCAGAAGGCACTTCAACAAACCATTTTGGTTCAAACCAATTGAAGTTACACAAATTAAAGGTAATAGTTTCTCTTAACTTATTTTCTTTTATTTTACTTATCTAACTCCTAAACTTTTTTTATTACTTTATTTTATACCAACAGAAGTATCCTCAATATACTAGGATGATGTTATGATAAGTATTCGGACTTCACTTACACAAACCTCCATCTAATGGGTGAAGAACATACTGTTTCTATGGATAGAAAACCAACAACTCACAAAACGATGATTGTTCGATTATCTTCTAACGCCTATAATGGTGGCCATTAAGAAGACAATATATTTATATATGATATAAATTATGTTTATTTTTTCTTTATTTTTCATTATTATTCTTATAAAGCATACCTTTATGATTTCCATTATGGGTAAACACGATAATTTCATTTGAGGAAGTGCGGACTACCGCCCCTCAAAGTGATATGACTCGTTAATGACATATGTGGGACGTATGAAGGATAAAGTTAATGATATTATATATGATATTATACTATAATTATAATATACCTATGTATCATTATGATTTAATTTCATTAAAATAAAAAATATAAATGAAATTAGCATTCATGCGTACGTACGACTTACTGTCACCATGAACGGTGCATTTCATTTCTTACCTCCAAATGATATGTACTGTTATAAATATATATATATAATAGATATATATGATATATATGATATCTAAATAATGAATGTCATTCTGGATATAATGGACTATTGACCACATGGACAACTTGTAAATATAAGGTGTTCATTTTTGACTCAAGTACTAAATATTGACAAAATGAACGTTATTAACTTAAATGATTACATAATGTTTTTAACATAGTAATAAGTGATACAAAAGGAATAATAAACTTGAAAATAGTTCTTAAGAAAGTAGAAATTAACTTTATTTTATTATTCAGGAGATTAAAGAATGATCAAATCAAGTCAGACACGAGGTAAGAGACTTCATCTCAATATCCTTTCATTGAGACATATTTAGTTTTATACATGACTTTATTTTATATAGTGTATAAAACCCTTGGAACTTTCATTTCATTAAAAGGGAATCTTTTTATATGAACTGTTTTTCTAAATGACAAAAAGGAATGTTCTTTTAGCGTACGTGGTGACAACGACCTTTCCGCCACCACGAGTATTATTTGATCTTTTGGCTTCCTTAACAAGCTGTAATGTTTTTAAAAAGGAGAATAAATACCATATACTCTTTTTTACATATTTTGGTATTGAAAATGGTTTTGATTATGGAATTTTAATGTCAATATATTTAAATGATATATTGTTTTTTCAATGTGGGAAATTTATATTTCATTTATTCTTATGTTATATGTTATGATCATGTTTTGGTTCTTGGGCATTTTTTACGTATACGGGTGGTTCCGTGACGAATCTAGGGAGGGTGAGCCTGAGATAGCTCTCCAATGCATTGGGTAACGTGACAGAGGTAAACATGAATGTTTCTCCTAAGAGATTGAGGGAATATACAGTGATGAGTATTCCAAATTAACTCCATATGTAGCTGCGATAGCTACAATGTAAGTATGTTATGGATGCCACAAGTTACCTTTATGATTTATGATTTCTATGTGTTATTCATAAAATCTTATGATTTCATGAGGTAAGTAAAAGAGTACATGTTTTGAATGTATTTATGAACAATTGTTTTCTTTCTTGTTTTATAACCCTTACTGAGCTTTTTATGCTCATCCCAAGTTTTGAAATGTTTTCACTGGACTTAAAGATGAATAGTGTCAAGGATGGGATCAAGGAAAAGATATGCTATCTAAAACCTGGAACTAGACATGACTTATTTTTTTCAAGAGTTCTTGTTTTGTGAAAAAATGGAAACTGAGTAGAAGTGTCTGATTTGTATTTTTTTTTGAAATAAAATGTAATAGTTATGGCATAATTCTCTAAAAATATAAACCTTAAAAGATCCTTAATGTGAATTATTAATTTAATTCATTATTATGTAATGTTTTAAGGCTGGGTCCTTACAGTTGGTATCAGAGGTCGGTTTAGATAACTTTAGGAGTTAAGGTATTGTTAAATTAATATACAAAGGTAATTTCTATTAATATTAAAATCATATAGCATTTATAGATTACCATGTTGCTTTTCCTAAGATATTTCTGTGTTCAGAATGGTTTTCTGCAGTGGAAACATTATAGCTATTTTGGGAAGACATCTGGAAGAAGACAACCTTCTAAATCAGCAACCTGAGATGGTCAGAATATGAACTGAACATTTTGTTGCAGTGATGGCACAATTGACTCAGGATATAAATGGTGGTGGTATCCATGTACCAGATCAGCCAGATCAACCACAGAGGAATATGTCAGTAGTGAAGCATTTCATGAGGCAACATCCCCCATCATTCAAAGGATCATCTGACCCGGTGCTAGAAGAAGGGTGGATTAAAGCACTGGAAAAGATTTTCTATGTCATGGGTTGTTCATAAAATCAAAAGGCTATTCTCGTTGTTTACCATTTTTAAGGTGAAGCTGATCAGTGATGGTCGATGGTGAAAAATATCGGGGATAGTGAGGAGATTGATGCTCTCGATTGGGATGAATTCAAAGGTATGTTTCTTGAGAAATATTTTCCTAAGGTGGTTCGTCTTAGAATGGAAAAACAATTCCTGGAATTGAGGTAGGAGGATGACTCAGTAGCTGCTTATTAAGAAAAAGTCACTCGACTGGAAAAGTATGCTAGAAATTTCATATGAGATCTTGATAGAAAAATCAACCATTTTTACTCAGGATTAAAGCCAAAGTATCGAAGGGATTTAGCTTCTCGTGAGTTCAAAAGTTATGAAAAAATTGTTCGTTATTCGGAGAAGGTGTAAATGGAGTTTGCTGATGACCAGGAGTTCTTTGAAAAACAATAGAATAAGAGGTCGAGGTGGCAGTTGAAAGGGAATAAATCTTCAAAAAAGTATGATGGTAAGAATCTTAAGTTTACAGTTTTTGAAAATTTGGGTAAAAAGCATGCTGGGGAATGTCTTTTGAATTCTGGTAAGTGCTACCTATGTGGTAAAATGGGACATAAGGCTCATAATTTCACTGAAAAAGATCAAGGTAATGGAAAGACAAAATATGATTTACAGTTAGTAAAATATTTTATGTGAAATTAAATAGGTCATTATACAAATGAGTTTCCAAAAAAGAACTCAACTGAAGGAAAGAAGAAAAAATAAAATTAGAGAGGGGTGGTGAAATCCTTTGCAACTACTTCAGCAGATGTTGAGCCATCAAATAAAGTTTTATCAGGTATACTGTTTGTTTGTTCAGATTAAGCCAATGTGTTTTTTGATTCAGGGTCTACACACTCTTTCATTTCAGAGAAGTTTTTTAGTAAATTGGGAATTCCATCTCAAGATATGAATATAGAAGTTACGGTAAAAACACTCGGAGGAAATGTTGAGACAAAAAGAAAACATATGAACATTCATATCCTTGTGTGTGGAAAGAATCTACCTACAAACCTTATTGTTTTTCCTCTAGTAAAGATTGATTTTATTTTGGGTATGGATTATATTTCTGTTTATCATGCTAAAATTGACTACAGAGCTAAAGAGGTTTATTTTCAGAATGATTTTCAGTTTTTATACAAGAATGAACGCTTGCTTTTGATAAAATATCAAAAATCTGAGAAACTAGTAAAAGATGGAAATGAATGTTACCTTGCACATATTGTTGAAAACAGAGGAACTGTTCAGATTAATGATGTGCCAGTGGTAAATGAGTACCTTGATGTTTTTCCTGAGGAGTTTACTAGTATTATACCTTATCAGGAAGTTGAATTTACTGTTGACTTAGTTCTTGATGCTAATACAATTTAAAACCCCTTATTGAATGACTCAAATTGAACTTTTAGAGTTAAAGAATCAATTGCGGGAGTTATTAGATAGAGGTTTCATTTGACCTAGCACATCACTATGGGGTGCTACTGTCTTGTTTGTTGATAATAAAGATGGTTCAATAAGACTTTTCATTGATTATAGAGCATTGGATAACATCAATATTAAAAACAAGTATCCTTTTCCTAATATCGATGATTTGTTTGATCATCTCTAAGGGGGTCAGTATTTTTCGAAGATCGATTTGAGGTCGGGGTACCATCAGTTGAAAGTAAAGGAAGAAGAAATTCCAAAGACTTCATTTCTTACTAGATATGGCCATTATGGATTTTTAGTTATGCCTTTTGATTTAACCAATGCACCTGCTGTATTCATGAATCTTATGAATAGAATTTTCCATGAGTTATTGGATAAGTTTGTGGTTGTGTTCATTGATGATATTTTGGTTTATTCCAAAAGTAAAGAGGAACATAAAATTCATTTAAGGGTTGCATTTCACACCTTAAAAGAAAAGAAACTATATGGGAAATTCCGCAAGTGTGAGTTTTGGTTCCAACAAATTTCTTTCCTTGGTCACTTTGTTTCAAAAAATGAAATAACGGATGATCTTGCTAAAACAAAAGTTGTTGAAGAATGGCCAATACCCACAAATATAACTGAGATTTTTAGTTTTCTTGGTTAGGTAGGTTATTACCAGAGGTTTCTTGAATTTTTTTCATAGTTATCTAGTCCAATGACTAAGTTAACTGGAAAAGGTGTTAAGTTATTCTAGACAAAAGAATGTGATGATTTTTTTTAAGAATTGAAAAGAAGATTCGTGAATGCTCCATTTTGGCACTGCCATCCAGAAATGGTGAGTTTTTCATCTATAGTGATGCTTCATTGAAATGACATGGTTGTGTCCTAATATAGAATGATCAGGTAATTTCTTATGCTTCACATCAGTTGAAACCACATGAGTTAAATTACCCTACACATGATTTGGAATTAGTTAATTTTGTTTTTTACTTTAAAAATTCGGAGGCATCATTTGTATGGAGTAAAATGTGAAATATATACTGATCACAAAAGTTTAAAGTATATATTCACTCAAAAATAATTGAACATGAGACAAAGGAGATGACTGGAATTAATCAAATATAATGATTTTACTATCCATTACCATCTGGGAAAAGAAAATAAAGTGGCTGATTCTTTGAGTTGAAAAATTAATGCTTCATTAACCATGTTATTTTCGGAACAAAATCCTTTGGTTTTTGATTTGATAAACATTGGAATATAAGTTGTTGGTGCATAAAATTCTTCTGTTTTGTATTAGGTGTCAGTGAGATCATCTCTATCAGACAGAATAAAGCAAGCACAGAAAGAAGACAGTGAGTTGCGAAAAAAGGTAGAGTTGGTTCAGAAGGGTAATTTTCTGGATTATAAAATTGATAATGATTGTGTTTTGAGGTTTGGGAAGATATTATGTGCGCCTTGTGATTCACAGTTTAAGAATGAGTTATTATGTGAAGCTCATAGTTCTCCGTTTTCAGTTCATCCTGGTAGTAATAAGATATACAATGATCTTCGGGAGTATTATTAGTGGGATGGAATGAAAAGAAATATTTCTGATTTTACTATGAAGTGTTGGACTTTCCAGCAGGTTAAAGCATAGTGGTAGTTACCGAAAGGGATTCTTCAGTCTTTAGTGGTGCCAGAGTGGAAATGGGAAAATATATACATGGACTTCATTATGGGATTTCCGAAGACATCTCGAGGTAATAATGTAGTCTAGGTTATTGTTGATCGGTTGACTAAATCATCTAATTTCTTTCCTATTCGAGATACTTTGTCTCTAGATCAACTTTCTCAGTTGTATGTTAAATAGATAATCAGGTTGCATGGAGTTCCACTCTCCATTGTATCTGATCGTGATCCCAGGTTTACTTATTACTTTTGGAAAGGCCTTCAGAATTTGTTAGGTACTGAATTAAATTTTAGTACAGCTTTTCATCATCAATCAGATGGGCAGTCCGAACGAATAATTCAGACCTTGGAAGATATGCTATGTGCTTGTTCACCAGATTACCAGGGAAGCTGGGACCAACAACTTTCTTTGGTTGAATTTCTTATAATAACATTTTTCATTCCATTATACAGATGGATCCATTTGAGGCATTATATGTAAAGCATTGTCGAACTCTAGCTTTTTGGGATGAAGTAGGTGAAAGGAAGATGATGGGACCAGAATTGGTAGAAGAGATAGAAGAGAAAGTTCAGTTGATTCAGAAGAACATGAGAATAGCTCAGAGTAGACAAAAAATTTATGCAGATAACTGGTGGAAGGATATTTCTTTTGAGGTAGGTGATCATGTCTTCCCCAAAGTTTCTCTATGGAAACGTGTGATGCGTTTTGGTAAGAAGGGAAAGTTGAGTCCGAGGTTCATTGGACCTTATAAAATTCTGGAGAAAGTGGATCAGTTATGTATATAGTAGATTTACCTCCAATTTTATCCCAGGGACACAATGTTTTTCCTGTTTCAATGTTAAGAAAGTATAGTCCAGATCCATCTCAGGTTTTGAGCCCAGAGGTAGTTCAGTTGGAAGAGAATCTCTCTTATGAAGAAGAACCAGTTCAGATTCTTGACCGTAGAGAGAAAGTGTTGCAGAATAAGGTAATTCTCCAGGTAAATGTTTTTTGGAAAAACCATATTGTTGAAGAGGCAACTTGGGAATCTGAAAATGCTATGAGGGATAAATACCCACCGTTATTTTGATAAGAAAAATTGCGAGGACGCAATTTCCAAAAGGGGGGAAGGATGTAACATCCCGGGTAAATAAAGAATAATACATATTTTATATTTATTAATATTTGTGAATTAAATATTAATTTTAATTTAAAGGGGTTGCTATGTTCGATATCATACCCAATACACAACAACAGGTTTCTTTGAAATCTTACGTTGCACACTAATAATATAATAATATTATTTTAAATGGTAGTTAACTCCTAGACATTTTATTTGTGGTAATGAACAAAAATAACTACAATATGATTATACATGTTTGTTAAATTTATTTACATTTATCCAATAAATATTTAGAGGCTTAAAATGTTAATGAATCTAATTTCAATCATAATTTACATTAAAAGGTCGATTTACGGCCTTTTAATGGAGAACCCTCTTTAAATATAGTTTTGCTAACTTTAATACATTCTATTTGACCAAATAAAATCCTTATTTAGAATGGGGACATCAAAATTTACTTTGTGTAATTTTTTGTAATTTTTTCCGTTAAAGATCATTTTTAATGAATAGTGAAAAATATTGTATTTTAATTCAAAATTATGTTTTAATATAATATATTTATATAGTTAGATTATCTTTTTAATCGGTTTTAAAGTGTAATTAGAATATATTTTTACGATTTAATCCAATTTTGGTCATTGTAATTAATTTCACTTTTTAATTGGACATAAACAAGTATCAATCTTTTGATAGTTATTGGTTCTTAAAAACACGCTATTTGTTTTAACAACAAGAATTAATTTTAAATTAATTAATTCAACTTCTATGTTTATAATTTGGTTAAATAGACATCATTTTTTAATTCTGAAAATGAAATATAGATTAGGCTGAATTATTGATATTTTTTCTGAAAAACTTCAATTTTTGATGAATAGTGAAACCACTTAGTAGTAATTAAAAAAACTGACTTTTTCATTTAAATGAAATTTTACCAATTCTGTGAATTGAATTTAAGAAAATACAACATACATGGTTGTTATTATTAAGTTAAATGTGGTTCAATAAGATGTAATTTTTTTGAAGAATAGTAACTTTTGAAAAATAGTAACTTTTGACTTTTATTTACCGCGGTTAAAGGTAAATAGGGTAATTGAAGGTAAAAAGAATATTATAATAATTCAAAATTACCTTGAAACTTGTAAAAACCATATTTTTTGAGTCATTTACGACCATGGGGATCTTTGGGTTGATTTTGGGACCCCATTGAGCCACTTGGGAGTGATAATGACACTTTAGATTAATTAACATAAAGTAAAGAAAAAAATGACATAAACAAAAATCTTTTAGTAAATCAATTTTTACATTGGGTTATATAAGTCATATTTTCATCTATAAATATAATTTAGAAATCTAAATAGATTTACTACATCATAGTATTTGTTTTATAATTTTTAGACATCGAATAAATTAAATTATTTATGACACAATAATGATGCTGTATTTATCTCATTAAAAAATGATTTAAATAAATAAGATTATAATGATTAAAATATTATCCAAAACCTGTAAAATTCCTATTGTATGATATTATTTTGAATATGAGTCATCTTATCTTTGACTCTAATTATTTTTGGACCGTCATAAATAGAATATCATTTAATAATAAAATAATATTTTCACACATTCCTAAAGAGCCCCCCCTTATAAAAGGAGGCAATTTCTATCCAATTCCTCACACCTCTCAAGCCTTTTGGATCATCCTAAATCTACCCAATTAATCTCCCTACTTCCTTCTCTTCTACATAGAAGCCTTACCTTAGGCATAAAGAACTTCAACAAACCATTTTGGTTCAAACCAAAGGAAGTTACCCAAATTAAAGTTAACAGTTTCTCTTAACTTATTTTCTTTTATTTTACTTATCCAACCCCTAAACTCTTTTTATTTCATTATTTTATTACAAAACAAGTATCCTCAATATACTAGGATGTTTTTATGAGAATTATTCATACTAAACTTACAGACACCTTCATCTAATGGGTGAAGAACATACTGTTTCTGGGGATGGAAAACTAACGCCTCACAAAACAATGATTGTTCGATTATCTCCTACCACCAATCATGGTGGCCATTAATATGACATGAATATTTATATATGATATATATTTTGTTTATGTTTTCTTTATGATTTTTTATTTTTCTTTTATAACATCTCTTTATGGTTTCCATTATAGGTAAACGTGAAAATTTCATTTGAGAAAGTGCAGACTACCGCCCCCTTAAAGTGATATGAATCGTTAATTCCATATGTTGGATGTATAAAGGATGGATTTAATGATATTATATATGATATTATACTATAATTATAATATACCTATGTATAATTATGTTTTAATTCCATTAAAATAAGAAATATAAATTAAATTAGCATTCATTCGTACGTACGACTTACCGTCTCCATGAACGGTGCATTTCATTTTTACCTCCAAATGATATGTACTGTTAAATATATATATACTGGATATATATGATATATATTATATCTAAATAATGAATTTCATTCTTTATATAATGGACTATTTACCACATGAACAACTTGTAAATATAACGTGTTCATTTTTTACTCAAGTACTAAATATTGAGAAAATGAACGTTATTAACTTAAATGATTACGTAATGTATATAACATAGTAATATATGATATAAAAGGAATAATAAACTTGAAAAAGGTTCCTAAGAAAGTAGAAATTAACTTTAACTTATTATTCAGGAGATTAAAGAATGATTTAATCAAGTTGGACACGAGGGGCGGGACTTCGTCTCAATCTCCTTTCATTGAGGCATATTTAGTTTTATACACAACTTTATTTTATACGGTGTATAAACCCCTTTGAATTTTCATTTCATTCAAAGGGAATCTTTTTATATGAATTTTTTTTACTAAATGAGAAAAATTAATGTTTTTTAGTGTACGCGGTGACAATGACGTTTCTGCCGCCGCGAGTATTATTTGATCTTTTGGCTTCCTTAATAAGCCACAATGTTTTTAAAAAAGAAAATAAATACCATATACTCTTTTTACATATTTTGTCATTGAAAATGGTTTTGATAATGGATTTTTTATGTCAATATATTTAAATTATATATTGTTATTGCAATGTGGTAATTTTATCTTTCCTTTATGCTTATGTTATGTGCTATGATCATGTTACGGTTCTTAGGAATTATTTATGTATACATGTGGTTCCATGATAAACCTAGGATGGGTTTTCCCGAGATAGCTCTCTAATTCATTGGGTAAAGTGACAAAGGTAAATGTGAATGTTTCTCCTAAGAGATTTATGGAATATACTGTGATGGGTATTCCAAAGTAACTCCCTATGTACCCATGATAGCTACAATGTAAGTATGATATGGTTGCCACAAGTTACATTTATGATTTATTATTTCTATGTGTTATTTATAAAATCTTATTATTTTATGAGGTAAGTAAGAGAGTTTATGTTTTTTATGTATTTATGAACAAATGTTTTCTATATTTGTTTTATAACCCTTACTGAGCTTTTTATGCTCATCCCAAGTTTTGAAATGTTTTTAAAGGACTTAAAGATGAATAGTGTCAAGGATGGGATCAAGGAAAAGTCATGCTGTCTAAAACATGGAAAAAGACATGACTCTTGTTTTCAAGAGTTCTGGTTTTTTGAAAAAATGGAAACTGAGTAGAAGTGTGTACATTGTTTTGTCTGAAATGAAATGTAATAGTTATGGCCTAATTCTCTAAAACTCTAAAGCTGAAAGTTCCTTAATGTAAATTATTCATTTAATTCAATATTATGTAATTTTTTAAGGCTGGGTCCTTACATGTTATTCCATGTTAGTGGTAATCCATAGATTCACATTTATGATATTGTAAATGGGTTGCATTCCTAGGTCTTGAGTCACTATTTTTATTTTGTATTAACATGTTTTTTTGTTTTTATGTAATATTTTTAAAACTTATTTCTTTTTACCATGAGTTCTTAATTTAAATTTATTTATTTTATAAAATAATTTATTATCCACATAAATTTTTTATTCCTTTTTTGTTTATTTTAAATGGAATTTCATTCCACTATTATTTAATTTAATCCTCATCAATATTTTTATCCTCTGGATACTAGTATGGAATAGTTGAGGCCCTTTGGAATTTACCTTATTTATAAAGATCTAGGTTCCCATTATTAGGTGTTAGAAAATGGTATTGGAACTACGTTTTAAGGATATGTATAGATAATTTTGGTAGATGTGGATAATTGGATCATTAGGCCTCAAAATTTATCTACAAAAGAAATTACTAACCTCTTTATGTTTTAGTTTGAGTTACTAAAAATTCAAGACAAATTAGGGGATGAGTATGAACTCAAAAGATGTTATTATTTGTTCCATGTTAACTATTGATGTGTTATAACTAGAAATATATCATGAATTATGATATAAATGGTAAGGAATTTCGTCTCATGAACATGGTTTTACAGAAATAAATGTTACCACATAAAATATATATGTTCAATGAATTAATGATTTATGATTTTGAAAATTTATTTTTAAAATGGATTCATAAAAACTAATTTAAATTATTGTAATAGAGTTTTGGAAAATGTGGTAAGGCTATGTAAAATTATATGAATCTATCTTAACAGAGAGTGGAATAGATTTTTTGATGATGATCAATTATTAAATTAACATATTTTTGTGGAAAATTTCTATATGTCATAGGATTATTATACCTAGAATAGTTTTGATAGTAAGTATGAGGGGATGTAAAAATTTATAAAATAGGTCCTTAGGTAGAGAGCATGATTATATAGATTATCAAATAATTATAGTTTAGAAAGTATATTTAACCATCATTTAGAGTTGATGTTGGACTTGAGATAAAAATAGAATAGTTAGAGAATATAAACTATATATTCTTGTTTTTATAGATTCTATAAAAATAAATATTGTGTTTTATAAAATATTTATCTAAAGGAATGTATCAATGGTGGGTTTCATATCTTATTTATTGATTATTATTTTCTATAAAAGTTTAATCTCTAAATTTTTAATAATTTTTATTATTTAATAAAGTTAATACTTAAAGGAGGGTGTATAAATATATTTTTATTGATCTTTTACAGTACATATGGAATCTTGTCATTTTATTACATAACACTGCATTAAATTTTACAAACAGAGGATCTTTAAAGTCTAGTGTCTTGGAAATCAGGAACATAATACATGAAAACAACATAAAAAATTCTTATAAACCACTAATAAGGATTCATTATAGGTTCATACTATGTACAATTACTTCATCTGATATCCTGAAGACATACATCAAAGAAAAGGCTAATCATAAGGCTCATTAAGGAAAACAAGTGAAACAATTGACATTAGATCTTTAGCAATATTAATAAGAACATGATAAAAGTCATAAAGGCATGATAAATGTAAGAATAGTAATATAATAATAAAAATAACTTGAATCATAACTTGAATATTTGTCTACAAAATTTAATTTAGACATTTATGAACATATCACCAAGGTTTATCCCTGAGGTGTCATAAAAAATACCAAGGTTATTCACCAAGGTATCGTGAATCTTGTCATCTCTAGAGATTAATTATTTACCAAATGCATCAGAGAACTATCAGGGATAACCCTTAGTATGTCTCTATTTTCATGTGATAAACATATATTATAATAGAAAATTTCATAAAAACACCACATAGAATGAAAGAAATGGGTTTTATCTCAAAATCATGACGTTTTAAAAGTTCTTAAATATAAGACCATTATGTCATTTATAACCCATGGAAAGGGAGTGAGGGTTATATTTATTTCAATTAAAGAATCAAATATATCATTTTTATATATTGATGAACACTCATTGAAATGAAATAGGTCTGGGTATTCAAATACATAAAAATATATTTTCTTCAGAGAAAGAGATAGAAATTTTGAGACGAAATTTCTATAGGATAATGGCTATATAACATGGTTTTAGAAAACATTTAAAAGAGAGGGGACAAGGGTCAAACACTCATAAATAATTCATAATTCAGTGTGGGTACCGAGTAATATTATGGTATGGATATTTTAATGACATACCACATGAAAAGGAAACATGAAAGAAAAGGGAAGATGCAATTTCTTTTATGAGAAATTCGGCAGCCTAACGGTGTCACTTAAAAATTTAGAAAAAAAATTGATGAGAGAGGAAAGGGTCACTCAACAATTAGACATGAAATGAAAAATAATGAGAACATATAAGAAAATACCCTCAACAAAAATATATGGAAACTAGTAGACACAATATAAGGGGAGTCATGATTTAAAAAGAGGAGGGTGAAAGGATCCCTTACCTTGAAGGGTAACTTCGAAAGCTTGAAGGTCGGGACCTTGAGAGGCTTTAGGGAACCTTGGGAGGACTAATTGGAAGGTAAGGATACCATAAATTCGTTGAGGATGATTTTGGAATAGAATTAATGAGGGAAATGTCTTGGTATTTATAGGAAAAGTGAGTGAATAAATTATTAATTTCCAAGGGACACCTCATCAGTGGTATTTGAAAAACAATGGGTTTGCCCATGGTATTTGCCCATGGTAGTGGAAACATGGGACACGTCATATAATATCTCACTACTCATAAGTATACTAGAAATCTTACATCATTATTACATCATTAATGATGTCATTAAACACCCGAAACTCAAAAATGCATTCTTACTATTCACAGATAATTCAACTGTTTCTTAAAAATTCCAAAAATTCATCATAACCAAATATCGATAATTTGAATTTAAAAATGAATTCCATTTTATTAAAATAATTTTTTAAATTTTTTTAATTTAATTTTAAAATAAAATCCTTATTTATTCCAAAAAATATAACTTTAAAACTATAACACATTTTCCAACACCTAAAAAAATTAATCAAGGTCCAATAAAAATATCGTATACCCATGAGACAATAAATTTACAATTTATGATTAAATTTTATTAAAATACATTTCCCTTTTAAATTATGAAATTAATTACAAAATTGTAAATAAAATATTTATGGCGTACAAAAAAACCAAAACTCATACTATGATCGTTTTTTTCATATTTAAGATGTATAAAATTTATTTATACATTCATGGGTAAAGTTTCTATTTTTTTGGTCAAATTACTATTCATCACTATTCATATAGGTATGTTACTATTCCTACTTTACTATTCACTAAAAACCAAGTTGATCTTATTAGACTCTAAATTTCTTACTCATCACAACTATAGAAGACCATTTTTTGAAAATCATTTCACATTATTAATTATTTAATGAATAAAAAAATATTTTAAAATACCCCTTTTTTTTTCTAAATTCATCAATAATACACATCCTAAATATATCCGGATATTTTAAATTCACAAACTTTTCCATAAGAAAAAATAAAAATTTTATTTATATAAAAGGATTACACAAAGAAGCTAAGGTCTTGTTATATATCCTATTATAACACAAGTATAGGACCTAAGTTTAAGGTGTGCTATGGTGATAGAATCCTGTGGTGGCTCGGACAACATTGCCTGAGTGGTGATTTCTACCAGCTTGAACTTCTCCCTTAGGCGATTCCATCCAAGCTTCAAACGTTGAAGTTCAGATTGGGCTTGGTCCAGAGAACGGCCTAGTGATGCTACCTCCCAAGCTCCGAATTATGGGCTTTATATGGCTCGAGTCTACTTGATGAGGCCATTCAATCTTCTTCCCGTATTAATTAACCAAGATAACCGTATTTATAAAAATACAACCTTAAGATTATAGTGTCCAACGGTCATATTGACCAACGGTCATATAACAGTCTAACCCCACCAGTATCATTTTAATTATACCCACTTCATTAATTAAAGCATATAGTTTTGTTGAGTATAAAATAGAATAACACACAAAATTTGGAAAAAAATATAATTAAAAAGTTCGGGTTGTTACATTCTTACCCCCATAAGTAATTTCATCCCGGAAATTTTATCTTGTACCCTCTGATGGGAAAAGGTGTGGGTATTTCTGTTTCATGGACTCCTCCGGTTCCCACGTGGATTCTTCACATTTGTGGTTCCTCAACAACACCTTAACAAGGTGGGTAGTCTTGTTGCGTAGAACCGTCTCTACGATCTAAGATCTCCACTGGTTACTCCTCATAAGAGAGGTCATGTTCCAGTTGTACCACCTCTGGATTTTGTACTTGTGATGGGTCAGGTATTTACTTCCACAAGAGGGATACATAGAAGACATCATGAACTTGTGCTAGATTTGGAGAAAGTGAAAGCCGATAGGACACTGCTCCCACACAATCAAGGATTTCATAGGGGCCAATGTACCTAGGACTGAGATTCCCTTTCTTCCCAAACCTCATGACTCTATTCCAAGTTGAAATCCGAATAAAGAATTTTTCACCGACATCAAACTCCAAGTCCCTTAAACGGTTGTCGGTATAGCTCTTTTGCCGACTCTGAGCAGCCTTAATGTTTCATTGGATGGCATGGACCTTTTCTGTCATCTCTTGAACAAGATTAGGCCCAAGAATCTTTCTCTCACTAGCTTTATCCCAACAAGTAGGAGTTCTACATAATTTCCCATATAGAGATTCATAAGGTTCCATTTGAATGTTCGAGTGGAAGCTGTTGTTGTAAGAGAACTAAACTAAAGAGATATGTTGATCCCATCAACCTTTAAATTCCATTGAGCAAGTTTTCAACATGTCCTCAAGTGTTTGAATAGTCCTTTCATATTGGCCATCAGTTTGGGGGAGATAGGCTGTACTGAACTTCAATTTATTGCTCTGATCTTGTTGAATAATTCTCCAAAATTTTTATGTGAACCTTGAATCATGATCTAATATGATAGAAAGTGGAACTCCATACAGCCTTACCACTTCCTTCACTTAAATCCTGGCAAGTTGATCAAGAGATAAATCTTACCGAATGGAGATAAAATGGGAAGTCTTGGTGCGATGGTCCACAATAACCCATATCACATTATTTCCTTTGGATATTCTTAGAAAACCAGTGATGAAGTCCATAGTGATATTGTCCCACTTCCATGCTAGTATGGGTAGTGGTTGCAATACCCCTTTAGGAATTTGTCACTATAACTTTACTTTCTGATAGATGAGGCACCTTGAAGTGTAGTCAACAATCTCTATTTTCATATTATCCCACCAATAATGATCCCGAAGGTCCCTATAAATTTTCGTGGTACCAGGATATATAGAGAAAGTAGATATATGAGCTTCATACATTAACTCCTTCTTTATTTTCAGAATATAAGGAACACATAGTATTGTACGAAATTTCAGTACACCTTTTTGATCAGTATTAAACTCATGAAACTTCCCATCCCTCACAGCCTTAAATTTATTCTGTAACAAAGGATCGTCTTTTTGAGATTTCTTGATCTTATCTAGTTGTGATGGTTGAGAAATAATTTGGTTTAGGTTTGATGATATCCCTTCCTTTATAATTCTCATGTCCAGTTTTACTAGGTCCTTGATCAAAGGATCTATTTGAATCATCATAATGGACAAAACAACTGGGTCTTTCCTACTTAATGCATCAGTGACTTTGTTTTCTCTTTTGGGATGATAATGAACTGAACAATCATAGCCTTTAAAGAGTTCCAACCATATCCTTTGTCTCATGTTTAATTCATTTTTTGTGAAAATATACTTCAAATTTTTATGCTCTATGTATATATCACATTTCTCCCCATAAAGATAGTGCCTCCATATCTTCAAAGCAAAAATAGCCGCAACCAGCTCCAGATCATGCGTAGGATAGTTCTTCTCACGAGTCTTCAACTGTCGATATGCATAAGCAATGACCATTTCATTTTGCATGAGGACGCACCCAAGACCTTTAAGATATGCATCACTAAAAATAATGAATCCTTTTCCACTAGAGGGAAGAGTTAACACAGGTGCAGTAACCAATCTCTTCTTCATCTCTTGGAAATATTCCTTATACTCCATTGTCCAGATGAACTTGAACCCTTTTCAAGTTAACTTTGTTAATAGATTAGAAAGTCATGAAATTTTTTCACAAACCTCCTATAATATCCCGCTAATTTAAGGAAACTACGAATCTCAGTTATTGTTGTAGGCTAAGGCCACTCCTCTCAACTTTTTTATTTGTAGGGTCAACTATGATTCCTTCATTGGAAACAATGTGCCCCAAGAATGAAACTTTTTGTAACTAGAATTCAAATTTAATGAAATTTCCAAAAAGTATGTCCTTCGGTAGAGTTTACAAAATAACCCATAGATGATCCTCATACTCCTCATGACTTTTGGAATATATCAGAATATCATCTATAAAAACTACCACAAATTTATCAAGGTAGTCTTTAAAGACTCTATTCATCAAATCCATAAAAATAAGAAGGTTCATTAGTGAGTCCAAAGGGCATAATAGCAGACTCAAAAAGCCCATATCTTGATCAGAAAGAAGTTTTTGGTATATCTTTTTTTTTTCATCCTCAATTGATGATAACCAGATCGAAGATCAATCTTAGAGAAGAATTGAGCCCCACAGAGTTGGTTAAATAAGTCATCAATTCCTGGAAGAGGGTATTTGTTACTTACTATGACCCCGTTCAGTTCTCTATAATCAACGCATAGCCGTATCGATCTATCATTCTTCTTTACAAATAGAATAGGTGCTCCCCAAGGAGGCACACTTGGTCTGATAAACCCCTTATCCAAAAGATCTTGGAGTTGTTTATTTAATTCCTCCATCTCCACATTTTGCATCCTATACGTGGTCTTTGATAATAGATGAGATCCAAGTATGAGTTCAATGGAGAACTCTACCTCCCTTTTTGGGGGAGGTCCAGGCAACTCCTTAGGAAATGCATCAACGTATTCCTGGACGATGGGGACATTTTCTATCCTCAAACTCTAATTTCCTTCTTCTTCTTCATCGATCAATTCCATAAATAAGGATATAGTATTTTCTTCTAGAAAAACATTAGGTTGAGATATCTATCCTTGGAAGATAACTATAGGTTTTCCATTCAAAACTACTAAGATTTTCTTACTTCTGCATTTGATCTTAGCACTATACTTTGAGAGCTAGTCCATACCTAGTATAATGTTGAATTCCATCATGGGAATGACTACTATATTTGTGATAAGATTGTTGTCACCAAAGTAGATACTAGAGTTTATAAACACTGATTATGCTTGGATAATCCCACCAGAAGTCTTGAATGATAACTCTACTTTTAGAAAGTTGGGGTTTGATTCTAAATTCATTCAAAACTTGGAGGAAATAAAGGAATGCGTAGAAGAAGAATCAGACAAAGTACTTGATATCTTTGAGAGAACAATAAGAGCACCTTCTACCACATCATTTGGAGCTTCAACTCCAGCTGTCATGATAGAAAAAGCACGACCTTTCTCCCTTGGCCTCTGTTGAGTCTGCTGGTGGTTCCACTCCACTACCGTTGGATTTGGACAGTGATTGGAAAAGTTCCTATGTTGTCCACACTTAAAGCACTGGAAATTAGGTAGGGCCTGTACCATCTTCCCCGTGTCATCAGTGTTTGGAAGTTGAGGTTTCACCTTACTACAACAATTCCTCGCAATATGGCCATCTCTTGCACACTTGTTGCATTTCCCGCTATCGAGTAGGCAATTCTCCAAATGCTACTGCCCACATTTATTCCATGTGGGATGTTTCACTTGCTTGCCTCCTCTTCCTTGATCAAATCTCCTCCCTAATCTTGGCTCCATTTATCTATTTTTGTCATTGGATTTATGAGACCACTACGTCTCATCAAACACCAGTTCAACTTTTTTAGCACTTTACACGATCTCCTCATAGCTTCCATAATCTTGGTTGGCTAGATTCTTCCGCAAATGATGTCTCAGTCCACCGAAGAATATACCAACCTTGCCATTTGGATCCATGAAAAAGCTAGAGGTGTAACGTGAAAGCCTTGTAAATTTCATCTTGTAGCTTCCCACAGATTCATTCTCCTTCTGCTTCAGCTCGAGAAATTCCTTCTCCATTCTTGTTCTCATGGGATGAGGGAAATACTTACTAAAGAAGATCCCTCTAAACTCTTCCCACTCCATAGGTTCAACCTCAACTATTTGCCTCATGTTTTTAATCAGCTCCCACCACTGATCAACTTCTTCTTCTAATCGATAGATAGCCAGGGTGACATTCTCTTTCTCTGAACAGTGGAGCACAGAAAAGATCTTCTCGATAGAGTTTATCCACTGCTCAGTAATCAATGGGTTAGTCGATCCATTGAAGGTTGGTGGTCGTTGATGCATAAAGGACTCAAAAGAATGTCGTTCCCTTCGTGGTGAGATTGGTCTCTCAGATTGATTCAAGTTATTTCCCATAACTTGAGTCAGTTGGTTCATCATTCGCATGCATGTTTCCATTCCAGCTTCCATCGGAGGGCCGTCATCACATGGTCCATTGCAGTCACCATTTTCACGGTTCCTCCTATTGCCCGCCATTTCTAAAAGAATAAAACATTAATGACAAACTTTTTTCATTTATGAATCTTTTAACTATAAAGGATTTATGTCTTAAAACTTCTTTAAAAAATTACATTTCTCTATAAATCCTTCATAATGATTCATAAAAAGATTATGATTAACCAAACATATCCACCGGGAGTGTTGTAACCAAGAGTGCAGCAAGGCCCGTTGTTTTGTACCCGGATACCCCGGATCAAGCCCAAAACTCCTTGTAGGAGTTTTCACTCCTAGGTACCTCTGTGCCAGAGCCACTCTACCTGCTCATATCCAGACATGGATGTATTTTCTTGATAAACAACTTACTTAATACTCACCAAAATACGAGAAAGTTTTCCTATATTTAAACTTTCCTATTCGATTCTTCTTAAATATTTCATAGCTTAATTTCCATAAATAACTAAACTATAATTTGATACCAACTATGGAATCCCCCCTTTTTATTACATAACTTTTCATTACATTTAACAAACAGAGGATATTTAAAGCCTAGTGGCTTGGAAATCAGGAACACAATACATGAAAACAACATAAAACATTATTATAAACCACTTGAAAGGCTTCATAATAGGTTCATACTATGTATAATTATTGCATCTCATATCCTAGAGATATACATCAATGAAAAGTGTGAGCATAAGGCTCAGTAAGGAAAACAAGTGAAACAGTTGACATGTGATCTTGAGAAATATTAGTAAGAACACAATAAAAGTCATAAAGGCATGAGAAATGGAAGAATAAGAATATCATAAAAAACATAACTTGATTAATAACTTGAATATGTGTCTAAAACATTTCATTTAGACATTCATGAACTTAACACCAAGGTTTATCCCTGAGGTGTCATAACAATTACCAAGGTTATTCACCAAGGTATCGTAAAACATATCATCTCTAGAGATTAATTCTTTACCCAATGAATTGGAGAACTATCAGGGCGCACCCTTAATATGTATTTATTTTCATGTGAGCCACATAGATCATAATATAACATTTCATGAAAACCCCATAGAGAATGAAAGAAATGGGTTTCATCTCAAAATCATGACATTTTAAAAGTTCTTAAAAATAAGATCATTATGTCATTTATAACCCATGGAAAGGGAGTGAGGGTTATATGTATGTCAATTAAAAAATAAAAAATATAATTTTTATAAATTTATGAACACCCATTTAAACGAAATAGGTTTGGGTATTCACATAAATAAACAATATCATTTTTTGAGAGAATGAGATAGAAATTTTGAGATGAAATTTCTGCAGCACAACGACTATATAACATGGTTTTAGAAAACATTAAAAAGAGAGGGGACACAGGTCAACCACTCATAAATAATTCATAATAAAATATGGGTACCAAATAAGATCATGCTATGGATATTTTAATGACATAACAAATGAAAAGGAACATGAAAGAAAAGAGAAGATGCGATTTCTTTTACGATAACTTCGGCAGCCTAAAGACATCATTTAAAAATTCAGAAAAAAAATTGATGAGAGCGGAAAGGGTATCTCAAAAATTAAACATGAAATGGACAGTAATGAGAACATATAATAACATACCCTCAACATAAATAGATGGAAACTAGTAGACCCACCATAAGGGAAGTCATGACTTAAAATGAGGAGGGTGAAATGATCCCTTACCTTGAAGAGTAACTTCGAAAGCTTGAATGTTGGGACCTTGAGAGGCTTGAGGGAACCTTCGGTGGAATCCTTTAAAAATAAGTATACCATAACTTCATTGAACATGATTTTGGAATGAAATTAATGAGGTAAATGGCTTGGTATTTATAGGAAAAATTGAGTGAATAAATTATTAATTTCCAAGGGACACCTCATCGGTGGTATTTGAAAAACCATGGGCTTTCCCATGGTATTTTCCCAAGGTATTGGCCACTTGGGACACCTCATAGCATATCTCACTACTAATAAGTCGACCAGAAAGATTACATCAATATTACATCATTAATGATGTCATTAAACACACGAAACTTTAAACTGCATTCTTACTATTCCCCGATAATTCAACTATTTCAGAAAAATACCAAAAATTCATCCTAACCTAATATAAATGATCTGAATTCAAAAATGAAGTCCATTTTATGAAAATGTTTTCGAAATATTTTTAATTTAATTTTTAAATAAAATCATTATTTATTCCAAAAATACAACCTTAAAACTATAACCCATTTTATAACACCTTAAAAAAGTAATCAAGGTCCCATAAAAATATCGTATACCCATAAGACAATAAAGTAACAATTTATGATTAAATTTTATAAAAATAAATTTCCATTTTAAATTATTAAATTAATTATAAAATTATAAATAAAATATTTATGGCATACAAAAAAACCAAAACTCAAACTATGATCGTTTTTTAACTTTTAAGATGTACAAAATGTATTTATACATTCATGGGTGAAGTTTCTATTTTTTTGGTCAAATTACTATTCATTACTATTCATATGGGCATATTACTATTCCTACTTTACTATTCACTAAAAACCAAGTTGATCTTATTAGACTGTAAATTTCTCACTGATCACAACTGTGGAAGACCATTTTTTTAAAATCATTTAAAATTATTAATTATTTAATGAATACAAAATATTTTAAAATACCCCTTTTTTACTAAATTCATCAATAATACACATCCTATATTTATCCAGATATTTGAAATTCACAAACTTTTCCATAAGAATAAATAACAATTTTATTTATATAAAAGGATTACACAAAGCAGCTAAGGTCTCGTTACATAGCCCCATATAACACCAGCATAGGGACTTAGTGTAAGGTGTGCTATGGAGATGGAATCTTGGGGTGGCTCAGACAACATTGCCTGAGTGGTGATTTCTATCAGCTTGAACTTCTCCCTTAGGAAATTCTATTCAAGCTTTATACGTTGAAGTTCAGCTTGGGCTTGGTCCAGAGCAAAGCCCAGTGATGCTACCTAATTCCCAAGCTCTGACAGATGGGATTCATATGGCTCGAGTCTTTTGGATGAGGCCATTCAATATTCTCTCTATATTAATTAACCAAGATAACTGTATTTATAAAAACACAATGTTAAGATTATAGTTTCCAACGGTCATATTGACCAAAGGTCATATAACAGTCAAAACCCAACAGTATCATTTTAATTATACCCACTTCATTAATTAAATGATATAGTTTTGTTGAGTATAAAATAAAAAACACACAAAATTAGGAAATAGATATAATTAAAATGTTCAGGTCATTATAGTATACACTGATGTTGGAAATTAATAAGAGCCTTAAGGACAAATTATTTGATATGTGAATGTGAATAGAGATATAGTTTAAGATTATCTTATTGAGGATATGTACTTATAAAGAGGCGGTTATGGGGGAAGCGATGATTATAGAGAATATATGGGATATATGGTGTGATAATACCTTTATTCCTTAGATATATAGGGGAAATAATTCTTTTAATATTTATAAGAGGAAGAATAAGTACTTCTGAATAAAATCAATGGATTGATACTTTCACGTCTCTTAGGGGATTACCCAAATGATTTTAGATATGAATTGGTGAGACAATCCATATCCATCCAAAAATTTATTAAACAAAAAGAAAAATTTAGTGATTACATGAGGTGTAATTGACTTTAACCAACTAGGAAATGAAAGGAAGGAAAAACATATGATCGAACATAATCATACCTTGTTCAAACCATAACCACAACTTCGGAAATGATAGGCCAAAAAGAATGTGAACCATGGATCAAGACTCAAAGAACCTACCAAATAGTTTAGCCATGATGTTTCCCTGTAGTGATGGCCGTTTGTGTCGAATAGTTTCAATGAAACTCTAGATCCAAATCAAGACAAATGCACAAATCCAATGGATGGAGGTATGAGAAACAATGCAGAAAACCTGCACTATTTTCAGCACAACATCTTCCAACCAAAACACATCTTCAAACCCTTCAAGAGTAAACATAGAAGCCCCAAAGTGCTCATACATAAGGGATTAATTTATTAGGTTAATTTTAGTATAACAATATGGGAAAACTTATATATATGTTTAAAATTCTACATAGTATTTTTTTCAGTGTGGTGAGGTGAGTAATATAATGAGTTATTGTGGAAAATTATTAGGAAAAAATAGCATTGAATCATATAACCATGTTTATGGAACATGGATACATGTTTTTGAATTATGGAATAATTATTCAAGGATATGGAAGAGTGGGGAGGACTTTTTAGGAGGAGTGTTCAATGCATTTAAGGATTTAGTGAAGGATATTTACTATTGTGTATACATCGTAAGTGTCTAAGACTTATTCAAGACCTTATATAATGAAAAGTACCATATTCATGGATTATATTATCATTTTTTATTAGTCAATATAAGTATTTTGAATTCATTAATCCTTCCATGTTTACATGATCAATTTTTTTGGGAGTGGATTTAACTTTATATAAAATTAAAATTTATACTCCACTAGATTAAAGGAATGAGAAATTGATTTTTTATCTATTATAATCGATTAATATTGGGAGTGTATAGATTTTATGAGTTTTATTAATCACTCAATAAAATAAAAATATTTTTATTATTCTTATGACTTGACTACTTAAATTCAAGGTAGAAATTAACTATTATAGTCTAATATTTCTCTTTGTCTAACCAAATGGTGTTGTGTATTATTTAATGTTAGATTGTGATGTGAATTCTAGTAGTATTGGTCAAATATTAATTTAGGTTTAATAAATATACAATCATTTAGATATGTCGGTTGTTAGGTTAATGGAAATAAAATATTTATTTTCATTTTCTAGTAGTGGTGGTTCTATATCTAAATTTTTTCCTATAATATTTTAATACATTACCACTAAATTAGGATGTATAATTTTCTATTTACTTAATGCCTCATAAATCATACATTTTTGTATATTTGAATTATATAGAACATATATAAGTAAGATATTTATGATGGTGCAAAGGATGATCTTGAGTATAAGGGACTCATTCAATCAGGTGTATCCGATTAGAAAACACCAATTCTATTTTTTAGTATAGTCAAGGGAATATGACATTTATGAATTTACTAATGAAAATTGAATTAGGTGATTAGAAATAAAAAACCTTTACTAGGAATTAATTATCCATTCAATTATTTTAATATATGTTATTAGTTTTCCAAGACAAGCCTTCAATATATATACTTTGTTAAGGAGGGATGTAAAATATATACTGATTTTTTTTAAAAAAAATTGATATATTGATTTTAATTTATTGATCATTCCTTTTGGAGTTATGATTTCACCTGTAGTGTTTATGCAATTAATGAACCACATCTTCAATAAATTTTTTGATAAATTTTATGTAGTTTTTTCTGATAATATCTTGACATAATCATGACTTGAGATAGATCATTGAAAATGCAAAGATATTAATATGGGACTCCAATATGATCATATGTATTATGTAAAGTTATAAAAATATCACGTATATATTCAAGAATAAAAATGTATTTGAAATATTTTCTCTGATAAGGGAAAAATATTGATCATGAGAAATTGAAAGTGGTATTGTCTTGGGAAATTCCAAATAATATATTTTAAATAAAACTTTTTTTAGTTTGAATGAATATTAGTGCGGATGTTTTATCTTTATTAAATTAGTTTTCAAATAAAATTCTTATAATAGATACAATATTGACATGCGTGTGAAGTTATTTTAAAAAATAAAAAATATAATTTAAGAACCCGGTTCTTAGTTTTGAGGTACGAGATTCTTCTTTTTACTTTTCCTTAAGTGTTTTTGGGAAAATATGGAAAATGAGGAAAAATCCCAAAATTTGAAAGTACACGCCGTGTACTTTGTCCACATGTCGTGTACTTTTGGCCATGTGGGATGGGTACACGGGGCGTGTGGCCATGCCGAGGGTGAAGGGTGCATGAACCAAATACATGCCGTATAGTGTTCCCTTACATACCGTGTAGTCAGTCGGCAGGCCAAAACAGTAAGGTGGTGGAGCAGCCACAAGCTAGGCAATAGTACACATCGTGTACTCGAGAGTACATGCCGTGTACTCATGTTAGCTGGTGAACAGTGCCGCGCTGGCAGGAAGCCGCCAGAGGAACAGTTTAAAAATGGGAATTACATGCCATGTACTTAGAAGTACACACCGTGTACTTTGTTTTTTCAGCTTAAAAAAGGCAGTAGCCTCCTCATTTGGCAAAGGAGGCATTTGAGCCGTTTTGGAGCCAAAGGAGGAGGCCGAACCTTTAAAGATCTGTCGGGCGCACGTCGGGAATCCGTTTCCACCTTGGACGATCTTTCTGGAACCGTACAGGTAAGGGCTTCCTTCTCCTGGTGTGTTTCCTACCAATTCTTCTCCTAACGGAAGTTATTTGGGTTTGAAAGATTTATCTTTTACCGCAGATCTACGTCATAATTGGGCATTTCTGGAACCGACGTTCACGTATAGTGTTCGTTGGCGTTAAAGGTAGGTGGATTGGTGTTAATTTTTCCAACTGTCATTTGTTTTGTGCGTTTTTGAGCCACGAACCCATGTTGGGGTGTCATGGGGCTGAGGCCGATGCTATATTAAACACCTAGGATTGAACAGGTTATTTAAACATGATATTAAAATGCTGGTTGGGATCGTTGCTTAGATCTAGAACCACCCCGGGGGTGGGTTCTACTGTTTAGTCGTTTGGCCAGGATACCCGAGGGTATGCCTTTAAAGTAGTAATTGTAGAATTTCCTTTAGAATAATTTCTTGTTTACTAATTGATTACATGTTGGGCATGGCCCGGTTACCTGTTTAGACTGAGGGCATTGTTGTGATTAGCCTGTGGGCACTGCACTGTTTAGCATTAGGGCAGTAGTTATTTCGGCCTGAGGGAAACTTCTTTCGTGCCTGAGGGAATAGACTCTGTGCCTAAGGGAGACACTACCTACGCCTGAGGGAAAACTCTGTTATGATTGAGGGAAGATTCTTGGGTTGGATACTCTTTACCTGAGGGTAGGAGTTTACATGTCCGAATACATTAGCTGGTTATTTAAAATATTCACTGTGGTGATATTTTAAATTAAATGGATAAAATGGATAATAAAATGGAAATATAAATGGTAATTAGTTACTTTTGAGTACTGCTTACTTTATTGTATTTTACTACCGCACACTGTTGTTGCATGCTTACACGCAGTTTGGCACATGCCTTTGGTGGGTGCCTACTGAGATATATTTCTCACACCCTGTTTGGGTCATGCTTTTCGGCCCAAACAGATTATGTTTCTACAGCTGTGGATATGGGAAAGAGTCCCTATACAAGTACTTGACTGTTGCTGAGGTGTAGGAGGGCATGGGACCAAGCCTGGGCTCGTGATGCCGCTGCCAACTATTTTGCTTTGTTTTGTTGTACTCTTCTTTTTATTGTACTATATTGATGTATAACATGTTCTGTCCGTTTTCTTAGAACTTGAAACATGTAGCATAATTATTTATATACTATTGGTTATATCCATTGCAGTTGTTTATTTCAATTATTGTATGGTTTATTGCTTCCGCTATCGTTGTATGTTTTATTTCATATTCTGCTACGCTACACTTTGACAAATGAGGGCATCGTTTCTCCACAATCAGACCTGGCCCCTCACTGCTAGACGGCAGCCTCTGCCGTTTGGGGAAATGCGCTTGTGGTCACATGGCGAACTGGGCTCGAGGCTCTCGTTGAGTGGCACCCAGACCCGGGACGTTACAAAGTGGTATCAGAGGAGTTCTTTTCTTTGACTTACTATTTGGAGCCTTAGTCAGGGATAGTATGGACCGGTAGTTGTTAATAAGCTGTGCCCGGGCGTAGCTAACCCGCGTACAGGGAAAATCCAATTTACCTCGTGTTGCAATATTACTGATTTTTCAATTTATAGTTGATTTGATTTCACTATTGGGTAACACACTTGTATTGTGTTGTTATATTTTATCTATGGGTTCTATTTAGTTCTAACCCGATGAGATGAGGGTATGCCATCTCATGCATCATATAAGCACATGCTAGAAATCACATGCCATGCATAGTTCCATGCCATGTAGGTGCATTATAAATTGTAGGTTGTTGTGATAGTTATGGTGCTAGAAAATAATGCTGTTGTGATAGTTTATCTGATAAAATAATAGCTATTTGATAGGGTAATTTTATTTGAGCCTGTTTATAGAATGGACGCCAAACTTTGGTTTTTAGAGAGTATGGGCCCCCGTTGACCGGAATTTGGTGGACCATTAGCTGTTTATTTGATATAACACATATAAGATGTAAAATTTTGGTTTGTGGGGGAGTATGGGCCCTCACGGATCAGAATTTTACACATAGGTGTTGTTTTACAGTGTTTCCTTGGTTCCAGGGGAGTTTCTGAGGCATACTGTCCAGAAACCCTGTATACACGCCATGTAGTACTTTAAACACGCCGTGTAAGTTCTTCTATTCGGGAAGAAAAAGAAACTTTTTGAGTACACACCGTGTACCCAGAGTACACGCCGTGTAGTCTCTTCCCGTGTCACAAACCGTGTGGGTGGCGACACGGGGTAGGGAAGGATTGGGTAAAACATGCTGTGTACCAAATGTACATTCCGTGTAGTGTTGACCCGGAGTCCTCCCGTGTAACTAACAACACGGACAGAGTATACCATAAGAAATACACGCTGTGTCAATTATGTACACGCCGTGTAGTGTGACCTGGGGACTTGGCCGTGTAACTAACAACACGGGCATGTGTCACCTCTCCTTGAACACACCGTGTGTCTATGGGACACGCCGTGTAGTTTTGTCCAAGGACAGACCGTGTGGACTTAGCCATGTGGCTAGAAAACGGGGTTATGTAAACACCGTGTGCGGGTGTAACACGCCGTGTAGTGTCAAGCCAAGTAGTCGGCCGTGTCACAAACGACACAGGCAGTTGAAAAATAACACCATACACACCGTGTAGATATTATACATGTCGTGTAGTTTTTTTTAACAGAATTTGTGTGACTTAGCTGTGTCGAAGCACCCGGGAAGGGGAAGGGATGTCAAGTACACGTCATGTAGTCATTGTACACGCCGTGTAGTCTTGTTTTGAAAAATTTGAAATGCCTTCTCCCTCTTGTTCCCTTTGTGGTTACTTCTCTTTCAGTCTTAATAATCTTGAATCTAAGTCGTGCTTTTGGCCTTGTAGTGTCATGCTGCCTAGACGACCGCGCGTTGTTCGCTAGGAGAGTGGAAAAGACTATACTCTAGAGATGGTAGGCCATGGGCTACCATAAGATCCTCCAGCAGAGCCAGATGTGGCGCCAACCGTTATACTGGATACAGGGGCAGAGGCATAGTTCCGTGACGTATTTATGTGGTTCATGCAGACCTTTTAGGGAGCACCGCAGGCTGCTACATCTATGGGTGAGTTGACACGTATCTTTTAGCAGCATCATACACCTACGTTTTCAGGGGATGGAGGACCACAGGCTGCGGAGTCTTGGCTGGGGTTGATGCAGACTATTTTCGAGCATCTTGAGACGCCTCCTGGGTGGATGGTCAAGCTCGCGACACATATATTGTGTGATTCTGCCAAGAGGTGGTGGGATGTTACCACCCAGTCAGAGCATCATAGGGACATGGCATGGGAGGATTTCCAGGCAGTTTTCTATGACTTCTTCTTCCCGGAGATGCTGAGGGAAGATAGAGCTCGAGAGTTCATGAATCTGCAGCATGACGCTATGTCGGTGATGGACTATTCTGCTCACTTTACCGAGCTTTAGAGTTTTTCACCCATGCTTGTGGGTGATGAGACGTTGAGAGCCAGGCGCTTTGAGGATGGTCTCCGTTTTGACATCCGAGCGCTGGTGAATGTTTTCAGGTTGCCTTCAGTACATGCTATTGTGAACCAGGAACTGATTATAGAGAGGAACCTGCGGGAATCCAGTGGTGTGGGCCAGGGTGGTTCAGCACCAGTTACTAGTACTATTTCTACTGGAAAGAGGAAGAGGTAGATGGACTTATCTCAGGGTGGCAGTACCAGCCAGGCAGTTTCTCCAGGTGGCCAGATCAGTTGCTACCATTGTGGTAGAGAGGGGCACAAGAGGCCTCAGTGTTCATGAGACCCAGTGGAGTGCCGAGCTTGCGGCAGGATGGGTCATCTGCAATGCTTTTACAGGGAGTTTCCATCAATGGCTAGTGAGAGGGGTTCTGTGCAGACTCTGCATGTGGGAACAGGACCAACAAATTCTTACCAGTCAGGGAACTGGAATACGTCAGGGCGTGCATGCAGAGATGGTGGTCGTGGCCATGGTAGCCAGACACCAGGATCTAAGAGGCAGCTGGGCGGGACAACTCAGGGTTGCCAGGCTGTGTCGCAGGGCCGTGACACTGGGCAGACATATGTAGTGCAACAGACCCAGTAGGAGCAGGATCCCGTACCTTCTACAGTCATAGGTACTATTTTAGTAGCTTCTGTCTTATCTTCAGTACTTTTCGATACAGGTTCTACACATAGTTTCATATCTGTACCCGTTGTGGAGAGCCTCGGGATCTGTGTTTCTTCTTCTTCTGATATCATGACACTAGACACTTCGTTGGGGACTAGAACGACTAGTGTGCATTACTGTAAGGAGTGCCCCCTTGAGGTTGGTGGGTGTCACTTTCTTTGGGACCTCTATGTCTTGGAGATGACAGCTTACGACGTCATTCTCGGGATGGACTGGTTGGTTCTCTTTCGAGCCTTTGTAGACTGCTATCATCGCAGGGTGTGTTTCACGTCACCAGAGGGCAAAGAGTTTCTATACAATGGTGAATGGGATGTTCAGGCGAGTCGAGATGGACCCGAGCATCATGGGCGAGGTAGAGTCACAACCCAGATGGCGAGCTTATATCTGGATGATCAGGGGACTTGTCAGACAGATTTCCCTCCAGTTGTTGATCATTTTATGGATGTCTTCCCAGATGACTTTTCAGGTCTACCTATGGTGCAAGAGGTAGATTTCGCTTATGAGCTTGTTCTAGGAGAAACACCCGTGTCTATTCCTCCTTATAGGATGTCCACACCTGAGTTGCAGGAGCTCAAGAGGCAGTTAGAGGAGTTACATACAAAGGGTTTTATCCTGCCTAGTACTTCTCCATGGGGTTCGCCTGTCCTTTTTGCGAAGAAGGCGGACGGTACCCTCAGACTCTATGTGGATTATCGGAAGATGAACCCGTTGACAGTTAAGAACCGATATCCTTTGACAAGGATCGATGATCTTTTCCATCAACTTTGCGGAGCATGAGTGTTATCGAAGATTTACTTGATTTCAGGATATCATCAGCTGTGCGTGAGACCATCGAATATACCACTTACAGCTTTTCAGAGCATATATGGTCTGTATGAGTACTTGGTTATGCCGCTCGGACTCACGAACACACCATCAGTTTTCATGGATCTGATGAATCGTGTGTTCCATCCGTATCTTGATTATTTTGTGGTAGTATTCATGGATAGCATCTTGGTGTACTCTCACACATGACACCACCATTCCCCCATCTTGAGATCATATTGAGTACACTGAGAGAGCATCATCTATATGCTAATCTCTCAACGTGCCACTTTTGGATGGACCAGATTCACTTCCTGGGTCACATTATCTTAGAGGTAGGAGTTGTCGTAGACCCAGAGAAGGTGAGACTAGTAGTTTATTGGGAGTATCCTAAGAACATGATTGAGATACATAGTTTCTTACAGCTGGCAGGTTACTACAGATGCTTCATACATGACTTCTCCCGCTTAGCAGTGCCGTTGACGGGTTTGACTAATAAGGGTGTGAAGTTATTTTGGTCGGACGCTTGCGAGATAGCCTTTCAGGATCTGAAGGGAAGGTTGACATCAGCACCGATCCTGAGACTCCCAGAGTAGGGGAAGAGCTATACAGTTTACTGTGATGCATATGGTATTAGGTTGGGAGCAGTGTTGATGCAGGGCAATCAAGCTGTTGCGTACGGGTCTCGGTAGTTGAGGCCACATGAGAAGAATTACCTGACGCATGATCCCGAGATGGCTGCAATTGTGCATGCGTTGCGCTATTGGAGACATTTTCTTTTGGGAGAGAATTTTGTGGTTTTCACCGACCACAAAAGTCTAAAGTATATCTTTACCCAGCGTGACTTGAATCTGAGGCATCAAAGGTGGGTTGAATACTTATAGTCATTAGATTTTGAGCTTACATATACACCTGGTATAGGTAATGTAGTAGCTGATGCACTGAGCAAGAATACTTAGACACAGCCAGTGCAGGAGGCCAGTGGTGAGTGGCAGCTGATGGATTTGTTCTCTGAGATGCATTTGGAGGTGCATGACAGTCAGGGGCAGACCTATCTTTCATCTTTAGCTGTGACCTCTACCCTCCTTGATAGAGTGAGGATGGGACCACTATCTATTTCGGAAGGTCTCGTTCTACAGGAGTCGGTGGCAAGTAAGGACCCTCCTTTTGGTTGGACGGTAGGAGATGATGAGATTCTGCATTTCCATGGATGAGTATGGGTTCCAGGGGATATACACGAGGAGATGATGTGGGAGTTTCATGCTTCAGCCTGGGTAGTTCATACCAGGGTTACCAAGATGTACCGTGGCTTGAGACGTCAGTACTGGTGGCTGGGTATGAAGAGAGATGCGACTGGTTGTGTTACGAGGTGTTCCACCTGTCAGCAGGTGAAGGCGGAGAACCAGAGGCCAGCTAGACTATTATAGCAGTTACCCATTCCAGAGTGGAAATGGGATGATATTGCGATGGATTTCGTGACAGGGCTGCCGAGGTCACCTAGAGGCAATGATGCCAGGTGGGTTGTTGTGGACAGACTCACAATGGTAGCTCACTTTTTGCCGATCAAGGAGACCTTCTATGTTGATGAGCTCGGAAGGCTATATATCCGAGAGATCGTACGTCTTCATGGGGTCCCTTGTTCTATCGTTTCAGATAGGGATGCCCGCTTTACCTCTCGTTTCTGGCAGAGTTTTCAGAGGGAACTAGGAACACAAGTGCTTCTAAGCACAACATACCACCCTCAGACTGATGGCCAGTCAGAGCATAGGATTCAGGTGCTTGAGGAAATGCTACAATCCTGTGTCTTAGACTTTGGGGTCTCTTGGGAGAAGCATATACCCCTAGTCGAGTTTTCCTACAATAACAGTTTTTTGGAAACTATCGAGATGGAACCATACGAGTCTTTATATGGTAGGCCGTGCCGATCACCTTGGTGTTGGTTAGAGGCAGGTGGGCAACTTTACTGGGACCACGTCTCGTGTAGGATACTTCTCAACAGGTCTAGCTAATTCAGAAGCAGATGGCTACTGTGCAATCTCGTCAGAAATCTTATGCTGATCATCGCAGACGACCTTTAGAGTTCGTGGTTGGGGATCTGGTTTTCTTGCGTGCTTCTCCGAGGCTGGGACACTGACAGATCATGAGACAGGTAAAATTTCACCGATTTATTTGGGGCCATTCGAGATTCTAGAGAGAGTCGGTCTGGTTGCCTATCGGTTGAGGTTACCGCAGTGGTACCAAGCCATGCATGACATCTTCCACGTGTCTCAGTTGCATCACTATCATTCAGACCTGTCTCACATCTTCCAGCCCAAGGTGGTTGAGATGGAGATGGATGCGTCCTTTGAGGAGCATCTGATTCGTATCGTTGAGAGGAGCACGAAGGTTCTCTGAGGCCGATCAGCTCCTCTCGTATGGGTGCTATGGCAGCATGGCCGAGTTCAGGACGAAACCTGGGAGCAGGAGACCGACGTGCGTGCTCAGTGGCCGGAGTTGTTCACAGCTCTATCATCGCCAACCTTGGAAGGGAAATCTAGGGACGAATTGATATAAGGGGGGAAGTTTGTAAGAACCCGATTCTTAGTTTTGAGGTACGGGCTTCTTCTTTTCCCTTTTCATTAAGTGTTTTTGAGAAAATATGCAAAATGGGGAAAAATCCCAAATTTTGAAAGTACATGCCGTGTACTTTTGGAAGTGTGGGATGGGTACATGGGGAGTGTGGCCATGCCGGGGGTGAAGGGTGTTGGAACAAAATACACGCCGTGTAGTGGTACCTTACACACCTTATAATCAGTCGGTAGGCCAAAACAGTAAGGCGGTGGAGCATCCGACAGCTAGGCAACAGTAAAAGCCGTGTACTCAATAGTACATGGCATGTACTCATGTCGACAGGTGAACAGTGTCGCGCTGGCAGGAAGCCGCCAAAGAAACAGTTTAAAAATGGGAAGTACACGCCGTGTACTTGGAAGTACACACTGTCTACTTTGTTTTTTTGTCTTAAAACATGCAGTAGCCTCCTTATTTGGCAGAGGAGGCGTTTGAGCCGTTTTGGAGCCAAAGGAGGAGGCCAAAATTTTGAAGATCCTCCAGGCGCACGTCGGGAATCCGTTTCCGCCTCGGAAGATCTCGTTGGAACCACAAGAGTAAGGGCTTCTTTCTCCTAGTGTGTTTCTTACCAATTCTTCTCATAACAGAATTTATTTGGGTTTGAACAATTTATCTTTTACCTTTGATATACGTCATAATTGGGAATTTCTGGAACCTATGTTCATGTATAAAGTTCGTTGGCATTAAAGGTAGGTGGTTTGGTGTTAATTTTTCCAACTGTCGTGTGTTTTGTGCGTTTGTGAGCCACGAACCCATGTTGGGGTGTCGTGGGGGTGAGGCCGATGCTATATTAAACACCTAGGATTGAATAGGTGATTTAAACATGATATTAAAATGCTGGTTGGGATCGTTGCTTGGATCCGGAACCACCCCGGGGGTGGGTTCCACTATTTAGCTGTTTGGCCAGGATACCTGAGGGTATGACTTTAAAGTATTAATTGTAGAATTTCCTTGAGAGGAATTTCTTGTTTACTGCTTGTTTACATGTTGGGAATGGCCCATTTACCTGTTTAGCCTGAGGGCATTGTTGTGATTAGCCTGTGGGCACTGCACTATTTAGCCAGAGGGCAATAGTTATTTCGGCATGAGGGAAACTTCTTCCATGCCTGAGGGAGACACTACCTATGCCTGAGGAAAAAATCTATTATGCCTGAGGGAAGATTCTTGTTTTGGATATTCTTTACCTGAGGGTAGGAGTTTACATGTCCGGGGACATTAGCTGGTTATTTAAAATATTCACTTTGGTGATATTTTAAATTACATGGATAAAATGGATAATAAAATGGAAATTTAACTGGTAATTAGTTACTTATGAGTGCTGATTACTTTATTGTATTTTACTACTGTACACTATTGTTACAAGCTTACACGCAGTTAGGCACGAGCCATTGGTGGGTTCCTACTGAGATATATTTCTCACACCCTGTTTGGGCAATGCTTTTTGGACCAAATAGATTACGTTGCTGTAGGTGTGGATAGGGGAAAGAGTCCCTATACAGGTACTTGACTATTGTTGAAGAGTAGTAGGGAATGGGACTGAGCCTAGGCTCATGATTCCGCTGCCAGCGTTTTGCGTTGTTTTTCTGTACTCTACTTTTTGTTGTACTGTATTGATGTATAACATGTTCCAGCTGTTTTCTTAGAACCTAAAACATATAGCATAATTATTTATATACTGTTGGTTATATCCATTGTAGTTGTTTATTTCAATTGTGGTATGGTTTATTGCTTCCGCTATCGTTGTATGTTTTATTTCATATTCCGCTGATCTACAAATTGACAAAAGAAGGCATAGTTTCCCCACTATCAGACCTGGGACCTCGCTGCTAGTTGGCAGCCTCTGGTGTTTGGGGAAATGCTCTTGAGGTCACGTGGCGAACCAGGCTCGGGGCACCCGTTGAGTGGCACCTGGACCCGGGACATTACATATAATCACATTAAAGTTATATTTGATAATTTATTAGTTAAAATTTTGATATGAAGTGTATCATGTTGTTTATGGATTGATTTTTAAGATTATTATTTTTGATAAAATATAGAAGAGTTTTTGTATAAGGGTAAAAAAATATGATACCTCATGAGAATAATTTTGGTAAAAATGATTTAGAGTAAGATACTATATTTTACACTTTAGAGAGTGTGATGCATTATCTATTTTTTAATAATTTTCTTTCTGTAGTGATCATAAGTATTTGAGATAAATTTTAACTTAATTTTATCTCAAATTAATACTGTATAAGAGTTAATAGTGACTTAAAATATATATTTTTTGTATGTTTAAATTAAAAAAAGGAAATGTTGTTTTAGAAGATCTTCCTAAGAAAAATCCTTCCCAAGTGATGAACGGAGTAGGAGAGATCTATAATTTCATGGTATTTTTGGTAAATTTTACATATTGGTAGAGGAAACAATATATTGTGTGTTCCTATATATTATTAATTTTATATCCATGTTAAAAAAATAAGTGAAATATTTTTTTTTGATTATGAATGAAAATAGATGGAGGATTTCTTAAGTAATGCAGATACTACTGATACATAAATTATCTTACTATAATAAGAGATTTATTTTTTAGGATAGATAGTGACTCATGTGAAAATAAAAAAATTATTTTAGAAAAAAATTATCCATTTGATTTGGAGTTCACATCTTTGAGATAAGAAGATGTATCATGAAATCAATTTCTAATTGTAGGGGCCATGAATGAATAAATATGTTACATAAATTTTTATTGATTTTTTAGTTTAGCGGATAGTAAATGAATAACATTATAGACCAATGAGGATGTTATAGTAAGTAACACTTAAAATATAGTTTTTTGAATAAATTTACTATTTATTTAATTATATGGTTTCTAAAAAAATACCATGAAGGTATAATGAAATTTTGGTAGTTTTGGATCGACAAACAAAATGATTGTTTTTCTGACCTATCTATGAATTTTTTCAAGTTGATTCCATTGGAATGATTTATATGATTGATGTTATTTTGTTCCAATATATTAAAAATTGCATTATTAGAGATATATTTCACTTGTTTATATCAACATTATAGTAGGAACTACATATTACCATAGGAACACAGTTGAGGATGAGTCTTACTTACCAACCCATGTCTAATGGACTTATGGAATAAATTATTCAAATTATAGAATATTATTTATGAACATGTGTATTTGAATTCTAAATGTTACAAAAATATTATTTTTCATTGGTGGAGTTTATTTTGAACAAATATTTTTAGTTTCTAATATTTTTCGAAGCATTCAACGAATCACATGTTGAACTTTTTGGACACCATTATATTGTATTAAGATCAATGAAAAGATTAATTTGTGAATAAATCTATAATATGAAATGATAAATCATTTTAAATTGTTTTATAAATTCATAGAATGAATATAGAGTTAGTAGATAACTAATCCAGAAGAATTTTTAATTCTTATAGTTGATTAGAAATTGATTTTATTACATGAATTTCCACTACACAAATAATTAATAATGTATGTTCAATATAAGAAAATTCACATGAGTTATATAAATTAAACCAAAAAAATTATTTTTAAACTAATTATTAACCCTAAATTAGTACCTAAAGAAATTTTTTAATGCGTAAAGAATATAAATATTAGGTTAATAAAAACTCTTAATAAGGCGTGAAGTAATTACTCAGCTTCAAAGAATACTTTTTCAAAAAATAATTTATATATATTATTATAAAATAAATTTATTAAGTTAGTTTCAAGGATTTTTTAAAGTAATTTGTTTCATTATGGTCAAATCAATCAATTATAGTTATGTAAATTTAAATATTTTCATTAAAATGACATATAAAATTATGAACATTAAATTGAAAAATAAAAAGAAGTGGACGAATATAATTTTTTGTTAAAAATTTACTCCATAAATTTTCTTGGAAAACCCCTACTAATAAATATTTTAATAAAAGGATAATTAAGATATTATATTGAATTGGATCCATATGAAAATTTTAAATTTAAATAAACTATTTTTTATTTTATTTAATAGAAAATATTAAGTATCCAACCTTCAGAACATGATTCCCAATATCTAAAGAAAACCGACACTCATGATCGAAGTAAATTCAATCACTAATGACTTTTAAATCCTAATAAATAATTTTAAAATAATGAAATAATGGGAATTATCTAAATATAATTGAACAATTAATTTAAAACACATAGAATTAATTGAAACTTAATAATTAGAATGAGGAAATCATCAAAATAAAAGTTATGAAATGTCAAAAAAACAAAATAAAGAAAAATAAAATAAAATGAATATAAATTTTTATTATACATCTCTTAGACACTAATATTTATAAACATAGGGTCACCACATTGTGGTTTAAATGTACCAAAACATAGTTATTATATCTAAATCTAAAATAATGATAATTTCACTACAAGTACAAAAAATGGTGAAAATTACTCTTAATTTCAGAAAATGATCATACACCACAACAATTGTTCTAAAAAAATACCGAATTTATTTGAAATTTAATAATAATTTAGAGAGGAAAATATAGAGAAAGTCGTGAATATCTTATCTTTTATATTTAAATATTAATCTATTAAAAAAATTTTCTAGATTTTTTATTGTGTGGTTTCTATTCATGGTTCTTTAGATGATGATGAAATTCACCCCAATAAGGTTCATACGTTTTTTCCTTTAAACCCACTATAATACAAATCAACAAGACTCACACTATGTCATAGAGGTGACCATAGTTTTACTTCTTCAAAATCAAAATACCTATTCACCACATCTTTGAACTTGTACATAATAGTTTCCTCTAAACTCCTCATTATCTCTTTACAAAATGTTACAATGACATGTTTTATGGGACACCATGATATAACTTCATTCATTTTTCATCCTTTATTCCACCGTTATCCAATTTTTTTCAAATACTTAAATATTACAATAATTATAAAAATAACCAAAATTAAAAAATTAAATATAATTTAATAATAAAAACAATTATTAAATTATTAAAATATGATATATTAAATTCCCCCATATATATATATTTTTTGTTTTCCCCAAGAAGAACAATGTTATAATAATTTCAAGTAAAACATCTCGGGGAAAAAATAAATTTAAAATTAATCATACCATTAAAAAATGTATATAATAGAAATTCATAAAATATAAAATTTATATCTCCATTTGATTCAAAATAATGCTTTTATTATTGAATTAAATTTCTAATATGTCTTCTATTTTACTCTCATATCAGAACATTCTCTTAAATATTCGTTAAAAAGTTTCAATTTTGATTACCAAATATTTATTTTCCCCATCACTCAAAATAATTTAATCTGAGTTATATCAAATATTAATTATAAAAATTATAATTATAGGTATGGAAGATATATAAATATCTAGTTCATAAATCAAAAAACAAAAATCATTAAGAATTTTTAAAAATATTTTTTCTTAAGATAACAGTTGGTCGGTAATGATGAAAAATTTAAAAAGTCTTAAGAAGGAGGCTTGATTCCTTAAATAAGTGACATTGAATTAACTTAATCTTAACCATTATTCCTTAATTACTTATTTAAATAAATTATTCATCTATAAATAATTTAATTTGTATTTTATTCATATGTTTTGAATCTTTATCTTTCTAAACAATGATGAACTTATATCTCTTATCACAAATTTTTCATTTTTCTTCATATTTTAGAAGAAACATGTAAACAAACCACCATATATAATTCAGTGGAACTTATTTCATAAATAAAATAATAAACACCTCAATATAAATATCTTTTTCAATTCTATATGGTATACACAAATTGATTATCCACCATTGTTTCATGTGGAGGTGCATAAGAATATTAATAAACCTCTTAAAAGGGGGTGTCCTTTTCCGAAATCCTATCCAAAATACCCCATGGGGTAAATACCAAGATATATATATATTTATAAGTTTATTATATCACCATATTTGAGGCTATAAATCTATCCTTTACATTTTTTGAAAATTATATTATATAAATACCATATAAGAATAGATTTTCACTCATTGGGATGATTATTCTCACCGAAGGGGATAATTATTTGATTATTAAGGATACTTAAATGATGCTTAGTTGGATTTGGGGATTTAAGAGCATGGAGATTATTAATATTTGAAAAGGTTTCATCCATTATATTTTCTAATCTATATTTTCGAGATATATATAATTTAATGTAGGTTCTATAATATTTATCGAAGAATATTTATAATTTTAGAATGGGACATCAACTTCAACCCCCACCAATAATAGTAGACTAACACACAAGTTTGGTTCCAATTTCATGTCATATATTGGATGTTATACCCAAAAAATATTTAAGTACATTACATCATATATAGGGGAACCAATTAATATGAAAGATATTACAATTAATGGAAAATATGAATATTATTCTAGAGTATTAGTTGATGAGGACCCCCTGAACTCTCAGAATGATAATTCCATTCTAATTGTGAATGTGGAAAATATTGAGACTTATTTTTAAGATGAATTTATTCCACCAAACAAAATTTCTTCCAAATTTATTGGTCATGAGATCTAAAAATGTAGTCATGTATCGAAGTTTTATGTTTAGAAGGAGAATATATCCAATAATGTAGGGAAGGATAAACCACCTAGTAAGGAGAGTAATGATGATTAAAAAATCATAATAAGGATTTGGATGAGTCTATCAAGGTTCTGTTGGAGTCCTCTATAGAGGGTGGGATATATGGAATCCCTTTTCTACTACAATATTTCCATAAATCATAAGAAGATGTAAGGAATGACCAATGTTCTGTTTCTATTCAGGCCTAATGGATATAGGGCACAAAGGATGATGAATATAGGATCCATTTTGACACCACTAGAATTTTAGTGCTGAAATAGACTATATGAGGTTGTAATAGGGATTATTGAGTTGATGATGAAAACTTAGAGACCCCTGTACCAGGGGATCAATGTTGTACGATTTGTGTCACTAATAATAGATTAAACATGATGAGAAGCCATTTATTTTATTATATCCTTTACATATTATGGGTATATTACTGGTGGTCTCTAAGAATGTAGGATAATATAAAGAGGTCTCTCATTGTTTATAAAAAGGGTCTCAAGAGGAATCAAAGGAGTCCCTCTCTTTTTTATTGGAGTCCTCTCTTTATACCAATTAGGACAATAAATAGTGTAAACTAAAGATATCAATAAGAGAAAAAAATAGAACGCTCTGTGGAAATAAAACAAATTCCATGAATCGTAAAAAATAATTCCCTATTTTAGAAATATCAATGGATAATAATTATATCCACTACTAATTCCGTAGGTAATTTTATTTAAACTCGTCATCATTAATGATTGGTATTTTGATTCCTAAGTCCTATTTTACCTATCTCAAAAGTCTAAATTAAAACTCTCTTAATTACAACATAGGTGGAACTAATAAGAGCAATGCATCAGTAGAAAATCATTGGGTTTTATTCCTAATGAGGGTTAACAGATTGATTGTGGATCAAAATAGCTATCAGATGTTACATATGATTATTTTAATTTATAAAAGTATCTTTTTATATTCCATCATCTATGATCTCTCTAGTTATCAAATGATAAGGACCTTTTTGGAGGAAATTAAATGCATAAATGAAAATATAATTGAGTCATTCATGCTCACATATGACTTTAATTATGTTATGGGAGCTCATGGAAGAATGGGATAACCCAATCATGGTATTACTACCATAATTTTTTGGGTACTTATTGACTTAAATGACTTAGTGGAAGATTCTCGACATGGTGATAGATATTCTGAACCAAAAAAACATTTCTACAGAATTGTGGAAAGAATGCTTAATAGTGGATTTGTGAATATTTAGGCTCTAGAGAAGTGGTAGGAGAACCAATACATAAAACATGTGAATAATAATTTTTATCATCACACTATATTGACCACTATAATGGTTAAAAAGGATATGGGACCTACACCTTTTATATTTAATAATTCTTGTGTCAAGCACTGAGTTTGTCAGTGAATTGTACAAGTGGTTTTGGACACCATATAATGTACTAATGATCTCAATTATTATTTCACAAATATCATGAACATAAAATTAATATTAAAATCCTAGAGTATTTATACTTATTCTTCCATGGATGTGATATTTTTATCCATGAAAAGGAACTATAAGTGATTAAAAATAATAATGAAGATATATTTGAAAATGATCACATCAATGGGGAGTGGGACCTGGCCTCTAGGATGAATTTGAGTTTTTCCATGAGGGAAATGGTCTTCAAAATTAATTCATGATAAAAATAGAGTAATGTGGGTGATAGAAGAATTGTTTATTCAATAAAAATTATAAATTTAGAAAGGATATTATGCTTATTTCATAACATAAAAACATAAATGATCTGGTCAACAGTAGCAAGGAGATTATAGATCTCGTGGTGAACTTATTTTATAATGTCATTAATAATCCAATTCCTATAAATCATTATAATTTCAAGAATTTATTTCATATAATTAATGACCACAAAGAAAATTATATACTTCTAATAAATCAAGGTTATATAGTTGTTATGGATGAAACATTTTACCCTATATAAGGGAGTTCTCTTATTTTTTGTGGTTATATATTCATTTATTTATGGAATACTAGAAAATTTTCAATGGTGGCCTATTGAAAATGGATAATGTATTAATTAAATATTTAATATTTACAAAAGGTATGTATTCTCAATTCCCAATTCTTTTGACTAAAAAGTATTCTAATGAACCTCATGCTCCCTTTAGTCATATTTCTATTACTAAATATATTTATAATATTTTTCTGAAAAATATGGGCTATAAAATTCTACATGATCAATAATAGGTTGTTTTAAAGTGGCCATTTTCCATATGATCAAGGTAAAAAGATTCACGATTTACTGTTAACTAATTCTGAATTTATAAAACATTTAATGATAAAGAATAAGAATATAATATTTTCTCTCAAGAAATAATTTAACAATTATTTTGATACTATAAATATGGAATTATGTTTAATGTTCTGTAAAATTTTATATTCAGCGATATTTTCAATGTGATGATTCTTTTTTCTTAAGTCAGTTAGAATATATGCATTAATGAATGGAAGTCATGAGGGATAGTTCTACTTATAATGTGACATTAGTAATGGATACCCACTTTATGTAACTTATTTTATCATTTTAAGGACTAATTATGTATCATCATTTCAAATATAGTGTATAAGGGACTTATCAAGGTCATTCATATAGAGAGGGGGATTAATTATCCAACTCAAAATTTTAATGGCTATTAGATGATGTTATTTATTTAGGGAGGAATGGGTAACTTCAATCATATAAAATAGCTTCTTGACCACTATGGATCCATATCAAAGGAACACATCACCTTGATTAAATAAATTTTTTTAGGAATCATTATTTCTCCCAAGGGAGTTTGTCCATTTTGATAAGGCTAAATATTAATGAGGGAATAATACCTTTAATATATCATAGAATACCCATGTTTTGGGGAAGGACCAAGGATTATAATTTTTGGGATATTATTTTAAAAAATAAACATAAAATAATTTATTAGAAAGGAAAATGCGTCTCTCTTTCTGGAAGAGATTACCATGTTAAACCCATTACTACATATATGATGGTTTAGCCTTTCATAGTTTATAAGTGGGCATTATCCCTTATTAAAAGCCTAAATCAGTACATTAATAATTTTTATAGAGTGGAAATATATATTAAAGAATGGAACTTTTGGTTAAATGGATATAATTGTTTTATGTATATAAAGGAATGAGGTTTTGGATATATGAATATATTCAAGTTTAATGATGATTTATTGGTATATCACATTTAGAGACTGTTGTGTAAGTGTTATAGTAGTAATTCATTTTTGAAGAAAATATTTTCAAGTTGGTTTAAATTAGCTAGAGTGTATTATCTTCTTTCCTCTACATGGATAGGATTTAATAAGCCTTATAAATATCTTATTAAGAATAGATATTTTTTGGACTCTCTCAATTCTAACCTATAATTAACGAAGGAAAACTAGGTGGGTTTTCCTTTACTCAATGAATTCTAGGGGCAAGTGAACTATCTTGATATTAATATCATATAAAATATTAGATCATAGAAAATATTAGGTCATATTTGGATATTATTCCGACCTATATCCATATGGACATTTATAACTATCATTATATGTATTATATGGACACTCTAATTTGGGATCCATTAAGGCATGTAACTTTCACCTAAAAAATTAACAACAATATTTCCCTATGTAGGCCTATATTTCTTGCCCTTATTATTAACATATTCAACAAGAACTATATTTCTCTTTCTAGATTAAATTTAATCTTGAGAATGGATCATCACATAATTTCCCAAACATGTTCCTCATGAGAACTAATTTGAACCTTTTTCCATGTGTAGTGTTTTCATGCAAGGCCTTGATTTCATTGAGAATCTCTTCTATTGGACCCTTCTTGATATTGTATTTTTCATAATAAAAAACAATGTCAATATACCTATTCATATATTTCATACCAATTTCTAATATGTCTATGAAAATAAAATATTTCATACTGAAACACATAATTTAATAAGTCAATTGCTTATTGTCATGAATAAATAAGTTTACAAATGTATTTGTATTAACACTTCATCCTAAATGTTATATGTATGAACGACTCTTCATAATATTTTTTGGATTCCTTGACAAACCGAAGTCGATAGACAGAAACCGAAGCCAATACACAGAAACCGAAGTTCGACTCACCAAAGCCCACACACCGAGACTGAAGATGACACACCGAAGTATGACACACCGAACAATGACAACCCAAATAATGAAAAACTGAAGTATGACACACCAAAGTTTGACAGACCAAAGTCGACACACCAAAACCGAAGCCAACACACCGAAACTGATGTTTGACAGACCATTAATGACACACCAAAGTATGATAGACCGAAGATGACACACCGAAGTATGACAGACCGAAGATGACACACTGAAGATGACATACCGATGTTATAAAACTGAAGGAAACAGACCGAAGTTGACTCACCGATAGTCGTAAATAACTGTTTCCATTTATTAATTCAAATTTATTTCTAATGGTCATATTTATACAAATTAATATTTATTACATTATTTAATGTTGTCTATAGGAAAATATGTAGTCAAGTACGAGGTACATGAATGTGCGAAGATATTTATGTCTAGAGGATCATGGAGTATGAAAGGAAATCTTCTTTCATATTAAAGATACAACAGAAGCAGTACACACTAAGTCTTAGACTGTGAAAATACCAGAAGAGAAGAACAATGCACTTGAGATTAACAGGAAGACTCTAACAAGCTACCTTATCTAAAGGACCTCAATATACACTGAGACATTGAAGAACTGAACCTTTTTCATTCCTCGAAGCTGGATTACAGAAACTATGATACTCTGTTCTGAAGAAAACATCAAGAAGAAGACTCAAATTCCATTTTCTCAACATTCATTGAGTCTAGATAATTACTTCACAACACACAGAGAATTCTTACTTATATTCTCTTTTTTAACTCTGTTGTGTTTTATATTCACTATTCGAGTAGTGTGTATGCTTTTTTGTTTAACACACACTATCTCTTGAGCATAACTGGAGGATATCAAACTATCCTCATACTCAATCATCATTTTTCATTTTTGTTTCCCACTAATAACTGTGGTAGAGGTCAAGTGTGACCTGGATAGCCGGGTGTGCTGTTGTAAACCCTGATCCAGGGTGTGGATCAAAAGTTTATTTATATAAACATCTTGGTGGAAAGTGATCACCAGGTGGAGAAGATTAAGTCTCTGCTTGAGAATGAACCTCTTGTTTACATTGTTGTGCTAATCATCAATTACTCTGTTTTGTTTTATCTGTAGCTGATATTTTCCAAAACATAAAACTGTTTTGGCTTACACTTTGATAGTTAGTATTGGTTAGTGCGAGTATTTGTTTAATTCATTAAAATCGTTTCAAAAGATGAATTAGGGTTCTACACTGATTTATTTGGGGACTAATCACCCTTTGAGAAACCTGTTGACCAATTGAACATTTACATTTTTCTACTGCCATAATTAACCAGACCATTTTTTAATTTGGGGGTTTTCTTATTCATAATGTTTTTAACAGAAATTTTAAATTGGAACTCAATTCACCCCCATCTTGAGTATCCAATCCCACCAACATTTGGTATAATAGGTTTATTTAATTTCAAGTATTTAAAAGTACTTTCAACTGTGATTTTATTTTTATCTTAAAGATATTAAAACTTCTATCATATCTAAATTTTATGTTCGTTAATGATCAATGTAACTATGGAAACTAGAGTTGAGGGTGATGCTAATAACATGCCACCTTTCTTTAATGGTAATAACAATGCTCAGAGGAAATTAAAAATGAAAATGTATCTGGAAAGTATGAGACCTTAAATCTGGGACACAATTGAAGAAAAACATATATTGCCTGCTACTGCTAGGGATACATGTTCTCAGTTGACTAAATCACCATATAATAATAACTGTAAAGCAATGAATGCCTTGTACTGTTCTATGTGTGATGATGAATTCAAAAGAATATATTCTTGTAAAACTACACAAGAAATTTGGGATACTTTAGCTATTTCTTATGAGGGAACAACTAATGTAAAATAAATGAGACTAAATATATACAATATTATATATGATAATTTTAAAAATGAAGCCTGATGAAACTATGTCTGAAATGTATCTCAGGTTCAACGAAATAGTGAACACTATGATTCTACTTGGAAAACCAGTGGACAATAAGGACCAAATTATACGAGAATCTTGTGACATAACCAAGCTACAAGTGAAAGAGATAATTGGAAAGCTTATGATATACAAGGAAGAAAATAAGGTGAATCAAGAAGTAGATGAAGAACCAATGAAGAAATATATAGCATTCAGGACTACTACCTCAAATAGTAAAAACAAAGAAAAAGATCAAGTTCCTGCAGACAGCTCCACTAGTGATGTGTCAGATTCAGATAGTGAAGAGGAGATGGATCATCTTGATAGAAGGTTCAAAAAGTTTTATCGAAAGAAGAAATTATTCATAAAGTCAAACTACTAGAGAAAGTATGATAGTAAAGGACAATGGAAGAAAGACAAGAAATGGAATGACAACTCAAATGAAATAATCTGCTATGAGTGAAAAATAAAAGGTCATGTGAAGGTAGACTTCACCAAGATGAAATTCAATAAGAAATATGAAGACAAGGGAAAAGTATATAAAAAGTCTATGAAATCTACATGGAGTGCATCAGAAGACAGCTCCAGTGGATCTGATGCTTCTGATACTGAACAAAACATTCATGCCAACTTATTCTTCATGATAGAAACATCTAAGGTTACGCCTAATTCCCTTATTCCTAATGATTATTATTCCGGGAATGAAGGTGAATCAATCAATGATGAAAATATGACTAAGGATGAACTATTTGAATATTGTGGAATGCTTGAGGATACTTTTAATGAACTCAAGGACAAATATAAATCCTTAAAGAGACAACATGCTTTAAATGAAAATTATAATTCAAGTATATATATTGAAAGAGAAAATATCTTCTAGCTATTAAAGGAAAACACTGAACATAAGTTATCCAATGAGAAATTTAGAAGATACCTTGAGAAGTTTACTACTGGTAGAGATACCTTGAGTCAATTTCAAGGAAAACAGATTTCCCTAAAATATATAACTGGTCTAGAATATCATCCTGGACAAAGAAGTATTATTAAAACTAAATTTATTTCAAAATCTGGAAAATTCTCAGCTAGTTCAAGCTCTGGGCCATTTCTTGAAAAAAAATTCTCTAAAGGACCAAACAAAGAGTTTATATCTCAAAATATATCTACTGATTATAAAAAATCTGTGAGACTAGTATGGGTTCCCAAAATGTTACTTTCTAACCTCTCAGGACCCAAGAAAATCTGGGTACCAAAGTTACCCCATGTCTAATCTATTTTGTAGGGGTGTTGCCTAAAGAGTTCCTGTAATACCTTGTGGTACTTGGACAGTAGATGTTCAAGACATATGACAGAAGAATACTCATGCTTAAAGAGCCTAATCAAGGTTGATGATGGTCATGTAACTTTTGTGATAATTTTAAAGAGAAAATCATCAGCTTACGCCAGATTGGTAACCCTAATACAATATTAATTTCTAAAGTACTTTTTGTTTATGGATTAAAGTAAAATTTACTTAGCATCACTAAGTTGTGTGATGATGGTTTCAATATCAAATTTGAAAATGATGCAGGTAATTTTTTTAATTCCAAAAAAGATTTAATATTTACTGCCCTCAGAAATGAAAATGTGTATACTGTTGACTTAAATTCTTTATCTAAGCAAAATGTGTCTTTCTTACATGCTTTTCATAAGTAATCCTGGTTGTGGAATAAGAAACTAGGACACTCCAATGTGCACTCTCTTAGGAAACTGAATAGGAAAGGTTTAGTTAGAGACTTACCTAAACTGGAATCCCCACCTAACAAAGTATGCAATCCCTGTCAAAAGAGAAAGCAACACAAATATTCTTTCAAACCAAAGAAAGAAGTTTCTACTTCTCAACCGCTTGAGTTGGTTTACATGGATTTGTTTGGACCATCAAGAGTTTCAAGTTTAAATGGGAACCACTATGTTTATGTTCTTGTAGACGATTTTTCTAGGTACACATGGGTATACTTTCTAGCTCACAAAAGTGAATCTTGTTCTTATTTTATAAAATACTCCAAGTCTGTGGAAAACCTTAGTGGACTTAGAATTATGACCTTAAGAACTGATCATGGATGTGAATTTGAAAATTAGGCGTTTGAATCCTATTGCTCACACAATGGATATAGTCACAATTTCTCTACTCCTAGGACACATCAACAGAATGGAGTCGTGGAAAGAATAAATAGGACCCTTTAAGAAATTTCTAGGACTATTCTTAGTGAGTATAATCTACCTATTTATTTTTGGGCTGCAGCTATAAATATATCTTGTTATACCATTAATAGAGTCTTGATTAGACCTGTTCTTAAGAATAACCCTTACAAAATTTGGAACAATAGGAAACCTAAGGTTATCTACTTTATAGTTTTTGGTTGTGAAGTCTTTATCCTTAACACAAAATATAATCTTGACAAATTTTTTTCCAAGAGTGATGAAGGAATTTTCCTAGGGTACTCAATCTCAAGTAAAACCTATATATTATTAAACAAGAAAACCAAATATGTGGAAGAGTCAGTTCATGTAAAATTTGATGTGACTGATCCACATGAACCCAAAACCTTTCTTGAATATCTTGAGGAAGACATATCAATTCTGAACCTTAATGATAATGACAGTGAATCCCCTGTAAAAGTGACTAGTTCTAGGAATCTCCCAGAATCTTCACCTGTTGAGTCTGAACAAATAGAAAATCATGAGGAGTCTAGTTCAACTATTTCTAGAGGTATTCGAACTCTTAAGAATCATCCTTTAGATGCTGTAGTAGGTGATTTAAACCAAGGGACACAAACTAGAGATTCTCTGAGAAACCAAGTTGAACATCAACCATTTCTTTCACAGTTTGAACCCAAAAATATTAATGATGCTATCAATGATGAATTTAGGGTGATGGGAATGCAAGAATAATTAAATCAATTTGAAAGAAACAGAGTCTGGTAACTAGTTGAAAGACCTAAATACACTTTGACAATAGGAAATAAATGGGTATTTCGAAACAAAGTTGATGATTATGGAAATATAGTTAGAAACATAGGTAGGTTCGTTTCACAAGGATATAGTCAAGAAGAAGGAATCGACTATGAGGAGACCTTTGCACCTGTATCTAGGTTAGAGGCTTTTAGGATACTACTTGCTTATGCAGCTCATCTGAATTTCAAGCTTTATCAAATGGATGTTAAAAGCACTTTTATAAATGGGTATATAGTTGAGGATTTATTTGTTGAACAACCCCCTAGATTTACAAATCCCCATTTTTCAAATCATGTTATTAAACTTTCTAATTCTTTATATGGTATAAAGAAATATCCAAGAGCTTGGTATGATAGACTTATCCCCTTTCTTATTTAAAAAGGTCTTACTAAAGGAATAACAGATCCTACCTTGTTTATTAAAAGGATTTCCAAAGATGTGTTGATAGTATAAGTTTGTTTAGATGATATAATTTTTGGATCTTCAAAAAATTATTTATGTACTGATTTTTCAAAAATAATGCAAAATGAGTTTGAAATGAGTTTAATGGGAGAACTTAAATTTTTCCTTGGATTTCAAAATTTTCAAAATAAAGATGGTATTATTTTAAATCAAAGTAAATACACTTAAGATATTTTAAAACGCTTTGGTTTGGAAGGTAGTAAAGGTAGTGATACAACAATGAGTACCACTTGTGAGTTGGATATTCATAAAGCTGGAGAATTAGTGGATCAAACCAACTACAGAAGTATGATAGGAAGTTTTCTCTACCTTAGGGATAGCATACCTGATATTATGTTCAGTGTATGCATGTGTTCTTGATTTCAAGAAAATCCCAAAGAATCTCATTTAAATGCTGTTAAATGGATTTTCAAATATCTCAAATATACTCCCAACTTAGGACTATTTTATCCAAGAGGAAAACCATTTAATTTAATATTTATTCAGATGATGACTTTTTTGGTTGTAAGCTAGATAGAAAAATCACCGCTAAGAAATGTCACATGTTAGGCAAGCCACTAGTATCATGGTGTAATAAAAAGCATAATTCTGTTGCATTATCTACTGTAGAAGTAGAATACATTGCTGCTGGTAATTGTTGTGCACAAATTTTGTGGATGAAACACACCTTACTAGACTATGGATATCAATTCAAACATGTCTCTATTAAATGTGACAAAAAAGCTCTATTAACATTTCTAAAAATCCAATATCTCATTCTAGAACAAGGAATATTGACGTAATACATCACTTATGGAGTGATCATTATCAAAAAGGTGATATAACTCTTGAGTTTATTGGGACTGAACATCAGCTTGCTGATATATTCACAAAACCATTAAATTCTAAGAGAATGAATTACATCAGACATGAACTAGGAATAATAAATTAGTAAACGATCTTTATAAAACCATTCTTTGTAAAACCTATATTTTTGAAATCGATCTTTGTGAAACCAATCTTTGTGAAACTGATCTTTGTGAAACCGATCTTTGTGAAACCAATCTTTGTGAAACCCATCCTTGTGAAACTGATCTTTGTGAAACTGATCTTTGTGAAACAGATATTTTTGAAAATGATCTTTGTGAAACAGATCTTTGTGAAACTGATCTTTGTGAAACTGATATTTGTGAAACCGATCATTGTGAAACCGATCTTTGTGAAACCGATCCTTGTGAAACCGATCTTTGTGAAACCGATTTTTGTGAAACCGATTTTTGTGAAACCGATCTTCATGAAACTGATTCTTTGACACCTATAAATTTAAGGGCTATTTTGTAAATTCAATCTTCTTTAAGTGAAATGACACTGTTTTATTTCTTTCAACTTACCATGTTTAAACTTTATGTTTTACGATTTACAATCCCTAAATTATATCTTAAGTCAAATTCAGCCCTACCTTTTACCATCTACATAGCCAAAAAGCCTCCTACATTTAGTCACACACTCTCTCTAAACTCTCGACCTCCCAACCCAAGATAAAATCCAAAGATTCTTCATGTCTAGGACTAAGCATGCAATGAAAGAGCCTCAAAAATCTCCTCCTACTAAGTGACATAAGGAAGAAACCAGTGGGACTGAGAAACCAAGATTATAAAGTCAGGTTGTTACGGCTAAAAAGGAAGTGTCTACTGAGTGGCTTCTGTCAAGAAAATCTTTTCTGCTAAATATACTGGAAACTCAAGGGTGGCTCAGTTGGTTTACCAAAAATAAAAGACCTCATTATCCCCAGATAGTGTATAATTTCTATCAACATTTGAGTATAACATTGGATGAAGCCGATGCATCAAAGATGAAATATGTGGTAAAAGGAAAGGAAGTAGATTTTGTGTCTAAGGAATGGGTTGAATGCTTAGAGGTACCCCATGAAAGAGACTATGCTCACTATCCTGGAAATATTCCACCTTCATCAAATTTGTTTTCATATGAAGATGCTCTGAAGGAGCTAACTGAAAATGAAGAATCCAGAAGAACTGTTGCAATTTTTTTTAAGGAGAAGTGATATTGATTTTTTAACTTCATACAGCATCAAATCTGCCCAAGGAAGGGAGATTTATCTACTGTGAAATATCAGGATGTATTCTTGATATTTTTGTTGAAACATGGAATAAAGGTGAATCTGTTCAGATATGTTATGGTACACATTTCTGATTTGATTAAGCCATATAATAAAGAAACCTGCTTATACTATCCGAGAATGATTCCTACCATGTTGATGAAATTAGAATGTGTAGAAGATGGAGATGAAATGATAACTGCCTATAGTGGTTTTTGTCTTCAGAAATACATTTGTAAAAGAACGAAAATCTTCTGGAACCCATGGAAGATATTTTTAGTAAGATATGAAGAAAGGTTGTATGAAGAATTCAATCCGGTTGACCATCCTACTAGACCAAAGGACCAAGTTGATCTAGGTCTCAAACCTGGAGAAGTTCCTGTCTATTCTAATAAGGAAGCTGAGGCTGAAGTTCCTAGGGAAGAAGGATCCCCATTTGATTATAGGAGTGATCCTGATATTTCTAAAAGTCCCAAGGATATGACTTATGGAACTTCTAGTCCACCTATGGAATTTTTTTCAAGAGAAACTATTCTAGGTGATAAAGAAGAGGCAGAAACCAAAGTTACTGGAGTTGAATGTTATGTTAGAAAATCAGATGAGTAATCTGATGATGATGATGACTATGATAGTGGTGATAATGGTGAAGATAGAGGAATTGTTGAGCATGTGTGTGGTTCTATAAAAGTGGGACAACAAGTGGTTTACAGATCCAATGAGGAATCTGTTCATGGAGCTGGTGATGAAATTGAGCCTGCTGATCAGTAAGATGATGATCATAGAGATGCTAAACATGAGGATAGAATACTCCATCCCAATGATGAAAACCAAGAGATCATTCCAGAATTGAATGATATTATGGCTGCTAGCCAAGAATCAGAAGATTTAGTTCTTGTACCTCGAATTGATGAAGTACCTGGTGAAGCTGAAGAAGCTGGAGCTCAGGAAGAACCTAAAGTTCGACTAGTTCCTGTCCCCAGACAAGGTTTTATGGCCAGAGACCAGGATGAAGAAATTGATGATATTGTTGTTATTCCTGAGCCTCAGGGAAGAAGGGTAAGAATTGACACCATTGAGCTAAGAGATTGGACCAGTGCTGGAGAGTGTAATAGTAATCTAGGATATATTCTTTTTTGTTTAGAATATGATTCAAATGAGGATATGGTACCTACTACTCCTATTCAACAAGTCCATGATGAACCAGATCCTGCTACACCTATTCCACTAGTTTCATCTTCAGTAGTAGATCCAGTTGCTCAGTCAATGCTCAGTGATTATGTCACTAAGGCAGATTTGGAAAAGTTTGAGAATGAGATATGTGAGTCTGTACTAGCCTCAATGGGATCCAGAAATTAATCCAACATCTCAATAAGTATACGGGATGTTGATGAAACAAAAATTGAAAGAATTGTGATTCGGGATATTTAACCGAATCTTTTTACTACAATACAAACTATTATTAGACACAAAAATTTACTGAGAGAGGAATTAATGAAGATGAGAAACAAGCTTAATTAATTAACCTCTGACTTCAAGACCTCCAATAGTGGTGTTATAGAATTTATTAGGAACTTGGTAACTCATCTACTCAGTTTTGATTTGAAAAAGTTGAAAGAAGAGCTTGGAAAAATGTTGACTAGATCATCTAGTTCTAGGAGTGGGAGAACTAATTTTGTTGGTTTAGAGTATCTCGAGGCTGTGATGAGAGAGGAGATTCAAAAACTCTAGATTTTTCTAGATAAGGAAACCCTTGAAAAGGTACATCGGAATATAGATCTTGTGTGAAGTATGGTCAGACAATGCACCAATGAAGCCTTTGCAACTCAGAAGGAAATTCAGGAAAAAATGGAAAAGTATTTCACTAAGATATATACTAAGAATGACCTCATCAACAATTTCTTGTTTCTAGCATAAAATCTTCAAATTCCCCCTGTCATAGAAGCTTTCAAAAATAAAGTTCCCCAGTTGAAAGAGTTTACACCTTTTCTGAGTAAGTATATGGAGAATAAGGATGAATTTGAGAAGTCAATGCAATATGGAGGAGAAATCACTAATGACTTCATCAACCTGCTCAAACCTTATCCGCGTGTTCAGGTCGAGGCTATTGCAGTCCCTCCAACTGCTTCAATTGGTACTACCTCTCGGCCTCCTGCTCCAATGAATGTCTCTCAAGATCTTACTCAGATTCGACCAATAATTTCTGAGCAGTCTCTAAGTCGTGTGCTGTCAGAGAGAAGGCCAGCCCTTCTAGATACTGTTCCTACAGGTGTTGATCTTCCTGTTGTTGTAATCAGATCAGATCCATCCTCTGCCACTCCCAAACCTTCTCCTTCTCCTTTGGATCCTTCAGACAAAGGCAAAGCTCCTCTGCCTCCCAAACCCTAGTGATGGATTTTTTTTGATAGGGATTTAGCCTTTTTTATTTATCTTGTACTCATATGACTTTGAATGAAAATTCTTATGGTATCATTATTTTATCATATTTTTCCTTCCCGATTTTCTCTTTTTATAAATACGAAAAGGGGGAGAAATTATGGATGGCATATGAGAAAGGGGGAGAAATTAAGGATGGCATATGAGAAAATAAGGGTGGCATATACTCTCCTTAATCCATATAGTGAGGGGGAGGTTAGTTTTAAATAAATTCTAGCAATACCAAACTTTAGTTATATTGGACAATTATATTCACCCATGCTTATTCTATATATTTTCCTATATGACATAATTTTTGATTATCAAAAAGTGGGATATTGTTGGACCGTTCATGATATTTTATTTTTCATAATCACAATGAATGTCAATATACTGATTCATATCTTTCATTCCAAATTTTAATATGTCTATGAAAATAAAATATGTCATACAACAACATATACTTTAATAAGTCAATTTATTATATTCTTGAATAAATTTGTTTACAAATGTATTTTTATTAACAATTCATCCTGTAATGGTATATGTAAGCCAGACCCATCATAATTGTTTTTGGATTCCCTAAAAAACCGAAGTCGACAGACCGAAACTGAATCCAACACACCGAAACTGAAGTTCGACACACGAAATCCAACACACCGAGACCAAAGATGACACACCGAAGTATGACAAACCAAATAATGACAGACCGAGTAATGACAGACCAAAGTATGACACACTGAATTTTGATAGACCGAAGTCGACACACCGAATCCAATGCCAACACACCTAAACCGAAGTTTGACAGATCGAATATGACACACCAAAGTATGAAAGACTTAGGATGACACACTGAAGATGAAAGACTGATGTTATCAAACTGAAGACAACCGACTAAAGATGACTCATCGATAGTCATAAATAACTATTTTCATTTATTAATTCAAATTTATTTCTAACTGTCATATTTAGACAAATTAATATTTTTGACATTATTTAATGTTGTCTATAGGAAAATCCATAGACAAGTAAGAGGTACATGAACGTGAAAATAACTTTATGTATAAAGGATTTTGGAGTATAAAAGGACATAATATTTAATATTAAAGATACAACATAAGCAGTACACGCTGAGACAAAGACTGTGCCAATACCAGAAGAGAAGAAATAAGCGCTTGAGATTTACAAGAAGACTCTAACAAGCTACATTCTCCAAAATACCTAAATATACCTCGAGACATTGAAGAGCTAAACCTTTTTCATTCCTCAAAGATGGATTAGAAACACAGCGATACTCTATTCTGAAGAAAACTTCCAGAAGAAGACTCAAATTCTATTTTCTCAACATTCATTGAGTCTAGAGTATTACTTCACAACACACAGAGAATTCTTAACTCTATTCTCTTTCTTAACTATGTTGTGTTTTATATTCACTATTCGAGCAGTGTGTATGTTTTTTTGTTTAACACACACTGTATCCTGATCATAACTAGATGATATCAAACTATCCTTACACTCAATCATCATTTTGCTTTTTGTTTCCCATGAATAACTGTGGTAGAATTCAAGTGTGACCTGGACAGCTGGGTGTGCTGTTGTAAACTCTGATCTAGGTTGTGGATCAAAAGTTTATTTATATAAACATCTTAGTGGGAGGTGATCACCAAGTGGTGAGGATTAAGTCTCTTCTTGATATTGAACCTCTTGTTTACATTTTTGTTCTAATCTTCAATTATTCTGTTTTGTTTTGTCTGCTGCTTATATTTTCTAAAACATTAAACTATTTTTTCTTACACTTTGAGAGTTAGTTTTGGTTAGTGTGTGTATTTTTTTAATTCATTAAACTCATTTAAAAATTTAAATTAGTGTTCTACACTGAATTATCTGAGGACTAATCACCCTTTGATAAACTTGTTGACTAATTGAACATTTAAATTTTTCTACTGCCTTAATTAACTGGGCCATTTTTAAATTTGGGGGTTTTCTTAATCCTAAAGTTTTTAACATAAATTTTAAATTGGAACTCAATTCACACCCTCTTTAGTATCCACTCCGACCAATATATTCTTTAATTTTCAATTAGATACACCACTTTGGTGAATAATTTAAAAACATTTTTATTAGAATATAATAATATTGATTTTTTTAATACCCTTACTACTCACCGTAGTAGTAGGATAGGATTTATCAGAATTCGTTATTGAGATTAATTATCACTACTATTAAGGTGGAAGGCTCTATGACCGTAGTTCTAGTAAGAAACTAAATTCGAGAACTCAAGGTTCTAGATAAAAAGGATATTCAGTGGATGTTTAGATGTTAAAAATGATGTATTCTAGTGGTTTAAAATACCCACTCATTGGAAAGATATAAACTAATAATAATAGTTCATTTAATTTTAACCCATGGAATATTGGATATGGAATAATTTTAAGGGATCCCAAAGGAAGATCCATCTCATTATTTTTTTCAAGGACTATGAGATTTACGTTTCTTATGAATCAAATATAGGGTGAGTGATCCTGGAAAATCATATATAAAGGTAGAATAACCAGAATAATATATGGATTTATCTTGATTCCTCCTACCTTTATCTTATCATCAAGACTAGTTCTTCCTCCACATCATGGATATATGTTGTGAATTAGAAGGATTACGTGGAATATTGTTATAAAATTATCATTTTTGTCTCCCACATTTATAGAGGAGGTAACATTATATCTAATGTGTCATCTAACCTAGGAGTTTGGTCATCGAGTAATAACTAGACCTAGTTTATTCTGGATATCATTAAGGATATATTGTTCTTGTATGTTTGTAAAACTCCATATCTTTAATTTATTTATTAATTTATGATCCTTTGATCATTTATCTAGGGAATCCTCTTATTATAATATTTTTAATACCCTCTTTCCTTACGATACTATGAAATCAACCCAACGTTATTCTTATAGCTCATATAAAACTATGAAAGATTACCGATGACTTTGTGTAGGTTGAATAAATCAGATTGTAATGTGTCTTAACTAACCGACTATTAATATAATATATATTCTTAAAGAATGATCAAATGTAAGGAAGGATCAATAAAAAAGGGACTAAAATCTAAACTAATAACTACTATTATCTCAATTTGGATCAAAGTCCTCATTTTTTAGAAAATATAAAAGACTATATTTTAGTGGTAATGCATATATTGAGATTCTTCCATGGGGTTTCATAATAGAAAAATATTTCAAAGGATTTAGTATACTTCTTAAGAATTTAATTTTTAATTCTAATAAATTACTCATGACATAAATACTACTTAATCAAAAAATAAATGTGAAATTTAGTACATTATTATAAAAAATCAAAAAATCCTATAAATTTAAAAAAAATCTAAAAACAAAAAGGAACTAGTATTTAGTTTTAAATATTTTCACATATATTTTATAATTTTAACATCATGATTGACTTAAAATTTATGATATTCAAGATAATATTTATAATAAAATTTCCTCTACAAAAAAATAATTAATGATAAACATTGAACTTTGTTTCAATTAATCCACCATATACTAACAATGAACATTTTCCATCATTATTTGTGTTCAATGTTTGGGAGATCAATTATATTATCAATGAACATAAGAAAAAGGAATAGAAAAAATTGTGAAAATATGCTAAATTTATTATCCACATATCAGATTGATTATATATCAATATTTTTGGTTTCTTTTATTAAAAATAATTTCAATTCTACAAAAACATGTTAGTATCATAATCCCAAATATGAAATTCATTTAAATTACAAAATGTATTCCATATAATTCAGAATAAATCATTATTTCATTTATTTAGTTTACCATATAAAATATAATACAATAGTTTCCAAAATATGAAGGAAATATAGGGTAATAAAAAATCACAAATGATATTTAGAAACAGAAAAAAAAATTATATTCATCTTTAAGATCTACTTGATAGTTCCCTCCTCCTCTATATAATCCCCATCCATAGGTAAAATATATACCTATATCGTCATGTTTCAAAGAAATTAATCATATTCCTCGCATTAATTTTTTTAAAAGGGTTTCCACATGGGTCATCTATCTAAATATGGGGCATCTTATTAGTCAAAGGTACCAATATGTGTGGAACATGTTGTAAAAGAGAAATCCAAATAAGTTAGGGTGGAAATAAATTATTTACTCCCTAGAGAGGGGAATATTTATGCTCTACATGTATCACCCTGACCCCAGTTACCCAGATTCAGTTATTTATTACATATCATTGGCATGATACAAGGAATTATGTCCCAAAAGATCGAACAATTTATTATTATTAGAAACAAGATACATACACAAGTTTAACATTACAACTTGAGAAGAAATACAACACTAATTTATTCCATTAGAAACATCCAAACCTCTTATATTATGCCTGCAAGTCACTCATAACCAACTTTTTCATATCCTGGGAAAATGAAACATAAGAAAGTGGTGAACTCAAATGCTCAGAAAGAGTAATAAGTAAAACAGAAGAAAACATAAAAATTAGACATGCTGAATAATTAAAAACACATGCCCTTAAAAATAATTAAAATGAACAATTTATGGAAAGAGTATGAGATGAGTAAATAACTCCATAATAAAACATTGTAATTGGTATTCTAATAGTTGAATAACCACATGAACCATCATTATTATTTTCATAATGAGGGAATGTATAATGACAGACTTTCTGAAACATCTTTTCAAGGCCTTGGCCAAGACGTTTAAAAATGATTTAGGCCTTGGCCAAAACGACATATAAAATTTGTTAAAGGCCTTGTCAAATTCCACGTCTAATTATCTCATGAGACCTACCGATTCACTGAGGAGCTATAGCGGGCTTCACCTATCACATACTATGTCCAATACATTCCTCATATAAAACGGTTGAAACAAAACATAATCATTCGTATAAATACTAGAATATGAAATGTCAATACTTTAACCATAAACCATGAATGGTATAAAAAATAACACATCCACATTCGAACATATAAAAAAACCATAAATACAATATGGAATATTTTTATCATAATGAATCAACTTCAAACAAGTGTAAAATTTATCAAAGGATGTTGACAAAGCTGAAATTAATATTTTTTTTAGAGAAATATCTTTTTCTGTTTTGAAATAATTTAAGAGTCACTTAATTATAAAATAAAACAATTATTTTTAAAATATTATAATAATATTGTAAGGGATGTTTTGACAATGTTATAGTGGCAGAAAATAGCCACACCCACTGTATAAGTTAAAAAACATTCTTACCTTAATTTTTTCGAAAATGTCATAAAGTGCCTTGTTTGGAAAACAACAGAACTATTCCTTTCAAAACATATACGTTCAAATAAGGGTATAAATTAAGTTAACCCATTGTCTAGTAAATATTAATTTTTTTCTTAAATACATTTTTAAGAAAACATGGATGTGGATGATAAAGAGGTCTCAGTAGATACTTACGTAAAAACAACCTCGGATAACAAAGAGATTGTGAAATTTACCCTAACCTTGTACTTTTTGTTAGTTGATGGTATTTTAACCTACCGAATTATAGTTAAAACATTGTTATTAAATTATACAAGAATAATATACATTAATATGATATCATATATGATCTTATAATATTGCTTTGTCAATAATATTTTATTAGTATCATTGTTTTGGGTGTTAACTGATTCGTTTTCCTTTATATGCTTGGTTATGTTAATCATGTTTGTTATGGATAAGATGTATTTTATTCATATACATAATTTTATTATGTTAATAAACATTATTTATAATCATAAAATGAAAATTATTCTTGAATTATTCCGATGGGGAATGAATCTCATCACGTTCATGGTGAAGGCAATCCGTACGTATGCACGAGCGACAATATCATTATATTGATGGTGAAATCAAATGTAATTGGATGTTATATCATATATAAATAATAATTAAAACTTTATATTTATTATTTACATTATTTATACACATTATTATACCCATCCAAATAATGGAGTGTTTGAATAACAAACTACACCACGACATGGATACGGTAAGCCGTATGTTCGCACGTATGGTGACTTTGTCATTCATATGATGGATAGAGTAATGAATATGGTTGTAACATTTTTATAATAACATCAAATTATTTAGAAGATACTGGAGTTATTTTTTTATAATGGAAAAAATAAAGAAATAGGTAGAGGAAGAAGAAAATAACTTGAAATAGGTGAAGAAATATTTACCTCTTCTTCAGGTTCTTTCTTTTGATTTGATCAAAAGGGCTCCTTAGGTTGGCTTTCTGACCGAAGGAAGGACGCTAGGATGAAAGGTGGAATTTTGGGAGGATATTTGGGCTGGTTTTTTCCTAGAAAAATGTCTTCTAAGGTGTGAAATTAAGATAAGGGGAAGTACCCTTTTATAAGAGAGGTAATAGCCACTTTAGGAAAAGCATGAAATATTATTTTATAATAAAATCATTTTTGGTTTATATTGTCTCCAAAAAGATTTATTTATAGGATAAGGTGGGTATGGGTCAAAAAAATCTTGACCAATAGGTTTTGGACAGGTTTATGTCACCATATTTACCTTATCTTTTAGATTTAACTCTTAGTTAAATAGTTTGATATTTACCATGTCTCTTTGTATTTTTATATTATATGGTTAAAATAATTACTATAACAAGAAAAATGAACTAACAGTGGTTCATTATTAATATATATAACCTTATATAAGTCTTTTGGTAGAACCTTAGATTTTATGGAATATTATATCAATTAATAATATAGTATTTGTCTTAAAAGCATAATTATGTCAATTTTTAAAGTATTTAGTTTTTGATTTTTTTGAAAGCCATAAAACATTTATCACTTTGAATAAATTTTATTTAATCGACCCTAAAATGTCATATTAACCAATAAAATTAGTTTAATTCATCATAAGTCTAAATTTACATTTATTTGGATATTTATAATATCAATTATTTTAATATTTAATTATTAAGGTAATTATTGCATCATCATTGTGTCATAGATAAATTAAATTACTTAATGTCTAAAAATTAAAAATAAAATACCATTATATAGGAAATATTTTTTTATTTCTAAAGAATATTTATAGTCGGATTTATATTGTTTGTAACCCTATATTAAAAATGGTTTAGTTATTAAACATTGAATTTAACTCTTTTAACTCTTCTTTAAATAAAATAATAATAAATGTCTTAATCTAATCAAAACGGGAAAAAGGGGATCATATTTTATTCCGAAGGTGGTTTATGGTCGAATTACACTTATCCAATACAATTAGTACATGTGTTAGGGTAATTATAATATCATTTTTACCCTCAATTACCCAATTTACTTTTAACCGCGGTAAATAAAAGTCAAAAGTTACTATTCACAAAATATTATTTTCATCATATTGAACCAAATTTTACTTACAGATTTCAATTTTATCTCCTGAATTTTTGAAATTCAACACATATAATCGGTAAAATTGAGTTTTATGAAAATTTGTAAATGCTCCTAGAAGTTGGGTAAAAGATGGTAAAAAGTTCAATAAAATTTTATATATCTAAACTTATTATAAAATGACTCTAATGAATTAAATTGAACACAAATAGTTATTATGTATCTATTTTGACCTAAAATAAATTAAAATAATATAACTAATTATTTAAATAAAAATTCGGTAATAAATAATAACACAGTGTTTTTCACTATTCATAAAAAATTGATAGTTTTCAGAAAAATACCAAAAATTCACCTTAAGATAATTATGATAGTCAGAATTCAAAAATGAAGTCCATTTTGAAAAAAAATATTTATAAAATTTCAAAAAGTGGGTATTACTATTCATAACGGCAAGTTTGATTAGTCGTGGTGTGTTAAAACTCTAAGTTGTGTACAATGTAAGCTACTTCATTATTCAAAGGGAAACGTTCCGTGGAAGATTGGGGTGGTACATTCTCCCCTCCTTAATATAATTTCATCCTAGAAATTTCTAGAATATCACTACATAAAAAGATTCAGGTGGTTCTTCAACATAAGTTCCTCAGGTTCCCACGTTGCCTCTTCCATCTTATAGTTTCTCTATAGAACTTTTACCAAACAAATCGTCCGGTTTCTCAGCACTTATTCTTTGGTATCAAGAATCTTGATAGGCTCTTCACCATGAGACATATCAGGTTCCAGTTCAATTTCCTCATAGGCGAGTACACGCGTTGGGTCAGGCATATATTTTCTCAACACGAATATGTGGAATACATCATGAGACTTGGAGATACTTGGAGGCATTACCAAAGAATAATCCATAAATCTAATTTGTTCTAGAATTTCAAAAGGTCTGATGTACGTCAGACTCAATTTACCTTTCTTACCAAATCATATAACACCCTTCCATAGAGATACCTTCATGAAAAAATGATCTCCTATATGAAATTCCAAATCCTTCCTCCGATTATTGACATAGCACTTTGCCTACTTTGAGATGTTCGGATGTGGGTTTGGATAATCTTCACCTTTTTCATTGTTTCCTCATCATGTTCAGGGCCTATGAGTTTTATTTCACCAACAGTATCCCAAAAAGTTGATGCGTGACATCTATTTCTATGTAATGCTTCATATGGTTCCATCTGAATACTTGAATGGAAGCTATTGTTATACAAAAATTCTACCAGAGGTAAATATTGATCCCACATACCTTGAAAGTCAAGTGATTAAGATCTCAACATGTCATAAAAGGTTTGAATAGTCCATTCTGATTGTCCATCGGTTTGAGGCTGGTAGGTAGTGCTCAAACAAAGTTTAGTATCCAAGGCCTTCTGAAGACTTTTCCAAAATCTTGATGTAAAATGAGGATCATGATCAGAAAAAATCAATATGGGTACACCATTGAGTCTTAAAACTTCATTAATATATAGTCTTGGTATATGTTTGAGGGGTAAATCTTCTCTTATAGTAAGAAAATGTTCTAACTTGGTATGATGATCAACAAGGACCAATATTGAATAATTCCTTCTAGGAGTCGTTCGTATCCCTATGACAAAGTCCATTATAATATTATCCCATTTCCACTAAGATATGGGAAGAGGATTCATGACTCCTTTAGGCTGTTTCCTTCCATCATTCACTTATTGACAAACCATTCATCTTGACACAAATCAACAATCTCCCACTTCATGTTTTCCCTCAAAAAATGATCCATCAAATCTATATACATCTTGGTGCTCCCAGGGTGTATAGAAAAATTAGATCTATGAGCATCATCCAAAAATTCTCTTTTTTAGGTCTGGTATATTAGGAACAAAAAGTCCCTTCCCAAATGTCAAAATTCCATATTTATATATGAATTCACTCAATCTCCCTTCATTTACAGATTTATCTTCTTTTGAAACACCTCATCATTAGTCTGAGAACTTTTTATCCTTTCTAGTAAAGATGGTTTGGAAACCATTTTAAAAATTATTGATGTTTCACCTTCCATGGTTATTACCATATTCATATTTACTAGATCCATGAAAGTAGGATCCCTCTCAACTCTCATCTTGTTCAAAACTCCAAGATCCTTTCTACTCAAAGCATCGTCCACCTTATTTTCCTTCCCCAGGTGGTAGTGTATTGTGCAATAATATTCCTTGAGTAGTTAATTCAATCTCCTTTGCCTCATGTTGAGTTCTTTTTGTGAGAAAATATACTTCAAAATCTTTTGATGAGTATAAATCTCACATTTTTCACCACAAGGATAGTGTCTCTATATCTCCAGAGCAAAGATTACAGTTGCTAACTCAAGATCATGAGGGGGATAGTTTTTCTCATGAATTTTTATCTATCGTGATGCATAGGAAATAACACTATCATTTTTCATAAGGACACAACCAAATCCTTTCTTTGAAGCATCACTATAAACAACAAACCCATCGTTCCCTGATGGTAGAGTCAAGATAGAATCGTTGACTAATCTTCTCTTCAGTTCTTCAAAACATTCTTCACACTCTTTTGTCCAAACAATTTTAACCCATTTACCTGTGAGCTTCATCAATGGGTTAGCCAACCGTGCCAAATTCTGGAAGAATCATCGATAATAACCTAATAAACCAATAAAACTACGTACCTCAGTTATACTCATCAGTGATGGCCATTCATGGATTGCCTTGGTCATTAAAGGATCAATAGAGATTCCACCCTTAGAGATAATATAGCCAAGAAAATAAATCTCCTGAATCCAGAATTCACACTTTCTAAACTTCCCATATAATTCATTTCTTCTGAGGGTTTTTAGAACAGTGCGCAAGTGATTTTGTTATCTTTTTAGATTTTTGAGTATACCAAGATATCATCAATAAATACCACTAAAAAGTCATCAAGATATTCCATGAAAACTCTATTCATTAAATCCATGAAGACAGAGGGTGCATTAGTCAATCCAAAAGTCATTGATGTAAACTCATAATTCACGTACCTGGTTCGAAATTCTGTTTTCAGAATGTCTTCCTTCTTCACACACAACTGATGATATCCATATCGAACGTCAATCTTTGAAAAATATTGAGCACCATGAAGTTGGTCGAATAAATCTTCAATGCGAGGTAAGGGATACCTATTCTTTATTGTTATAGCATTGATCTCCCTGTAGTCAATGCACAACCTAATAGATCTATCTTTCTTCTTAACAAAAAGGATATGAGCTCCCCGTAGAGAAACAATAGGGTGAATAAATCCATTATTACTCAATTCCTCTAGTTTTTTCTTTAGTTCCACTAATTCCACATAGGCCATTCTATAAGGACTCTTTTATATGGGCCTTGAACCAGGAATTAAATCTATGGAAAACTCAATTTCTCATTTTGGAGGATGTTTAGGTAAATTCTCTAGAAACAAAAAAATATATTCTTGCACAATAGGTATGCCCTCTATTTGAACATTTTTTTCCACACCAATAATTATTTCATTCTCTCCCACCCCAATTATTGAAATTAGTAGAGCTTCTAGGGGAGGATCTTGATAAGAATCAGGTGGTGAAATTTCTACTCTAAAGATAATGTACTCCTTTTCATCATCAAAAATTTTAACCTCTTTATTTTTCCAATAAATTTCCGAATCATGGTCTAAAAAACAATCCATTACAAGGATGATATCAAATTCAATCATGTGTATGATGATGAGATTGGCAGATAAAGAACATTTATATTCCCTAATAGGAACTAATTCAAAAATCTTTGTTGCAATGATACTTCCCTTAGGAGTTTTGACTAACAACTCCCTTGTTAAGTCAAATTGAAAATATCTAATTTTCTTAGCAAGCTGGGAATATATGAAACAATGAAATGATCCAAAATCAAATAAATCATTGGCTAAACTTGCGTAAACCATTAAATTACATGCCACCACATCTTTCAGAGCTTCAACCTTAGCAGTAGTGAACGCATAAGCTTGGCCTTGGTACCTTGGCCTTTTTGAGGTAAGTTTCCCTGAGGCTTAGGACATTAATTTTTATAATGTCCCATCTCCCTACAATTGTAGCATTGAACATTGGTAGCTTCGTTCTTCCCCTTACAATCACCAGCAAGATGGAATTTTTTCCACATTTTTAGCATACTCCTTTTCCATTTAGGTAGGTACCAGGGTGCTTCCTTCCACAATTATCACAGGGTGGAAATTCAACTCTTCCCTTCTTCCCTATTTCTTTATTTCCTTTCCCATAGTGTTTAACAGATCTCTTCTTCTCTTTATTTTTTTTAATGTCATAAGACTTAGAGAATTCCTTTTATATCATGATAGCACATGGGAAAATATCATCATAAGATGAGAAGGATTGCGATACTAATGCTCGATGGAGAAATGGTTTTAACCCATGAAAGAAAAGATCAATCTTACTTCTTGGGTTACCTATATAATCTGTAGCAATCCTTTCTATCCTTGTGAAGTTATATTCATACTTTGCGACATTCTCATCCTCCTTTTGTCTCAGACTCAGAAATTTTCTTCCAATATCAGCTCGATGGTCATAAGGAAAGTATTTTTCTAAGAAAATATCTTCAAAATCCCTCCATTCCATGTTTGATACTTCTTTATATATCTTTGTGTTTAGGATTAACGACCACCATTGATCTGCATCTCCCATGAGGTGATAAACTGCCATGAAATGTTTTTCCCTTTCACTACTCCCCTAAGCCTGGAATCTTTTCTCTAAGGAATTTATCCATTATTCCGCTAATAATGGATTTTTACTCTTATTTAATGTTGGTGGGTTTTTCCTCATGAAGTGGTCTAATGTTGATCCTTCGCATTATGGATCAGAGTGCTCTATACAGGTAAGTTTATTATTCAAAACCTGAGTGAGTTTTCCCAGTATGGTGATAAATTGATCAGCCTCAATAGCATCACTAGCTCCACTATAATTATCTTGATTAGGAGATAAATACCTACATGGATTACGTGCATTGATATAGTTTCCATTCCTTCCACTATGTTCCATTTCTAAATAATGGGATACACTAGATTAGTTTATGAATCGCAATACATAATTCCAAATTTATAAAACACTTAACAAAAATTGATCAATTTATGGATATAATCCACAATGATAAAAAAATGTTTTCTTTATGGAGGTATATACTCATAATTACTTCATAATGGTTTTTAAAGAAAATGTAAATTATCCAAAGAAGATACCCGAGAGTTTCGTAACCAGGAGTGCAGCAAGGCCCATTATTGTGTTCCAGAATACCGCAGGTCAAGCCCGAAACTCTTTGTCAGAGTGTTCACTACTAGGTAAATCCGTACCAGAGGCACCTCTACCTTTTTTATCAAGACAAGGATGTATTTCTTGGAATATTCACAAAATCTCTACATTACCAAAATTCAAAATAGTTCTTATATACCAATCCTCAAATAATATCTTAGGGTAATGTTCTCAAATCAATGTTTATCTAAATCTAGTTTCCAAGGTTGGTACAAAACTTCCTCTGATACCAACTATTAAGCCTCGACCCCAGTTACCTTGAGTCAGTTCTTTATTACATAGCATTGGCATGATACAAGGAATCATGTCCAGAATGACCGAATAGTTTAGTATTATTGGAAACAAGATACATACATAAGTTTTATATTACAACTTGAGAAGAAATACAACACTAATTTATTCCATTAGAAACATCCAAGCCTCCTAGATTATGCCTGTAAGTAACTCATAAATAACTTCTTCGTATCCTGGGAAAATGAAACATAAAAAAGGGGTGAGTTCAAATGCTCAGTAAGAGTTATATGTACAACATAAGATAACATAAACATTAGGCATGTTGAATAATTGAAAACGCATTCCTTTAGAAAAAATAAACATGAACACTTTATGAATAGAATATGAGCTGAGTAAATAATGACATAATAAAACATAGTAATGGGTATTATACTAGTAAAATAACCACATGAATCATCATTATTATTTTTATAATGAGGGAATGTATAATGCCGGACTTTCTGAAACATCTTGTCAAGACCTCGCCCAAGATGTCTAAAAATGATTTAATCCTCGACCAAAAACATACATCAAATTGGGAAAGGCTACATCAAATTACACACCTAATTGTCTCATGAGACTTACTGATTCTCCGAGGATATATAGAGGGCTCCACCCGTCACATACTAAGTCCAATACATTCCTCATATGCAAAGGTTCAAACATAACATAAACATTCTTATTAAAACTAGCATATAAAATTTCAATACATTAACCATAAACCATGAATGTTATAAAAAAACACATACATAGTCTAACATATCAAAAAAAATAAATACAATATGGAATATTTGTATCATAATGAATCAACTTCAAATAAATGTAAATTTTATCAAAGGATATTGACATTGATGAAATAAAAACTTTTTGAGAGAAATATATCTGTCTATTTTGAAATAATTTAAGAGTAACATAATTATAAGAGAAAACACCTAATTTAAAAATATTCTAATAATATTGTAAGTTAATATTTGAAGAGATTATAATTGCGGGAAATATCCAGACCTTCCATATAAGTTAAAAAACATTCTTACCTTAATTTTGTCAAAAAGATCATAAAGTATCTTGTTTGGAAAATGACAGAAATATTCTTTTAAAAACATATAAGGTAAAATAAGGGTATAAATGACTTTAACCCATGGTATAGTAAATATTAAAAATGTTTTGAAATACATTTTAATGAAAACACAAATGTGGATGATAAAGAGGTCATAGTAGATACTTACGTAAAAACAACCTCAAATAATAAAGAGATTGTGAAATTAAAACTTACCTTGTACTTTTCCTTAGTCAATGTTATGTTAATATCCTATATAATAGTTGTAACATTGTTATTAAATTATAAAAAAGACATATACATAAATATGATATCATATATGATCTTATAATATTTCTTTGTTAATAATATTTTAATAGTACCATCGTTTTGGGTGTTAATTGATACTTTTTCCTTTATATGCTTGGTTATGTAAGTCATATTTGTTATGGATATGATGTATTTACTTAATATACAGAATTGTATTATGTTCATAAACATTATTTCTAATCATACAATGAAAATTATTTTTCAATGATTACGATGGGAAATGAATCTCATCGTGTTCGTGGAGACAATAATCCCTACGTACGCATTAGTGACAATATCATTATACTGATAGTGAAATCGTATGTAATTGGATGGTATATCATATATAAAGAATAATTAAAATATTATATTTATTATTTACATTAGTTATACTCATTATTATACCCATACAAATAAAGAAGTGTTTGAATAACAAATTACACCACGATGTGGAGACGGTAAGCCGTACGTACACATGTATGATGACTTTGTCATTCATATGATGGATAGAATAATGAATATGGTTGTAAATTTTTTATAATAACATCATAGTATATATAATATACTTTAGTTACTATTTTTTAATGGAAACAAAAAAGAAAGAGGAAGTGGAAGAAGAAAATAACTTGAAAGAGGTGAAGAAATATTTAGCTCTTCTTTAGGTTCTTCCTTTTGATTTGATAAAAAGGGGTCATTAATTTGGATTTATAACCAAAGGAAGGCCTCTAGAATGAAGGGAGGAATGTTTTCAGGATACTGGGGTAGGGTTTGTCCATTAAAAATGGCTTTTTTTGAGTGAAATTAAGAGAAGGTGAAGTACCCTTTTATAAGAGAGGTGAGGGTCACTTTAAGAAAAAATAGAAATATTATTTTATAATAAAATAATTTTCGGTTTATAATGGATTAAAAATAATTTCTTTCAAGGGTAATGTGGGGATGGGTCAAAAAACTTTCAACCAATAGGTTTTGGATAGGTTTAGGTCACCATATTAACCTTATCTTTCAGATTTAACACTTAATTAAATAGTTTGATATTTACCATGTCTCTTTGTATTTTTATACTATATGGTTAATATACATACTATAACACGCCAAGAGAACCCCCAGTGATTCATTATTAATATATATAACGTTATATAAGTCTTTTGTCTGAACCTTATATTTTATGGAATATAATATCAATTAATAATATAGTAATTGTTTTAAAAACTCAATTATGTCAATTTTGACACTATTTAGTATTTGATTTTTTTGAAAGCCATAAAAACATTATCACTTTGAATAAACTTTATTTAATAAAACCTAAGATGTCATATTAACCTAGAAAATTAGTGGAATTCATCAAAAGTCTCAATTTACATTTATTTAGATATTTATAATATCAATTATTTTAATATTTAATTATTAATGCAATTACTGCATCATCATTGTGTCATAAATAAATTAAATTATTTAATGTCTAAAAATTATAAATAAAATACCATTATGTAGGAAATATTTGTAGCTTTCTAATTAATATTTATAGTGTAATTTATATTGTTTTCAACCCGATATTAATTATGTTTTAGTTATTAAACATTGAATTTATCTCTATTAACTCTTCTTTAAATAAAATAATAATAAATGTCCTAATCTAATCATAGTAGACCAAATAGGATCACATTTTATTACTAAGGTGTTTTTTCATCAAATTTCACATTTCCAATAGAATTAGGACTTGTGTTAGGGTAATTATAATATAATTTTTACCCTTAATTACCCAATTTACTTTTAACTGTGGTAAATAAAAGTCAAAATTTACTATTCACCAAAAAATTATTTTCATCTTATTGAACCACATTTTACTTAATGATGTCATCCGCGTCTCTTGGATTTTCAAAATTCAACCCATAGAAGCAGTAAAATTATGTTTTATGCAAATTTGTAAATGCTCCTAGAAGATGGGTAAAAGACAGTAAAAACTTCAATAAAATTATATATATATATATATATAAACTTTTTATAAAATGACTCCAATGAATTACATTGAACATATATAATTATTATGTATCTATTTTGACCAAAAATAAATGAAAATAATATAGCTAATTATTTAAATAAATCGTCGGTTTAAAATAATAATGCAGTGTTTTTCACTATTTATCAAAAATTGAATGTTTTCATAAAAATACCAAAAATTTACCTTAAGCTAATTTTGATATTCTGAATTGAAAAATGAAGTCAATTTTGAAAAATAAAATTTATAAAATTATAAAAAGTGTGTATTACTATTCATAACAACTAGTTTTATTTGTCGTGGTGTGTTAAAACTCCATGTTGCGTACAATGCAAGCTACTACATTATTCAAAGGGAAACGTACCTTAGAAGCTTGGGGTGTCACATTCTCCCCTATTTAAAATAACTTCATCCTCAAAATTTCTATAATATCACTGTATAAAATGATTTGGGTGGTTCTTCATCATAAATTCCTCAGGTTCCCACGTTGCCTCTTCCATCTTACGGTTTCTCCATAGAACTTTTACCAGACAAGTCGTCCGGTTTCCCAACACTTGTTCTCTGGTATCAAGAATCTTGACAGGCTCCTCACAATAAGACAAATCAGGTTCTTTTTCAATATCCTCATAGGTGAGTACATGCGTTGGGTAAGGCATATATTTTCTCAACAGTGATATGTGGAACACATCATGAACTTTGGAGAGATTTAGAGGAATTTCCAAAAGATATGCCACAACTCCAATTCGTTCTAGAATTTTGAAAGGTCCGATGTACCTGTGACTCAATTTACCCTTCTTAAAAAATTGTATAACACCCTTCCATGATGATACCTTCAAGAAAACATGACATCCTACTTGAAATTACAAATCCTTCTTTTTATTATCAGCATAGCTCTTTTTCCCCCTTGGAGCTATTTTGATGTTGGTTTGGATAATCTTCATCTTTCTCATTGTTTCCTCAATAATTTATGGGCCTACAAATTTTCTTTCATGAAAATCATCCCAACAAGTTGGTGTGCGACATCTCTTTCCATATAACACTTTATATCGTGCCATCTGATTACTTGAATAGAAGCTATTGTTATAGGAAAATTATACGAGAGGTAAATATTAATCCCATATACCATGAAAGTCATGTGATCCAGATCTCAACATGTCTTCTAAGGTTTGAATAGTCCATTTTGATTTCCCATCTGTTTGAGGGTGGTAGGCAGTGCTCAAACAAAGTTCAGTGTCCAAGTCTTTCTGAAGAATTTTCCAAAATCTTGATGTAAAACAGGGATAGAGATTAGAAACAATCGATAGGGGTACACTATGGAGTCTTACAACTTCATTAATATATATTCTTTCTAGACTTTCAAGTGGTAAATATTCTCTTATAGCAAGAAAATGTGCTGACTTGGTAAGACGGTCAATAATGAACCCTATTGCATCATTCCTTCTAGGAGTCTTTGGTAGCCCAATGAAAAAGTCCATCATAATATTATCCCATTATCACTCAGGTATGGGAATCAGTTTCATGACTCCTCTAGGCTGTTGCCTTCTAGTTTTCACTTGTTGACTAACCATACATCATAACACAAAATTAGAAATCTGCCTCTTCTTATTGTTCCAGCAAAAATGTTCCTCCAAATCACTATACATCTTGGTGCTCCAAGGGTGTATAGAGAAATTGGAGCTATGAGAATCATCCATCAATTCTATATTTAGATCAATTATATTAGGAACACAATGTCTCTTCCGAAATTTCAAAATTCCATCTTCATATACGAAGTCAGTCAATCTCCCTTAATTTATAGCTTTAATCTTGTTTTGAAACTCCTCATTATTAGTATGAGGAATTTTTATCCTTTCTAGTAAATATGGTTTGGAAACCATTTGAAAAAGTATTGATGTTTCACCTTCCCTGGTTATTCCTATATCAATATTTACTATATCAATGAAAATATGATCCCTTTCAACTCTCATATTCTTAAAAACTCCACGATCCTTTATGCTCAAAGCATTTCCCACCTTATTTTTCTTCCCTGGGTGGTAGTGTATTGTGCAATCATAATCCTTGAGTAGTTTAAGACATCTTCTTTGCCTCATGTTGAGTTCTTTTTGTGAGAAAATATAGTTCAAACTCTTGTGATCAGTATAAATATCACATTTTTCAGCATAGAGATAGTGTCTCTATATCTTCATAGAAAAGATTATAGCTGCCAACTCAAGATCATGAGTGAGATAGTTTTTCTCATGAATTTTTAGCTGTCAGGATGCATAGGCAATAACTCTATCATTCTGCATAAGGACACAACCATGTCCTTTATTTGAAGCATCACTATAAATAACAAACTCATCGTTCCCTGATGATAGATTCAAGATAAGAGAGTTGACTAATATTATATTCAGTTCATTAAAACAATATTCACACTCTTTTGTCCAAACAAATTTAACCCCTTTACATGCGAGCTTAGTTAATGGGTTAGCCAATCGGGAAACATTTTGGACGAAACATCGATAATAACATGCTAAACCAATAAAACTGCGTACCTCAATTATACTCATCGGTGCTGGCCATTCCTGGATTGCCTTGGTCTTTGAAGCATCATCATAGATTCCATACTTAGAGATAATGTAGCCAAGACAAGAAATCTCTTGAATCCAGAATTCATACTTGCTAAACTTCACATATAATTCATTTCTTCTGAGGGTTTTCAGAATAGATCACAAGTGATTTTCATGATATTTTTAGATTTATGAGTACACCAAGATATCATCAATAAATACCACTACAAAGTCATCAAGATATTCCTTAAAAAATATATTCATTAAATCCATGAAGATAGAGGGTGATTTAGATAATTCAAAAGGCATTACTGTAAACTCGTAATGCCTATTCCTAGTTCGAAATGATGTTTTCAGAATGTCTTCCTTCTTCACACACAACTGATGATATCCAGATCGAAGGTCAATCTTTGAAAAATATTGAACTCCTTGAATTTGGTCGAATAAATCATCAATACGAGGTAGGGTATACTTGTTCATTATTGTTATAGCATTGATCTCCCTGTAGTCAATGCACAACCTCATAGATTCGTCTTTATTCTTAACAAAAAGGACATGGGCTCCCCATGGAGAAACACTCTGGAGAATAAATCCATTATTACTCAAATCCTCTAGTTTCATATTTAGTTCCACTAATTCCATAGTGTCCATTCTATAAGAAGTCTTCGATATGGGCCTTGAACCATGAATTAAATCAATGGAAAACTCAATTTCGCATTCTGGAGGATGTCCAAATAAATCCTCTCAAAACACATCAATATATTATTTCACAATAGGTATGTCCTCTATTTGAACATTGTTTTCCTCACCCATAATTATTTCATTTTTTTCCTCCTCAATAATTGAACTTAGTTTTGCTTTTATGGGTGGATGTAGATAAGAATCGGGTGGTGACGTTTCTACTCTAATTATAAGGCACTTCTTATCATCATCGAAAATTGTAACCTCCTTCTACTTAGAATAAATTTTCACATCAGGGTCCGAAATCCCATCCATTCCAAGGACTATATCAAATTCAATCATGGATATGATGATGAGATCAGCAGATAAAGAACATTTATATGCCCTAATGGGAACTGATTCACAAAACTTTGTTGCGATGATACTTCCCTTAGGAGTTTTTACTGACAACTCCCTTGTTAAGTAAAATATAAAATATCCAATTTTATTTAAAAAATGGGAAGATATGAAACAATGCGATGATCCAAAATCAAATAAATCATTGAATAAACTTGAAAAAACCATGGAATTACCTGCGACCACATCTTTCAGAGCTTCAACCTCAGTAGTAGTGATCGCATAAGCTTTTCCTTGATCCCTTGGCCTTTTCTGATGTAAGTTTCCCTGATGCTTATGACATTCATTTGCATAATGTATCATCTCCCTATAATTGCAGCATTGAACATTGGTAGCTTGTTTCTTACACTTACAATCACTAGGAATATGGTCTTTCTATCCACATTTGTAGCGTACTCCTTTTCCGTTTAGACAGGCACCCGGGTTCTTCCTTCTACAATTATCACAAGGTGGAAATTCAACTCTTATATTCTTCCCTGTTTCCTTATTTCCTTTCCCATAGTGTTCAGTAAATCTCTTCTTCTCTTACTTTTCTTTAATTTCGTATGACATATAGAATTCATTTTTTGTCTTGATAGCACATGAGGAAATATCTTCATACAATGAGAAGGATTGTGAGACTAATGCTCGATGGAGAAATGGTTTGAACCCATCAATGAAATGATCAATATTTCTTCTTGGGTTACATATATAATTTTCATCATGCCTTGATAACCTTGTAAAGTTAGCTTCATACTTTGCAACATTATTATCTTTCTTTTCTCTCAGACTTAGAAATTGGCTTTCCATATCCACTCGATGGTCATGAGGAAAGTATTTTTATAAGAAAATATCTTTAAACTCCCTCCATTCTTTGTTTGATACTTCTTCATCTTCCTTTGGGTTTCTAATTAATGACCACCATTGATATGCATCTCCCGTGAGGCGATAAACTTCCATGAGAACTTTTTCCCTTTGGCTAATCCCCAAAGCATGAAATATTTTATCTAAGGAATTTTTCCAATGATCAACTACTAATGGATTTGTACACCCATTATGTGTTAGTGGTTGTTGCCTCATGAACTAGTTTAATGTTGATCCTCTATGTTGTGGATCAGGGTGCTCCATATTGGTAAGGTTATTATTCATAACCTGAGTGAGTTGTCCCAGAATGGAGATAAGTTGATCATCACCAGTAGCATCACCAGCTCCACTATAATTATTTTTAGTAGGAGGAAAATACCTACATGGATTACGTGCATTGATACAGTTTTATTCCTTATACTAGGCACCATTTCTAAATAATGGCACACACTAGATTAGTTTATGAATCACAATACATAATTCCAAACTTGTAAAACACTTAACATTAATTTTACAATTTATGGATATAATCCATAATCATAAAAAATGTTTTCTTTAAGGAGGTATATACTCATAAATCCTTCACAATGGTTTTAAAAGAAAATGTTAATTATCCAATGAATTTCTCCCAGGAGTGTCGTAACCAAGAGTGCAGCAGGGCCCATTGTTGTGTACTAGTATACCCTGGGTCAAGCCCAAAACTCATTGTTGGATTTTTCAATCCTAGGTACATCTGTGCCAGAGCCGCCTCTACCTGCTCATATCCAAATAGGGATGTATTTCTTGGAAATACACAAAATCTCTAGATTACCAAAATTCTAGGAATTTCATCTATACCAATCCTCAAAGTCTATCTTGAGGTAATGTGCTCCAATCAGAGTTTATCTAAATCTAGTTTCCAAGGTTTTCACTAAACTTCCATTGATACCAACTATAATGCCCCGTCCCCAGTTAACCAGAGTCAGTGGTTTATTACATAGCACTGGAATGATATAATGAATCATGTCCCTAAAGAACGAAAATTTTAGTATTATTGGAATCAAGATACATACATAAGTTTTACATTACAACTTGAGAATAAATACAACACTAATTTATTTCATTATAAACATGAAAGCCTCCCAGATTTTGCCTGAATGTCACTGATAACTAATTCTTTATATCCGGGGAAAATGAAATATAAGAAAGGGGTGAGCTCAAATTCTCTGTAAGAGTAATAAGTATAGTGAAAGATAATATAAAAATTAGGCATGTTCAATAATTTAAAACACATTCCTTTATAAATAATAAACATGAACACTTTATGGATAGAATATGAGTTGAGTAAATATTTCCATAATAAAACATAATAATGTGTATTCTACTAGTCTAATAACCCCATGAACCATCATTATTATTTTCATAATGAGGGAATGTATAATGCCATACTTTCTGAAACATCTTGTCAAGGCCTCGACCAAGAGGTCTAAAAATGATTTAGGGCTCGACCAAAACCATATATCAAATCGGGAAAGGACTCATCCAATTCCCCATATAATTGTCTCATGAGACCTATAGATATACTGAGGAGCTGTAGCGGGCTCCACCCATCACATAATAAGTCCAATACATTCCTCTTATGAAAAGGTTGAAATATAATATAAACATTTATATTAAAACTATCATATGAAATGTAAATACTTTAACCATAGACCATGAATGGTATAAAAAATAACACATCCATAGTTGAACATATCACAAAACCTTAAATAAAATATGGAATACTTGTATCATAATAAATCAACTTCAAATAAGTGTAAATTTTATCAAAGGATGTTGACATAGATGAATTCAAAACTTTTTGAGAGAAATATATCTTTCTATTTTGAAATAATTTAAGAGTCACATAATTATAAAATAAAACACTTATTTTGAAAATATTCTAATAATATTGTATGGGAAGCTTCAACGATGTTATAACAGTGGAAAATATGCACACCCTCCATATAAGTTAAAAAACATTCTTACCATTATTTTTTTCGAAAAGGTCATAAAGTAACTTGTTTGGAAAATGACGGAAAGATTCCTTTAAAAAAAATATAAGGTAAAATAAGTGTATAAATGACTTTAACACATTGTCTATTAAATATTAAAATTTTGTTAAAATACATTTTTAAGAAAACACAGATGTGGATGATAAAGAGATCCCGTAGATACTTATGTAAAAACAACCTCAGATAATAAAGAGATTGTGAAATTAACCCTTACCTTGTACTTTTCCTTAGTCGATGGTATGATAAAAAATGTATAATAGTTAAAAAATTATTATTAAATTATAAAAATAATCATATATATAAATATGATATCATATATGATCTAATAATATTTCTTTGTTAATAATATTTTAGTACAATCATCGTTTCGGGTGTTAACTGATTCGTTTTACTTTATATGCTTGGTTACGTAAGTCATGTTTGTTATGGATAGGATGTATTTGATTCATATACAGAATGATATTATGTTTATAAAAATTATTTATAATCATAAAATGAAAATTATTCTTGAATGATTATGATGTAGAATGAATCTCATCGTGTTCGTGGAGATGGTAATCTGTACGTACACACGAGCGACAATATAATTATATTGATGGTGAAATCGTATGTAATTGGATGGTATATCAAATATATTGTATAATTAACATGTTATATTTATTATTTACACTATTTGTACTCATTATTATACCCATCCAAATAATGAAGTGTTTGAATAACAAACTACACCATGACATGGAGACGGCGAGCCTTACGTACGGACGCATGATAACTTTGTCATTCATATGATTGATATAATAATGAATATGGTTACACAATTTTTATAATAATATCACATTATATAGAATCTACTGGAGTTGTTATTTTATAATGTAAATATCTATGAAAGAGGAAGTGGAAGAAGAAAAGAACTTGAAAGAGGTGAGGAAATTTTTACCTCTTATTCAGGTTATTCCTTTTGACTTGATCAAAATGGATCCTTAGGTTGGATTTCTGAACAAATGAAGGACTTTAGGATGAAGGTAAGAAAGATAAAATGATATTTGGGAAGGATTTGGCCAAGAAAAATAGATTTTTAGGTATGAAATTAAGAAAAGTGGAAGTACTCTTTTATAAGAGAGGTGGGGGTCACCTTAGGAAATGCTTGAAATATTATTTTGTAATAAAATAATTTTCGGTTTCTAATGGATCTAAAATGATTTATTTCGAAGATAAGGTTGGGAGGGGTTGAAAACCTCTCAACCAATAGGTTCTGGATAGGTTTATGTCACCATAATAACCTTATCTTTTATATTTAACTCTTAGTTAAATAGTTTGATTTTTACCATGTCTCTTTGTATTTTTATATTATATGGTTAATATAATTACTATAACAAGCCAAGAGAACCCCCAATGGTTCATTATTAATATCTGTCACCTTATCTAAGTCCTTTGGCGAAGTATTATATTTTTAAGAATATTATATCAATTAATAATTTTTTTTTGAAAACTCTATTATGTCAATTTTGACACTATTTTGTATTTGAATTTTTTGAAAGCCATTAAAACTTTATCAATTCAAATAAATTTTATTTAATAAACACATAATTCCATATTAACATATAAAATTTGTTTAATTCATCATAAGTCATAATTTAAATTTATTTTGATATTTATAATACCAATTATTTTAATATTTCATAATTATGGTAATTACTGCATCACCATTGTGTCATAAATAAATTAAATATTATAAAGTCTGAAATTTATAAATAAAATTCCATTATTTAGGAAATCATTTTATCTTTGTAATGAATATTTATAGTTGAATTTATATTGTGCTTAACTCTGTATTAAAAATGGATTAGTTATTAAACATTGAATTTAACTCTTTTAAATCTTCTTTAAATAAAATAATAATAATTGTCCTAATCTAATCCAAGTGGACCAAAGAGGATCATATTTTATTCCTAAGGTTTTTTTGGTCTAATTACACTTATCTAACATAATTTGGACATGTGTTAGGGTAATTATATTATCATTGTTCCCTTTAATTACCAAATTTACTTTTAACTATAGTAAATAAAAGTCAAAAGTTACTATTCACCAAAAAATATTTTCATCTTGTTGAACCAAATTTTACTTATTGATGTCAACCATGTCTCTTGGATTTTTGAAATTCAACCCACGGAAGCGGTAAAATTATTTTTTATGAAAATTTGTAAATGCTCCTCGAAGGTAGGAAAAAGACGGTAAAAAGTTCAAAAACTTTTTATATATCTAAACTTATTATAAAATGACTACAATGAATTACACTAAACATATATAGTCATTATGTATCTATTTTAACCAAAAATAAATTATAATAATATAAATAATTATATAAATGAAAAATTGGTTTTAAATAATAAAGCAATGTTTTTCACTATTAATCAAAAATTGAATGTCTTCAGTTAAATAAAAAAATCACCTTAATCTAATTTTGATATTCCGAATTCAGAAATGAAGTCCATTTTTAAAAATAAAATTTATAAGATTTTAAAAAGTGTATACTACAATTCATTAAGGCTAGTTTTATTGGTCATGGTGTGTTAAAACTCCAAGTAACGTACAATGCAAGCTACTGCATTATTCAAAGGGAAATGTACCGTGGAAGCTTTAAGTGTTACACTATAAAGGGGAATGGTCTGAGTCTATGTGAAAATTTTCTAAAACACCACTAAATCTATGGGCATATACACTATAGGGGAGGAAAATATCAACAAATCCATATGGGAAAAAATATCATGATAAGTCATGTAATGATAGTTATTATGGTTTTTATAGATTGGTGATGAATAATAATCCCAAAATTATTTTTCATTTTTTTCTCAACAAAAACATCCCATTTCTTTGGTTTCCTATTAATATCAAACATCATATTTCCTTTTCAATTTATCATTTTATAAAAAAAAAATTGTCTATTCTATGATACATTAAAGTTCAAACCCATTAAAAGTAAAAAAACAAAATCAATAATGAAAACCCAATATCATGACTTTATAGACATGGTAAAAATTTAAAGGTGATGGTCCTACAATATCTAAATTATAGTACTTTAATGAGATTTTGAAAATATATTCAACTAATATCAACCATAAAAAACACAAAAAACAGAAAATAGTGACAAAAACACTACTGAAAACTAAAAAGCAAAAGAAAGGGTACATACTAACATATATTGAACAACACATAACTGTAAAAATACATTCAAAAACCAAAAAAACTACCCTTTATAATCCAAGTAAATCCATAAATTTATCTCCATTATATAGATAAGAAACCATATGATAATGATTTTAAATAATTTATGAGTTAGGGAAGACTAGAGTGATATAGTTTAATGGAAATGATTAGGTTATTGAAAAGATGTTAATCCTTAATGTAAACAAATATATGATAAAATGTATTTGTTATTGATTCACCATATCTTGAATAATCAAAATTTGATCTTTCATATTTTTAAAATATTAATTTTTAACCATTATTTAATGAATAAATTATTATTTCATTGAATTGATGAATGATCAATATTTTCCAGTCAAAGTACACGAGATAAATTTTTTATGCTCAGTGGGTTTAATTCTGATTATCTATAACTATATAAATAAATGAATATTAAAATCTAATTAAACAATAAAATGTGAAAATAGTACAATAATAATCTACACTATCATTCTATAAGTAATCATCATCGCAATTAATCATTTTTTGATGATGATTCATTTATATCTCTATAAAGAGAATATTAATTAATAATATTTACCCATTAGTTCTTTAATTAAGAATTAATAAAGTATTAAATCTTAGAGTTCATGACTTAGGATAAAATTAAGTAGTATTTATGAAACATAAAAATGAATTGTAAAAATATTATCATTCTATTTTAGAGTTTTTCCATTTTTAATGTTTAAAGAAACTTATTTATGATATCAAAAAAGTCATACCAAAAATCCATGACTAAAATAAATAATAATGAATAGAAGTAAAAAATATGTATTCTCTATTGATATAATTTCTCACTTCTCCATCTCTTTCAATGACAAATATTTCTATTGAATAACCTCTATCAACTCATATAATATGTATTATCTCATATACTCCCATATGTTATTCTATATGTAGGTCTTAGAGGTATCAAAAAATCCTAATGATTCATCCTTAAATATTCCATCAATCACTAAATTTAGTGTGCATGTCTTCCAATCACCATGTTAGTTTTTCTTAATAAATCAATTCTGTCCATTAATTGTTTCTTTATATTTTTTAATTATATATATTTTCATTCTTCTTCCTTTAAGAAGTTGAAAAGAATATATCCTAAACTAAGATAAAATTAACCTATTTATATTTATTTCAAGTAACCCTTATTAATCAACCATGAATAACCTCAGCATTACCCCTCTATATCTAGATCATGAATTCTTTAAGGAAAACTAGTTTCACCACACTAAACATTAGCATCATCAATTGGTTTTCATAATTGAGCAATGATAAATAAAAAAGTACATTTAACCATTTGCATTCAACACCTATTCAATGGACCATTTTTGACATAGTTAGGTTTCCTAGAATTATCCACAAAATTAACCACTAATAGATATCATTCACAAAAAAATACCATAACATTATAATACCCACAAACTATGTAATTATTCTACCTCCCCTAACTAAAAAACATGTGATTTATATTTTGAATTCAAACTTTCATTTATTTTTTATTTAAATAGTTTTTTATATACTCCATCATGAAATATTAGTTGTGATTTAAATATTTATGCTCAAATTTATTCATGTAGGAAAAGAATATTTTTTTCACAACCTCTTTATACGTGATCTTACCATGAGCCTCTTTATTAGTACATGTTTTATATGGATCGTGCTCCGTTATTTTTTATTTTTGGACCTATTATCCTTAAATATTGTTTTCAAACTAATTATCCCCACACATGATTATAAAATACCAACTATTAACATCATTGAAATTTTCATTTGGGATGTCCACTAATATTATTTTTTTAACCAGTTCGGTTTATCTTAGCCACACTACACCTATTGGTTCACCGAGTTAGTTTTTCTACTTATTCTTATTTGGGGAATTCATTGACCCACATTCCATTTCATTATCGTTAATTCTCCCATTAGTATTAAATATATCACCTCTCTTAAAATAGTTTGAATCCCTAGAGGTATTTATGAAATCCTTGTGATTATTAGGAGAATAAATAATTCCCCCCTAAGAAGATCATTCTAATCCTATAGAGAGTTTTGATAACATCCACTCCCAAAAAAGGATCCATGGGTATTATATATTAAATAATCTCATTGATATCGATTTAAATTCTCCAATGGTGTGATAATATAGATAAAAAACCTCCATCATCCCATATTTGAAGTTTCTACAATGATTTTATAGGGAGTGGTTAACTTTTAATATTTGTAACAATTTTTTTATTCTTTTAAAGATTCGATTTCTAATTTAAAAAATTAATCATTTATTAATTTTAATTTCCTAAATTTTATTCTATAATCAATATATCTTCAACATATCAAAGTTCTTTTAAAAGGGTTGTGTTCTTTCCACTCTCATGGGCCCCAAATGGGTCTATGGTACACAAATCATTATATTCTTTCTACTTTATTTATACTTGTTTTTATTTATATTCTCATTTAATCATTTTTTATTAATCTAATATATATATATGAGAATGTTTATACTTCCATATATCTTTATTCATTTTATTTTTTTATAAACCATTCCTAACTAAATATAATAACCTATTCAAGATCATAGTCCATTCTTGGGCCAATAAACTTAACCTTTTCCCAAAAAACTATGTATTACAAATATATAATTAAATGGTGGCATATGATAGGTGTGGGAAAACAATTTAATAGATAAAATCAATTCAATATCTGACACATCAAGATTAGAGACCTAACTATTCAGTAGTGTCTCAAGGATGCATTTCATGGCCTAAAAAATATATAACTTATCTACCTAAATATGGAAATACTACTACATGTACCAAGATATCTCTGGAAATAACATACAAAAAAACATAACTCTCATTTGTTTTCAATAGGTGAAAAATTCTTTAGGGATGTTGACTATGGTTCTTCCACTATAAGAATTTGGATTAAACCAATAAAATTATATTTGACAATTTCTCTGGTTGGTTGTATTTATAAAAATCCTAATTTTTTTTAGTCAATATGAGTTCTTGAATTTCTATTAAGTTTCACATTTACAAATACAAAACCTTTACTAGAAATATATAATATTATTAATTTTATCATGACGTCCAATAATTAATCTTACATATTTTTGTTCATAATTTCTATAATACACTTGTGGAAACTGTGATGTATGGGTGTGAAGTTTCTAACCCTAGAAGAGGTTAAATTAGCATTACTCTCTAAATCACATCATAATAGACCTACATTAATGTATGGAGATGAGATATAGTCTATTAAATGTATACCTGATAATATAAATGAAAAGAAAGAAAAAAATAATGGTAATAAAAAGAATAATAAGAAACAAATTTATAATAGATCTAAATCTCCATTTTGGATTATTATTTGTTATAAATGTAGAAAACCTGGAAACATTAGTTTAGAATACATAAAATACAAAGAATAAGTAGAACAATAAAATTAATGAACCTATAGATAAATTCTTTTCTAGTAATGATAACATTTAGGTGCTTAATATATCATCAATTTCCTTACCTAGTGAGTGTGTTTATGATTTAGGTTTCACAATCCAAATGTTTCCATATAGGGAGCCCTTTTGTGATTTTACATATAAATTAAAAGGGGTCATTTTAAAAAAATTATAAGAGGTGTAAGGCCAATGGTAGAGGTTATATCATGTAAGTGATTCATGAATTATTATCATTTTTATTAATATGGTTGGGTCCCTGAAATATATAGAAGTGTTTTGTCCTTAGGTTTTCTAGACCAAAATGCTATGTTTTCAAGTCTAAACCCTATTTGATAAAGATTTACAAGGGTGATATATTAGTTATTCATGTTTATCTAGTTAGTGGGTCTTATGTTTTCGATGAAAAAACTATCACTAGCTAATTAAGTATTATTTATGTCACTAATACTAATAACATGATAAATTTTTATTAGAGGTTGAGTAATGTTAACTCAAAAGGTCATGATGAACATAGTAAAAAAGGATTGATAAATGACAGCACAAATAATAATCTACCAGTTTGTATAGATTTAGTTCTATGTATGAATAAGTTATTAAACTTCACTTGTTATTTAATTAAGTCTAAACACTCTCTCGAATATATACATTCTGATTTATGGGGTCCTTTTAGAATGTCCTTTCATGGTTCAGGATCTTATTTAGCAATTTTAGAATATCTTTTCATGGTTCAGGATCTTGTTTAGCAACCTTTATCGATGATTTTTTATAAAAAAGTGTGTATTTATATTGCGTGCAGAAAATATGATGTCTTTGAAACCATAAAAACGAAAAATGACTTGTTGAAAATCGTTTTGGATGAAGAATTAAGACTGTGAGAATATAAAACGTATTATAGAACATATCATCTAAATTTGATTTTTTTTTTGAGTTTGAGGACATTCTATGACATTTTACTATTAGGGAAACTCAAAAACAAAATATGTTTTTTGAGAAGACATACCACACTATACTAGAGTGGGTTTACAACATGAATTGTTTATTGAGCATGTATAAATCAATCTGGGTAAATAATGAAACTAATATATTTTAAATCATTAATAAAATCACTTAAATGGGTAATTATTTTATGTATCTTGATGATTTATGGTGTAACTAACCCTCTTCGTATAGTTATTTGAGTTTCTTTGGGGGAAAAACCTATTCCCATATTAAAATTTGTTAACATGAATCAAGATATCTTAACTCAATCTTTGTATGATTTTCTGAAGGTGTTAAAGGGTATAAGCTATTGGTTCATAATCCTGGTTACTAAAAATTCATAATAAGCTGAGATACCATCTTCCATTAGTTCATATCACCTAAAGCTAAGTCTATCATTGATCACAGTGGTACATAGCTCAAATTAAAAGTGATCAAAATAATGATCCATCAAATTTCAATGGTATTACTAATCCTTCTCAACCTTATTTCCAACATTACAACTATCCTCAATCCAAATTAGATTTTTATTTTTAGAATTATCCTTTTGGTGCTCTTAGTGAATACCAATTATCTACTAATAAATTTAAGAGGGTTTTTTGTACTCTGGTTTTGTTTTTCTAATATGATATGATCTCACATGTGTTATATGATTACCATAATATTTAATACCATGAATACTTGACTTATAATCTATAACTCAATTATATATATTCCAGGAATTGAATCTATGCCATGGGTGATGACATCAAATCCTTAAACAAAAATTATACACGGTCCATAGTGAACAAACCACCCAATTCCAATGTAATTGGCTATAAAAGTATTTTAAAAAAGTAATATAAAACTTTTGAAAATATGATTTTTTAATAAAATAGGATTATAATGAAGGGATTTATCTAATTAAAACATGTTGAATACAATAATTTGTTTACCCATTTGAAAATGTTCATCTATATAGCCATTTATTGCTTTTGCTGCTTACCAAGACTGCCATATTGAGAATCTAGTTGTAAAAAATACCTTTTCATCATGGTTAAATTGATGAGAAACTATACATGAAACCTTCTCAAGGTTATATTATTAATTTTAAACCAAATAAACTATATTTTTTAAAGAAATCGTTATAATTTTTAATACATTCCTCACAAAAATGGTATTGAATGTTTCATTCATGATTTATAATCAATTTAGAAATTGTAAATATGATGCATGCATGTATTTTAAATCTACTAGAAATACCATGATTTATTTACTACTTTTTTTGATGAAATTATTATTATTTGGAAATAAATTAAACTCATAATTTCTATTAAGTTAAAATTGACCAATTTCATTGAAATAAAAGACTTAGGAACAAAAATGATAATTATTGGAAAGGAAATTATTGGAAATAGGAGTAAGAAAATTCTATATTTATCCTATCATGACTATATTCATATAATTATTAATATATACCTAGTTAAATCATTTAATACTACTAGTGTTCCCTTTGTACTATATTTCAAGATCTCATTCACACAATAACCAACTTGTGATTCATATATTTATTACTACAATAGAATTACCTATAAAAATAGTATTGGGAGGATCAATTATTCCATGATCTACACTATTCTAGATATTTTTTTACAATATGAATACTTAAATTTTAGGCCCAAAAGGGGCTTAGATACCCTACGAGGGTGGGAGTGGAGGTGAATCAGGATTAAAATTTTGTTTTAGAAATTCTTCCAACTCCACGGATCAGAAACTCATTATTATAATGTTCACATTGTATTGTACTTAATGTTTATGTTGATCTTATCCTTTATATGTTTATCTGATGATGATCCATATAATGTAATTTAAGAAAGAATGAAAAAGGATATAAAAAATTTACTTGGTTCACCCACACCAGAATACATCCAAGGATTATAATATGACAATGTGATGATATAACAAATACACTATTAATCACTACAAGAATAAGGTTCTAGTTAGATCACTTCTATGCCTATTTTTACTTCCTTTAAAACGTTTTGTTATATCTAGAAGCATCCAAAGTTCCAATCACTCAATATTTCATTATTTAAAAAACTGCTGGTGGAATGGATCACTATATTCTTCTTCCTTTTATCAATAATATAGAAAAGATTCACACAAAATTAATGGACATATAGGCCCCCTAATTGAAAATAATGAATTAATCCTCAAATGTTGGTGGATTATATATTTATGATCTACTTTCATCCAATTGATGAATATTACCTAAAAAAAATACAAACTTGGTAATACATTTTTAAGACATTCTCGATTATCACTACCTTAGAGAAGTTCACATAGCCTTCATGAAACTTCTAGATTATTCATAAGTATATTTTTATTCACGAACCCAACAACTTTTATGAATCTCACCTCTTTTACAAATATCAACTATCCTTCATAAAAAACCTCCTTTCAAAAATCTCAAACACCTTCTCAAATCTCATTTAAACTTCACAATTCTCACAAATTTTATTTGACTTGTTATATAATTTGAGAACTTTAATACTTTTATGATTCTTATATCCTTCGATCAACATTCATAACCTTCACGTACTTCATTTTCTCATGTTTGTTTTAGAAAATAATCCTTCCCTAATTAGCTTCATGAATTTGAGGCCTTTGAATATTTGTTAACTCATTCACTACTGTTATGATGGGTATAGAGACCTATTTATAGAAATTACATCCCATTCCAAAATCATATATTCTCTTCATCATTATTCCATGATTCTATTCAATTTTATTTATGAAGCTACAAATTTCAGGAATATCTAGGGAAATTTCATAGTTTATGAATATTCTTATAGTTATGAAGATTATCAAATTTTCTTAGAACATTCATGATTCTCCAATTCTCAAAGTCTTGATGATTTAACATTAAACCTTTACACAGTTTTGATTCTCCACACCTTCACGAAACCCCACCTTTGTGCAACTGAACAACTTTTCAAAGCTATCCACATCTAATGTTCCCTGAAACAATTTGGTCCTACATTCATGGTCAATACACCACCCACTAATGAGATTTTTAAAGAACAAGAAAATATAATACAATACACATTCAAACCAAAAAATATCAACAATAGAAGTATAAGAAAAAAATACATGAAAAAAATAAGAAATAAAAATAGGAATTTTACAATCCAATCAGTTTAACACTGACTGGTTTTTCTTCAATTAATCTCCAGATAAAATATTTATCGCTTCTAAATCTGATGTCATTCAAAAATGATGTTTTTAACTAGGTATGAGAACTATAAATCTATCATACATTTCCATTAGTAATTCTTATCATCTGTAATTTTGGATCCAAGTCAAGGGTCCTCTATGGAAAATGTGTGACTAGTATCTTCATATGAATACAATACTTCCTTCCCTCATCAATCTAGGGTTTTCTTTGGGTTCTAAAATTTATAGGAGCTAGATAGATAAAAGGAATGTTGAATTGATGGGAATGAATTCCCACTAGGGAAATGATGCACCAATACAAATAGAACAACTAAAGAGTGATGTAATAGTAAAATGAATGAGCAACGAGTATGTGGATAGTCTTGATGAGGCCAACTAGATAAAATAATCAATTGATCATAAGATCTTGGGAAAATAATTAGATGATCCTTTAAAAGGTGAGAAAATCCCCATGTAAAGGTAACCTCAAACCACTATGTAAAGTTTAATCATTGGTCTTGACAAGGTAACCTGGACGAAACAATTGGAATGTAAGTGTCAAACCATAACTATATAAGAGACATGACAATTACACATAATGGTAAGAAATCACTATTTTTGGGTACACCACTAGATAAACATGTTTCAGAAGGGTACTCAGGGACATGTGTAAATGTAATTTCATAAACAAAAAACTATATAAGGAATAAATTATATTTTATATTGCATTAAACCAATTAATAAGAATCTCTCATATGGGTAAAAAAACATGGGAATGAATTATGGTACATGATAATTATAAAATATAAATGTAAGATCAATGACAGAAAATTTTATATAAAATTAAAAATTTATAATGCTCAACATTGAGAATAATATAAGAATAAAAAGAAATAAAAATTATAAAAGAATAATATCTAACTACGGGAGAACATAATTCAAGAAAATAAATTCTGTCCCTTTGAAGAAAATAACATGCTAATAATCTGGACTTATATTTATTATTATTCCTTATATTATTATCTTCATATCTATTAAATATTTATATATATGAAATAAACATTGTAATTAGTGGTTCATTGAACATGGACAAAGAATAGTTCTCTTTATGGGATTTGATATCTTCTTCCATAGAATCAATCCATTTATTACAATTATTATCACTGATATCCTATTTTTCTTTGAGTATACACACCATTGATATCGAAAGAAACATGTTGAGTAAAGGAAACCATATCATCAAGAACATAATAAGAAGAAGGCCTAATGACTCTTCTACCCCAATATCTAGTGAGATGATAATCCCTAAAACCACTAAAAACACTATAACACGAAGCATTATCATATTAAGATAAAAAATTTGGATTAGGTTCAGGGATATGTGGAAAAGTTTTAATAGGAGAATCATTATTAGTGGAAGGATAAACCTCAATATTCCACTTATAAGAAGGATAACCACAATCATTAGTGGGAGGATAAACTATAGGTTTAAAAGAGTTTTAAAAAACCACATTCTATGTAACAAAACACTTCTAAAAACAATGTTTATATACCTAGATATAATATACCTTCACCACCTAAACATGGATTATGAAATCTCATTTAACCACACTTGTCTTTAGCTATGAATTTTTGACATGGACATTGGTAGTGAAACCAAATACTCAATGATATCTATATGATGGGGTATGGTTACTCCAAATGTCATATAGTGTCTAAAAATCCATATCATATGATGAAAAATAATTTATAAAGTAAAATGACATAGTTATAACTTCATCCAAAATGAAATTAGGGAAGCTAGAGCATATTGGCATGATGTGAACGTGATAAATAAGGGTATGTTTCATGAATTTAGCTAAAATACTTTTTTAGGAGAATAAATCTCTTTTTGGTATCACAAAATTCCTTTATCATAATTTTTTACTAAACAAGGTAGATTAGAGATTATTTCCCTTTTCAGTCATCAAGGCTATTTATTTATTCATGGATTAACTTTTCACAAAGGATTTCCATGTTTTAATACCTTTAATACATCATATATATTTATAAAAATATAATATTCAGTTTTATTTAAAAATAATCTATAAAAGTGATAAAATAAGATCATCCATCATGAATGGAAATCCTAGAGGGTCCCTATATGTTAGTGTGAACATAATCACTTGGGTGATTTACTCTGAAAATAGATATTTGAAAAATGAATATTTTAGATTTACATAGGACATAATATTTAAGAAATGAAATGTTATTTAGCTTAAATTAGGTCATAATACCTTTAATAATCAATTCCTCTAATACCTTGACACTCACATGGCTCCACCATCTATGCCAAAACCATGTTCTATCTATATTGGTGACATAAGTTTCCCCTAAACTACTTATTTTAGGTATTTCCATTGAAAACATAATACAACTTAAATATGGATTCCATAAGAACTAAATGAGAAAACTTTTAGATTTGTAGGCAATAAAAAATATTAACATCAATACTTTTTTATACAATGAACCTAATTAAATTATATTCCTATACAGATATAGAACCCATATTACATTTAATAAGTTGATAAGAGAGTGTTCTATTAATAATATCATAAATGATCCTCCACCCATGAAACAAAATCTCTTGTTGTTATATAAAACAACCCATCCCTTATATACCATAGTTAAATAAGATAACAAATCCAAATATAGTAACATATGGAACAAATTAATGAGTCTAAAATCAACTCATCTAGCAGCATGCCATGAGACACTATCAAGACTTCAAAATTCCCATATCCTTGATTAGAAAAGATAGAAGGACCACCAGATTATTCATGATGACCAACAGAAATAAACATAAGTAATTTGTGTTTAAAATTCCTATGTTTCTAGGAACAATACTAGGTAATGTCTCTTGATTTTAATTTTTATTGAGTCTCCTTTGACCATCTTATGTTCTTTCTCGACTTATTATTCTTAACATTCTCATTCAGATAAAAACTAGAAAAACATTTAATAACCATAAATTCATATTAAAATTTAATAATATCTATTACACACAACTCATGATAATTATATGTAGATTTAACATATTTTATAGTCAAATATTCTCTACCATACATCATGGAATCCATAATATGATCAAATAAATTCTCTATGGTGGTCAAAATTATAATAGATTGGTACTTTCTTTCACCATTACCATTTTTATCATCTTGTTATATATTGATTTTACTAAACACATCAAGATGATCTTGAATTTAAGTTATAGGATTCATCTTCAATGTGTATAATTTTTAATTTCTATATATATTTCTAACCAATGAAGTTTTAATATGTATTTGTTTTCTAAGAAAGACTAAGAAACCTTTCTTAGAATTTTATCAGCCAAAGATATGCCAAAGATATATGGGATTCCATGAAAACACCATGATGGACATCGGCGTATGTGGTCATAGTATGTAAATTAACAAAGAAAATTTTATGAGGTTTCATGGGGGCCATTTATTTCATCTTATTGGAAATGTTTTACTAGAAACACTCTCATATTAAGTGGTTAGAGACTAAAATCTTTTTGACCTACAAATTTATCAATATCAAACTTATGTGAAACAATTATCTTATATGTGTAGATTCGGTACCAACTATCGATGGGAATCTTATAGATACACCATTATTAAATCCATTTATCATGTAATAATTAAAACAGAAAGTATGTAATGGAATTGATAAATGATATAATAATAATTGATAATCCTATGAAAATTGGGTGGAATATGAAAGATAAATAATCAAAGAAGAAAATAAAAATTCAACATAGTTTATAAAACTATAGTATTACTTGAAGATAAGATCAATACCCAATTACTTATTCTAAAAAAAATATAAAAACAGTAATAGAAAAACAAAAATAAGTTTATAAATTAATCAAGTATATAATTATATAAAAAATAAAAATGAAATAATGGTGATATCAAAAGTATCAGTCTAGTCCAAATTTATCAACCAACCATCAGTAAAACACAATTAGTAGCTTAAATATCTACACTAGAACATAATGTTAGTGAATAATATGATCTTAAAATGGAAAGAGATATTATGTTTTTGGTATGAAACATAAAATTTGTATTGAATTTACCTCATCTTGCACTTTCTCTTGAATATCAGCTCTATGACCTCTCTCAAAACTCTTTCACAAAAATATTCCTTACTTTATCCAAATAAAGTGAATAGATATATCCCCAAGAGTCAAGGTTGGTTGCAATGAATCAATATAAATCTAAAAATAATAGTGTGAAAATATGGTATCCCTAACAAAAAAACACTAATAGAAAAACTAAAGGGATAAACATGATGTTAATAAGACCCATTGCTGTATTAACCCCAACCCTAGTAACCTAGATTCCATTCCTGATTTTTTAAATTGGAATAAGATGAATGGAATGAGATACAAAAGGAATGAATTGTTTATTATTATTGGTAAACTAGAAAGAGAGTGATAGGAGATAGGGTTCATATATAGAGATCACCAGCTTAGGCAATGATGGTCTCCAAGAAGATCCCTCCCCCCTTGGTGGAGGGAGGATCTTTGCGGTCCTTTGGAGATCAACAATTCCTCCCCTTATCAAACCTTTATTTCCTACCCTTATTACCAAAAATATTTCTCTCCCCCAATGTTCTTGAACTCTTTGATGAGATCCCATAGCTCTCGATCATGGCTCGAGAGTTCACTGATGCTTTCTCTTTGCTGAAACTGACTTTGACAGCGCACTTCAAGAAACGACATCCACCTGTGGATTTATATTATTTCATAATATTTGATTAGTGGAATCTACATGAGTGCACCATAGTGGGTATCCATGACTCAAGGAATGTAATGATTCGTTTCGACTTCGAATAAGATCTGATTCTAGTATGGTCTTCTACTCCGTGATCATGCAATGGCTCCCGATTTTTTCACTTCTGATAGACATATGACTATCACATGAGGCGATATTTTGCAACCACAGAATATTGGGTATGACTCCCAGAACTACTGCTACCATTTTAGAATCCTTATATCATTTTTATGCTTTTGAATTTGAATGGATGTTATCTATTCTTAGATAGTAGAACTAGGGCCGTTTTCCATCCGGTTTCACAGAGAATTTGTGTTAAAGTAGATTTATCTAAACCTCTGATTAAATTGTTGTTCATTGAAATGAGTGAGTATTTTAGATATAATTATGTTGTGGTATTTGAATATTGGATTGATTACTTCTCCAGATGTTTCAATGTCGGGCATCAAAACGATGTGTGTAGTGGTAGAATGGTGGTTTCCCAGGTGGCTTCATATGGATAGGTCACATCAGCCTTGAATTATCAGCATGGAAATTAGGACCTAGTTACTGGGAAGCTAACAAGGCCTAGTCTTATTAGAAACATTGCAGTGTAAGTTGCCCTAATGAAGGCAGTGGATGAACCTTTGAACCCGAGGGTGGATGAGGTGTTTGATAGGTGGAAGTGTGATCTTAGGGTGCTCAATATAAGAGAATTAGTGGCCATTGCGAAGTAAGCAGATGAACCCATTGGGAGTAATGAGGCAGCGAGGGATGGTTCTGTAATGGACATAGAGGCAGGTGGCTCAATGGATGAAAGTGGTGAGTGTGTGAGGATTTCAACTAGGATGAATCCATATTATAAGAAGTAGGCGACCAGTATTGAGCTTGGTAATTGTTTTTAGGTTTGGATAATGATGAAGTGGCTTTGGACTAGGATTGGGTTGTGCCTTTGAATGATAAAGTTCCCCCTACTGAGTCTCCTGGCTAGACGTCAATCGAATTCGATGATAAAATGCATGAAAAACGGATTTTGAGTCTGAGAAAGAAGCGTAATCAATGTAGTAGTAAGAAAGGGAACAAGGATTACTCATATTTACCACTTCCTATGGTAACAAGATCTATCAAAATATTGAATGCAAAAGTTAATGTGGGTCAAAGTGTTGTATCTTTAGATTTCTGTGCCGACAAGTTTCAAGGGAGGGAAGATGGTGATGGAGGCGTGATAGCCACAGTCTCCACTGGCAATCGGTTTCAAGAACTATAGCATAAGAGGATATGTCATGTAGAAGGGGGAACTCTAAGGAATGAAGGTGGAAATATGTCGATTGATTTCCCTTCTCAGGACACTGTACCATACTGTTTAACAATGATTGATACTAATAGTTAGTTTGACAAGAACAAGGAGTGAATAATGGCTATCTGGAGGTGAATATATCTATAATATTGGGGGTCATATCTCATAGTGACCAGGAAAATGTTAGTGGCAAGGTTCTAACTTCCTATAGTGACATTTTTAGGGTGGAAGGATGAATGTGTCAGGGAATGAGGAATGTTTGACTGCTCTATATAGAATAAGGACAAAGAAATACTATTCCTATTTGGCAAAGCTGATGTTTATTAGGTATTCTATTGGGAAGGAAAACAGGGAAATATCTAGTATAAGAAAGGGTACACAATCTTTTGAGGAGTTTCTATATTTGGAAAAGTTAAATCTCAGAAGGAAGTATACTAAAATTTTGAATAATTATAAATTATCAAAGTGGAAATTGGATACTATGGATAAAGCAATCAATCATGGATATAGTGATGGGTATGTTTTTTTATGATATATAATTGTCTCTTTTGGATTGTGATACTTTCTTATTGTACTCTTCTTTTATTTTAATAAATTGTTGGAGGCTTGCCTCTGACTGATATTTTCTAGTAGACTAGAAAAACCATTAGACTTTCATTATATTTTAAAAAAAATTCATTTTTTGAGAATATCATTATTTCCTCTAGAATATCCTTGCATATAATTCATATTAAACTTCCTAGATTTCAAAGATATGAAAAAATAAGGTGAGATAAAGTGATAAGTAAGGGTTATTTATAGTTTAATATATCATAAAAAAATAATAAACATAAAAAGGTAAAAAAAATAAACAAAAATGACATTTAAAAATATTACTATCAAGATAACATCGGGAAAAATCAATATGGCAAAGAAAATTACTGAAAAAACATTCCATTTAATCAATAATTTGAGAATGAAATTCATCAAGATATAATATGATTTCAAAAAATTCAAGAATAATGAGATATGTAATAATGAATTTGGAATGGTAAATAATTAAAAACACATAACATTTAATCAATAAACTAAGAACAGAATCCATCTAGAGATAATATCAATGTAAAAATGTCGTTGATAATAAAATTTGAATTTTCAACGAAGGAGATACTTATATTTTTTATGTCATGATCATAGGAATCATGATACCTCAACCATCGAGACATTCTATAATGTGGTTTAAAACTGGTGTTAGATATCCATTTAATTATATCTTACGTATTCGCCTCTTTAGACTACTGATGCATCGGGGGGAATATAATTTTGAAACCCACGTTACACTATATGTCTAAATAATTCCTCATAAATATAATAATATTTTTAACTCATGAACTTTTTTCTTTATCATCAAATATAAATATTGAGTAAAGAATACAGATATATCACTATTTCTTAGTTAATCAAATGACTTTCAATGTACATACCTTCTGGAAAAATGGATACAATATAGGAAATAATCTTATCCATGATACAAAGAATATGTATATTATGGATAAAAACCATATGTAAAAATGATATATAATATAGAAAATGATCCAATCCGTGATACTGAGAATACTAATATTTAAGAAAAATGAATTGTACAATGATCATAATAGAGTGAATGATTCAAAGGAATGTTAATGGCTATAAAAAATGATTAAAGAAACTTAATTTCAAGACATTATTTTGTAAAAATGACTTTAAAACATAGAAAAAATAATAATTATGATATCAATAAAACATATACTCAGGTGATCATAAGTATAATTAAGGGTTTTTCATTAAATAATAAAAATAAAATAAAAGGGTAATTAAAAACATTCTTGAAGAAAATAACATTGTTTACCTTTAAAATAAATTTAGAAATACAAGTTCAAAAAAATTAAAATATTTTTCCTTTAATTTATCCGTTTAAAATTATCATTAATGTTATAAAACATTTAGTAGTATTGACGATAATAAATTACTTACATGTCAAGTATGTAAAAACAAATATAAGTTTCACATTGTCAATATAATCCAAATGAGAGTTTTTTTAAAATAAAATAAATATTACATTAAATTATTTTTGTAAAAGGAAAAAAGGGGTGAGAATTTAATTAATAAATCCTTTGGATAAGGCTGAAACACTTTAGAAAACATTTTTAGAAAACATGGATTTGGAAGGAAATATATTTCTGATCAAAGAGAGAAATGATGTCAAATTTTATTAAAAAATATTTCACAATTATTTTAAGTACCAAAGAGTATAAAAATTAGTACTATCAATACAAAATATCCTGAATAACTAGAGATTAATAAAATTATTTTTTTTTGGATTTGGTCAAATAATTTCCCTCAACTAAAAGTGAAGAATAAAAAATCATGATTAGAATGAGATTGTGAAATATAATCTTATAATGATCATAACATTGAAATGAGAATTAATCAATGAATAAATTATCATTATAAACATTAAACACATATAAACCAAGTATAAATAAAATACAATATAAAAAAATTCACTTCACATATAATCATATAATATATAAGTGGATGAAAATCTAATATAACCCAATGAAAAATAATTTAACTAGAAATTGTATTATCACTTTTTATCACTTATATCAATTATACAAGGATAAAATAATTAAAATCGAAACATAAAATACCATTAATAATTAATTAATCATGGTATTACATGTAAAAGGTGATGTATATACACCATTGTAATAAATTAAGTGCATAACATAATAATTTTCCTCAGTGAATGGAAATTGAGACTAAGTCCCTTACCTCATGCTTCCTTTTGGTTGAACATGATTTAACCTAATTTATAGTGGTTTCAATCAATTTAATATCCTATAAAATAATAATAATATTTCTAATATCATTTATGATCCTTTTATAAAATCATATCACCTTTTGGTTATTAATCATTCATTATTTTCATTCATTGGGTGTTAGTGGCCCTGTTTTTTCATCTATCTTTGTCTTGAAAGTTCTTGTTCTTATTCATATTATATAGTTCCATCATCTATAAAATGATAATCCTAACATAATTATCATATTTATACATCAATTATCATTAATAAAACATGAATTATGGTTATGAAAAATGAACTTTGTTACCATCCTGGAAACTGTAGGACGTATATATACATGCGTAACCTTTCAATTTTTCCAAAAAGCATTATATAAAGGAGGTAAGTAATATTTTATATTACTATAATGATTAAAATATTATAAAAAATTATTATTTAATTTAAAGAGATTCAAATTTCTTCGTGAAGTCTGCAGTCTACACGTACACAAACAATGTTATTAGAAAAAGGTATGAATGAAATTGATATATCAACATTAAATAAGGATAAATATGTGATTAATGTTATAATTATTTAATTAAGACCCATATATTTATTAAATATATAATTATTACCATCCATTTAAAGTGTTAGTCAAAAAATGATTAACATCTCTTCATGAGGTGGTAGTCTATTGTACACAAGAGTGACACTATGGTATCTCCTACAAAATGAAACAGATAATTCTATATATATAATATTGTATCTCCATAGGTATAATAATGTTATAAATATCATATATATAATTTATATAAATCATCATACCCAACCATGATAGGTGGTAATAGAAAAATGAAGGACATCACTTCGTGAGGCGGTATCCTATCATAGACACGAATGATGATTTCATAACCAATTTTATGGAAGTGGAAACAGTTTTAGTTTATGAAATTTAGGACAACCCTACTTATTATTACTCATTAATATTTGATTTATTACATAAAAATACTCTTAATACAACAAAAAAGATCTGTAAGTATAGTGTAATTGGGAATTATGTACAAAAAATGACATATTGATCATGGAAGACAACTACATTATTAAAAACATATTTAACATTATTTATTGAAAAAATCTATAACATGATCAAAATAATCTTTATAACTTAATACTACATGGGTTATCTTGGGGACATACAAAAGAAAGTGGTGAGGTATAAGGACCAGAAAGTTAATAAACAAGGAATAAGTGATATATTATTGACAATAGGTATATATATGAGTAACAAAAGGAACAAGAATAACAAGGCATGATATAACATGATAATCACAACATAGGAAATGTGGAAACAAATTAAAACACCAAATCATGAACATAGATCAAGGAAATACCATGAATAATTTATGGTGTACAAATTACCCAAAATAAATTAGGTACACCCCTGTTCCAACATGAAATACCATGATACTAAACATTACCCAATGCATTAGAGCAATATCACAGAGCAAACATCATAATCATTTCATTATCATGCTTATGTATTTCACAGAGATCATATGAAATTGATTCATTCATCATCATAATTTAATCCACGATCAAGGAATGTGGATTACATAAATATAAGTCTTGATTAAATAATTATATATTCATAATAGTGAATAAACCTGATACAATAATGGGCATGGTATTCACTATAAAATTGTTTTGTCATGGAAAATCATCTGGAAATTTTAGTGGGATAACGATGTTACTTAAAAAATGCATAAAAATGGTCGATGATATAGAAAGGGTTTCTCATTATTTGGAAATAATATGGTTTCTTAAAAGGGACATAAAAAGTCATATCCTAGTATTAGTAATTTGGAAATAGAAGGAATAAGGTAATGAAGAAACATGAATAGAGAAAAGAATCCTTATCGAATCTCATCATGGTAATGGGTGTACATAAAGAATCATGGGAGTATTAATGACAATGAAAATATTATATGATCATTTATAAATTAAATTGACATTAATAGGAATACAGGATATCAAATCCCATCATAATAAAATGAAATGTAAAAGTCATGAACTAAAAGGATTACTTGATAGAAGAGGAGAGTGGAAGATCCCTTTCTTTAGAGTGTGACTCCCAAGGCTTGAGAGGGGCTTCTTGAAATATTGGGGGAACCATAAGAAGACCCTATAGAGTTTATTTAATATTTTTTATTTGATAAAATGAATTTTAGTTAAGATAAATTGGATATTGGGTGGGTTTATATAGGAAAAAAGAGATATTTCTTTATTATTTTGGTTTTGGATGCTACATAATAAAATATTCAAAACCAGAAACCGTACCATGGTTTTCCCATGGTTTATTCAGAAGGGGAGTTGTTTTTTTATTTTATATGTATACAAGCCTAATTTATTAAAATATTACCCTTGGTGAGTTGGAGGCGAGTAACACTCTTAAAAAAATGATTTAAAATATTAAAATAAATTATAAGTATTAGAGGATTCATAATGGATTTAAAAAATAAATCAAATAAACACAAAATAAAATTATTTAATAGGAAATAAATATATTTGGACTTGTATTATATTTGTATTACTTATTATATCACTTTTGGGTCATTGTGATTCTATAAAACACCAAGTATATTTTTACGGTATTTAATTTTTACCCAAAAATTAGGCTCTCATAAAATTATGAAAAAATCACTATTAGATAATTTCAATGTACAGATTACAAAAATAATATTCATTTTATCTAAATAATTTTCATAATACGTGAATTTTTACTTTTTAAAGAAAACTGGAACTTTTTTGAAAATGATTGATTTTTTGACAATAACATTTTTTGAACCATTATAAAAATTACATTTGATTTCATAATAATTATAAGATAATTCATATTTAATAAAAGTTAATTAATAACAATATTTATTTAAAATATTTTTTTATTTCATAGATTCATTGATTCAACAAAATATATATACAAATTGAATTTTAATATTAAAAAAAATAATATTAGTATTTTATTGAATCAAAATAAAAATTATTTAGAAATTAATAATAATAGGATAGAAATTAATTCATTATTGTATATAATATAATATAAATACTAATATTTATTGCGTATTTTTAGATATAATTTTGATACACCAACAAATACCCTATGGATAAGGTGCACAATGGTAGGAGTTTCATTCGACGGTTCGACGAACATGGTTTGGGTCGTGGTCTTGGTGAGATTGAAATTGTCCCATAAAACTTTTCACTAATGATTAAGTTGTTGGATATAATAATTTTCTTAGTTAATGGAAAATTCCATAAATTATATCTGACTCAAAAGTTCTAATAAATGGGCTCTACAGGGTATGACCATATTGGTTGAGGCCATCACTTTCTTTGTCTGTAACAATTAGAATTTTTTAAAACCATATATTTATACAAATAATGTGATCACTATTCATATTCAATATTATCAATGGAATTGATAAATAGTGGCCTTTTAAATCCAATTAAAATAATAATAAAATATAAGTGCATGTGTTTTATATAACCATATTAAAAATATGACATTTAGTAAAAATAAAAATGAAAACTTATTTATAATAATTCAGGTTATTAATTTTTTATAAAATACTAGTATATTTTATACACTGATGTAACTATATAATCACATTTTAAGAATAATTTATGGAGTTGGAGGCATAAATAAAATAAAAAATGCATAGTTATGAATTTTACCTCTTCTTAGATAGCCCCATTATGACTATATCTAATGTATTCCTAGTATGAAATTGGGACCCAAAAAATACCTCTAGGATGATAGTTTGGATGTTATTTGGGATGGTATTTTTTTGAAAAAATGTTTTTGTAGTGCTAATAATATAGGAGAGGTGGTGACCTATTATAAGGTAGGTGGGTGGCACACTTGAAATTGTTGAAAAGAAAATAGTGTACATAAGTTTTTCAGATGAAAAAAATGTAAAAAATGGATTATTATTGATCATTATACTTTATTAGAAGAAAATATTGATAAAAAAATTGATTCTATGAAAATATTTCTGTTATTTTAAATGTTATCTTTTTTGTTTAAAATATTTGTTAACATATTTTTACCTTAACAATGAAAAATACTTTATAGTTTTTCATCAGTAATTTTTGTAAAATGTTAAGTTTAACTTATTAGATAATATAAATTATTAATATTCAAAATATGGAATCTATTTTTCCAATATAAATTAAAATAAGTGGGAAAATTTAATTTTAAATTAATCTTGCAGACATGATTAGAAAGAGTGTTATCAAAAAGAATTTATCCAAATGTTTATAATGGTTTTATATAAAAATTAAATATGAAGATGATTATAATGACCTAATTGAATTAATATAAATATAATAGAATTAATTTTTCTTTAAAATTAAATAAAAATATAATTTAACATTTTGAACTATTTAAATAAAAACTTGTTTTCAACTATAATTTAGTAATTTTTACTATTCATAAAAACTGAATCATTTTAGAAAAATATAAAAAAATTCACCATATGATAATTTTGATATTATAATTTCAAAAATTAAGTTTATTGTGAAATAATTTTTTCTAAAATTTTTAAAAAATAATTTTTAATTATGTGAAGAAAGGGTGACTAAACCATCTTTTAGAAAGAGTGATTTTTTTTTAAAAAATTCCTTTTAAATGATTATTTTTTTATTTAGAATCAATATATAACCATTATTTTAAAAATTTATTAATTAATGTCTATTCACCAAAATTTAATTATTAGGATATAATGTTATATTATTTTATAGTTCATTTCAACTTGGGATTTTGTGTTAAAAAAATATCATAAATATTTAATTTAAAAAAATATATTTCATGGGTTGTTTAATATCGGTGAATTGTGTCAAATATTACATAAAATAAAAGATCATTCTTTTTGAATCATTGTGTGTCACATCATCACCAATTTAAATAAGTCATGCCCTTACAATTTAAACTCAATCTTGATAATAAATGGTTTTATATTTTGAAATTCCATTTTTGAAATACCCAAATAATAAAAGTGTTAATAAAACATAATCTTAATAAGATATAATGGGAAGTTAAAAGATTATATAGAATAATTCACAACTAGTTTTAAATACAGGATAAAATTGGTGGAAATAAAATTTATGGACCTGGGTGAAAATTGTAAATAATTATAGTGAGTGATAAAGGTCATTGATCATAATAAATTGAGTGAATGATGGATAGTTTAGGACCTCAAAACCATAAATCTGTAATGATTTAAAAGTCTAGTTTAATAACCATATTTTAAGGTAGTATTATAATTATTTTTATATAGATAATTTTATTGAAGATAATGTTTCTTTTATTTTTTATGAATATATTTAAATATACTTACTTGATACATTTTTTTTCATAAGAGAAATTTCATCGTTTTTGTGCTCTGATCAATTTCCAATTCAACCCTTACTCTATGAAATGAGTATTAAAAAATTTATTTTTTATTCTTGATGCACTGAAATTCAATATTAATGGATCATATGATCCATAAAATAGTAAAAATTATTTTTATATTTCACTAATTATTTCCCAAAACTAGTATGATTAGTTCATGTTTTCAAATATAAAACATTTATATGTAAAACTCAACATTAACACCACTAGTTCATCATTAATATTTATCTTTTAAATATGTTAAGAAATGATATAATAACCAGGATATCACATTTTATAGTGGTAGGTGTTACACCCTTATCATCATTGGGTCATGGGTTTAATATTTTCACCCTTTCCAAATGTGATCGGTTTTCACCAATCATTTGGGTTATAATTTTTATAAAACAATTTTAATATAATACATATAAAATTTCTAGATTTAGAAGATCCATTGTTACTAAAAAATCAATGGTAAGATAAACCTTAAAAATTACCAATACATTTATACTTGTGTCCCCAAAATGCTATACCATTATTACATATCTAATTTTTCATATTCTAAACTAATTGGTTTTCTTACCATAATTTGTTTTCCAAATAAATCCTTTATCATGGTATATTATTAACAAAGAAATTTAAAAATGTGTGTGTTTAGGTTTTTTTACTTTTGATCAAAATTATACACATAAAACCTTGATGGTATCCATAACTATTAAGTTAATGGAGACAAATATGATTCTAATGTTTAAAAATATACTTAGATGTTTTATGATTCTTAAATATTGAATAAAAATACATAAATACTTCACTAATTTTATTTCAACATATGAATTTCCTTATTATTTGGGTTAACCTTTATAAGAGTGAATTAACTGGGATTATTCCTTCACTCCATGTATTTAAGATAATAAATGATAAATGGATTCTTTTGATGAGTTTATTTTCTTCCATCAAACCCTTTATTTTCCCTCAGTAATTCTTTTCTCCATGCCCTTATTTTCCAAACATAAATCATTTTCCCATTTCATTGAGAGAAATAATTTTTAATCTAAGACACATTTTGTTTAACCAAGGCTATTCATTTTCATCGGCTGTTAAAATATTTCATAATGTATTGTAAATAAAATGTGAATTATTCTATAAATATCCAGTAAGAGTGTCAAAATAGGTGTGTATTAAGGCTCGTTGTTGTGCACTAGGTGATGACCGGGTTAAGCCTAATGAACAATTTTCTAAGCTATTACCCATAACTATAACTATTCTAGAACAACATCCAATTTTATTATCCAAGTAAATATAATTACTTATAAAACCATATAATCTCTACCATAATTTTTTTTAGAATATTCTTATATGCATATCTTCAAGGTCTATCATAGGGTTATGTTTATAATATATTTTTTCCTTAATATATCTCCCATGGTTTCCACTAAATTTACTCTAATACCAACTATAGAAACCCCTACCTCAGTAACCCAATGACGATATATTTTTTATTACATTTTCATAAGAGGAAAGGAGTCACATAATTGAGGGATGAATAGTTTGGTAGTCTTTGTAAACTTGATACATACTTGAGTATTTCATTACATTTTTAAAAATCAATTACAAAATAATTTTCTATTTATAATATCAATTTTCCATATATAATATATTTTCATATCATTCACAGTAAACTTCTTGGATTCCTAGGAAAGGAAAAAATCGTTGAACTTAAAAGCTTAGTAAGGGTTAAGAACAAAAAAATCTATCATGAATAAATAAGCATAATTAAAAATAAAAGATAAAAACCTGAACGTAGATTTCATTTAAGAACATGAATATCAATATATGATAAGGAATAATAAATATGGAAGTGTAAATATGTAAAAATGCAAGAAATTTAATCAATAAAATGATAATTAAATGCATATTTAGATAATATCATTGGGAATATAACATGAATAATAATAAAATCCATACTCAATATGTAAATTTAAATAACAAAAAACCCCATCCATTTAATCAATAAATTGAGATCTAAATTCATCCATATATAATATAATTGTTATAATATCATGACTAATAATAACTGAATTTTCAAAAAAATAAATACATAATTATTTGGAATCATGATCTAAAGAATCCTGATACCTCTACCATCAACACCTTTTACAACATGGTTTAAAACATCAAGTGGAAACCCATTTAATTCCTGCTAATTAATTCACCTCATGAAAATACCAATGAATTGATGGGCTATATAAATCTGGGACTCACCCTCCACAAAATGTCCAAATATTTCATCATATAGGGAATAATCTATTTAGTTCATAAAAAATTTAAATATTATAAAATATCAATATTTAGTAATGAGAAAATATTTATCAATATTTCCCAGTAAATAAAATAACTTTCAAAGAAAAAACCACATATTAAAATTGTATACAGGTTAATAAATAATCACATCTATTATAAAAGATGTATATCTAATAGAAAAAATGTTTGTAAAAAAGAAATATTTATTAAGAAGTAATCATATCCATGATAGAAATAATATGTGTATTTAATAGAAATTAATTGTATAATGATCACAATACAGTGATTGTTTCATAGGAAACATCACGACTATAAAAAATGAATCAATAAAGTGAATTTCAATACTTTAATAGGTAAAAATGATTATAAAAAAACAAATTAAAGAATAAGGATGATATCAGTACCACATATTCCAAATGGATCATAATTATAATAAAATGTTTACCTCATTTAGGAATATAAATACCATAAAACATCAATAAAATATTATTGAGGAAAATATCATTTTTACATTGAAAATAAAATAAAAAATAAATGATAAGAAATAATTTTGAAAATAAATTTCTCTTAAAATAAACATTGAAACATATAGTGTATTATTTAAAATATTGAGTGTCTATAGTGATAAGAAATCCCATACATATCATGTACGTAAAAACAAATATTCTGTTCACATTTTGAGTAAAATCCAAATGGGAATTATTTTGAAAAAGATATAAAGATTCAATTATTTTTTTAGAAACACTGGGTAAAATTTTATATAATAAATCATTTTTAAAAGGTTAAAAGTATTTTTGAATTTTTTTTAGAAAACATAGTTTTGGAAGAATAAAAATTTTTGACTGTAGAGAGAAATGAAGTCAAATTATCATAAATTATTTTCCTAACTATTTGAAGTACCAAAAACTATAATAATTGTATCATTACATAAAATATCCAAAATAAATATATCAGAAAAAAATATAAGGGTTTTATTAATAAATTGTTTAATAATTTTCTTCAACTAAAATTCAATAAAAAAGAATCTCGATTAGAATGATTTTGTGAAATAATCCATAAAGATTAACATAATGGTGAATTAATAATTAATAAATTAATAGATTATTTATATAAATTATAAATAATCACAAAAATGTGTAAATAAAACTGAAAATAATAAAAATTTACTTCACACATAATCTTATAAAATCAAATATGGTGAAAATTTAATATAACCCCAAAACATTGAGTTATGGAATTATTTACATCTTTGTAAATCTTATGTGAAATCCCTACGGATGAAATAATCCAAATTGAAAATTATATTTTCGATAAATAATTAATGAATTATTATATTACATTCCATATGGTAATTATATACACCATATAAATGATATTTGTTGCATAACATTACAATATTCCTCAAGAAAGGGAAATAGAGATGAAGTCCCCTACCTCAGTATTATTTTTGATTTAATGTGATTTAACCTCCTAGATATTCTATTTAAAAATTTTATTAACCTATTAAAGAAAAATATAAATATTTATAATATCATATTTGATCCATTCATAACTTTTTATAAACTTTTAATTAAAAATATTTCATTATTTTCACTGTTTGGGGTGTTAATTGCCTTATTTTCTCATTCATTCCCTTTCATGAAAGTTCCAATTCTTGTGAAAAATTTATAATTCCATAATGTACAAAATAAAAAAATTATTCAATTAGAATATTTATACATCATTTTTAATTTAAAATTGAATCATGTAAGATTCATATGAAAAATGAACTACTTTAAAATCATGGAGATGGTAGGTCATACACACACATAAGTAATGTTTCCATATTCAAGGTCATTATTAAAAAGAGTTAAGTAATATTTTATATTCATATATTTATAATAAAAACATAAATTAAATATTATTTCATTAAATATAATTATATATACCATTAATTTGTTTTGGTGATGAAAAGAGGGTAACATTGCTTCGTTAAAGTAGTTGTCTTCATGCACACAAATGATGTTTTTATCTTTAAGTGAGTGAAAATGTAAGAAATAAAATGATATATTATATTTTTGGAATTATAAAAACCTACTTAATATCATAATTATTTCATTTATATAACATATATTCATTTAATTTATCTTTATTACCCTCCATATAAACTGCTAGTAAAAAACGACTCACATCACTCTATGAGGAAATATTCCTCTACAAACATGACATACATTATTATATCCCCAACTAAATGTACGTTAAATATTTATATTTGATTTAATGAATCCATATATATAATTATGTTATAAACATTATATATTTATTTTATATATATCATCATACCCAACTGTGAGAGGTGGTAATGGGAAAATGAATGACATGATTTTGTGAGGTGGTAGTCCATCGTACACTCAAATAGTGATTTCATGACATATTTGATGGAAGTGGAGATGGTTTTAGGTTATTAAATTAACACAAAATATATCATCATATTATATAAAAAAAATTATTATATAATCAGATTTTAATAATATTTTAATGAGGTGGATGATGAAATAAAATAAAAATTCATAGTTTGGAATTTTACCTTTTCTCAGACAACCACTTTATGATTATACTTAAATAATCTATAGAAAATATTATGAAAAAATGATTATAGGATTAGAGGATGGATGTTGGGAATTTATTTCATCTAGTATTTTATTAAACAAAATGGTGTTAAGGTGGTAATAATATAGGATAGGGGTGTCATTATATTTGTGAGGTGAATGGCATACTTTTAATTTTTGAAAAGAAAAAGGCGTTCACAGGTTTTTCAAATGAAAAAGGGGAAAAAAGAGTTATTATCAATAAATAAACATTAAAATGTATATATATAAAAATAAAATATATTTTATAATGTTTTTAGGTTAGTTTAACTCTTATCATTTTATTTTAACCTTCAATTAATCCACTTGTACCATAACAATATAAACGAATTTTTTATATTTTCACTATTCATTTTGATAAAAAACTAATATTAAATTATAATGAAATATAAATCATTCTGATTAAAAATATTGTATCCATTTTTATAAATTTAATTCACATAATTTGGAAAATTTAATTTTATATTTATCATGTAGACACGATGAGAAAACTAGTTTTCAAATAGAAAATGTTCAAAATTTTACAATGTTTTTATATATAAATAAAATAAAAATTGATTATAATGACTTAAATTTGACTAATAGATCTATATTTAAAAAATATAAATTTATAACATATTTTGAATCAAATTTAAATTTATTAATATTGAAAATAGTACTGCAGTTTTCAATTAAAATTTAATATTTTTCACTATTCTATATGAAATAAAAAATTTCAAAAAAATCAGAAAAATTATCCATAATATAATTTTTATATTAGGTTCTGAAAATTATGTTAATTTTACCAAATAATGTTTTTAAAATATGTAAATAAAATTTTAAACTATCTTTAGAATGAGCGATGAAACCATATTTTTTAAGAAAAATAAAAATTTCTGAAATATAATTATTTTTATTTGAAATGATACTAGTTTTATTTATAATAAATATATAAACATAATTTTCATAATTTAGTTATTAATATCTATTCCCTAAAATTTAATGGTTAGGATATAAAGTAATAATATATTATTTTTCTTTTCGACTCAGGGTTCTGTGTTCAAAAAACAATCAAAGAGATTAAATTAAAATAAAAATATTCTTTTGGTTGCTTATGCTCGGTGTTTCATGTAGAATAAAAAATAAAATATAGTGATATTACATTATAATAATTTTTTATTACAATTAAATTTTCTGTAATCTAATTCTTTGTCAACTTAAAAAATTAATGATATCTAACGATCACATTAAATCAGTTGGGTAGAGTTCATGAAGAGAAACTACATTAAAGTAACATGAATATAAATACATAAATATAATTGAGACCTATATGTTATGTATAGACATCCAAAAACCCTATTTAAATTATAGGTAATACCCACACAAGGATATATAATATTCCAAGTAATGGTCAGGAGTCACCCCTGCAAATGTCATTCAAACACTACGTAATGGAAAATATTATATCATATACCACATGTAAGGTTAACCAAAGACTGTGTGAGGGAAAAATGAAACTCACATAAGGATAAAAAAAATAATTAATGGTAACCCAAAATTATAATAATAAAAAATAAAATGAATGAAAACAAAAAAAATATAATTTAAATGAATATCCTAACATTTTATATTAAAATAAGAAGAAAAAATGTGATTTGCTTAATTTAAAAATTAATAAGAATTCTAATATCAACATAATAATTAATATCACTAATTTTTTTTTCATAAATTAAACTCATTCCAAAAATATTATTTTCTTTTCTAACATAGTCTAATATAATCTTATATTACCACCATTCCTCAATTTTGTTATTAATGCGCAAAATAATGAAGTCACCATCCAACAGAAAATGTTATTCTCAAATAACTAGATTTTTAAAACCAATGGAAAAAATTTAATTGATATTATGTATCATCACATTTAATACAATATAAATAATATTATTTTCACAATATGAATACCAAAAAAAATCTATAAAAAATAAAAAACATATGATTGAATTAAAATTGGACAATATAAATAATCTTTTTACAATATAAAAACATTAAATCCAATTTTATCATATCAAATAAAACACAATATTCAATGACAATAATTTTGGTAATGAAAAACAAGATCTTCTAATAAAAATGTTTCAAAAAATTATTTAATTTCTATATTTTATTCCATAATGAATAATATATTTAAACACCAAAAATAAATCTAAAATTATTCCAAAATAAATGGTTTTGATAAACCCATTGAACTATTGACATTATCTCCCAAATAATCTTATTTTTCATCCACTAATATATTGAATCATAATATTGACCCAAAAACCAAATTTTTTAGAAAAATAAAAAACAACATTTTTTATTTATGTAAGATAATCCATGAATAATATGTCAGTAAATTATAATTTATAGTAAAACATTTAAATAATATAAAAATAAAATTTTAAATAATTATAAAATAAAATAATTTAAAATTCTCCCATTATTATTCATTTTAGATTCCTCAAAAAGAATTTCATCATACCCAGGATAGTGGTAATTAATCTCAAAGTTGAAAGAACATAATGACAACAACAATGTTTTTGTCAAAATGATTTCTCCTTCATAAATTCTTAGTCGTAAAATGGATTATTGATCCCTAAAAATATAAAAAATTTGAGAAATAATAGATTACAAAAATATAAAATTTCATAAAATTTCAACTTTTTAGTGGAATTGAAGTCACTTCATTAGAGTTTCAAGTGATATTCAAAATTTATCTTTTTATCCATGGTGACCACACATGAAATTTAATAATTAACCCATAAGTTTTACACTTGTAACTAATTAAATGACACCACACAATCATTAAGGATGAATAATTTAATGACATAAAATAAGAACATCCTAATTAAAAAAAATCAAATATCAACTCAAAAAAATTCATCTCAATCATTTTTAATAGATTATTTATAGAAAATTTGAAATTATATTTTATTTTTTTTAATTGTAAAAAATAATTTAAAATTCAATAGAAGATGTTAAAAGTACTCTCGAACGTTTTTAATAAATGTGTTTTCAGGGGACAAATATAAGATATATTACAATATTATACCACTAGGGAAAATAAAATGATCAACTAACTCAATTTTAGAAAAAAAATCAATTTTTTTGGAAAACTTTCACTCACTAAACATGATAAAGATACTTCAAATCCTGAAATTTTGAAATAATTTTATTTAAATTATGTTATGTACTCTATGAAACATAGTTTATAATATAAAATATTTTCATTAATGTTAAAATATATGGAGTAAAATAACAATAATAATTATATTTTGAAATGGGTTAGTAATTTAGTGGTAAAAAATATGAACATGGGTCGCAAAACAACCATGAAACTCATTCATTTCATATAAAAACATATTTATCCAACCTTTATAAAATATATTATAATTTAAGTATATTATTTTTATTTTAAAAGTTACTTCATTATATTTAATTTCCTTAAAATTCCTAGTTAGGAATAAAATAAATCCTTTAAGAACCTTTTCTAACAATACAATTAATGAAAAAATAAGTTACAACCAATATGATCTTTCTTAATAATTCATAAATTAACAATACTATGTAAAATTTTGATCACATAAATAAGAAATAATAGATTAAAATTAAAGGAATATGACATATACATGTATATATTATATTCTAGTATATGGTCTATCATGGAGAATGAAACACTACATGAAAAAAACATAAATTTAAGCTATGGGGTGTATCATATTTTACAATATATGAAAATATATAATGGATTTTTTATTATATCTTATTTTATGATTTTGATGAATTATAAAATTACATATGAAAAATTTAAATATTATCAAAACTATCACAATCCAATAAACTATTATAATATTAAACTGTTAAAAGTTAAAACTCCCAAGAATGTTAGATATCATTATATTATGGGAGACTAATTCATTCTAGGTTACATGGGATGTAATAGGAGGAATTAATCATACATTTATTAAATTAATGAATAAATTAATGGCTTGATGAGAATCCTGTTATCCTATATGGAGAGGTCTTGTCCATGGTATCTAGCTTGAAATCCTTGAACACCATCCAGTAGAAACTCTTTCTTTCCGAATAAAATATTCTATATGAAATTGTTTTATTTTTAGATAATATAATATAAATATAGAAAAAATACCACACAAATTTTTTGGGTGATTCGAAGAAATATATGGATACAAATAAGAGGAAATAAACTTTTAGTTATTCATTGAGGATGATCATAAAGCATATGAATAAGGATATGATAACATGAAATAAATGGTGTAAGGTAAACAATTTAATTTTTTGTATCATAATATATTAGTTTCAAATGAATGATGTTCTTATGACCAAATGTTTCTTAATAACTATAAATACTATTGATTAATTTCTAATGATTACTTAGAAACCTTCCAATTTCATTAGATCCATTCCATTCATTTTTTATTCAAGAAATTATTTTTTAAATAATTTATTTTAAAATAATAATTCCTATAAATTTTCTATTTATAAAATATAAATGACCACTTTTTTCATCATTGAAATCATAATATATAATTTTTGATATCATAATATGAAATTTAGTAAAAAACCTTTGATTTTGTATTAGTTTTAAAATATGATTAGAGTTTACCTTATTCAGTGATAATTTTTTTCACAAGCTCTTGAAATAGATAAATTTATTACCTTATCATTGTCCTTGCATATCAAAAAATATGATTTCTTATCATATACAATGTTTAGATTATTAGTCATAAAATACAGCTGATAGTGTCCAAATAGTGTCCAAATAGTTTATACACAAATTTCTTTTCAATATAAATTTAACACACTCCTCATATCATGAAATAAGATATAGTGAAACAAGTTTTTTTATATTTATTTTCAATTAGTAATTGATTTATATAATTTAATATGTCTTTAAAAATTTCTATAAAAGGGTATTAGAGATATTTATTAATTTAAAAAATGTTTATAAATTTATTAATTATAATATTCTTTTAATTAGTTAATTAAATATTTTTGAAACATTTATATATAAATTTACTATAATATAATGTTTTTATATAATAAAAATACTTTTATAAAGTATATGAAATGACATCAAATTTAGATATAAATTTTTTATATGGACTTATTTGTTGGATTTGGTTCTCTTGAAAAAACTTAATTGTACTTTATATTATTTGTATATTAAATTTGTTTAAATATTAATAAAATTTTTATCACATGTAGATTTTTTATATGTAACATTTATTGATATAATGTATGTAGATAATTTCTTGCATCAAAAGGTCATGAATGTCCCTTGCTATGATGATAAATGTTAAATGAATTTGTGATATTATTAAATACATGTTTTATGGATGGATTCCATCATTTCAATCAATACACATATAATAAAAAATCAAGGGTATGGGGATCATAAGACATTGTTACTTTTTTTCATGATGTTTTCCCTTGGTAATTTCCTAGATAGATGGTTATGAGGGAAAACTATCAATAGGAATTCCATATTATTAATGTATAATTGGATATTATTATATATGGATGTGTGTATTGGTCCTTAGACCTGATATTATTATAAATGAATATCAAGAATAATTTATAATGATTTATTGATCAAAAATATGCTGAAAAATTATCTTGGTGAGGTAAGATAAATTCGATGTGTAATAAGAGGTATAAAATTAAAAAATAAGTAAATAAAGAATTCTTCCCATCAATACTAAGGGAATTAAATATCTCTGTACATTTGATTGACATGAAACTACCTGATGAAGTCCAAGAATTTGGATATATTTTTCAATGATTTCATTTTAAGAAAGTACAAAAAATATATCATGTATATTGGTGGATGAAACCAATGATGCTACCCAAAATACAAAGGGATTATATTATATAGTGAGAATTAAAAAGAGGTTATTGTCATTGTAAAACTTAACTTATGTACCTATGGGTTCCTACACATATTTATAGATAAAAATATAGGTATTTTGGCCTATTAGACTTAATACACTAAGAAAGAGGACCTAAAGATCACATGGTATGCATATCCAAAACCTCAGTTAAATTCAATTTGAATTTAATATCTATGGGTGCGTATATATATTTATTATGATATTTTTTAAAAAAAACTAAAGAATATTATTTATTTTATAAAAATATTTGTTATTCAATGTTTGATAAATACTAAAGGGCATTGGTGAACTGAGTTAAGGGTCAGAGGATAATTATATTTTAAATATAATTTAAACAATTTTTTTAAATTATATAAAGATAATTTAATTTTATGAAAGTCATTTTAATGTCAAGGAGAAGATAATAATAATGATATTATAATTATTCGCTGTAGTATTCACTAAAAATTAATTGAATAGTTATTTTGTGCAATTACTAATTTTTTTATCCTGGTTATATAAACATGGTTAAATCATTTCATAGGGTTAGATGATTATTGTGCCTAATATCCAATAGAAAAAATTATCTCAGTCCCTAGATATGACTTCTTATTGAATGATATCATTATTCTTGAGATTCAATCCTCACCCCCTCAAGTATCTTAGAGAATAACAAAAAAATTAAGATCTAAAGAGTTTCTTCTCAAAATCAATGGTGAACAATAAAAAATTTGAGAATCAATTATGCTAGAACATGGATATTATATGTTGTGGTTCAAAGGATCAAGGAACATGTGTAGATACTGATAGTGGTATTATACAATCGAATCTATTAGAAAAAATAATTAATGAGAATAAGTGGTCAATCAGATTAACAATGAAAAGATAATTTTAACATGTAGTATTTCTCTATTTATGTATATTAATTATATTTTTTTAAAAATTCTGGTCTTTTAATTTTTTATATTTTCACTCATCTTATTTTGAGTATTTATTGAAAGAAACTAATGAAGAACCATTAATGGGTATATGTTTGATGATGTCTGCTTCACCCCAGAACATTCAAGTGGTTTCCGAGTGATTCCGAGTGATTTTATATTAAGTCATAAATATTTCTTATCCATGGATTGAATTGTAAAATTTTATTAGTTTTTAATTTCTAGTTTTTTTATTTTTTCTAAATTTAATATATCATGTTCATTAACATTTATATGACCTCTATGTATCCATGAATAATTGGAAAACATTTAATTATCCCATTCCAAGGTGTTGGATTTTATAACTAGATAACAAGTCGTTGCACAACATGTGATTGAAAAGTGCACATTTGTACCAAGATTCACCATTCTAGGGTGATTCATTTAATTCATGAAACATCTGGTGGAGTATAGTGCAATTTCATTTCATTTCATTGTTAACTACACTAATGGAATGTGATTTTAGGGGTTACTTGGAATTTAGATAGAGTAAAGGCCATGTAACCAAATATAATTTAACACATGAGAAACATGAATGTTTTGAGGTAAAATTATGCGATATGTATTCAATAAATGAAATATAGATACTTAAATTTGAGAAAATTTTCTATCTATTATATCATGCAGTCTAGTTATAGAACATTACATATTTCAAATAAATTTTCTTAAGATATGACAAGTCCTAATGCATGAATCATAAATGTTTATAGAATAGAATGTGATTCCCCATATACACTACAATTGGATCTGGAACTAAAAATATTTTATTTATTAACTAGTTTTGATATTATGTAAAATTATCCAAACATAACCATCAATAATTAAAATATGAAAAAAATATTTAGGAACATTCATACCCAAAATCATTTATGTTTATATTTTTAGAGAATCAAATACAACATTTAACTAACAAAACAAATATCTTTCCCATAGAAAATAATTTTATCCCACTAAACTATGGATTATTTATTTTAGAATAAGTCTTTAACATATAAAATAATGTTTTCCACATATGATTCTGATATAGACATATCATACTTAATACTATTATTTATAACATATGGTAAAGGAAACATATGAATCAAGTTCAAAAATTCTCAGTAAGGGACAAACTTCAATAAAATCTTTAATGGAATAACCAAGGAATGAATAATATGAAATTATTAAATAATAACATAATAATTACATATAACTGATAACGTGTTCCTAAAATATATCCATGGATATCCTAGAAATTTAAATAATCACATGAAAAATGATAACTTATTTCATAATAGAGAACATAATATCTCAACACATCATAATTATACTATGAAAGGCTTGTGACATGAAATCTTTCATAAAGTAGTAAGTTTTACACCAAGTACCATAGATAATTTGTCTCATCAGACCTAATAATTCATCACGGGGATATAAAATTCCAATACTAAAAAATCATTAAGTACATGTAATTAATTAATTAAATATATAAGGTAATGAATAAATAGTACAATCTATAAACAACATTCCTTATTAAATAATAAACAACATATTTAAAAAAAATATTGAATGTCAATATTTCCCCAGTATAAAAAATGAATAATTATCTTTGTAATAACCCTTAAAAATAACACCATATATTGAAATTAGTATATTTTTATATCAATCTTATAAAATAAATTATGTTAATAGTTGATGTGACCTACAATATATTTTAGAAATTTAATAACATAGACATTAAGTAGAAAAATAATGTCAATAGAGAGATACATAATGATAGAGAAAAAAAACATAACAAGTAGGTGATGTATGAATTATAAAATCATAATATAATCTATAGTGAAATTCATGTATGTTGACCCTAAATGAGATATAAATTTTGTTGTTTCATAATGAAATAGAAGTGAAATTATAAAAATAATATTTATAAACATTTGTAACAAGGTTATAAAAACAAATATATAAGTTACATGAAAAATCCATTTCAGGTGGATGAAAAAGGACATAAAAAATATAATTTTAAAATAATAATAAAAATATATAATTTGAAATGAAATGAAGTTAATGAAATTAAATGTGGATTGGAAGGTAAAATATACATAATTTGAATTAAGTATATTTAATCAACCATTTAATACAAGAACCATTAGTTTAAATTTTTTTTTAGAAAAATAGTTGTACAAATTAATTAGGAAAAACAGTAAAACTTGATGTGTAATCCTAATCAGGAATAGAATTTATAAAATATGAAAAGGTAATTCATGTAGTAAAAATTAGTTATAAGGACTCAACCTTAAACATTACATAATATTGAATTAAATTAATAATTCACATTGAGTATCTTTTCAAGTTTATAGTTTTAGAGAATTAGGCCATAACTATTACATAACAACTTGAATATTACAAGTAGACACTACTAATCAGTATCAATTTTTTTTACAAAACATGAACTCTTGAAAAAAAATGTCATGTCTAGTTCCATGTTTTAGACAGCATGACTTTTCATTGATCCCATCCTTGAATCTATTCATCTTTAAGTCCTGTGGAAAACATTTCAAAAACATGGTATGAGCATAAAAAATCTCAGTAAGGGTTATAAAATAAGTAAGGAAAACATTATCCCAACAATGAATACAATCCATGAAACCATACTTTTCAAATCATAACATACCTTATGAAATCATAAGATTTATGAATAACACACACAAATCATAAATCATAAAGGTTAATTATGGAATCCATATAAAACTTACATTGTAGCTATCACAGCTACATATTGAGTTAAAATTGGAATACCCATCACATTATATTACCTAAATCTCTTAGGAGAAACATCACGTTTACCTCTGTCATGTTACCCAATGCATTGGAGAGCTATCTCGGGCTCACCCGCCCTAGTTTTATCATGGAACCACCCGTATACGTAAACAATTCCCAATAACCATAACAAAATCATAACATATAACACATGTATAAAGGAAAAAATAACATTTCCACATTACAATATATCGAATCAAGATATTGAAATAAACAATGTTTTATCAAATCATTTTCAAAACCTTTTAAAAATAGATTTTTGAATCAAAATGTCCCATACCACTATGAATCTTTTAAAATAATTATCATTTGAAAACATTAATTTCCATATAAATAAATCCTAAAACCCATTTTGAAAACATGGACATTAATGAGAAATATTTAGAAGAATAAATCTTTAAAACATTTAAAACGATCTTTTAGTTAAAGATTTTTTTAACAAAAAGAGAGATGCTTGGATACAAATATTAGAAGAATAACTTTTAATCAGAAAGTTATAATATCATGAGAAAAAGGTATTCATGATATAATATTTCAAAGGACAGTATATAAACCATATAATAGTGAATTGGTTCATAACAACAATGAAGTCTCAATAGAAATGTAAATTGAGATAAAATCCCTTATAAAGACGGTATCCTTAAATGAAGGATAAATCGATCACATAATTATGTGTGAAAAATATAAATACAACCAATATAAGTGGATATTAAGTGTAAAAAAATCATAGGTCATTCACACATATTCATAGGATGACATATTCAAGAAGTACAAGTTGAACCTGAAGAATTGAAATTGGTTTAAGAGGTTCCCTTGTAAAAATTCAACAGCCTGACGACATCACTTTAAAATTCATAAAATGAGTTGATGAGATAAAAAAGGGGTATCTCATCACATGGACATAAATTTTACATCAATGATGATATATAAGAACATATCCCAAAATAATATGATGTAAATTAAAAGACATAAAAAACGAAGTCTTTTAAAAGAGGAGGGTGAAAGGTTCCTTTACCGATTTGGTAACTTACAAAACATACGCCACATGAAAGAAGGATCATACAATGAAGATGTAAATACTCATAAATGAAATTATATTACATAAATAGTACAATAATGGGAAGTACATACACACTACAAAAAGGAAATAGTGGAAAATATAGCATGAATCTCACGGAAATAAAAAGTGAGATGAAACCCTTTACCAAAATGTAATCAACTGAGTCGTATGAACAAAAGTTAATAACCACCAAATGAATCACAGAATACCATGAATATAATTATAATCATGATAATAATATATATATCATATGGAAGTACACAATACACCACATTCAATGAATAAGTGGCGAATAATGGAAATCTCACGGAATTAAAAATGAGATAAGAAAATCCCTTACAAATATTCGGCAGCCTAACAGCGCCACATAAAAATTCTTAAAATGAATTGATGATAGTAAGAGGGGGTATCTTCTCATATTAAAATACAAATTACAGTATGGTGAATATAAAATAACATACTCCAACATAAGAACATGGGGCATAAAAGAAATGACATAAAAGAGAGTACTTGAAAAGAAAGAGAGAGGTCGGATCCCTTACCTCGTGTCTGAATAGACCCATTCGTTCTTTAACGTCCTGAATAATGAACTAAAGTTCATTTATACTTTCTTAATAACCCTTTTAAAGTTTATTATTCCTTTTATATTACTTATTACCTTGTCATAACCATTATGTAATCATTTAAGTTAATAATGTACGTTTTGTCGATATTTGGTACTTGAGTCAAAAATGGACTTTTTATAATTACACGTTGTTCATGTGGTCAAAGTTTAATTATATACAGAATTAAATTCATTACTTATATATAATATATATCATATATATCCATTATATACATGTATTTACATAACATTTGGAGGTAAGAAATGAAATTCACCGTTCATGGAGACGGTAAGCCGTACGTACACATGAACGCTAATTTCATTTATATTTATTATTTTAATGGAATTAAAACATAATGATACATAGGTATATTATAATTACAGTATAATATCATATATAACATCATTAACTAAATCCTTTATACATACCACATAAGGCATTAACGAATCACATCACTTTGAGGGGGCGGTAGTCCGCACTTCCTCAAATGAGATTATCGTATTTACCCACTATGGATACCATAAAGGTATGATATAAATGGAAAATAAAGAAACATAAAGAAAACATAAACATAATATATATCATATATAAATACTGTTCCATCATAATGGCCACCATGAGAGGTGGTAGGAGATAATTGAACTGTCATCGTTTCGTGAGGCATTTTGTTTCCATCCACATAAACATTATGTTCTTCACCCATTAGATGGAGGTGCGTGTAAGTGTAGTTATAATACTTCTCATAAAAACATCCTAGTATATTGAGGATACTTTTTTTGTTTCAAAATAAAGTAATAAAAAGAGTTTAGGGGTTGGAGAAGTAAAATAAAAGAAAACAATTTAAGAGAAATTGTTACCTTTAATTTGGGTAACTCCCTTTTCTTTGAACCAAAGGACTTATTGAAGTGACTTATGCCTATGTTAAGGATTATAAGAGGAGTATAGAGATGTAGGGAGCCTAATTTATCAGAGCTTGGACGATCCAAATGGATTGAGAGGTTTGAGGAATTTCATAGAAGTGGTCTCCTTTTATAAGGGAGAGGAGGGGCTCATTAGGAAAGTGTGAAACTATTATTTTATTATAAACTTATCTTCTGTTTCAAGAGGTCAAAAACACATTAATGTAAAATATAAGATGACTCATATTAGAAATAAAATCATCCAATAGGAATTGGACAGGTTTTAGATAATATTTTAATCATTATATGCTTATTTATTTAAATCATTTATTAATGAGGTAAATACTGCATCATTATTGTGTCATAAATAATTTAATTTATTTGATCTCTAAAAATTATAAAAAAACTACCATGATGTAGTAAATCTTTGTATATTTCTAATTAATGTTTATAGTCGAAAATTTAATTTATATAACCCCTTATAAAAATTAATTTACTAAAATATATTTGCTTTTGTCATTTTTGCCTTTACATTAAGTTAATTAATCTAAATTGTCATTATTACTCCCAAGTGCCTCAAAGGGGTCCCAAAATCGACCCAAAGATTCCCATGGCTGTACACTACTCATCCAATAATGTTTGGACAAGTTTTAAGGTAATTTGGAATTATTATAATATTCTTTTAACCTTGAATTACCCTATTTACCTTTAACTGCGGTAAATAAAAGTCAAAAGTTACTATTCACCAAAAATTATTTTCATATTAATGAACAACATTTTACTTCTTGATAAAAACCATGTATGTCAGATTTTCGAAATTAAATTCACAGAAGTGGTAAAATTTCATTTAAATGAAAAAGTCAGTTTTCTAACTACCACTAAGTGGTTTCACTATTCATCAAAAATTGAAGTTCTTCGAAAAAATACCAAAAATTCAGCCTAAGATATATTTGATATTCCAAATTCAAAATTGATGTCTATTTTTTCAAATTCAAAACATAGATGTTGCATTAATTTATGTTAATATTAATTCCCGTTGTTAAAACAAATAGCGTGTTTTTAAGAAACAATAACTATCAAAAGATTGATACTTGTTTATGTCCAATTTCAAAGTAAAATTAATTCCAATGACAAACATTGGATTAAATGGTAAAAATATACTTTAATTTCACTTTAAAAACAATTAAAAAGATAATATAACCATATAAATAAATTAGACTAAAAGGAACTTTTGAATTAAAATACAACATTTTTCACTATTCATTAAAAAAATGTAGTTTTTCAGAAAAATTCCAAAAATTTACACAAAGTAAATTTTGATGTAACCATTATAAAGAAGGATTTTATTTGGTCATATAGAATGTATTAAAGTGACCAAAACTAGATTTAAAAAGGGTTCTCCATTAAAAAGTGTTAAAACTACCTTTTAATGTAAATTATGCTTAAAATTAGATTCATTCACATTTTAAGCCTCTATCTTTTATTGTATAAATGTAAATACATTTAACAAACATATATAATCATATTTTAGTTATTTTTTTTCATTCCTTCCAATACAACGGCTAGGAGTTAACTACCATTTAAAATAATAATATCATATTATTAGTGTACAACATAAGATTTCAAAGAAACCGGTTGTTGCGTATTGGGTGTGCTATTGAACATAGAAACCCATTTAAAGTAAAATTAAAATTTAATTCACAAATATTAATAAATATGAAAATATTTTATTCTTTATTTACCTGGGATGTTACATTAATATTGATATTTATCTCATATATTTGTAAATAAAATAACAAATGACCCATGTAAAAATTGTTAAAAATATCAATTCATATTTTTAAAACAAAGTCAATGATAAAGATTAATGGAATTAAAAAAATAATATATTTATAGTGGGTAATTTTTTTGAAACAATATAAATAATATGGATTCAGAAATGAAAGACTCCCAATCTTAAAGAAAATATATGATTGGTTTCACTTATATAAACATTTTTAATTTAATTATGAACTAAAGGGTCATGGAATGATGTGAAGGCGCGTAAAAACAGAACAAAAAATGGAATCAGGAAAATATGGAATTTTAGTGAAAAATAATATATAATTATCTCCAATATTATCTTTAACATAAAAAATCATGAAAACCAAGTGAGATTAGACAAAAATCCTTATAGATTTTATAAAATTTAGCTAAAAGGCCCTTCAAAGAGATAAAATGAATTGTAAATTTCAATATATTTATCAAATGGTTAATAATGATATAATATATCAAATATAATATACATACATCATAAAAATAGAGTTGGTGTATATTATAAAACATGTCTAAAAAAGGTAAATTTAATACATGAAACCTATTTTGAAAGTTATAAATTTTAATGCATGTCTAAAAAATGATTTGGATTATAGTTTATGATAAATAAATGTATATACCTAGATAAGAAAAAGGTAAGATAATATAAAAAAATCAAAGGGTTGAATAAACCAAAAAAAAATTATAATTTAAAAACATAATGGTTATATCTCAATGAAAGTAATTTTTTTTATTGATAACCCTTACGACAAAAGTAATATATAAACCAAAGTAAAACAATTGGAGAGATTAAATTTGAGTAAAACTACCAATAATAAAAAAATAATTTTATCTATAATTATTAAATATTGTATCATTTACACCATATGAAAAGAAATTTGTGAAAAATGAGATGCATGTCTCAACGAATTGAAATTGCAGCAAAAAACCCTTAAAATAGATTCCCACTTATATGACCATATCCTAGCCTCATATATTGTAAAATTATACTCATTAATAATATTCATCATAACCTTATTCTTGTTTAAAACCTTTTAAATTAATTCTTCATGTTCTTTAATTATAATAATATTAATTATTTTATATTAATATTGATCATCAATATTAGTAGTTTTTACTATTTCTTTTTTGTTTTTGTGCATTTTTTGGTAATAATTAAATGTTAAAGAGTTCCTAATCTCCAAAATTAAATTGTTATAGATCAAATATCATTAAAGTTTCACAAAATTTACACAACTCAATATATTTTCCAAAATATATTTATACTAATAATGATGTCTAATTTTGCTCATTTTTGGGTGTTTAAAATCACTATGATAATTTATTATTAATATCATTGATAAAATTTAAATTTATTATTCTAGAATAAAAATATTGTTATAAATATCAATTTATTCATTAAATACATGTGTATAACCATCCATGTGTGTTGTTAATGAAAAATAATATACATTGTTTATAGTGGTGGTGAAATGACCATAATATGGGAAACATTTTCATTTTTTAAATTGGTGAAATGTTGGTAGATATGAGTTTTTAAAATAACTAAATATTATTTAAGTACACTTAATATAATTTTATCATTATATTATGGTAGATATAAGATATTTGGGAGAGTAATAAGAAACATTTTGGGAATATAAATGAAAATTACTGAGTAGATGTTCTTATATTACTCCATGGGGAAACACATTAACTATTAATATTGAACCTTTGAAATATGTTATTTTGATGATAGAAAATCCTCCAAGATGTTTTTAAATTTTTATAACAGTTTTTGGAATATATATTTCTTTCTAGGAGACTTTTGTTTGTGTGGAAAGTTTGGGTGGTCAAGGGGTCCTTCTATAAGTGATACCTGTGTTATTTTTGTAAATATTAATTTTTAAAATTAAAAGAAATGTCATATTTAAAGAAATTAGATAATATATGATAGTTTTTGAGTATTTGATATGTTAATGTCATTAAATACATCATAGAACCATTTAGATATGAGGTTCTATGATATATTGAGACTTTACCTAATAATTTAACATTTTACCCCATTTTAATCATTACAATAGTAGGCAATTTGTTTTACCTTAGTGTCTTATATATATACCCTAAATATAAATATATCTTTCTACACAAAATTTATTTCATTTAATTCCACTTCCTAAGATTTCAGGGTAAGATAATTAATGGGGGAATCCTTTTATAGTAATTATTCTAACATTGATCTCATATTAAAATATATGAGATTTAATTTTTCACGTAGTTGATTTATCGAAATTTATAATTATTGATTTTTATATTTGGATTAGTCTAGGAAAAAACATAATGTCAGTACCACCTTTGCAACATCATAAAATTTTCCACTTATAGAGGATTTATTCAAAACAATTCAATATCTAATTGTTTCTATATATATTTCAGAATGGTCTTACTTATATTTATACCCTCAAATTAAATGTCTGTATAATAATGGTCACATTTGATATTTATAATATTATCTTAATAAAATGTCCAATGGTTTTCTTGTTTGATGGTTCATGTGATAGAAACTATTAAAACATATTCTTCATTTGAAGTAAAAATCATTCTAAATTTTTGGGGTTTTACATGGAATACATAGTACGTAGCTGGTTGTACATTCCAAGTGACACATACTCAGTCATTTTTGAACATGTCAATCCAGACTGCCCACATTGGAATTAATTACACTAATGAAAATATATTTTCAACAATAAACCAATCTACATGGAATGTTTCTAGTGTATAATTCATTTGAAAATATTTTATATAATTTTAAATGTATAATTAATTTATATTATAAATTCATAACCACACACCATGTATGCTCATCAAATAAGTAATGTACTTCATAGAAGAATTAAAAATGATACATGACACGTATATTAAAGAATTTAATGTTTCATAAATGTTGATTTGAATACCTGGATTAACACATGTAATTACACACTTTGTAATATTATAACACACTATATACATTAAATGTAATGTAAGTACATACTATATGAAAAAGACCATATAAGGCATGATATAGTTTGTTGGGGTACATGCCTTATTGGCTCAAAAAACACTATATTTTCTAATTTAATTTATTTTAAATTATTGTTGATGTGTATTTTATGTATTGTTTACAATGAAAATAAATATAAATCGATTAGTTATTTAATAATATAATTAATTTATTAATTTAACAGGGATATCATAATAATGAATAAATTTAAATGAAATATTGTATTCTTAAAATGTGTACTCATTTCAAGTGTGGCTGATCATGAGCTTGGTTGAACTATGTATGTGATTTATTTATTTAAATTTAAGTATAATTTTTAGTTTTATTGTAATAGCAATTTTTATATAAAAAATGATGACCTACATGACATCACATCCTCTTTATTCTATATTGGCCTTCATGTACACTATTTCTTTTATGTCATTCAATACTCATATTTCATCTCTCTTGTAAGTGAGTAATTCATTTCTAAAGGGTTGAGATACTTGTTTAGTGGAGGAAATTATATGTGGGGCAAAGGTGAAACCAACAAAAGAGATAGAGAGTAAGGAAGGCAGAATGCTGTAACTCAAACCATTATATAGTTTGTAGAGTTATTAACTTAGGGTCAATGGTTATTTTATTACCCACTTGATAAATATAACAATAACAAAGATCATAATAATGTCACAAATATTTATTTTGTTTCTATCAATTTAATTGTTAATTATTTTTATTGTTTGTAAGATTTATCATGATCACATATAATAAATAAACTAATAAATTTTAAAGATTGAATAAAATAAATTGATTATGTGAAAATAATTTTATCAAGACATGGTTAATCTCTTATGTAAGAGACATATAATAGAAACAAGAATGAAAAGGTCTAAATTATAGTACATTTATGAATAATTATTTTGATGTCCTGGACCTAGATTCCACTTAGGAGGTGCCTCAGGCCCATTTAGCCACATGAACTCAAGCACATCTCCCCAAATACCAGAGGTTGCTGACTAGTAATGCTGGCCTAGGTTGTGTCTATGGGGATACTATGCCCTCATTACCATAGTGAAACATAGTTGGTAACATAAATGACACAACATGAGATAAATATCTGAATTAATATATATATATATATAATACACAATGGAAGGAGACAAACCAATAATAACTGTAATAACTGGAATAACATACAATAACTGATGATGATATATTTCATGTCAATAGAAAGATGGAATACATGGATAAAAACTAGTATTAACACATGACAAAACCAATATAGAAAAAGGCAATACATAACCTATCCCAAACATCTCAAGCTCCAGCTCGATCATCTACTACCAGCTCTATACTAACATAACATGCAGTCTAATTCTCAAAGTATTATGCTTCCATTTATCAACACCTATATAGAAGTAATCTTCCAAGGGTACCAATGGAACCATGGGAGGGTGTGTGATAAATCTCAGTGGGCCACCACCAATGGTGTCTATAACATCTTGCCCATGTAATAGAGATGTAAAAGTGTTAATGCATTCATATATAAAGTAGTACAATGTAACTAAATACAAAAGTACCCGCTTCATTCCTTGGCTAGTGTATGAACATGTATCTAATTAATCAATTAATTAAGTTATAGTTTATATAAATGAGTCATGTGGGGCATTTCCAACACTGACATCACCTCATGATAGTACAAATAGTGATGGTTCTAAGATATAACAAGGAAACAATAATAGATAATTTATATGAAGTGTTTCCAAGGTAATCACCAATTAAATCTAGACAACAAGGGATAGTAACTTAGTATTAACTGATTCTACCTAAGAGGTAAGAGTGTAATTCAAGAAGCATCATCCAAATATTTCTAACAATAATGTTTCTAACTATGTCTAAGGAATTTATCCAAGGTAAAAAGGTGATAAGCACTGGCCATGCCCAAGGATGTTACCAAGGAACCTCATGTCATGCTAGATCCAAGTATTGTATCTATGGAATCCTGTATTAATAATTATGGGAACATACAATGTCATACCAGGAATCCAGAGGTATAAAAGGATTGTTTTCTTAGGTAGGTATCCCTTAATAAAACCATCCTTTTGGAATCAGAATGGCATCCTCAGATACCCATGGAATTCCCTCGAGAAACGAATAGAAAACATGATTCAAGACTTCTAATAAAGACTTCATAGTCCATGTGAATAAGGTGGATCCTTACATTTAATTCATTACATTTAGTTTTTCCATTTGATAAATATGCCATTAAATATTTTACCTGGTTCAATATTTACATTTCATTAGTTTTACAAGGCCATGTAGCATGAATCATTTTAATTAAAACCATGTAAAACATGTTCAATTAATAAGGTTAATTCTAATTCCTTCCATAAACATGGAAAGGTGTGATACATACATGCTACAAAACATTCATTTACATTTAATAAGGCCAAGTAATTTACTTAATTATGCATTCCATAATATCACTTGAAATAATTACCCACATTTAAAAAATTACCTTATGTGGGTTGAGTGTAATTGAAAACATACAAGATTTTATAAAAGTAAAAATTCAATAGTAAATTAATAAAAGGAGACTAACCAGTAGTTTGGTAAATCTCGATCACATCTGAATAGTGTCTCAAAAGTGTCACAACACTAAAAACTGAATTATAGAATATCACCCAATAAGGGGTATTGATGGTGGTGTACGTAACCACAAACAACCAATCAAATTTATGGAAAGAACATAACCAAATTGTTTTAATGACTATAATAAATTCATATAAATTCAATAAATGACACATGATGAAATCAGTAGGACCCACATGACATTTCCAAAATCAATGAACTTGGGTGATGAGTTATATACCACCCACCTGATACTCATACGACACTACACATCCAGTATGGGACTTTAGTTCTACTCATATTAGATTAAAAATGAAAAATGGGAATTAAATCCTATTCCATAATAACTAGGTCTAGATAAATAGTAGGAGTTAACAAATTAACAAGACTTGAGTACTTACTTTTGTAAATATAATGTGACAAATAGATGTCCGACTGACCCTGATCAAAGGAGATCATTCAATCCCATGATTTGTCTATCGAAAGATCCTAAATGGGAGAAATATATGTTCATCCCACTTGGAAATATTAATAAGGAATAAGGATTAGGATAATTAGATCCTTAAGGGAGAATGGTTCATTTTACTAGAAATTATCTTGTGCACAGTTTGGCAGTATTATTTTCAAAACCATGCACCAACCCTACACGGGCACCAGGTGGAAGGTTCATACCAAACTGTTAGTCCACATGTTTAGGTAAAAAGTGGTACAACAATGAGAAATTGATCTTCCCAAAAAAATCAGACCATCTGAAAATTTACATATAACCATAGTCCCCAACCGCATGATTTATACTAACTAGGCGACATACCAATTTCTCCAAAATATCAGGTCTTTGGGCTCCAAAAAATTCCCAGGCACCCTTGAGACATTCATAAACTCATTAGGCATCCAAAAAAGGTCCATAATAAGGAGTTAGGTTGAAATTTAAATGATCCATACCTGATTAAAAAATAGGGTCTTATTGTCTTCGTTCCTTAAAGGAACTCATCCCTGAGTTCAACTTCTATGGGCAGTGAAACACTATTTGAGAATAACTCTGGAAATTGAGAAGATGCATCGGCCTCCTGCTCTCATGTCTCATCACGTGCCCTGTTGTGCTACCGTAACACCCATACTAATGGCACAAACTGACCCCATAGATCCTTTATTTTCTTTTCAAGGATGCATACATGATACTCCCAAAAAGAAGAATCAACATCAAGTTAGACTTCCGCGAGATCAAAGTATGAGATGGGTTGGCATGATTACAGTGAAGCTACAAAATCTGGAAGATGTTGTGCATAACACAGTACCTCCTAGGTATTAAAACAATATGGGGTACTATCTCGACTCATCATAATATCTCAAATGACCCTACATAACTATGTGACAACTTACCATACATTAAAAACCATATCTGCACTAACCTAGGCAATTCTTATAAGAAAACATGATTCCCGAACTTGAACTCTTAGGTTGTCAATGACGATCAACATAATATTTTGGTCTAGACTAAGTATTAGTTATATGCTTCTTGATTAGCTTAAACTGGTATGAATTCGTCTGTATGAGATGAGGAAGTAGTAGGGATGCATCACTAGTCTCTATCCAGTATAGTGGTGAATGAAATGAATGATCATATAAGAACTCAAAAGGATTCATCTATATTTTCACCCAAAAGAGGTTATTATATGTAAACTCGACGAGTGGGATTTGCTTCTCCCAAGAACTAGTGAAATCAAGGACATATGATCTGAGCGTGTCTTATAGAACCTATATCATCCATTTTACTATCCATCATTCGGGGGATAAAAATCTATGATTAGAAGCACCTCTGTACCCATAGCCTTTTGGAACCCCTTCTTGAACTGTGATGTGAAACATGAAACTCTATATAAAAATATAGTACTAGGGAACCCATGTAGTAGTATGATCTCACATACATATTGTCTTCCCATATCATGAACTGGGAAATGTATCCCGAATAGGAATTAAGTGGACAACATTTGTTAGTCAGTCACTAACTACCCATACAACATTGTTAACCCCTCATTGATCGAGGTAATCTAACTACTAATCCATATAAATATCTTATCATTTTCATTATGAGGCTAGAAGCAGTTGTAATAATACTGTAGGTCTTTGGTACTCCACCTTCACCTACTGAGAGGTGGAACACTAAGTCATAATGCATTCTATCTGACACATTATCCTAGGATAAAAAAACTGGTGTTACATATCTCCGTACATTTTGTAGATTCCTAGATGAACTTCCCATTGGGAATCATGTGACTCTTTAATAAAATACTCTCAGATGTTATTAGAAACCAAAAAAATCCTATTAATATGAAAGATTATATATCTATCCATAGACCAATCAGGAGGTGGTTCATCTCCTACTATAATCTCAAGGAAAACCAATACCTCATGATACGATAATTTATTTCCCTTCACCTTCTCTAGGAGAGAAGAGGTAACTGTCAATGTTGATAGGTAAAATATCTCAGGGATTTCATGAAACTCCAGTTGCAGGTCAAGAAATAGGGACATTAATATCCATTCAGCACTGGCATTCCATACAACATGTGCCTGAGTTTTCCAACTCTACAAATTGGTGATTATGTTCCCCTTTCTAGGCATATAATAAATCTCAAAAATCTATGAAATAAATATATTCAACCCATATTCACAATATGAGATTTAATTCATATTGTGAAAAGATATATTTGAGGAAAATGTTTTTCTGTGAACACCACAAATGTCTCACCCAATAGATAGTGCCTCCAGTAGCATAAGGCATGGAAAACTACTACTAAATGAAGAGCGAAATTCAAGTAATTTCTCTCATGAGGCCTCCACTGTCAATATTTTTACACAATGACTCTATACTCATGAATCATCACTACTCCTAGGCCGATTACCAATGCACTATAGAAGAAGATATAACCTCTTCATAAACCTAGAAGAGTCTAGATAGGTGACGAGACCAACCTCCCTTTCACCTCATGAAAGGCTATCTCCCACTCTTCTGACCATAGAGACATAACACACTTCTTTGTAAGACTATTAAGGGGTGAATAAAGGCATCATAATTCCAATATAAAATTCTTATATTATCCTTACAACCCCATGAAAAACTATATATCAAACATTTTCATGGATTTTTCCTAGGAAACCACTAAAATCACCATCTCTAGGTCAATAGATACTCCCAATGATGAGAAAATATGACCCAAGAAGTGAACATTGTTGATCCATAAGGGGAACTTATCATGCTTGGAATAAAGATGATTATTTCTCAATGTACTCAAATCAATCTCAAGGTTATTTTAATGGTCTCTATGAGTCTATGAATATACCAATATTTCATCCACATATACTATGAAAAAAGAATCTAAGTAGGTGTGGAACACCATACTCATCAGAGCCATAAAAGTTTTGGGAACGTTATTAAGAAAAAACAGTATAACAAGACACTCATACATACCATACCTGCTACAAAAAGTTGTAAGAGGCATGTCTGATGGCCAAAATCACACTCTATAATAGCCCGATCTCATGTTGAACTTACATAAGACCCAATATCCTTATAAATGGTAAAAGAGATCATCTATTAGATTATATTGATTTTGGTTCATGTCCAAAATATTTTTGAACTGATTGTAATCCATGCACAGAAGAAGGGTCCAATCTTCCTTTAAAAAAAATGAATGGGAGATCCCCAATAAAATATGGTAGGCTATAAGAAATGTTTGGCCTCTATGTCCTCTAGATGCTCCTCGAGCACATGTAGCTCAGTAGGTGACAAAATATACAAAGGAATGGACACTAAATCTTCTCCAAAACAAGATCTATCATAAAATCATCCACCCTATATAGAGGTATTATTGAGAATTCATCGGGAATGTCATCCCAAAAATGATCTACTTCTAGTGGTAATCATCATGGTGTAAACCTTGATCCTTTATAAAGAGATTGTCAATATGGGTGGTCACCCCACCTAGCCCATGATGCTCTATTCTATCACTTCTATCCTAAACATCCCACTAACCATTATGTATATAATTTATTCCCTCTGGTGATCTAATTGATACCCTTTGGGAATTAAAGTCTAAAATTTCATGATACAAGACCAAACAATCCATCCTAAGAATTAAACCGAAGTCCATAATCTGTAGGAAAAAGAGTTCATAAAAAAAATGTTAACTTCCTATCATCAGGAGGAAGTCTTTACACTTGTATATTACCTCTAAACATACTCCCAATGGAGTATATGGGTTCAGAACACCAAAACAAAATTGTATTTTCAGCCTAAGGATTTCATTGATTGATTATGAGATGAAATATCATGAAGCACCCATATAAAATAATTTTGATACTATAGTCAAGGATAATAGAATAATTACTCACACTATAGAACTTACCACAACCTTATCATTGGGTTTCATTTGTAATGTATGCATATAGCGAGATCCATGGCCTGGATAAACAGCTGGACTACCATGATCAAAACTAATATTCTTACACTTTTGGTGATCAGGGGTCATGCTAACATGGCCACGACATCCTCCTCATCCATTACTACTAGTGGTACTCTAACTCCCCACCTAACACGGTGTAAAAAAAATACTTTTGAAGGTGGAGCTGGTACATATCCTCTTCCACTAGAAGATGATGGAAGGATCTGACAGAGTTGCTTAATATACCCTATACAGCTGAAATAATGGCACTATAGTGGCTCTCTATCCCAATGAGGATTCAAATTCCCTAGAAGTCTGCACTAGTGACACACTATATACCTTCCTATATAGGTAACCTGGATTCCAATACCCTATCGAGAAGCCTCGATGGATCACTTTCTACTACTAGAAGATCTATTAGCCTGATGTGGCAGTAGTCCTCTATTCTTGGTAATATTACTGGCCCAAAGTTTGAAATAAATGATTAGAGATTGATTTAAAATATCCAAGAAATTAGGTAGGAAAAACACATTCAACTGACTACTAATGGAATAATGGAGACTATCCTCAAAGTATCAGGCATGTAGAATTTCATAACTATTTATAAGCGGTGAAAAGCACTGTAACTCAGTGAAATGCGCTGAATATTACATAACTAACATAGAACCACTATCAAATATATGACAAGGTGGCATAAGGATTTGAAAACATCTCAATTTTATTTTTTCATTAGTTTAGAACTTACATTAAAGTTCCATTAAAATGGACCATCATTCATATGAATCATGGACCATAATCATTATCATTGAAAATAATGCCCATTTTAATTTTTAATTAAGGGTGTGATTTGGTAAATTACTCATTCCAACCCATGAAGGCCCATAAAACCTAATGAATTGAAATAGGAAACTAGTAAATCATATCCCATTACGGACAAAGAAATATTTAAACATTTCAAGGCTAACTCAATAATCAAAAACATAATAACCAATGAAAAGAAGTAAAATGAACTTACATGGAATGATAATATTCCCGACATGAAAATTCTAGGTGCATGTATGATGCAAGTAACAATTCTCATTTCCCTCATATCATAAATCCAAGGATAAAAAAATAATATCAATCAGAAGAATAGTTAACAACACCACATAACATGTGAGTCACCCAATGGCGCAATGATATCAACTATACTAGGCTAAAGCAAAATAATAGTTATAATTTAGAAACTCACCCTTTACCCTAAGAATTCTTTCGCGATTCCCAATGAAGACTTAAGACCATGTTCCAATAATTATTAATCTCTAATATATTGTCTCCAAATAGTAATATGTGAAAGGAATCCCCCATGATACCACTTTGTGGTGTCTTAGACCTAGATTCCACATAAGTGGTTCCCCGAACCTGGTTGGACACACAACCTCAAGCACATCTCTCCAAATTCTGGAGGGTTCTAACCTGCAGCAAGGGCCTAGGTTGTCTCCATGGAGAGAATATTCCCTCATTTTAAGGAAAAAACATAGTAGATAACATATATGATACAAAAAGTGATAAATAGTAGAATAAATATAAGTAAATAAAATTCACAGCAGAAGGAAACAAAGCGATAATAAATGAAATAACTTGAATAAAAAACTATAGCTGATGATGATATATGTCATGCCCATGTAATGAAAATATAACAGTGGGAAAGAATGAATATATAATGTAATGAAGTAAAATGTAACTATATAACTAAGTACCTGCTTCATCCATTGGCCGGTGTCTGAACATGTAACTGGTTCATCAATTAATTAAGTGCGATTTTATATAAACAAGGCAAAAGAGGAATACCTAGCACTAAAATCACTTAATGATTATATAAAGAGTGAAGGTTTCAAGATGTAACTCAGTGACCATAATTAATAATTAATATGGATTAGTTCCATGGTAATTTCCAAGGCAACCTAGACTTCCGGGGATGCTAATTCAGTATTAACTGAGTGTGATTAAGGGGTAATAGTGTAGTCTAAGGAGCATCATCCAAGATATTCCCATAATAATGTTTCTAAACAAGTAAAATGAATTTATCCAAGGTAAAATGGTAGATAAGTAGTGGATGGGACCAAGGATGTAACCAAATATCCTCATGTCATGCTGGATCCAGGTAGTGTATCTGAGACATCTAATATTATTAATTAAGGGATCCTACCATGTCATACTGGGCTTCCAAATGTAGGCAAGGATTAGGTTTCCAGGTAGGATTTCCCCAAGGAAACCATTATTCTTGAATCAAAATGACATCTTTGAGTACCCATATAATTCCATTGGGAATTCAAGAGGTAACGCGAGTAAATCCATCCCATAAAGATGTCAAGGTAAAAGTTAAAAAGGAGTAACCTTACATTTAATTAATTAAAATTATTTTGGCCATATGATTACATTGCCATTAACAATTTCACTTGGTTCAATACTTTCAATTCATTAGTTTGACAGAGCGAAGTAGCATGAAACATTTTAATTAAAACCATGTAAATTAAGTTCAATTAACAATGTACATTTTTTTCCTTCCATAAACATGGAAAGGTGTTCTATGGATGTTCAAACAAAAATTCATTTACATTTAATAATACCAAGTCATATTCTTAATTTGGCTTTCCATAATTTCATTTGAATAAATTACTTACATTTAAGCACTTACCTTCGATGGGACACGTGTATGTGAAAAGGTACAAGATATTGATAATTTCATGATTCAATAGGCAATAAATTTAATGAGGCTTACAATTAGTGGGGTAAATCTCGAGTACACCGTAGCGATGGATCAAAAGCATCAAAGTACTAAAAACTCAATTATGGACTATTACTCAACATGGGGTGTTGAGAGTTTAGGATAAAACTACCAATAAGCAATCAAATTTATGGAAATATCATAACCATATTGTTCTAATTAATACAAAAATGGTATATAATTTCAATAAACAACACTGAATGAAATCGGAAGGTCCCACACGACATTTCCCAAAACAAATAACTTGAGGGATGAGTTATAGACCAACCACCTAATGCTCATATGAATATACCGATCTATTATCGACCTCTAATCCATCCTGAATCGGATTAGATCTGAAAAACATGAATGAAATCCTAAAACATGATAACTAGGCAGATAGAAATGGAAATTATGAATGATATAAGAAGACTTGAGTACAAACTACTGTGCATCCAACATGACAAACATAATCTTGATTGGACCCCAGATGAAGTAAATCTATCAATACATTGATTTGCCTTCAAAAACTCTAAAATGGGATAAATATAGGTTCATCCAACTTGAAATCCAAATAGTTAATAAGGAGGAGGTTAATTAGACCATTAAGGGAGAAATGGTATTTTTTCCAAGAAATTACCCTATGCACTATTTCGCTGCATGATTTTCCAAACTGTGCGCCATCCATACATGAGAAACTTGAGGAAGGGGCATAACACATGGTAAGTCTACATTTTTATGGAAACTGTGTGGAAATAGTGTGGAATGGATCTACCATAAAATACAGACTATACACCTAGTTGGATCTAACAGTGTTCCTTAACTCCATAGTTTACACTAACGTGTGCTAGGAAAATTTCTCTAAAAAGATGGGATATGAGATCCAAATAAGCCTTAGGAACACATGAGAAATTTTTGAAGTCATTAGGCTTCAGAAAAAGGTCCACAATGAGTATTTAGAACAAAATTTAAAGTATCTATACTGAAGTAAACAAATGGGTTCTTACAATGATAAACATCCATCATAGAAGATATTAAGTTGTTCTATACTTACATTAATTTAGTTTATATCCTGTCATTTTTCAAAGTACTTTTTTCCCATGTCAAGGTTCTTTTAATTCGAAGGTAGTTTAAACTAATAGTTTATCTTAACATAAAATAGTTTATATACAGGGTTAAATACTGAATAAGAACTTGGTGTAGTATGGAGTCAAGCTCTTATGAAATCCATGTCCTAGATTTGAATATTATAGATTCCACTAAATTGTATAAGGTGTTGCTAGCTAATTTAATTGGATATACCCAAGAAGCTAAATAACATAAAATAAGCTATTAGTACCAATTATGGGTTTCTAAAAGAGAAATATTGATCCTTTACACTATAATATCGACATGAAAGGATATTCCATATCAAAAGGTATGTGATTGTGGGATTTTTTATAATTATTCGAGAATAATAAATAAAATTTATTATAACACATTTTGGTAGTCAAGAAAAGGTACTAAAAATGATTTTATTTTTTATATAATCGAATATAATATGACCAATAAATTTTCATTATGATCCATACTATATAATGAAAATATCCATAATGATAGTAACATCTAGGAGTGTTAATGGATCTTATAAATTATACTACACCAATAGTGAAATCCATACCTATTGGAGTCCCATATTACTAAGGCTCCCAATGTAGAGGATAGTTAGGAAGAGTTCTCCACTTACCTAAAACACTTGTATCAAGTAATATATGTCCAAATAATCATGTTATCATCCATTACATGCGATATTAATAAGATTCATGATTATATGGATTCTTATAACTTTTTTTCCAATCCCTATTATCCTTGTTATGATGAGGCTATAAAAGAGAGGTATAAGATCTTCAATGAATTTTTCAAATGAATGTTTGGATATAGAGAGCCACAATAACATCATTTTGTCAATATTATTAAGTTTATTGATGATTTTCTCCTCAAAGTATTTGAGGTTCCCCATGAAGTATTCTCTTAACATGTATCTACCACACAACATCGAATATTTTCATGATTTTTTTGAATTATAATATTAATAGTAGTGAAATGTAATATTTAAATCTCCTCCCCTAAATTATCTAATTAAATAAGGACATAAGGCACGAAAATGGGAGTCCTTATGTTGAATAATATTATGTGAAAGGAAGATGTAACGATGACTTAGTCCATGAATAAGGATTTTGAGCATTTTTTCTCCAAGAGTGGATGATCCAGAGGTAGGTAATAGAATACAATTTAAAATTGTATTCATGTTGGATGAAGGAAAACTATAAGAAATAATAAAAAACTATTAGAAAGAATGGTGAATATTTAATTATTCTCAATATTATGTTTTTTATTTCCATATATTGATGTTGGGTATTAGTTATTGATTTTTGTGATTACATTTCTATAAAAATATAATACCCATTTTGATTTATTAAGGTTTCTAGAGGTGAAGGGGAATATTATGCTACCAACAAAGAAATACTGAAGGCCTTATCTACATCGTAATACCACTGAAAATTCCCAACATGATTTATTATAATCTCTAATAATTTTTATTTTTCACAGAGTGTTACAAAAAATAATTATTCTATTTAGATTTTAGATAGAAGTGAATTTCTCTTCTTGTTTAGGAACAACCAATTCACTTTTACATAGATATTGTTTATTATGGTATGTCACATATTAATAACAAATATTATATGCAGGAAAATTTTAACATTGTTTTGAAAAGAGATAATGATTAAAATGCTTAGGACTTATATCACACCAAGTTGATGCATCAGTAACTTGGTCATGTAAATTAGATTCATCTGATAATACATAAGATGTGTATTTTTAATCTTTCAAATAAAAACCACCTAAAAAATTTCATTCTTGTTAAAAAGTTAAAATATACATTCAATTTTTTTAGATAGGGACAAAAGGCCATTATAATTATTAAATTGTGACACATAAATGTGGGGAGACTTTTTTAGCTGATGTTACTGGAAGATAATTTTACTTTATTACAAATAATACAATAATTTATCCATATGTCTAATTAATGAGGTGTGTGTTTGATTACATTGAGAAATTCATGGTTTACAAGAATAAAATATAGAATCAATCTAGTAAAAAGATAACAGATATAAATTTTTTATAAATTTTTATTTTTATTTCAATGGATTAATCTATAACATTTTATTTTATTAATTAAAATTGGTTTATTTTCTCTCTTAGGAATATTTTTCCAAATTATTTTAAAAATTGATTAATATATGGGTCTTTAATGTTGGATTTTTTTTGGAAATAATTATCCATGAAAATTTCTAATATTTTATTTTGAAAAATATCATTATTTAAGATGAGATAGAATATTTCGAGTCTTGTTTAATATCAATTTAATAGTATTATTTATAACTTAAATTAATTTCAAAAGACGCCCATTTATATTTTTTAGCATTTAAATGTTTCCATAAAAATATTCATATTCATAAGAGTCGTCCAGTATGAATTTTTTTTGTGTAAATATTTTTAATTCTATACAACATTTCATTATAAAAATTATAATTCTTATGAAATCGATAATAGTTTATGAATTTTCGGATCATATAAGAAATTTTATAGAATTTGTTGTTTATTCCATTATCTATGATGTTTGAAGTATTATGAAATGAATATATTATAGAAAAATTATAATTATTTGAATTTTATCCAGTTGAAAAACTTCATTACTTCATAAAATTTTAGAAACCATACATTCAATTTGTAATAATTTCATCCAACTCACTATCTTGGACAAAATATCTCATTTAAAGTAAGAAAAAGAGTCTGTGTATTGTAGAATATATAATGAAACATTAGAGGGTAAATAAAGTATTTTTTCCCACATGAATACCAAATTATTAATTGGATTCCCAATAAATAGTAATGAATCACTATTTCTACGACCAATAAGTCAACTGTGAAGTATATTTCATGTGTGAAGGGTTTCATAGACATGAAATTAAGGATATATTCATCATCAAATATGTTTCCCTTTATCCATGGAAGATATTATACACCCTTGAACGAAATAAGAAGATATAATTAACTAGAGGCACTAGATATATAGTATGCTATATTGGGGGATCAATTAGATGACTATATAGGAATGGGAAGAGGATAAGAGTGGATATAGCTATGTTTAACTAAACATGTTGGTGGATGTAGATAGTGCATATCTGAGTAATTGTCCAATTGATTATTTTTATCTTTATTATAAATACTTTTGAATTATTTAAAAATAAATTTTCAATATCTAAGAAGGTATTTATAACACACTGATAATATATGATATATTTATTATTAAATAAATTATGCTCGATTGATAGTTTTCTATAGAAAAAAATTTGAGATTAAATGAACTACAAAATACTAATGAAATATTTATATAAAATGTGACTATGATTTTATAAATGTTAGATTAGTTAGTATGAATAGGACTAAATACATTTTGATAATTATGGATACATTTTTTTCTTAAATAGAATTCAATTTTTTTGATTCTTAGAAAATAGAAAGTCAATTTTAAAAGTTAAAAATATTTTTGTTTTATGATACAACATTATTTTTTACAAATAATTTTTTTATATATTATGTGTCTTTTAAACTAATGAACTATGTTTTTAATGAAATAAATTCGTATTTAATTTGATAAAATGAAGAATCATTCAACTATTTATTATCAATTGGCTTGAAATCAAGATAAAATCATTTTTAAATGAAAAAAGAGATATTTTTTATTCAGAAAAAAGATTTTATTTTGAGAAATGTATTTTATCTTCATAAATTGAATTAATTAGTATTTTGTAATGTTTTTAATAAAATTTCTATATTTTATATTTAGTCAATTATATAAATATTAATCTAATGGGTTTTATAGGCAATGAATAAAATTAAATTCAGTTTGATGCTTAAAGTTCATTTTTCTAAAAATAGTTTTCATTTCATTTTGAAAACAAATTTTAATGGAATTTTAGCACTTATTGAATTTTATAAAATTTTTTACATATTTTTAATCATCATTGAAAAATTTATAAATTAGATCTATTTCTTTCTTGGTTATTATAAATAGTAATAGTGTTAAAAATTCATTACTACAGAAAATGTTAAAAGGGTTAATAAGGGATAAAAATAAAGATATAAGGGTTAAAATGGCCTAAAACATGTTTAAATACAATTTATGAATGTATTGAGAGCTTATATAATTTCATATTTCAGCATTACCCAACATTAAGACAATAAATCTTTAAGGTTATATTATTATATTTCAATATTCAGAATAATTACAAGTCTACCACTCCCATCACTTATAAAAGTGATCCTCCTATATAATCTTATACGCACTACTTGATCCCATTATCATGACAAATATATATTAAAAGAATATCAAAAAATCTTTATATATTAGCTTTTTCTTGTTTTCATTCCAATTTTTACATCTGAAAAGCATAAAGTGCCTCTCAATGGAAGATACCAGAATAAGTGGTATATATTATAACTTATATTTTTCATGTTTCATTCCTATTGAACAATATCAAAACATTATATGAATATATAAAAAATATTCTATAAATATATATACTATAATTTTATAGATTATGATAATGGTATATCTATTATTTATCATGTTTTTTTGAAAAAGAAAATGTTACTTCTACGTAAGTGTGGACCACCACCACCACAAGATATTGTGGTTCATTTTTCATTTTATATTTATAAGGATGTTAATAATAATATATTTAATGAATAAATATGATATTTATAATATAATTTTTACTTACTATGTACCTTTGTTCTATTCCATCCATCAAAAATTGCAACCATTACCTGTGTGTATATACAAACTACCATCTCCATGAAATGATATGATTCATTTTTCATAACCACTTTACATGAATAGTTATAAAAGTGTACATAATTGAAAAATATTAGACATATTAAATTATTATGATTCTATATATGTTTAATTCATGATTAATTTGGATGGACTAGATCCACTAAATAGAAACATGCCAGGAAAACATACCATTTTCACCTAAATGCTTGTTTTAATTTCACCTTTTTAATAAATGGGTAATAGAAAATTATAAGGGAATTATATATAGTATTATTAATAATATAATGGTAATTGAAAATATAAATAATTAATCTATATTTATTATTAATGAGTATTGAATACCAACAAAGTAAGAGGAGTCCTTCGCTAAGGGTTTGTGTTATAATTTAATTTCCTTCTATGGTTGTCTATGTTAAATTTCAATTGAGAGAAATTATATGATACATAACATTTAATACAAAAAAAATTTATTCTCACTATCTATTATTCGTATTTTCAAGAATTATTATAATTTTCCATTGTTTGGTTCTAAATAAGATTAAAATTTTTTTATTATGAAAAATTGAACATATTTATTATTTTATTATAGAACATATTCATTAATTTTGTTCTTCATCAAAATATTTAATGTGTGTTTTTATATAAGAAATTTTTGGTGAATATTATTTTTAATACAATATAATCTCTTTAAAAATGAATAAAATGTGTCTTTTCTATTTTTTTAGGTAAAATAAACTTTTTACTTTTTTCAATAGTTTGAAATGAATATTCCCTTTTAACAAAAATGGAATGATTGAATATTAATAATTTCATAACCATTTATTTCTTGAAATTTTAATTTATATATTTCCATGAATATTTTCAATGAAAATATTACTCACAACCTTATGTAAATTTTTTACTTTTTAAACATTCTGAAAGAAATCGACTTTTTACTAGTTTTCAAAGAAATATTCAAATGCACTTTAGGAAAATTTTATCAATATAAACATATTTTAAGTATTTTTACACTTCAATAGTGACATTATATTATTATATATTCCATTATATTTATATGTATCTATTATGGTAATGATGTTTTAAGTGTGTTTTTTAAAACCATTAATTTTTGATGGATTAATTAAGTTATTATGAAATATTTATAAATCAAAATTATTTACCAATTTTTATGATATGATGAAAAGATAATTTTTTATGAATATTAGGAACAATTATGTATGGTTTTGATTATATTATGGATGGTAAAGGAATTATACACCATTCTAATGCATTGGTTAAATTTTTATATCTCAGGAATCTATTATATTATATTTGAACTAGATTTCATGTTCAAGACACTATGAGTAAACCAATTCATATTATGTAATGTTTATAATTTTAGGTGTGGATCTAGTTTCGGGTTGGAAAAATTTATGTGGGTACCTGATTACATTTCATTAATATGATGAGTGTAAATTTTCAAGTTTATAGATGTTTATAATGCTATATTTTTCATGTATACTACTAGACTACGTTCCTAGGATATTTACTCATGTCATGATCCATGGGTTGTTATTTTATCATCATGAGTTGATAAATGTATTATATTGGGACAAAATCCCTATGACATGATGCACGATTTATGATCTTGACTAATTATGCATAACTTTTATAAGTTATTAACATATATTTTTTACCTTTTTTCTTACCTTATCCTCAATTAATACCATTGACCAATATATACATTTTTTTTATTTTGGGTTTGAACTCTCCACTTATTATAGATTCACATTCATATTACTAAGAATAAGGATATTATGTTTGATATTATTATTATGGTACTATATATGAAATATATTATGAGAGATGATGATATTATTGTATAAAAATATTTTTTTATGAATCTAGTCTCTAATGATAATAGTCATTTGTGATCCTCACAAATGTATTACTATGAGATATATTAAATATTTATTTAAAAAATATAATATTTATATACTAAATGATCTAGTTTCTATAGTTTTTATAAGAGAGGAGTTATTTTTTAGAGATAATGATTAGAAAATAGTGGTGACAATTGTAGGGTTGATCATTTAGTGATATGGGTCTATATAAATGTATCATAATTTAGGAAATATTATGATTAATTTTCTTATTATATGGATTCTCACTCTAATTATTGTATCTTAAACCCCTATAATTTCTATTTTGATTTTATTTAATGGATGAAACCCCAAGAAATCGTGTATGAAATTATTGTGAAGGAAAATGAAATTAGAAACCTCATGACCAAAAAAATTTCATGATAGATATAATTAAAATCCTTATGGAAATTATTTCCTACCACTGATGAGTACTAATTAATGATGTGAACCATGATGTAATTTTGAACACATTGGGAGAGAGTAAGATTCCACAAATAATTTTATTTGGTAACATACAACTTTATTTTTAGAGAAATTAGGCCCACTAGTTAATATGAAATTTATTAATGTGATGGGAAAGATGTTTTCTATTCTTCGGTTCTCACACCATTAGAAATTGGTTTTATGATTTAATCTCTTATATGTAGAAGCTAATGAATTGTGTATTATTTTAAATAGCAGGAGGCAAGGGGAAGAAATAATCACTATAGAATGGGAGGAGATGTATATTGTATTTATCAATAAGTAAATTCCATGTAATCATACTATAATAGAATGAGACTTTATATCTTTTTAGGGGGACAATGACGAATCCATCAATACCTATGATTTAAAATTTAAATGAATTCCAAGGTATGCTTATATATTTACTAACAAACCAAGAAAAAAAAATTATCACATATTTAGTGGGTTTAAAAAAGTCATCAAAAATAATTATCTATTAGATATTATGAATGTTGGGAATAATTTTTTTGAGGTACACCTAAGGTGGAAGTGGATGTTGGAAGCTCTAATTTTAAATGTTTCTGTGGAAAAAAAGGAAGACATAGTTCTATGAGAACTAAAATGGCTTGTCATGAAGAGGGTAGAAGTTTCAACGAGAAAAGTGATAATATTGTGGGAAGAAACACTCAAATAATTTCTTGAAAGAAAAAAAATGATATTTTTCATGTTATGGAGGCCTAGTCTTTATCATTTTGATACTTGAGAGGATAAGAATATTCCATTCAATGAAATTAAGGGTATTAAGATTCATACCAATGCACCACCCACACATTGGGGATTCAGTTACATGGATTTTGGGAATTATGTAAATAAATTCACTAACCAATATTTTATTAAAGATAATAATCCTCAACAACAATTTTTTCCAGGTGAAAAAATGAATGTTGTTCCATAAAAACTACAAAAGTGGGTCTCGATATTGATGTGGTCAAACATTCTTTTATTATCCAATATAAAATTATAAATGTTTTATTTGATTTATTATAAACAAATTCCTTTATATCTGAAGGATTTTCTAAAAGTATTACATCACCATCTCAATGGTTATATGTTGGGTTAAGAGTGAAAAATCTGAATCGTATGATGATTTTGTATCATGTCTATAGATCCTATTCAATATATATTTTTGGAAATGTGCTTCCTATAAATAATTGTATTCTTCATATAGTAAAATTGGTGGTGATATAGTGAATATATTAGTTCACTTTAAATAAATTCCATAAAATTTTTGGATATAGTGAAATCACACTCGATACTATTAATGAACATATAATTATCTATAGGTGTAAGGATTAATATGAACATCAAAGAGAAATTTCATCTATTCCATTGGACTTATTACCCATTAATGAGTGGTATTCATCTAAAATAGACAGGTATAAAATAAAAAATGAAGATATTCATATTTTTCCAAAATATTCAATATTTCTTATAAAAATTTTTAATGATCCACTAAATTTGAAATTTTAGTTTTCAATATAACTCACAAAAAGTGCAAAACTTATTTTAAGGAATCAATTTTTAGTGACCCTAATTGAGTCTTGGAATTAAATAATTAACACCAAGAGAATATAGAGAAGGGATTAATATTCACTAGTGCATCAACTTTAGTTGAATTGATTATTTTCTTAAGATGTAATATAAGTTAATGGGTAATTAAATTGATTATTAAAAACATAATAAGATCACTATAATGAAATAATATCCCTTCAAATGCATTAACGACTTTCTTGATTGGATTCAAAATTTTTAATACTTTTCTATGGATGACCATCATTGATGATAACATCAATTGAGGTTAAATAATGAGGACATTCCCCATAAAACCTTCATTATATGGTATAAACAATTATGAATTTATAATGTTTCCATTTGTACATACCATTTCTATATTTATCTTCATGGATAAAATGATTAGAGTCATTAGGGATTACCCTAATCAGTTTCTCTTATCCATTATGGATGACATTAAATAATATTCAAAGAGAAATTAAGATCCTGGGGATAAAATGAGGATTGTTTTGAATACCCTAGGGAAGGATAATTCATATTCCAAATTTACTAGGTGTGAATTTTGGATACCAAAATTTTCACTCTTAGATCAGATAATCTCAAGGAGATTATATCAGTGGATCCTTCAAAGATAATAGTTATTGACTAATGAATCAAATTAACCATGGTGAATGAGATATGAGATACATAACTTCTCTTCATTTTATCGATACTATCTTTTTAATGTGTGTAATTTCCTTTGGTTATAAAATCCAATAACAAAATTTCTTCGGATGGGAGACTAGTTTGATTAGATATATTAATTTGAAGAAAAGTTCAAGGAAATTAAGAGTATGTTGGTCATAATACCTACAGTCACACAACCATGAAATGTATTATGGTATGTGATCTATAGTTATTCAACAAAGGTGGGGCTGAGATATGCTCTAATGAAAAATGACATGAAGGTATCATATGCCTCTTGCCTATTGAAATGTAACATGAAAAATTACTCGAATCACGATATAGAGTTGGAAGTGAATTGTTTTTAAATTAAATATATAGAGAAATTTTATATATGGGGAAAGGTGTGATATATATATATATATATATTAATACTAAAATTCTGATTTATATATTCTCACAAAAATAGTTTAACATGCACCGAATAAGATAATTAATGTTAATATATGATTATAAATTATCAATAAATTACCACCCTAGGAAGGAAAATATGGTGGTTGATGATCTGAGTCAGAAGGACTTTGATAGTTTTTCCCTGATGACGATTGATAGAGACCCAATACTTTTGGATTTTTCAATCAGGGATATTTAAATCACAAATAATAGTGAAAAATTATATCTTTCTATGATTAATGTTCAACCATTCATTAATTTGAGGGTTAAAGTCGAATATTAAGAATATGTGGAATTATAGAAAAAAGTGAGGTATATACCTATGTTCAACCATGATTGTTATGGAATGGTATTGAACATTAATAGAGTATATATTCAATCAATTAAATATTTATTGCTGGAGTTTTTTAATGAAGATCATTTTTTATCATTCTATCTTATTCATGGATGTATAATAATATAACAAGACATAAATGTGTAATTCTTGTGGTAAATCATGAAAAGTGATATTAAAAATTATTTTTCTTGATTCCTTGTATAGAAAAAAGTTACGGATGATAGAAAAACATTCAATGCATGTTAGAACCATTTCCCATAATATAATAGAATATTGAAAACATCACTGTGGATTCCATCATCATACTCCCCAAAACATCCAAAATCGATAATACTATTTGGGTTTTTATTTATCTTGTTACAAAGTTAGTACATTTTATTTATATCAAATATAATTTTTATTTTGATCATATTTTATCGTTATATATTAAGAAAGTGTAAATATTTCATAGTGTACCACTCTCAATCATATCAGATTGAGAACTGAGGTTTTCCTCAATCCATTGGAGAAATATTCATTAATATATGAATATAGAGTTTATATTTTTCACTTTATATCATCCAATGAAAAATTTTCCATCCAAAATGACCATCGAAACATAAAAAGACATGTTAAGATCTTAATATATGAATTTTAATGGTGTTTGGAATCAAAAACTACACCTGGTTTAGTTTTTATTACAACAATAAATATCAATATATCATTCATATATCTCAGTATGAAGACCTATATTGAAAGAATTATAAAACTAAAATGTGTTGGGATGATTTTTTAGAAAAAAATCTATTTGGTTTTGAGTTTGATAATGTAGTGAAAGATAAATAGATTCACGAAGTATAATATCAGGACAATTTAGTGTTGAAAAAAATATTATATTGATAATCATCTAAGATATATAGATCTTGATGTTCCTAATAAGGTATTACTATGAATATTTACATGGAATAATGTTAATAATTTTGTACATAAGGGAAATATTATGAGTAGATATATTGGCTTCCTTAATATTCTTGTTCATATTATGACGATATCTTATGGCTTTGAGAATCCACAAATCCCATATAATGTTCATGATTTGTTCCATGTATCAATTTTTTAGAATTACATACATGATCCTTAAAAATTACTAAACATAGATGTTTTAATATTGGGGATTGATATTTTTTATGATTAATAACCAGTTAAATTCATGGATTGAAGTTGATGATGTTCTCTAGTGGATTAAAAAAATAAGGAAGTTATATGGGACATTGAAGAAAGTGATGTGGTAGAAGTATCATAACTTGTTTATATTAGAGTGATGGTATTTCAAGGTCCATGTTATTATAAGGGGGTATAGTTAAAAAAGTTATGATATATTTATCTTTATATAATTTTCATGGGTTTGATAATATTTTCTAAAGGAAACAACATGGTTAATCGATCCATGTTATACTATTAAAATACTATTATAAAATGTGATAGTTATCAACTAGATGTTGTATTATAAGATACTAATTTAGAATACTATAATATTTAAAGGATTTATATAAGTTTTTCTTAATTATAAAACATTTATAATTCAAAAAAAAACTGTTAATCAATTTTAAATGTTAAAAATTAAATCATTTTAGGATACAAGATCAATTTTTCAAAGTATTTTATTTTATATATATTATGAGTATTTATTATGAAATAACTATTAATTTTGATGAAATATATTAATATTAAATGTGGAAAATTTAATAATCATTCATACATTGATTATCAATTGGTTATAAATTAATATTAAATTATTTAAAGGCAAATACATATTTTTTCAGAAAAATGTTCATAATTTGAAAATTTTATTTTAACTTGATAAATTTAATTAATTAGTATAAATTAATGATATTAATAAATTTCATATATTATATATTATATAAAAAATATTAACATTCATCTAGTTATTTTTACAAGGTAATGAATAATAAATAATACAATTTTATGCTTAAAAATGCATTTTTCTAAAAATTACTTTCATTGTGTTTTGTAAAATTATTATATATATATTTAATAATATATGAATTTAATGAAATAAAATTTGTCCCATAATTATAATCATAATTTATAAATTTATTAATTATTTAAATTTCAATTTTGGTCATTATTAATAGTAATCAATGTAAAAATTTTGTAATATAGTAAGTGTTAAAGGGGTTAACATGGGGTTAAAATAAATAAATATGGGTTAAAATGACCTAAATAAATGTATAAATTTCATTGAGGGGATGTATTTATATATTATCTCATCATAAATTTAATCTTTGTATAATTTGGAGCCAGTTTCCTTAGAGAGTGACATTATTATGTCTTAATATCATTAATAATTACTAGTGTGCAACTCCCATCACATATAAAAGGAAACCTACAATACTTTATTAATTATGAAAAATGAGCCCTTATAAACAACCTATATCTAATGAAATACTCACCCAAAATCCTCATCCATTACCTTGAGGTTATGGTCTTCCCATTCCGATTAAAGAATACATATGGTGCTTTTTAAAGGAGGATACCGGATGATGATGTAAATGTTTTAACTGATATTTTTCATGTTTATTTCTTATTAAACCTATTTTAAATATTTTATAACCATATTAAAATGAATAATTCAAAATTTTTATTATAAATGATTTATTTTTATATTAATTTTATATAAATTTTATATTTCCTTCTAATCTATGGGAAAATGATAATTCCCCTCATGCATATGTGTGGACTACTCTCTCCACAATGAAATGTGATTCGTTTTTTATTTTAAATTTACAATGATGTTAATAAAGGAATATTTTTGAATATATATGATATATTTGATATTATTATAGCATTTTAATGTTTAATTATTATATAAATTTATTTATTTTCTATCTATTGAAATGTAAAGACATCACATGTGGGTTCTTATAGACTTCCATCTCTACTAAGTGATTTAATTAATTTTTGATCATCACATTATACTAATTTTTATTAAAGTTTATATAATTAATAAATATGATAATTTTAAAATAATTAATATTCTATAGATGATTAAACCATGAAATTGGTGAAAGGAACAAAATTGTTTAAAGGATACCCTCATGGAAAATAGAATACTTTTCTCTAGAATGTTCATTTAATTGAAAAATTATTTATAAAATTATAATTATAAATATTAAGGGAATAATTTATAGAAAAATATATATCAATATTTTTATGGAAAATATCTGTAAAATATATTTATTTATTATTTTTGAGGTCTAAATGCACATAAAGCAAGATGAGACCTAAGGTAAGGGTTTTTAATATAATCACATTTTATTTTAGAGTTATATATGTTAAATTTTATTTGATGGAAATTAGTTGATATTTATAATTTAAAACATATTTATTTTTTATCATATGGAATGTTTTGGTAATTATCGTATATCAGTACCATTTTCATCTCTTTCTTACTTAAAATTAAAGAGAAAGTCTTTTTAATAAAATCTGACATTATTTCCTCTTTGGTCTAAAAACATTTTCTTCTATTTCCACATACATAAAAATGATTTATCTAAAATTTTGACAACAATGTTTTTTATTAGAAATATTATTTTAACTACTATATAATTTTTTTAATATTGAATAAAATGAGTATTTTCATATGGTATACATACAAATCAAATTTATCATTTTCATAGAAAATGAAATCCTTTTTGTATATTAATGTATATGAAATGAAATTATTTTCTTGTTTTTATGATTGTTATTTGATTTGAATAATCAATTAGAGGATTTAACTTTTATTTTCAAAAAAATATTTTTGTCAACATTCTAGGGATTTTTTCGTTTTACAGAAAAATGATTTTCTATGTTTTCCAGGAAATGTTAAAATTTTATATTTATGTTATTATTCATATATATAAGCATATTTTAATTATTTTTTTCTCTAATTAAGATATTACATTATGATATAATTTGATTTCATTCTTTTTATGGTTTATGATAATGTTTTTCTATGCATGATTATTTGAATCCTGTTACTTTCCCATGGTTAAATTATATTATAAGCCAATAATTATGAAACCTTTTTCTATTACATATACTATTATGAGATGAAATGATCAGAGTTTTTATTATATGTTTTCATATATATGTATGTTTTTTAATTATGTTATGGGTATGCTCATAATTATATATCCATCCAATTAATTGGGTAATGTTTTAAATCTAATGATATTACTATGTTATTCTTGGACTCGATGGCATTTTCATGACATTAACCAAGGACCTATTCATATTAATATATATTCACAATTTTATACATTGTCTAGGTTTCATGTTGTTATATTTTATATGGGGAACCGATTTCATGTATTTAATATATTTAGTACACCTATTGGTGTTTATAAATGTTAAAAGTCTATGATTACCAATGTTTATGCTTATTACACAATATTATGATATATGTTCATGTTATGATCCATAGTTAATGATTTTGGTTTCATTGTTATGTGAATTTATTATGTTGTGATAAAAAACATATTTCATAACTCAGGATTTATGATCTTGACTGATTATGGTTGATTTTGTTAAGATCTCATCACAATCTATTACCCTTATTCTTATATTATGATAACTTAAGATCATTGATTAATATATTAAATATTTAAAATTACTAATAATATGAGATCATCCCTTATGTATCCATATTACCAAGGTTATAAAGAAGGTTATTGAGTAGGATAAGCCTACAAGGTTAATAGATACGAATATTAATATAGGTGATATTAAGAATTTTTCATAAAAAGATTTTGTTTATGTATCAAGTATCAAAATACACTAAACTATTATATTCTTTTGATATTTATTGTTGTGATATGTATTGAATACTAATAAAAAATATGTTATATATTTGTTTGAAATTATTAGTTCACTATTTTACATTAATTTCTTGAATTAATTTCATTGTAAACAATTATGGATCATTTTTAAACTTATTAAAGTAAAATAATAGTTATTTTATTTAAAATTTCTCATTGATTTATCACCTTTATAAAATAGTTTCAATTGGTTTTTGTTGATCAAACGTATTTGTGTAATTTAATCACATTCATAAGAAGATCAACACCAATACTGATATATCGATATGGTTTATACTTATCTTTTTCTGTTCAATTAGAGATCCTAGGGTGATAATTGAGGAATTAAATTAGTTAGTATGATTTTTATAGATAAAAAGGTATTTTCCTAAGGGTTGAAATATATTCATTACTAAAAAATCAAAAATAACTTATCAATCCTCTTAAATCAGATATTCTTCTGATTTTAAACACTAGTTACTATATTATGTTCAATTAATTCATTTTTATGGGTACATTAAATTTTATTAAACCTATTAATACATTTATTTTATTAAACATATGATTATATAGAAAATAGATAGTTATAAACTTATCTCCAAACCTTCTGGAGATATAACCTTGAGACAACAAAATTATATTTATTAGGGAATAATTAATTTATTAGGTATCCTTTAAAAAACTCCAACCATCAACTTAATATTAATTTTGGGTAGGTTTCCTATGTTACTATACCATTTTTTGTTCCACCAATTGTTTTTAAAATTGATTTAGAGACCTTTGGTAAAATATACTTTTATAGTGATTCCTCTTATTCTTGGTCCATTCTTGTATAATACCATGTGATTAAAAGTATGAACATTTGAAAAAAAAATCATAAAAAATTTTATAATGATTTATTATTTCAAAAAACAAATGGAAACTATTTCCACACGTATAAATTTATTAACAGAATTGGCCCCTCAAAAAGATTACTAAGAAAAGGAGAATGATGAGAGGAAATATTTCCAAATTTTAAACAACATTTACCAATAATTAAAAAAATAATCAAGATAAAACAAGACATATTTAACCAATTTTGATACATTTATGATATTGGTAACTTCATTAATAAATGGATTAAATATTGGTTTAAAGTATTTTCATCCATTTTGATCTAAATTTTAATAAATCATACACTAAGATGGTGATTTTTATGATGAATTGTATAATTTTACCTAGATCATTAATGAGAATGAATCAACCATGTATTTTAATCAAAAATTCCTTCTCTAAACTAACCATACCTATCCTTAATAAAATATAAGTTGATATCTATTAAATTATTGTATGAAGTTAAATATTATATTATAGTGAAATCAAACACATTTTGACTGATTGTGTAGATATCGAATGTTCTATCCACATGATTATTGAAAAATAACATGCCATCAGATTGACCATTGGTTATATTCGATCATCCATGACTTTCATTCAAGCATTCAATCAATGAAATAGCTAAATTTTTTATCATATGGATCAAAAACCCAAATAACTAAAAGTGGAGACGTCAATGTAAAATCAAATAAAATATCATTTCTAATATCTACATAAATTGGGTAAATAATGACTTAATCTACCACATTGAGATGATCAAGATAAAGATTAATTTAGGATCATGAGAATAATGAAAGTAATGACACAATATATTCCATATTTTAACTAAAGAATCATGACCCAAAATAAGGATATATTTTTATCATTATAGGAGGAAGAATCCCACAACTATCAATTCTGAAATATTAAGATGTAAGAGGAATAAGGTTGAATTGATAAATATATGTTTACCCATTTCCATCATAAATTATTTGGATATTTCCAATTTTATATGAGAATTTTTCCCTTAGACTCCTGTTATTAATTTATTAGCATATGATTTACTATATTTTCTACATTCTAACGTGCTTTCATTATATTTTTTGATCATGATATGTTATTATCTTCCCTCATTTCTTCATGTTTATCTTTCTTTATAGTGGTGTTTTTCTCATGATATACTCAATGATATGAGGCTATCCCAAGGATCATCTAATGGACTAAGTCCACTGAACCATATTCTACACACCAAGATATATCATTACTTTTTATTATTGAAAGGTGGTTGTTTGAGTAGCTAAGTACATTAAAATACCTCATTTTATTCCTTAACTGATTTTCTTTCATAATATTAAATTATTTCATCCCCCACAATATGGGTCACTAATGTATGATAGAACCACCGGTCTTGGTAGTAGGAGGAATCATGATTATGACCCATTCGAAACATTGTGGAGTTTAGGACTTAGGATATTCCCCTTGAATGTAATGTTAATTCACACCATCTAGAAAATTAATATGTGTCAAGAATATTGGAACTTATAGAGAATATAAAATAGTATTATTGTTATGAGAGAATAAATGATCAATAATTTGAATCCAAGAGTGTCACCTACCTTGCATTGAATTATGTTATACATTTTTATTTTTCATCATACTATCACGAATCAAACCCAAAAAACCTTTTTAGAATTCATAATTAATAAAATAAAATAATATTTTTTTTGGATAGTGAATTTCCCATTCCCATCTCCTTGAGAGATGACCAAATTTATCCACTTGGACACATTATGAGGGTTGTAATTTTTTTTCAAGGATTGAAAAAATGTTCATATCACTATATATATTTTCATGGATTTAATATTAGTGTTTTTTATATCATGAAAATATAAAATTAGTGTTTCCCACTTCCTTTATTTTCATCATTTTTTTTTGATTTTATTTCCATTTTATTTTCATTATTTATATAATTAGATTACAATGATTTTGTTTTCCATTAAATAATAATAAAATTACATTATTACTTTATACTAAAAAGGTTCAATGATTTTATTATTTAGGAAAATAAATTACTAGAAAATGAAACTAACTAACATTTCCAACCAAAAGTGCAGGAAGAAAAAGAGAAGAATCTTATCTTCAATGATGAAATGAAGTACCTAATTTAAAGATTTGCATAAATTTTCTAAAATTATACTGAAAAAAAGAAGTTTTGGATTAGGATATAATAAAATAGGATAAAATTGATGTGAATCCATGATCAATATTAATATTCATGATGATGGGAGTGATTAAGGAAGAAAAAATCTACTATAATTTACAACTAAAAACATATTCCCAGTGGCCATAAAATTTCTAGAGGAATTAGTGGACGATTCTATTAAAGTATTATCATTAACAAGGAATTTTTTTATTTTATTTAAATTGAACTATTTATTAATCATTATTATGTTAAACATGAAAAATCAGAAGGATGATTTCATGCCCTGTAGGATCATGAAAATGAAAAAATGGATGAGATCAAATTTAAATAGAATACAGACTGTCGACAACTACCTCCATCTAAATAATACAGCTATAAAGAATAATTTTACGTAGATAATTAATTACTAGATTATTTAAAAGAGATTGATGTCAAAAAAATTAATTCATTTTATTCACACTAATTTACAATATGAAATAATGAGATTTCATTTTATAAATTCAATTGAAACCATGCATGTCATTTATGATGATAAAGACCAATTAGAGAAAGAAATTTTTGAAAATAAACAAGAAAAACCATAGTTCTCAATCATTAAAAAAGTATTTTCTAGGTTGTCTGATGGGGAAAAAGAGTTTCAAAATAGAGTATATATGGGATTTAGTGAAACCATTAAATCTTTCGATTCTAATTTTAAAAAATAAAATTATAACATTATATCCCAAATTTTCAGATTCTAAAAACCGGTACCACCTCTTCTCTTCCTTCAATATTATAAAGAATGCACAGAAGAGAAAATTGATGGATCATCACGGTTATCCATTGATATTGAATAAGTATGTGGTATCAAAAATTAATTTCAGACTAAATAATAATTTCAAGACAAACCAAATGATAGGACACTCCCAGGAGCACTTTGAAGATATTTTCTTAATTATCTAAGGATACATGATATTGAAGAAGAGCAGGATAATGATAAATTCGATGATATTATTAAAGTGTTTTTAGATGATCCCAAAATATAAGATGGTAAATTAGCTGATAATGTAGAGAGATAATATCACATATGAGTCAAATAATAAAAAGAATAATCCTCTAATTTGGATCAGGTAGATCAAGATTAAATTTTAGTGCTACCTTGTAATGGAAATCCCCATAACAACACCAAGAAGAATATATGGAATGGAGAATAAAATAAGAGAAGTTATTGAATATTATTTTGATAATCAATTTGAATTATCTCTGGAGTTCCCAGTAGTCGCTCATGAAGAAACAAAGGAACATAATTCTATATGTGATGTGGATAATATTGAAAAAAAATCAACCTAATTGACCACTTTTAAATTTTAATTAATTACTTACCCTACCTTCTTAGAACATATTTAAGAATAATCACTTGCCTATCCACTAGAAAAGAATGAATCATTGTTTTGTCTAAGGAGGCTACAAACATTATCTTTCAACCATTACATTACTAGTGAAACCATACTAACATAGGGGTGTACATGAATAACTATACCAAATGGGACCTCTATAAATAATAGATGGTGAGTAACATGGCAAGGAAGAATATTTTTGTTTTTTCGTTAGATAAATCACATCCTTTGAATGATTATTAATAACTATATGGCTATCCAGCTATGCAAAAATTTAATATAGGTGTCAGGAATAGTCCCTCAAGGACCGTTCTGTAACTACCCCAAGCCTACCTTCTATAGGCTAGGGGCTGGTGACTAGTACCGAAAAGGTATATCCCAAAAAGGGAAGGTGTTTTATTTAAAACTACACACACATAGATAGGGTATACGGAAAAAAGAAAACCCCCAAAGAAATAAAGTAGTACAACCACCACAAAGGACAACCATTGAGATTGAAAGGTGTAAACTGAAAGTAAAGGGGCCATAATACAAGCCCAACTGAAAGAAAAGTACATAAAAATAAGTAGAATATCTAGAGGTCGTCCACCATGGATCCTACCTGAAGGGTAAGTACAACTAACTGTCATATGACATTGCGGCACACCACCTCTATTGACCCACCTCTGAGAACCATCTTTCCCTAGCTCCCAAAGTCCATGTCAAAGTTGTCCATCATCTACACAAGACATAATAGGTGCGAGCGAAGCCCATTCAGGGGTAAAATACTCATTAGGTACCCTGAGACCAGCTCAGGTCTCACAGATATCCACAAAGGAAGAATACCACAATGAAATATCTCAATATAAAGAAAAAAGCACATGAAACATCTCACACCAAATATAACATAAGTACAAAAGTAAAGATGATTAGTTGTAAAGATAGATCATCTTATTTAGTTGAGATGCTCGGCCTCTGATCCATGATGGGTCTCTCTACTTCTGATCCATGAAGGGTCACTTTGATGCTGATCCACGATGGGTCTCTCTATGGATTATCCATGATGGGTCGTGGTAATGCGGATCTATAGAAGGTGTTTTCTCATGTTGACCCATGAAGGGTTTATCTTCTACTGATCCATTAAGGGTTTCTCTTTTGATCATCCAGGAAGGGTCTCTCTTATTCTCTTCCACGAAGGGTCTCTCTTCATTCTTCACATCACAACCAGCAACTAGATTCCCACATTTATAATGCTTGATTTATATAGGATCTACCACTCAATCCATCTGTCATACCTTAACCACAGTAAACCAATGGGTTTTCTCATCGTAAGGGTCTCAATGCAACATACGGCGCATCGAACAGACGCTTGGTCTGTATGATATGAGCTTTTATTATAAAAGGCCCTGGTTGGATTCGAGTTCAATCGAACCTGGACATATTCTATCTTCTCCCAAAACTCACTTAGTGTATCTTTGAAGGGCCAACTCATTGAGAGGGTCCCCATTCCACAAATTGGTTGTCAATCAGATGCCCGTTTTGTAAAATACGAGCATTTTAGTAAACAAGGGCAGGTTATGTCCAGGCCCGGTCCGACTCGATCGGATCACCCTGACCAATCCCCACTTAGGGTCCTAAATGACCCATCTTGTTTGATTATCCCATTAGGCCCCACTAGGCCTAACTCAGGATTGCCATGGCTCCATATCCTATGGGTCACCCAATGACCCAGTTTAATCTGGCCCGACCCACTCGGGTGGGCCAATCTCTTTTTCCCATCTAGACCACATAGTAACCTATGCATCCCAACATTACTTTTACACCTGATATACTAAAATAGAATAGATCAAGGAACTAACCCGACCACTCATGCAGCTAGGTCCAACAGGCCTGGCTCGGCCCAGCCTGAAGGGCCGGCCCGTTCTGGCCCGGTCCGGCTCGACAAGTCCGGTACATTCTAGACCAGTTCGGCTAATCCAGTTGAGGGTGCGTGCAGTCAGTCAACCTAGATACCCCCTTCTGTAAAATGTGGCCCTAGGATGTGAGTAGATCCTCCACACGGTTCCTGTTGTGCCACGTCTCTAGCGCACCACCGCGGCCTACTGCTGCTCTGCCACAATGCATGTCAGGCGCGCTGCCCCCGCCTACCACCGACCCATACTGGTGGCCCCTTTTCCACACCCCCATGGCATGCCGATTGGCATGCCACCTCCCTTCGCCTATGGCCACTCCCACAATTCACCACCTCCCGGCATCAATGGTTCTTCTACAGACCACCAGATTTTCTTATGCGGTCAGTTTCTTAAACCCTCCATGCCTATGGGATCATAAGGCTTCCACCTTTACTTGTACAACTTCAAACTCACATTTCCGAAACTTTGAAAATTTGGCCATAAAGAACACACAAGAACATAGAAGGCATAGGTACTTAGGGGTTGTTCATGTCGGCCTGCACCCTCTATGTTAGAGGTGTATAATAAAAGGGGAGTTTTGGGATTTCAACACATGAATCAAGCCCTCCATTAAATTCCATGAATTAAAAACCCTCTCGCAAGAACACACAATCCGTAGATCAAACTATTCATGGGTTGATATGCATTTGTTTTTTTTAGAATGAAGAACGGGGAATGAAAAGAAATAAAAAAGAAAGAATACCCCTACCTTGTTTTTTATTCGTTTTCCCAGCGTTCCCTCCTCGAGGGTTCAAGAGTTCAACATCATTAATCACTTCCCAGCTTTGTTATTTGAGGCACATCGAAGTCGATGATGTTCCACTAGAATTCATCATTCTTTTTTGGAGAGGAAAATCACCAGAAACTTGTCTGGGAATTTCCAACGATTTAATTCCCAACTCCCCAATGCACGAGCTAATTAATAAGGGAACACATCAAATCATTTTTGTTATGTTGTTTCATTTATGAAACAACATGGGTGTTATGCTGCATCTTGATGATCCATTAAGGGGATTCCTTTAATGCATCTCGTTATATCCTTGTTGTTGCACCACATCACCACCTTCTGCCGCTCAAGGATTGATAAAAGTAATAAAACAAATTTTAAATGATAATTTATTATTTTAAAAAAATTCAAAAAAATTAAATTTTCTGCCCGACCCTTTCTAGTCAAAGTTATGTCTGTTCTAGGAGAATCCCAACATTCTGTGATCAACAGTGCCCTCAGATTTTCAATCTGAGCACTAGTTCAAAATTTAGAAAAAACCACTCTTACATTTACTGAACGTATTTAAAAAAAAGATCAAAATTTTGTTCCAGGCTCAACAAGACTTAGAATCATGTGCCATTAGAGTGTGTGTTCTTGAAATGATTTCATATAATTAAAAAATATTCATGGAATTTCTAGGAAATTATATTATCCACACCAATTATATTTACATCCCCGAAATCCAAAACAAAGGTTAATCAAACATATGGGGGTACTTAGCACGAATATGAACCTCCTTCTCCCAAGTTATCTCAAAGAGGTCCCTGAGCTAACACAAAACACGCACCATATGAATTTACCATCCAAAAAGTTCACACTCTTATATATCATCTATCTCCATTGGGATCTATGCAAATATTTCCCCAACATCAATGTCCATCTCACGCCAGTCGATGACATGAGATGGATCATGCATGTACCTCCTCAACTGCGACACATGAAAAACATCATGCAACTGGTGCATCTATGGGTGATGATATAGGTGGTACGTCACCTTGAAAACTCTACTGAGAATATGGAAATGTCCAATGAACCTTGGGGATCGTTTTCCACCCCGACCAAATCTCCAAAATCCCCATCGAGGTTAGACTTGAAGGAAAACATGGTCTCCCTCCTCTAACTCCAAGTTTATCCATTTAATGTCATTATATGACTTCTTCCTACCTATTTTAGTCATCATCCACTTCTGGATGATCTAAACCTTCTCAGTGGTAGCCTATACAAACTCTAGACCCATCAGTGCTAACTCTCCTGGGTCGGTTCTGCAAAGAAGTGTTCTGTGTGGCTACCTGTACAAGGCCTCAAATGGTGCCTTTCCAACGGTGGAGTGATAGATATTGTTGTACCCAAAGTCCACCAATGGTGGGTGGTCCTCTCAAATGCACCCAAAATTATGGAATGAAGCATGAAGGATGTCCTCCATTGTTTGTATGGTCTGCTCCATTTGACCATCTGCATGGGGGTAACAAGATGTGGTCAAGTGCAGTTGAGTCCCGAATGCCTCCTGCAACCCCATCCACAACTGGGTTGTAATGTGGGAATCACAATCTGAGACGATGGTCGATGGAACATCATGAATCCTCATTATTTCTGGGACATAGAGGCATCTCAATCCCTTTACTGATCCCTTCTCCCGAATGGGTAAGAAGGGAGCTAACCTGGTGAGTTGGTCAACAATCACCCAGATAAAATCATGGCCCCTGGATGTGCATGGGTACCCCATCAAAAATTAAATGGAGATACCATAGACCTTCCATTCCAGTACCTAAATTGGTTGTGCCAAGACTATTGGGACCTGATTCTTGACCTTCACTTATTGACAAGTGACACATCATGAAATGAACTGAACCACCACTTTATTCATCCCTGGCCACTAGTACTGACATCATAGGTCTTGGTACATCTTCTCCACACCAGGATGTTCCACAAAAGGGGAATTATGGAACTTCCTCAACAACTCTTCTGGTAACATCACTTGTACTACGGTGCATCCTCTGAAAAGGATGACGTGCTCCCCACCTATCAAAAATTCATCACGATCTTATCCTAAGGATATATGAGCAGGTTGGGCCTCACAGTCAACATCTAAAATTTCTTCCTCCATTAATCACAATAAGAGTGGAGGTGTGATAGTCATCGACTGAAGGTAATATTCTCCATCACTATCCACGATGTATATCAAAATCACAACTAGCTGCTCTGTCGCCTCACTCACCAGCTATAAACCAAAATTCATTCAGATCATGAAAGCCACCACGTACCCCTTCTAGGGAGTGTAGACTAGATAAAAGTCATAGTTCTTGGAGGAAATACATCCATAATTGTTCTCTCATGTTCAGGTCCTTTTGTGAGAAGATATACCTAAGAATCTTGTGGTCGGAGTAAATATTAAACTGTTCACCCATGAAGTAGTTCCTCCACATCTCAAACGCAAATACCATTGCAGCTAACTGAAGGTCATGGGTTATGTAGTTCTGCTCATGCCTCCTCAACTGCCGTGAGCTATAGGTAATCACAGCCCACTCCTACTTCTAAGAACATTCCAGTATGGTCCCAGATACATTAGATTATACCATGTAGTTGATTCCCCCTCTAGAAATATGAAGATGGGAAAGCTGTTCAAGATTTTTCTCACCTTCTAGAAGCTCTTCTGTAATTTCTCTCTCTATACAAAGGGTTTTACCTTATTCATCAAAGATTTAATATTTTCTGCAACCCTAGAGAAGTAGGGCACGAACCACTTGTAGTATCCATCCCACCCTAAGAAACTCTTCACCCTAATTATGCTCATGGGTGACTCCGTAGCAAGAACTGACTCTATCTTTTCTGGATCCACTGCAACTCCATCCTCTAAAATGATGTTTCCCAGAAAGGGGACCTCCAAAATCTAGACCTATCACTTAGAGATCTTACCGCAAGCATGTTCTCTCATAGGGTATCTAGGACTATCCATCAGTGTGTAGCATACTCCTCTTATGATGCAGAGTATACCTATATTTCATCAATGAAGACTACCATAAAATGATTAAGGTAAGGCAGGAAGATCCTATTCATGAGTCTATTGAACACCACTGGGGCATTGGTCATGATGAAAGAAATCACCAAAAACTCCTAGTGCCTATACCAGCTTCTAAAGGCTATCTTTGGTATGCCCTCATCCAGTACCTGAAGCAGATTATAGCCTAATCTGAGGTTAATTTTTGAGAACCACCTTGCTCCTTTCAACTAATCGAAGATGTCATCAATCCTTGGTAGTGGATACTTGTTCAATACAATCGCCTGGTTCAGGCACTGAAAGTCCATGCATAGCCTCAATCTCCCTTCTTCCTTCATGGAACACTAAACTGGGGCTACCCATGAAACAAAATCTAGGTATTATGAATCCCTTCCTCAGCCAGTAATCCAACTGTAATCTCACCTCCTAGATCTCCTCAAGAGCCATATAATATGAATGTGTAGATATCGATTCCATCCTTGTGTAGATGTCAATTTATAATTCTACCTCTCTACAAGGATGTAGTCCTAGGACCTCTTATGGAAAGATGTCCTCTTACTCATCCACCACTATTTGAAATCTCAGACTCCTCTCGTCCACCACACTAAGGGTGTGGCTAGCCGAATGGTGAGTGATCGGGTGCACACTCCTCTAAAATAATCATCTTATACTGAAAAGTCTCCCATATCACTGGTGAAGGAAAAAATGGTCCCATTATCATGGACACACGACACTTTAAACATTAAATAGTAGATCTAAGCATAGATTATAGATAACTAGTCCATACCCAAGATGACGTCATTAGGCCTCAAATTAGCTACTAGGAGGTCCCAACCAAAGCTCTTGCCTACTAGAGTAAGATCGTACTGCCAAAACAAGTTTTTAATCATCAAGTACCCTCATTTAAGAGTCTCAAATTGTAAGGATCAAGCCAAAGGCTCCACTAGAATCTCTAAGCCTCGAACGAGGTCTATGGAAAAGAAAGAGTGACTAAAACCTTTTCCTATAAGAACAATATCTAAGGTAGATTAGACATAGATTATAAATTTAATCATTTATGGAGATCCTTGGATGTAGGCCTATATCTCCTAAAGCTATCCCCACCCTTGTCCACTTACTCCCAGAGCTCATGGTGAACCACCTAGGGGTGGTGGAGGTAGAAACTTGAACCATCGTCCACCGCCTACCACTTGGCATACTCCCCTACCTCCTTTAATGACCATTAGTTATATTCGTTAAAACCTCTACCTCTTCCTTGGAGGTCCCTCTACAGCCAGAAAATCAGCTGTGTGGCGGGTTGGGGAGTCACAAGCCATGTGTCATTTCCCATAAGAGGAGCAACAAACTCTATCCCTCAGCTGAACTCTAATGCCTCTTGAGATCTGAACCTCTGACCCTGCATCCTGGGGTCATAGTCTAGATGGTATAGACTATTTGGACCCATGCATCGTTTTCCTACTACCTTCTAAAGATGACTCGGCCTCCTGTAATCTAGTGGTGGCTCTCACTATCAATGTCTGCTTGGATAGGAAGCTCTCCACCATTTGAGCTCTCTCTAGCACTGAAACATGCGTCAGGATTTTTGAGTGAAATCATAGACACCCTAATCTCCCATCTTATTCCATAATCAAAGGTCCAAGACCTAATGAAATGGTCTCGTACCATGTCAGTGGAATAGAAGGAGTGGTTAGTAAACCATTCCAAGTACTAGACTATAGTCAGGATGCCCTACTGTTGGTGTAGTAGCTCTTGAATATGCACTGATTGTAGTGTATCTCGTATGAACTCCACCCTAAAGAGGATATATAATTCGAACCAGGAAGGATTCACCTCCTCATGTGTCCAGAGCTTCATGTTCCACCATATCCCTACTGTTCCCTGGAAAAGGCTTGCGGCTAGGACCACCATATTGTTAATAGGTGTCTCTATCAGGTTGAAAACCCATGCAACTACCTCCAAAAAATCCTCAGCTACCTAAGGATCTGTCTATCCTTTAAAAATTAGAGGCCTATATCTTTAGAAATTGTGTAGCACACTCGGTCGGCGCACACTATCCACTGGTGTGGTTAGTAGAAACTGCTGCTTTATAGGTGGTGGTGCTGTTGGTACACCACCCGAAGGTTCTATCATTGTATGCGGTCCCTACATAGATGCATTATCGCTGGATGGGACATTTTCATGATCCCTCACTGGATTCTTGGTAGGATATATTCATGGATTCATTATGTAGGGGAACAGATGCATCATAGTCAATAATTTATACCTAGTGATATGACTCAAAAGAGATCAAGGGAAAAACATTTCCAAAACACATGTAACCAGTGTTTTCATGTACTCTGTTAGAAAATAGAATCCAGGGTCCTAGTGTATATATAGGTCGGCCTCCTCACCATAACTGGACTCCCTAGATTCAGTGACAAACTCAAAACACTTAAAACTATTGACTCATCAAAAATAAAAACTCTTAGTTCTTCTGATTGAACTGACAACCCATTGACACCACTTTTTCATGACCCATCCCCTGGGGCCCATGATGTGACTACCCCAAGACCACCTTCCATAGGCCAGGGGATGGGGAATAGCACCAGAAAGGCATATCCAAAATAGAGAAGGCATTTACTTTAAACCTATACACACACAGACAAGGAATACTTCACAAAGTAAACCAGAAAAGAAAAAATGTATTACAACCACCAAAAAGTAGAACCACTGATTGTAAAAGGTGTAAACTGAAAGTAAAGGTGCCATAATACAATCCCAACTAAAAAGAAAGCAAAACAATAGAATTACAAGCTACAGAGGTGGTCCGCCAGGGATCCTACATGAAGGGTAGGTTCAAATCACTGTAAAATTTCACTACAACACACCACATCTATCGATCCACCAATGAGCACCATCTAGCCCTATATCCCCAATGTCCCAGTCAAAGCTATTTTTCATCTGCACAAGACTCAATAGGTTCAGGTGAAGACCATGTACGGGTGAGATTAACAATACCTAGCAGGGACCCAAAGACTTGATCAGGTCTCACAGAGATCCAAAAAAAAAATAATACCAAAAATCATGTTCCTAAATTAAAGTACAAAGCACAAGACACATCTCACACCAGGTATAACATAAGTACAAAGGTAAAGATAATTAGGCATAAAGCTAGATCATCTTATTCTATTGAGAGGCTCTTCCACGGATCCACGAAGCGTCGCTCTACACCTAATTGATGATGGGTTTATCTGCTACTGATCCATGATGGGTCACTCTATGACTGATCCATGATGGGTTGCACTATAGTGGATCCATGAAGGGTGGCTCTCATGATGATCTACAAAGGGTCGCTCCTATGTTGATCCACAATGGTTCTCTTTTATGTTGATCCATGAATGGTCTCTCTTATACTGATCTAGGAAGGGTCACTCTTCATTATTCATGTCACCGCCATCCACTGGATTCACTACTGCAAATATGGCCTTTAAAAGTTCTAGACATGTCTATATATAGTTCTAAAACAAGAGCTATTAATCGAGTGACTAATAAAATGGGGTCCCTTTTTTGTCGCTAAAAAGTGCTGATAAAGACCCCTTTTCTCAACACTAAAAAAAGAACTGATTAAAGGAGTATTTTTTCAATGCTAAAAAAATCATTGATAAATTTATCCTTTATCAGATCTTTTTTGAAAGCACTTATTGATGCCAAAATCAAGGAAACTCAAGGACAAATGGAAAGAATTAGGGGCTATCCCGCAAAGACCACTTGAGGATCACCCCGTAGCGCCGTGGCAGGATTAGAGCTCCCCCTTCATGAACCCACTATAGGGAAAGGAGGCAGGATGCTCAGTGAACCGATTTGACGTTCGCATACCAGCCGTAGAGAAAGGATGCAGGATGCTCCGCAAACCGCTTTGACGTTCATGAACCCTCTGCAGAGCAAGGAGGAGGGATGCTCCATGAACCACTTTGACATTCATGAACCCACCATGGAGCAAGCTCTGTCTTCACACTGAACAAGCTATGCTTCGTGGAACTCAAGACTATAAATTCCAGGTTCCCCTCAAGCCCAAAGGACTGATCGTTTGACCTTTCACCTTCTGAGCTTCCACATCGTGAGTCAATTTATGCTCTGTGGACAATGAGATTTTCAAGTTACTTTTTCAACATGAAGTGCCTTCCCCTTTGCGTGAATTCTTCCTCTCTTCAAAGAGGGATGCCCTTTATAGAGCCCGTGGGCCTTTTCAAATGATGGAGATCCCCAAGGGGACTCAAGTCATCGCGGAGCATTTATGATTCGTGAAGTACCCTTTGTACACATGTGACCCGCATGCTAAGGCATGGTCACTATGCTTCGTAAAGCACATTGCTTCGCAATGTTATGATTCACAAGGCATTGCTCCAAGAATTCCATTCCACTTAGCGAAGCACCTTCCATTTGCACTTATGCCCTATGCCTAGCATATGAGACTTCACATCATGAAGCACATCCCTTCACGAAGCCCCTCCACTTCATAGAGCATTATAGCTTCACTATACTTCTACCTATGAATCCCTTTTCTCTACAACTCTTTTTCCCATGTTCCCCTTCATGTTTTCATGATGTAATTTGAAGGTCCCTTGGGCAATTCTTCCCATTGCGTTACAATTCCTCATGTTTCTTTTCATAGGCATGCTAACAACTATTGCTTCTTCGCATAACCACGCAAACAAGGACCTCCCAATGGATCACTCTATAGCACCACTCACCTCCATATTTCCAATGCCTTTCTTACCTAAGGGCGGGTGATTATCGATTTTGTAAGTCCTAGGGGTGCAAAGCGCACCAAACTCATCCAAGCTGCAATGCGTTAAATAGCCAAGCACCATCGTCCCCAACACATGACGTTAAATTGTGATCTCACCCCATGAATCATACGATGGGTGCCCCGTCTCAAACATTATCTATTTCTATGGTCTCTACGGGAGTGAAATCATTCCTCACATGGAATGAGATCCCCTTTGTGGGAGCATCGTTTGTCCACGGGGGCCGGGAAACCACCTTGGTGTAAGACCCTAGCTTTTTCTTGTAAGACGTAGCACCCCTACTCATCTTCTCTTCCTCAGTGCCAAATACCTCTCTCTTTGTGTTTTGTCACTACCTGGGCCTCCACCCTAGAGTAAGTACCAATCTCCATCACCCTGGGCTGCTAACCACGCGTAAGCCCCTATTTCCTCATTGGGCTGCTGAACACGTGTAAGCCCCACTCCACTTCCCATAAACGCACCTTTTGTGATGTAACCGTCAGGCCTTTTCTGCCTCTTGTTTCTCACACCGATCATGACTCATATGGGCTTAGATTAAGCATCAACCATGACAACCTATAGGGTAGCGTAGAGTGTAAGCACCAATCCATTCTGAACTACATAGAATTTGATCCTTTTCAAGTCAGAGGATGTAGTAAGCCTATCTGAGGTTCAAGCCCACCATCCATTAGTTACGACCACTTCAAGTCGGTCCAAAACCATCTTGAACTATGTGGACTTTGATCCTTGCCAAGGCAAGGTACGTAGGAATCCTCCCTGAGGTTCAATCCCAACAACCACTAGGAATCCTAGAGTGTAATCCCCACAACCATCCCGAACTATGTGGACTTTGATCCTTGCCAAGGAATGGTATGTAGGAAGCCTCCATGATGTTGAATCCCAACAACCACCAGGTAGCCTCGAGTGTAAGCCCCACAACCATCCCGAACTACGTGGAATTTTATGCATGAATTCTAGACTGGGTACGTTGGAATCCTCCATGAGGTTCAACCCCATCCAGTGGTAAGCCATTGTGACCGCATCCAGTGGTAAGCCATTGTGATCCCCATCTAGCGGTAATCCGTTGTGACCTCATCCATTGGTAAGCCGTTGTGATCCTCATCTAGAGGTAATCCATTGTGATTCCATCCAGCGGTAAGCCATTGTGACCCCAATCAGTTGTGAGCCGCTGTCACCCCCATTCAATGGTAATCCATTGTCAACCATAATCAATGGTAAGCTATTGAAATCCCCCGATTGATGGTAAGTCATCTTCAGATGAACTATGTGGACTTTGATTCCCGACCATAGGGATACATAGGAAGCCTCTTTGAGATTCGAACCCTAGACTCATTACTCATCCTGATCTACCTATCGATCCCACGTGTTCTGGGAAGATCATGCCCCAACCTAGATGTTCTATTTACTCTAGATCACATCCAAGTGTTAATTCTCATGGGTCGCATCCTTAGGTGTCCCATAGCTTCATGAACTACACGAAAATTGATTCCCTGCCACAGGGATATATAGTCAGTCTCTTCGAGGCTCAAGCCTAACATCACCATCATCATAAAGTAGACTCCATCTCATTCTCCATCCACAACATTTAACCATTACTAATACTTCATGATTCTTATCTGGACCACCACATCTCGGTGAGATCATGCCAATTCACTGCCCAACATCAGTGTTTTCCCCAGGGGTCACACCCATCTGATACACTCTAGTCAGTGTTCCGATTATCTCGATCCATCTATCCTAAAAACTAAACCTACGGAATACCTTGTTTTAAATATGGGATGATGAGGAAAACCTTAGATATGTGCCTATGAAATAAAATTTCCCGCATTCGACGTGGGATTCCTTGGGCTTCCGCGCCCTCGAGAAGCCCAATAATAAGGGTAAGAAACCCAGATGCACTAGTGTTCCAGCATCCGGACACGCCAGTGATGTCTAACGTGACAACTCCCCTGACCGAAGGTTGCTTCCTTGACCAGACCCCCAGGAATGTCCTGACAGAAGCAGTTTAATTAACTGGTGTCCATGAAGATATTGCCCTGGGAAGAGTCTCACGAACAATGTCTTTAGTCTATAAGGGAGACACTGACTAGGTGACAAGTTCTGAGGACTAATCCAGGAAAAGAAGAAATGATATCCCATCATACCATTTTGATCATGGATAAAATTTCCTTGGATAAGGAATGTATACCGCCCGCCTTTGGAAAGCAGGAATGTGGGGCAACAGTCAGCACGTCATCTTTATCCTTTGATAGACGGACGCACGCTTTCTGATGAATGTGTTGGAAACTAAAATGGTGAACCCTACGTGAATGATATTCTCCTTAATATAGAGATTAATAGAGTTTGAGAAATCAGTGGATTAACCTGTCACTGGATCCAGCTATTCGACGTTGGGTCCCACCAAGAAAATAGCGAGCCTGGCGTGAATCTCACCAGAAGATGGGGCAGTCAAAATATTGGACATCCTGATCTGTGACATTGTCAGTGTGGATACATCTTACCAGCCATGGAAGATGGAATGGAATTGGGGAACTGGTCGTCAATTCCTTTTCTTTTCAGCACTAATGGTTTAATCCCCCAACATTTCAGGAACCAAGATACTACAGGATTTCGATCACAGCCTGTCCACTGATATAGGGTCAGGGTCAATGCCAACACAATAGTCTTGCATGACTTTACCACTTTTGTGACTTCCACCACATCTACAAAAGTTAGGCGCCCATGCCCCATCTCCCCATTGGAATTCATTCAGCATAGGGTGACTAATAACCTTGTATGCCTGTAAGAGGAGGAGGGGATCATCCTGACTCAGGATATGGCCCGACAAGATCTAGAGGTGTCTATTCCTCATCACCCCTGCTGCCCCATTGGCCGTTCAGGGATCCACTTCTCCCCACTACAACAGAAAATCGTTTCAGGACCCTCTCCCCGGAAAGCCAGGAAAAATCCCCACCTATATAGATGAGGTAGGGGGTGTTTGGGCTATCTCAATCAGGATCCCTTTTTAGGGGCCCCAAAGGAGAGATCCCAATATGCCACTCTAGCACTGCCATACAGTCCCACGAGCCGAGGAGATAGTAAGCCATGCTCCTGCACCGTTGGCTCCAGTTCGGTTAACCTGACACCAGCGTCGAGAATAGGCCGAGGAGGATGCCCACCAAAATGCATCAATGTCAGCAACTACTGTGGATCGGGCCACCACCAATATATATCATCAACCTCTTATGTATGCGGAGTATTGGGACTTGTATAACCAGCCCAGATCGAGGCCCCAACTACCCCACGGGTAGGTTGGGTCGACTCTCTTGGCCGCAGGTGCAGGTAGTGGCCGCCAGTAGTACGAAGGCCCTCCCTGTACCACCACCATGGAGAAAGTGGGTCCTCCCTGCTTCCAATATCAGCATGGAGGTCCACCTCGTGCTACCCTTAGTCCGAATGAGGGAATTCCCCATGATGGTGACTCCCAGCACTGAATCCTCACCTATTCTCATTACATCGGGTATGGAGTCATCCCTCCTTCCACAGACTGCCAGTGTGAGGATGTGGCACATCCAGTCAATCTCCAGCATGGGGGGCCTCCACATGTCCTCACGATAGTCGGTTAATGTCCTTATTGCCTTGGTAATCAGAGGGGTGAAGGACAACTTCTCTTCACCAGCACCCTGCACGGTGGTCCTACCCGTGTTCGTCTTGGCCCGTACAAGGACCTTCATCGTGCTGATGTCGCTAAGGGGAAACAAGCATGGAGGTCTTACCCTTGCTCATATCGGTTCGAGTGGAGGTCCTACCTACTCTGACACTTCCCATAGAGGTCCTCCCCGTTTCCCCTTTTATATTAGTCCCGATGATCCTCGCACCCTAGGTTACTCAGACGGAAGTCCTCTCCACCCCAACATCAGTATGGCTGAAGGTCCTCCTCTTGCCAGAAATCTACCATTTCCTATAGAACAATCCCGGGGTAGGAGGGTTGGTCATCGCCACCATAAAAATAACACTGAGAAGATTCAAACTGAGATCAAACCAGTTTGCTTCTCAGATTCTAAAGCGGAAGATGACTCAGTGATGGAACCCCCGCCTAGATCCTCCGTGTCAAGTGCTAGGGAAGGAACAACGCGCTTCCGCCTAATAATCCTAGAATGTGAGGTCCATAGGATTTTCACCTCCCTCCACAGGTATATCTCAGAGGAATAAAATTTGGCAGCTCCACAAGTTACGGCCATGAAATATTTTCCATCATCAATAGAAGGACTCTCTAGCTCGACTAGAGATCACAAAGATCTATTCTGGGGACCAATGATGGACGAACATCAGTGTGGTCCATCGCCAACAGCCATAGTCCCTACACCAATAACTTATATAGTCAACCCATCCTACCGTGATGCCATGGATAAGTCACTACACTCTTCGGAGGATATCCTGAGATGCGGCGTTTTTTCATCTCACTCATCGTATTCTCTACCGATCAGCCTGCCTTCCCAGTGGTTTGCATAAGTATCACTACCAGTTCCCAAGCTACCTCCAGTAAATGAGTGGGGAAATGAAGGGACAATCCCTGAATCTGAGCCTAGGATCTTATGGGATATCCTCATAGCAGACCACTTCCCTGAGATGTTTTGGCCAGTTGTAGTGCCAAATGTTTGTGAGCCAGAATCCCTCAACCAAGAGGAAGTAAAGTGTTTACATTAAACCCTATGGGAGACTCATTCCCATATTTCTCATCAGTAAGTGCTTACCCTAAGAGCCTAACATATTTCGAGGACATTGGAGAACAATGTCGTCTGGTTGATTTGGCCGCACTCCCGGTGGCCTAGCGCCCTGAGTCACTAGGTCGCCGTAGGGCCCCCCAGCAATGGTGCGTTCACAGATTCAGGGTATTCCACATGATTATCAAAGAGGATTCTCCCCACATACTGATATGTGCTTGGTGGAATTATGCTTCCCTCCTCTCCAGTCCTATCCGGCAATAACCCAATTTTCTAGGCGACATAGAGGATAGGCTTCCAGGAAGGCTCGTGGTTAGCATGGCCAACCTGCTGGAGGGCGAGAACAATCTAGATCTTCTTAGAGAGGAACCACCCCCTGAGGGAGTTTCACACTTTTGGGATCCATCATGAAGGATTAATATTAAACATAGGAATATGCTGGGTCTTCCCAAGCCCTCTGAGGAACTAGTCCTTAGTTGGAATCCCAACAAGATCAAGGAACACCTCGGAGCGGCCAAACCCTCCAACCCATTTGGATCAATGCAGAAGACTGAGGAAGACCCCAAAATGCTGTACTGCGTCAGAAACTCACTAAACAGAAGAAGATGGTCGGCAACCTTCTAGATGAACACACTACAGAGTGACGGCTGGACTACGACAATCCTATGTTGGGGAAGCAGGGGAAGGCACAACTTCCCCTCGACGAATTGCCTCCAGTTGACCCTAACCTTCTTGCCCATCCAGATAGGGTTGAAGTGGGAACATATGGTAAGAGGTCATGGTATTTCTCACCAAATTCTCCTAAACGGCGTGAAAATCCTCAATACCCATCTCAATTTCCCCTAGCTACTCCACAGGTCATTCCATTTGTTGTTCCACGATCCGCTGGGCATGATTATCATGTTGAAGAACCAGCCAACAAAGTAGCGGTTAGGGATCCCCGTCAAGACAGGAACCTCCATCCGGAGGATCCAATGGCGGAACTCATCACCCACATCAAAGCTTTAGAGACTCAACCAGGGGAAATCCCACCTGATGGAAAGATATACCCAATATGGGTGGATGATATGCCTATACACCCGAGTTTTTATAATCCCACCTTTTCCTCCTTGAGAGGGACAAGGGACCCACCGCAGCACGTGGCCCACTATATCTCAAGATGTGGACCCATGTTGGGAACTCCAGCGCATCATGAATCTACCAAGCTCTGATGTTTCATACACACATTGGAAGGGCCTCCATTTTTCTGGTACAACCAGATTCCCATCAGGTCATTGGTCAGTTGGGAGGACCTCCATAGGCAATTCCTCTTCTTGTTCAGTTCTACCACTCTAAAGATGAGTATTACAGAACTCTTCAAGTTATATAAGAGGCCCGATGAGCGCATTCCTGACATTGTTTCCAGGGGAAAGGACTCACATACTCTCTTGACATACCACTGACTCAGGTGAAATTATTGATGATGTGAATAGGGAACATCAAGATGGAATCAATACCCTCTTTGATCACCTAGAACTACACCTGAGGGATTCTGAGAATTCTTTAATAAGTCCCATTTCCTAGAGGAAGCCATATAGCAGTCTAAGTAGGCATATCCACTGCCTCCTACAATCCCCTCGAGAAGGGACACCAGGGCGGACCCCACCATAGTGGATCAGATAAATTCCCCTAGGTGACTAGAGTTGTTTCCAGTAGAGCCACCTTCATAGGCTCGTAGAGTCCCTCCACCTCAGGCGCATCCAATGGCACAACAAAGCCCACCATAGAATCGGCAGGTGCCCCCGCGCAATGCGCCACCACTGCCTTGGCGAGGTAACCAATTTCCACCTCCTCGATAGGCTCCTCCAACCTCATATCAAGGTCAAGCTCCCAGGGGCCCCTTTCTGGACAGGAGAAACTGTACCTACTCGTTCAATGAGGCATAGGTCCCCAGTTACTTCCGTAGTGCCTTGGATCTGGGGATTCTATGTTTTTTGGAGTGCCGAAGGATAGAAGAGGGAAACCTCGCTGATCTCCCTAATTACTTCCCCAATCACTGGATCCTGGGTTACACTCTCACGCACTACTATGTGTTTAAATATTGGATTCAAGACTAGGTAGATAACAAAATAGTTCGTTTATGCTTAGCTTCGACATAGGTGGCATGTGTCTTCATGGGGCCAGACAACAGTAGTGACAACGAGGGTGAGTGGAATCATGTTTCCAGTTGCGGGTTCAAAAAGTATGATGACTAGATGGCTTGTAAAATAGTCTCTCATTCCCATGGTGTTATACGTACACACCTAAATTGGCCATAGCCTTCATAATCCTTAATAAATACTTATGAATCATTGTCTCAGTTGTTCTCCTCCTAGAAGAACAAACTCCGACCGTGTAAGGGAAAGAAAAGTCCCCCGCCAATGCCATTGTCATACCATACTATCAGAAAATTCATGCCCCCAGAGATTGTGATCCCTACCAGAATCCGCCCAGTTGTGGAAGAATCTTTGAGTGACATTCAATGGTACGCCTCAGTTAACATCGTAGAGATGGTAAACCCCTACAAGATTCTTTAAAATTAGGAGTGCCTGGAGGATCCCCCAACATCCCTGGCCATCATCAGCGTCGATGGAGCCATGACTATATGGGTCGTCAATGTACCTTGGTTAGTACATCCAGCCAGAATGTGCATGGAACCGAAACTAGATAGTTGTCCCACTGCAGAGATTAGTGTATGAAACCCTCTCATATGGCGACATCAGGACCTCCTTTGCCACCTATCGTGTCATTGGATTAGGCAGATCCACCATGAACACATCACCACAAGCCATGTCCTACAACAGGCTGATCTCAGTCATTTAGATCTCATCCTGTAGCAACTCCGTAGGCTTCAACTACTGAGTAGAGGGATATTCCAAGTACCCGTCATTCGCCAACCCAATCAGCAGGGCCCACCATACCTATTATCATAGAGAGACCTCTTATAGAAATAAGTTCACACCTGACATGGATTTATGATGTTCTCATGTATCTTTCTATCGTTCCAGCAAGGATCTCCATCTTAGTGGTCCTTCCCCTATCATCATATATGCATGAGGCCCTCACTGAGGCTTTAAGAATCCACCTACAGTTTGAGACAGAGGTAGCAGCTGCAGAAGACTTTCATGCTGAGGTGGTCGAGAATGCTGAATGACAGGCCATAATTTCATTCTCTGGAGAAGATGAAGGCCCTCCCATACTGGGGCACATTCTCACACTTTACATCACTAACCATTTCAATGGCATAGAGGTTCATCGACGTCTTGTTGACACGACCTCTGGAATCAACCTAATCCCGAATTGGATACTGCGAAAATTGGGATTGTTCGAATATAATTTGAGCCCCTATAACCTAAGAATCCAAGGTTATGATAGGATGGAACAAACCCCGATCAACAAGATCCACTTGAAGACCCAGTTCGGTGACCTACTTTCCAACACTGAGTTCATGGTTGTCTACCAGGACACCTTCTACAATGCATTTTTGGGAAGGCTATGGCTCCACCTACATGCGGTAGTTCCCTCATCATATCACCAGTGCATCATGTACACCCTAAATAGTCGAGTGGGCATGCTTTAAGGTGATGTGTCTCCCTTTCCCTCTTGTGAATCCCACTACCTGGATGCCGACTACTATAAGTTCAATGAAAAGAAGATTTAGACTAATGATTTCGAGCATACTATGGCTGCGACTGACCCTTGGATAGATCTAGATGATGCCTACATCATTCCAATCCACCGATTGGATGCTAAAAACTCAGAAATGGGGAAATGATTCTTTGTTTCTAGAATGAAGGGGGTGGACGTTCCCAAGTCCACAAGATGTTGGATGATCACTTCATACTCCTATATAAATCTGGATCATGTGATCCCAGAGCCTCTTACTCCTATAAAATATCGGGATGTCCGCCCCATTAAATTGGAAATATGCCATACTTGCTTGTTTTTCTAGGCTAGAATTAACTGGTTCAAGTTTATGTGACACTATTTCTTCGATATCATCATGTTTGGCCCCTTGGAATGAAGGCCATATGGGATCCGATCGACATCCTTCATCGCTACGGTTGCGACAACACAAGATTCCTCCGAAGTAGTGTCCACTGCCGCTCAGGCAGGTACTGGCCTCTAGTCGGTATCTTCCAACTCAGAAGAGATTTCTCCGACTAAGGATTCCCCCTCCATAGGTGAAGAAGTGGATTTAGAGGATTCTCCCCCCTCCTTTGAAGAGGGCATCTCCACCATGGTTGATGAGTTGGTACAGGTGAACCGTGGTAGCGAGGCATACCCGAGACCCACATTGATTAGTGCCACCATGCCCATCGAAGAGAAACATCAATACATAGACCTACTAAAACAACACCATGATGTGTTCTCCTATAGTTATGATGGGATGCCAGGACTAGATCCCCAGGTAGTCGTCCACTGCCTCGGTCTCCCGGAAAATCATCACGGGTTCAAAAAGACTCACAGAAAGATACACCCTTCGCACAGTGCCATGGTTGAGACAGAAGTTGATAATCTCATCAGAGTCAATTTCATTAAGTAGGTCCAGTGCCCCAAATATCTATCCAACATTGTGCTAGTCAGGAAGAACAACAGATAGATCATAGTCTACATCGACTTCTGAGATCTCAACAGTCACTGTCCGAAGGATGATTTTCCCCATCCAGTGAAAGAATTGTTGATCGATGCTACAATGGGATTCCAAGCCGTCTCCTTCATGGATGAGAACTCCAGGTATAACCAGGTCCAAATGGACCCTAGGATGAGGAGTCTACAGCTTTCTGGGCACCACAAGAAACATATTGTTACCATGTCAGGCCATTCGGTTTAAAAAATGCATGTTCCACCTATCAGCGGGCTATGCATCGCATATTTAAGACGATCCTCGGAATGTTGCTGGAATGTTATGTGGACGATCTGGTGGTCAAATAATTGCATCATCGATACAATCTCAGATACCTAGAGAAAGTGTTTGGCTTCCTCCATTTCTGTCACCTGAAGATGAACCCATTGAAGTGTGTGTTCGGTGTCACCCTTGGAATGTTTCTTGGCTTCATTGTTAGATACAGGGGAATTGAGATCGACCAAGAGAAGATCAATTCCATTAGCCATATGTATCCTCCAAGAAACATTCGAGAACTTTGTGGTTTCCAAGGCCACCTTCCCAAAATAAACCGATTCATTACAATTTTGGCCGGAAAGTGTAAGCACTTTTCTCGGCTCATGAAGAAAGGCACACTCTATGAGAGGGCTGAATAATTTCAGAATGCATTTGAGTAAATCAAGTAGTATCTACTCTAGCCTCCAAATTTAATGCCACCTATCTCTGAAAAGTCACTGGTCCTTTATGTGACCACCCTAGAATGATCTCTCAGCACCCTTCTCACCCAGAAGAACAATGAGGGAATGGAAAATAGCCTCTACTCCCTCTGCTGCATGCTCCTCGATATGGATACTAGATACTCCCCTATTTAGAAGAGCTCCCTTACACTCATATTCATAGTATAGAAGTTTCAACATTCCTTGGAACATCTTGAGGTATAATTGGTGTCTTGGGTAGATCCCCTGAAGTATATCCTGAACTGCCCCTGTTGATAGGCTGACTAGCTCAGTGGGTGGTAATCCTTCATCAATTCAATATAAGGTTCATCCCATAGAAGGATATCAAAAGAAAAGTGTTGGAAGACTTCCTTGCCACCCATCTAGCTCCTACAGACCTATCCTCAGACCTCAATTTTTTCGATGAAGTGATTCTCTCTGTAGAACAAGCCATTTTGTGCTGGAAAATTCACTTTGATTTCCCTTCTTAGAGCCCCATTGGAAGGAGGCTCAATGAACCCAGCCTCAACAGAGTAGGCCTTGGTATCATCTTCATTTCCCCAACACAAGCATTTCTGCAATACTTTTTCCTATTGTCAGAAGGCTACACCAATAATGAGGCAGAGTATCAGACTCTCATCACTGGCCTCGAGATAGCCCTCAATATTGATGTTCCCCATTTGCATGTGAATGGGGAATCTGAACTAGTCATCAAGCATATCAACGGTGACAATGTAATTAGAAAGCCAGATCTCGTACCATTATTGGAACACACTCTCTAGCTAATGGACTAGTTCCCATATCAACTAGAAGTTACTCATGTCCCCCGATCTCAGAATGGTTGAGTTGACACCATGTCCATTATTCCCGCATCACTTGCGAAGCCTAAGAAGGATGACATGATTATACTTTGGGCACATCGAAGAGTCATTTCACCTATCACTCCAGGTGATGATAACAGCTAGTGGGTAAGCCAACTTACCACTAGAGCCTCCACACCAGGACCCCCAGGTCCCCTAGATGTAGTGATTGAAGTGATTTCTGACTAGAGAGAGCCCATCGTTGAGTATCTCCAGAATGGTAATCTCCCAGCAGATAGGGCCGAGCACGAGCGAATCCAACACTACACACTACAAATTACCCTCCAGGATGATCCCAATTTTAAGAGGATCCTCTACAAGCATGGGTTTGATGGGGTTATTCTTCATTGCATTCAAGGAGTCGATATTTCCTATGTCATGTAGGAGGTTCCTGCCATTTCCTATGGGGCTCATCAAACCCAGCCAAAACTATCTCACTAGATCTAGAGGCTAGGGTAATTTTGGACCTCTATGATCCATGACTACATCGAGTTCACCAAAAGGTTCCATGCATTCCATATTCTCGCTAACTTCATGCTTTAACCGCCAGAGCCTCTCCACTCCACTAAGTACTCTTGGTCATTTGATGTATGGGGGATCGATGTTGTGGGACCATATCGACCAGCAACAGATCGCCAATGAAGATTCATTCTGACTACAACATATTTCTTCTCCAAGAGGGCAGATGTAGTCCCACTCAAGGAGGACAAGACATGTTCCATCATTGACATTGTGAGCTCCAACATCATCTATCACTTTGGTGTCCCTCATACAGTCCTCACTGATAATGGTATGAACTTCCGAGCAGATGACTTGAAGAAGTTGTACGCTAAGTACAATATCTAGTCTAACAATACCTCCCGATATCATGCACAAGAAAATTGGTTAATCGAGGAATTCAATAAAACACTCTGTAATATTCTGAAGAAAATGGTTGTCCAATATAAGAGGATTTGGCCAGACAAGCTCCCCAATTCCCTCTGGTCTTATTGGACAACGACCCATAATTCCACTAAGGTTACCCCATATTCCCTGGTATATGGGACGAAGTTCATCCTACCTATCGAGATTCAATTTCCCTCATTGCGCATAACAGTCTGTAATCAATAAGAGCCAGATAATGTAGATGAAATCTATCTAGATGAGATGGAAGCACTCGATGAGAATAAGATTTGTGCTCTGCACAATCTGGAAAGGCACCAGAACAAGATATCTAGAGCTTTCAACAAGAATGTTCGCCTCTACTCCTTCTTTCAAGGAAACTTGGTATTGGCCATGAGGGCATCAATGATACCTGGTAGGAAACCACCCAAGTTGAAACCCAAATGGGAATGACATTACATTGTTCACAAGGTTTACTATAATAGAGAATACTCACTGGTTACAATGGATGGTGAGTGTATAACTCCCCCACCAATGCCATGTTCCTAAATAAATACTTTGGATGAGCCACTATTTCACCACGATTCTGCACAACCTTAAAATGTACGGTCCTGCACGACCCCAAACTACATGATGGTCTGGCACAACCCTAAACTACATTATGGTCCTACATTACCTTAAACTGTCCAGTCCTGCACGACCATAAAAAGTACGGTCTTGCAAGACCTTAAACTGTGTGTCATCTTGCAAGATGTTAAAATGCATCTGAAGAACTATGTATGGATTCATTCCCATCTTCTTGGGATATGTAGGAACACTCAGATGCCTCATCTTGAGTCTAGCCCCTAGTTTCCCCTTTGACTACCCCCATCCTAGGCATAGTTCTTTTGGAGGATCCCACATGGCGTCGTATAAGAGTTTTTGTCCCCACCCATGTCAGGATTATGATGATTCAACCATGTTCCCTCCTTCGTTCTTATAATCCTCCCATGTCTTTATCGCATGACGTTAAACTTCATGGACCTTTTTGAACTATGTGAGGATTGATTCCCATCCTCATGGGATATACAGGACTGCTCGAACATTTCATCCGTAGGCCCAACCCCAAACATCGGGACCACCCATTGGGATGAAAAACATGGTGTGGTGTGGGATTTTTCCCTTATTCACCTCAAGTTCGTCATGACCATACCATGTATCCCTCTCCTCTGAATATCTCTATCTCTTCTATTGTTTAACATTATTTGAAATTTCACAGGCGTATTTATGATCTACAAACCTTATAACTTGGGTTTCCATTATCTTTCACATCTGAAGGCCCCCCCGAACGACAATGATACTTAGTCTAAGGCTCTCCTATTGTTTAAGGCCAACACTCTCAAGGGTTTTTGGAAACAAATCGATACGAGTCCCACATTGTGAATATGGTCAGTGGTAGACGATCATTTTGTGTTCACATTTTAAGTCACATGATATAGATGCTGTGTTTTGAATCTGGTGAACAACTATCCTTTGTCATTTTCACAACCTCTATATGTCCCCAACATGGAGTGTAGTGGTTCATTCTGCCCCATCGTCTCTCCAAATCTCGGTCTGCCTCAAGTTGGAGTGCAATTACAGCTATCGAACCCTCATGTAATGGGGGGTATCCTAGTCCTACTCCTTTTTTCTCACACCGAGAATTACTCACATGGGCTTAAGAGTTATGAAGGTAATGACCACATGAGAGATCATATGGCTACAATTGGCCAAGGCGCCCAACCTCAGGTCCTTAGACCCTTTCGGCCCCCTGGCCTGAGTTCTCATTTAGGATTTTTTGGTGTGGTATGGACTCACATCTTTATTCATGTCCGGATATTTTTCCATGCTGCACATACCCCCATTGAGACATCCCTCCATTCATTTTCCTTTCCATGAGAACTATCCATGCCATGATTTTTAATCCCTATCATTTGGGTTTCCATCATCTTCTATATCCAAAAGGACCCCCTAAATGACATGGATGATCTTCCCAAGTGGTCTCATACCATTACAAGCTAAAATACTTGAATATTGCTAGCGGAAAATTGATACATGTCCCATGTAGAAAGTATGTTCAATGGTCAACGCTCAATTGTTTTCCACGAATTATGGCCACACAAGGGTGGACAATGTGTTGTGAATCTGGTCAATAGTGGTCATCTGTCATCATTTCTATTTTGTGGTCTTCCATAGGAACGATGATTTTCCCTCTTTGTCCCTTGCATATGACATTAAAATAGGAAAACACGGTCCGAGCTCTATGACCCTAAACTGTGATCACCATCGTCCTCACTGCAATAAGTTACACTACAAGCTAGCCGTGACTTTTTGTTTGAGGCCTAGCCTCAGGTCCCTCGACCATTCCATTAATGGCCCATGTTATCACTTAGGATTGTATTTTGTGGTATGGGATTTTGTCCTCATTCAAGTCGGGTTACTCGTTGTTCCATACACATAAATGTATGAGATATCTTGGCCCAATATTTGTCCTTACCTTCATGCCATTAAACTACAGGACACCCCCAGAACTATGTATGGCTTGATTACCGTCCTCATGGGATACATAGGAATACCCAGACATTTCTTTTTCGGGTCCATCCCCATCTCTTAGAATCCTCCATATCATTTTGGACCCTTGGCCCATGTTCTACCAGAAGAGGGGTATATGGTGTGGTATGGGATTATTCCCTAATTCATGTCAGGTTTATAACAACCACACTGCATACCTCTCTCTCCTGAGTGGCCTTCGCTCCCTTTCCCTGCTCTCATATCTTTGTGTCGGCTACCCTTAAGTAATGTTCCTCTGCCCTCTTCGGTGATTCACCAATTGGTCCATGAGTACTCTTGTCTAGAACATGGAGTGTCAGATTTTACATGGATACAATTTCACCCATTTTTCAGGTTTCGTGTTCCCCTTCATTTGGGATTTCCGTTATCTTCCATAGGATATGGGACCCCAAAATGGCATGGATGCTATGCCTATGGCCTCTCCAACCATTACATGCCAACATCCTTAAGGGGTTCAGATGAAAAATCGATACAAGTCCTGCGTTGTGAATATGGTCAATAGTCGATGCTCATTTGTTATTCCCATCTCAGGGCATAGGATATAAATGCTGTGTTTCAAACATGGTCAACAGTTATCCTCCATCATCACGCCAACCCCTTGAAGTCTGGAATGTTGCTTACATGATTCACATTATTTTCCACCCCACCATGTCCAAATAGAATTTCAATGCTCCTCATACTATCCCTTATTGCACATTTTCATGTTAGGAGAACAAAGCCGTGATAAGTGATCATTCAAGGATCCACATCTACTTCTCTATGGTGTGTTCTAGGTATTGAAAAAAACATATTCTACCCTTTTTTCCCACACCGATTTTGACTCACGTGGGCTTAGGAATTGTATTGAGGTATGTGCCTACTTGGAAGGATTATGCCACTCTGGTTCGAGCTCTAAATCCTTATACTAAGATATCTTTTAGAACTATGCACGACTTGATTCACATTCTGATGGGATATGTAGGAACACTTGGATATCTCGTCTACGGTTCAAGCACAACTGAGGGCCAACCTCTCCTATACCATCTCCTTTACCATTTTCTGGACCCTTGGCCATGGTTTCCTCCTCGGAATCATGCATGGTATGGTGTGGACCCCATCCACATTCATGTCAGGTGTGATTTATCACGCCATGCACATTCCCTCAATAACATCATATCTTCGGTATATGTCTGATCCATATGACTTTAAACTATTATTCCTAGACCCACATGACTTTAAACTATTATGTCTATACCACACACCGTTAATGTGAATTGTTGATTCTATTACATGACCCTAAAAATGTGACATTATCGTCCTGACCACATGATGAAAAACGGTACAACACTGTGATATCCTCACTTGAGGGGGGCATCATGTTTGGTATCAATCACACATCGTACCATTTATCAATGCCTGCATATGACTTGATGCTTGTGGCGACGCCTAGACATTCTTTCCTAGGTCCACTTCGTCAAACAAACAACACTCATTCATCCTAAAGGACCAACAAGATCTATCAAATGCAGCTTCTTTTGGTGCAAGGGCACAACCCGCACAACCTTATTATCTATGGAAGTGGTATCTTACCGTTCCATTTCTAGAACTACATTTGGCTTGATTCCCATTTACATGGGATACGTAGGATGCCTAGACATTCTTTCTTCAGGTCCAACCATGTTTCTTGGAAACCTCCTTATCTTCCTGCCCCTACCCTGAGTCCTCTAGATGGGAGGGTATGTGGTGTGGTACGATCTTATGTACTCATTCAAGTCGAGTTTATAACAACCACTCCACATACCCCTTATTATTGAGAGCTATTCATCCCCCTATTCTACACTCATCGTTTCGAGTCGGATGCTCTTAAGCTGAGCCCCTCGACCCTCTTTGGCAGTTCAACAATGTTCCCAGAAGAACTCTGGTTTAGAAACTATGGTGTTGGATCTTACATGGAGATGTTATCGCCCATCCTCATGATTCATGATCCCATTTATTTGGTTTTCCAACACCTTTCACATCCAAAAGGGCCCCCGAATGGTATGGTTACTCCACCAAAGGGCTTTCCTATCAGCTCGAGAAAATGACCTCGAGGATCTTGAATAAAAAATTGATATATGTCCCGCATTGTGAATATGGTCAGCGGTCGATGCTCATTTGTTGTTCCCATTTCAGGTCACACGATATAGATGCTGTGTTTCGAACACAGTCAACAATTATCCTCCATCGTCACTCCAACCCAATCAATCCGAAAATATTGGTTACATGATTCACATCATTTTTCACTCCATCATGTCCAAGTGGAACTTTGACACTCTTAGTACTATCCCTCAGGGTGCATTTTCACATTAAGAGAACAAGGTCACGGTATGGTGTTATTTAGGGTTCCGTACCAATTTCCCCTTCATGGTTATTCCACATATTGCAACTACCTTGTCCACCTTTTTTTCCCACATTGAGAATAGCTCATGAGGGCTTAGGGGTTCGTTTGAGGTTTGCACCCATTTGGAAGAGTTACACTTCTCTTTAGTTTGAGTTCTATTAACATAAACTAATATCACTCTACATCCTTTCTGCAAGACGTTAAACTGCACGACATATCCTATAACTACGTATGGATTGATTCTTATCCTTATGAGATACGTAGGACTGCCTAGAAACATTGTCTCCGGGTCCAGCACCAGCAATCTAAAACCATGTCCTTTCTTTCGGCCCCTCGGCCTAAACTCTCTTGGGAACATGTGGTGTAGCGAGTACCTCATGGTTCCTCATTTACATCAGATTTGTGCAATGGTCATACCATGTTCCCCCCATTTCTTTTCCAAACCTGGTCCAAGTCCTATGACCCTAAACTAAGGTCTCCCTACGGTAATTATGCAATGGGTTCGACTACTTCACTGCCCTCTTTCTAGTCCATTAAATCATGCAACCCCAATGGAACATCCTATGACCATTAAGCTGGAAGCATGAAACATCAAGACCCTTGTCCTTGTTGGCGGACTCGACTCCCTTCATATGATACATCTTATTGTCGTACATAGATGCATTGTGGTATCCCCTGAAGTGAGGAATTTTTACAGGGACTTTCCCTCATTCCATGTCCAAGATTCTTGAGCCCTTTATTTGGATCCTCATCCTCTTCCATGAATGAAGGGACCCCCTTTTTAGCCTGGTCTCATGCCACATTGGCGTACCTACCATCATGGGACAATGTCTCTAAGAACCTCAGATGACATTTACGACGGGTCTCGTGTTTTGAATATGGTCAGTAGTCAACCCTCATTTGTCCCTCCCCATTCTAGGATTATATGAAACATATAGTCTGTTTCAAACATGGTCAACAGTTATCCCCTATCGTCACACCACCATCATTATGGTCCAGATCTCGAGCATTATGATTCACATATTTCTACTTCCTTATGTTCAAGTAGAATTCCAACATACTCTTATTTACCCATCTGCGCATCTAAGTGCGTTATATAGGTAGGTCATTTTCATTGGGACATCATCCACCTAGTGTCCCAGCGCCCCTATCTTGTTCCTTCCTGGGTTAGGAAAGTCTCATCAATATTTCTTATTTCCCACATCAATCATGACTCATGTGGGATTATTTGTTCTGGAAGGATGTGTACTGGCACAATCATGTAACACATGCCTTTCTTCATCCCACATGACATCAAACTATGCTCGCAGGACTACATGTGGCTTGATTCCCATTCTCATGGGATATGTAGGAATGCCCAGGCACTTTGCCTCGGGCCCAACCTGACTTTCACTTTTGTTCCCTTGACCTAAATAACATCATTTGGGGATACGTGGTGTGGTGTATAATCCTTATGTCCTCGTTCATGATGGGTCTATAGCTACCTCACCACATTATGCCTTCCTGGAATATTCCCTTTCACTTTTTATCCTATCATATGACGTTAAATTTCATGATCCCACATGTCCGTGATGCATGAAACTAAACTATGGTTCTACCCTGAACAAATTCAGGATACCCCATATTAATCATGGGATGCACCAGATCCCTTTCCAAATAGGTCCTACTCAGAAGTATGTTTGATCCATGATCATATGTATACACCCACCTAATGTTCCTTCATCATAGTGGCACGATTTCAATAGTGTTAGACACTATTTGAACAACCCATCAGTCCAAATCTAGGCTTTGTGTTCCCGTTATTCGCACCCTCATCCTCTTTCACATATAAGGGAACCCCCTAAAAATATGGATGCTCATCCTATGGCTCACCTGCTATCATGGTCCAACATTCTGGAAAACAAATGGATGAAATTTAGAGTTAGGCCCCATGTTTCGAACATGGTCAGTGGTCAGCCCTTATTTGTTATCCCCATTTTAGGATAACATAATAGGATTCTATGTTTTGAACATAGTCAACAGTTATTATTCATTTTCACACCATCGTACAGTGTTCCAAATTTTGGGTATCGTGATTCACACATTTCCCTCCCCTATGCTTAGATTAATTCCAACACCCCTGGCATTACCCCGCTCGCGCACTAGTTCACATTGGGGAAGTGATGATTTGACTGTTTTGAGGTCCCCATCCTCCAGACGGTCCTCCCCCTTTTTCTTTTAGGGAATCCAGATTGGTTGTTCAAATCCCTCAGATTCCCAAATCCTGGTTTTCACTCTTACATTTGGGTGGAATAATAATGTGGTCATCCCATGTTTCTCACACCGGGCCCGACCCACGTGAGCTTAGGGATTGATCACTAGACACTCCATGAATATGAAATGAATTCAATAAACCAATACTAATAACATAAATCATGCATGAGTTTTTCATAAAAAAATCCAATCATGAACGTACTTTCAAGGGGTTTTAATCATTACAGTACCTGAGGGTCGATCCCTTCCATGGACTGCTTAACCCCGTCAAAAGAGCGTTCCATCTACACAACCCTATAGAATGTGGTGTCCAAGATTTTATGTCACCTATTAAGCTCCTTCTACTCCTCATAAGCGATGGGGTGTAATTCATTATCCATGATCTGGTCCCACTCTACGTCGGGTCGGATGAAGGTCCTTTTTATAGAGGCTTGCATCATGCGCTCTTCGTCCTCTGGAAGCTAAGACTTCAATCACAATATTAACTCCGATTATGCATTGAGGGAGGTTGAGTGATCATCCACTTGGATCTGCAGCTTCTGAACCTCGTTTTCAGCCTCCCAGAGCCACTTGATGTTCACCACTTTCCTTCACTGCCATCCCACATTGAGGCCATTGTCATACTCCCGAATAATCTCCACCATAAAATCTCAGATGAGCATGTGGGGACGCTAGGCATCCACTCCCCCAGCACACAGTTCACACAACCATGAATTAAGTCTATCAATCTAATCCAGCCATTGTACGTGGGGGGTCTCATCAATGAAGCACTTGATCAGCTTTCACAATTGGTGAAAAACTATTTTTTTATCCTCATCATTAGAGGTTGTCTCATCTCAGTCGGCACGGTTGGTAGGCTCATATGTAGGGAACACCCTCGAGAACTCATCAGTACGGTCTACATCTGGTGTTTGATCAGGTATGGCGGGGCTTGGGCTGAATGATCGATCCTCATAGTCATATCCCGCCTCAATGATCATAGGTTCAGCCCTGCTAACGGTCCCACCAGTGGTCAGAAGTTCCACTTCTTGGTCGGTTTGGATCTCCGCCTTCATGATCACCAACATTCCCATAGGAAAGGCATTGCGAGAAGTCCCAAAAAACCTCTCCAAGGCGGCCCAGACCATCAGAATAACTATGCATACCAAGAGGGTCACAAATGTCGTTAGCCTGGTCAATGACCGGTAGTATTGAATTGCATGAAATGAACTTACATAGGTTGACCTCTCGGTCTCGTTACTGGTCTGTTGTAGTGGGGACCCCGATACATGGCCCTACATATATTATAGGGATCTATGAAAACTATGGGGGAGAAATATCAGGTGCCCTAGCCCCACCAAGTTCAGTAATTGCCATAGTAGGGGAAAAGATCCTGAAGGCCCTGTATCAACATCTGCTGTAGGGAAGGAGCGACTTCGGTGAATGATGTTCTCCTGCATAGTTCAAATATTAGTGAGGAATCCAAAACGACATAGAAACAAACCCTGAGTAGGGGGATAAGGATGTTACCTCAAGGGACTCTACAAACACCTCAAGATACAAACCTTGATCACCAACTTCACCTCTATCCAATGGGTTCCCTATACCGGCCTCCTCTACCAGGAGGACTTGTTAGATTCTTCTAGTAGAGGAAATCACTCTCTTAGTTAGGCAACCAATAACTGCAGAGGGGTCATTCAATCCAACAAAACCTCCACCCAGTTTGTCATTAGATGCTGGGAACCACAGGAGTGGACAAAATACTCCAAATTGGTCAGGTATCGCTCCACCTCATCCTGGGATACTACAAAGCCGTCCCCGATAGGGCCAATTCCTGGCAACACTATCCCAAAATGGTTCAAGTGTTTCCACATCTCGGATGGGATGTGGAATTTTGTATTGACATCCCAGATGTCCCAGGCCTCCTGGAAGGCAGAATTCTTCGACATGTCTATATGGTGCAGTCAATTCCCTAGAGCCTATGTGTGTATTCTATGGAATCCTCTCAGTGGCCTTCCCTCTAAATAACTCTGTTCTTATGGGAACACCAGGTCGAATGTCGTCGCTATATCCACTGTCGCTGCCTCCCCCTCAACTGGTACGGGCCTTTCCACCATGGTATCCCCACCACCGTGGGATGTCCTTGAAGCCTTTAGACCCCAACCATGAGGTTGGGGAGGCGCACCATCACTAGAAGGAACGATTGGCTACTTTAACATCTCCCCCAGGTAGGCCGCCTCCCAACTTTTGGCATACTTCTTCACCAATCCAAAGATTCCCGTGGGTGGAGGCAGCTTGTTCCACATCTTTCCATCCTTCTATGTGATCATGATACACATCTGCCTCATCACACATGGATGTTTCTCATGGAACACCCCTGAATAGACTAGTGGGGTCAGCCGCTGCATACACTGAAATTTCATCACAAATTAGTGTGGGGTGTATAGATCGCAGAGAGGATAACAGTATACTCTCACCGCCAGGACTCCAACTCAAAAGGCCAGGAGGTAGGATTGGTGCTCTTCCATTCCTTGTAAATCATTAGTTAAAGCACCCATTGGCAGCGGGAATGGATGAATATTGAATTCCTCTATCTTCCAGATGCGGTTTAGTACCGCTTTTACATTCCATTTGGATGGAAAGATCTTCGCGACATTCAGAATGGATGGGTGAATGTTTGATCCTAGAGGTGAGATGGGGTTTGGATATTCATAAACCCCCATGGACGAGCGCTTCTATCCACCCATGTAAAAGGTGGAATGGTCCGCATACCCTCACTGGCCTCTTCCCCTCGCTGATATGTCACAAAATCTTGTACAACTTGGTGAGCATAAAGATTCCAAGGTTCACCAACCCTCCTGTCACTAATATGGACGCCATGATAAATGCACATGGATGCACTCCCATTTTCGTATCTCTCACCGGTAGGATTCAACCGCAGATGAGAGCAGCGATGAATGCCGTGTACCTGACTACTAGTTGCTGCTCAGTGCTGACACTAAACCCCCACATTTCCACTTTCTGTCCTCCGGGAGCCACCAGTACGAGTGCTCCTTGCCCCATTGATCCCCCATAGGGCATGTACGAGGCCTCACCAGAAACTGTCTGTTTCAGGGAAGTTCAGAAACTCTTTGAACCACCATCTGAAGTGGACGTCTCTCACTGCTTCTTTGTCCTCTCCTAGCACCAGCTTTATCAGTTCCATTTCCAGTGGTGACATTTTCTTTGGATCCTCGCTTGCACCCATAATACTGAGGAATTCATCGTACTTCTCCCCTAGTATTCGGAACCTCGAGGTCTGGTGCACGTCCCATAAAAAGATTCCAACCTCCCCATAGTGTAAGTGGAAGGAATCGGTCCTCGATGAACACCTTATCAAAAACTCTGACATCAATTAGTTTGGTTGTCAGATTTAAAATTGGGAGGGCCAATCATCCTCATACATTCCCACTCTCCTCATCTCTACCCTAAAATCTTCACAAGAGGCACCTTCCTAGTAGGCCTAGGGATAGTCATCTGTAAAGTTGCTGCCCTGGAATATATCCCACTCATCAGACCATCCCTTCCCCAGGTTCCTTAGGGCCACCATCAATATCGTCTGGTACATAGTGGGGATGTATTCAGATGAAATTCCTTCCCATAAACATTTTTCAGATGGTTTTATAGGAAATCAATAATAATAGGTGTGGAATACTCCCAGGCATGGCCGTCAGCCACCTTGAACCACTTGCTCTAGCACGACGTGCTCCTAAAATAGTAAGCTGGTTCATCCTTACTTGATTTAGGGATGAAGACATCATCCCTCAGACAGAAGCAATACAATGGAAGCCTCTTACACAACGGATATTTCTTCTAGCTTTTCGATAGCATCTCCACCAATGAATTGTTGTTAGAGTGGCTATGTATCAACTCCCATAGTACCAAGCTATTTTCCATATTGTCCCATCGGGCATCGTCCACAAGGAACCCCTAGATGCCTCCAGGTGAGCCATTCAGTATTTACGTTTATCCATTCATTGGGTTTGGTTTTTGATTCTCTTTTTCAGAGGAAGTTTGTGGAGCTTGATCATGAAGGAAGTTGACGAAGTCCTTCCCCAACCATCAAACAGAGTTCACAGAGCGCACCGACATGAAGTCAAAGACTCGCTGCGTGCCAAAAAGTAGAAGGACTGATTTGTAGAGAGCAATCATGGAGTATGCATAGCTCCACTAATTGAGATCACTACAAGCCAAAAACGTGGAGAAGAGAAAGGAAAAAAGAGAGGCCATCTCCCCTATTTATAAGTGAGGACCTGTGATGCTTCCCGATGTGTCCGATCCATGGTGAGCTTTACGGTGTGCCAACCAATGTGCACCGATCAATCTCGCAAGCCCCTTTGCAAGTCACCTTCATGGTTAACCGAGGAATTTTGGTAGTTGAACCTATGACATTGACCCTAGTTTTCTCCTTGACTCAATGTCTAAGGGGGGGGGGGGGGGATTTTCTGATGCCAAAATCTTAGAAAAGCAGAGATCAAAGGGAAAGAATTCGGGGATGCCCTGTGAAGACCACTTGCAGAGCCCCCTGTAGCCCCGTGACCGATGAAAATCTCCCCCTTCGCGAACCCATCACGGAGAAAGGAGGCGAGATGCTCTGTGAATAGATTTTATGTTCACATTCCTACCATGGAATAAGGTGGAAGGATGCTCCGCGAACCACTTTGATGTTTGCGAACCCACCATGGAGTAAGGTGGTGGGATAATCCATGAACCCCTTTGACATTCGTGAACCCGACACAGTTCAAGTTCCATCTTCGCACCGACTGAGATCTACTTCGCAGAACCTCTTGCCTATAAATACCAGGCTCCCATCAGGCCCAATGGATGGATCCTCCGACATTTCACCGTTCGAGCTCCCAAATCATGAAGCAATTTCTTCTCTGTGGACAATGATCTTTTCAGGGTACTTTTTCATTACGAAGTGCCTTCCCCTTTGCATGAATTCCACCCCTCTTCAAAGAGGGTTCCCACTTGTGGAGCCAATGGGCCTCCGCGAAGGAAGGAGATCCCCAATAGGACTCGGGTCGTCCTGGAGCGTTTATGCGTCGTGAAGTACCCTTCATACAGATGTGACCCGCGTGCTAAGGTGTGGTCACTATGCTTCACGAAACACATTGCTTCACAATGTTTTGATTTTCAAGGCACCCTTGCTTCTTGAGGCATTGCTCCACGAATTCCTTTACACTTCGCGAAGCTCCTTCCATATACACCTAGTCCCTATGGATAGGCTAGGTGACTTCACTTCGCGAAGCACATCCCTTCATGAAGCCCCTACACTTCATGGAGCATCAGAGCTTCACAAGGCTTATACCTATGAAACCCTTTACTCTGAAACTTCTTTTTCCATGCAGCCCTTCAGGTTTGCATGAAGCAATTTCAAGGTCCATTGTGAAATTCTTCCCATTGCGTTACTTGGCCTCATGATTCTTCGCATAGGCACGCTAACAACTATTTCTTCTTCATAGAGCCACACTAACGTGGAACCCCTAATCGATCACTCCATAGAACGCCCCCTATCATGGCATTGGCGCTGCTTTACTTACCTCATGGGAGGGTAGGTATCGGTTATGTATGTCATAGGGGTGCAGAGTTCACCCACCTCATCTGAGTTGTAGGACGTTAAACTTCCAGACACCATTGTCTCCAGCACATGACCTTAAACTGTGACCTCGCCCAGTGCATCAAACGCGAGGTGTCCCATCTCAGACATTATCTACACCCACTGGTCTCTACGAGAGTGAAATAATTCCTTACATGGAATGAGATCCTATTTAGGGGAGTGGTGTTTTTCAATAGGTATTGGGGAACCACCTTGGTGGAAGCCCCTAGGTTTTATTACAGGAGGTAGCACCCATGCTTCTTCTCTCTTCCTTGGTTTCAAATCCATCTCTCTCCAGGCTTTGTCACTACCTGGGCCTCCACCCTATAGTAAGTCCCAATATCCATCACCCTGGGCTACTAACCACACATATGCCCTTATTTCCTATTTGGGCCGCTGAACACATCTAAGCCCCACTCCACTTTCCACAGAAGCACCTTCTACAATGTGATCGTCCGGACATTCCGCCCACTTTTTTCTCACACCGAGCTTGAATCACATGGGATTATAGTAAGCATCGACCATGAAAACCTCTAAGAAGCCTATAGTGTAATCCCATAACCATTCTGAACTACATGGACTTTGATCATTGACAAAAAAGGCATGTAAGAAGCCTCCCTAAGGTTCAAGCCCACCGTCCATTGGTTCTGACGACTTCACATCTATCCAAAACCATCCTGAACTATGTGGACTTTGATCCTTGAAAAGGCAAGGTATGTAGGAATCCACCCTATGGTTAAATCCCAACAACCACTAGGAATCCTAGAGTGTATTCCCCACAACCATACCGAACTACGTAGACTTTGATCTTTTCCAAGGCAAGGTACGTAGGAAGCCTCCCTGAGGTTCAATCCCAACAACCACCAAGAATCCTAGAGTGTAATCCCCACAACCATCCCGAACTAAGTGGACATTGATCATTGTATTCTAGACAGGGTATGTAATAATCCTCCATGAGGGTCAACCCCATCCAGTGGTAAACTGTTGAAACCCCATCCAACGGTAAGCCGTTGTGATCCCCGTCCAGTGGTAAGCTGTTGTGACCTCATCTAGTGGTATGCTGTTGTGATCCCCTAATAGTGGTAAGCCGTTGTGATTCCATCCAACGGTAAGCCATTGTGACCCCAATCATCGGTAAGACATTTTCACCCCCAGTCAGTGGTAAGACAATGTCACCCACAATTGAAGGCAAGCCTTTGAAATCCCCCAATCGATGGTAAGCCGTCTTCAGATGAACTACGTGGAGTTTGATTACCTGCCATGAGGATACGTCAGAAGCCTCTTTGATGTTTGATCCCATCCCTCATGAATCATCCTGATCTACCTCTCAATCCCACGTGTTTCGAGAAGATCATGCCCCAACCTGGTGGTTCTATTTCCTCTAGATCCCATCCATGCGTCCAGTCTCACATGCTACTTCCTCAGGTGTCCCATCGCTTCATGAACTACACAGACTTTGATTCCCTATCATGGGGATATGTAGGAGGTCTCTTTAAGGCTCAAGACCCACATCACCATTGTCCTAAAGTTGAATCCACCTCATTCTCCATCCACTTCATTTAACCAACCATTATCCATCCTCATTCTTATCTGGGCTACCACATCCCGGTGAGATCATGCCAATTCACTACCCAGCATCAGTGCTTCTCCCAGGGGTCACACTCATCTGATCCAGTCTAGTCAGTGTTCCGATCAGCCTGATCTGTCTCTGTAAGACGTTAAACCTATGGCATACCCTGTGTTAAACATGGGAATCTGACGAAAACCTCAAATATATTACTATGGCATATAATTCCCCGAAGGTTCCTACCTTGACTGGACCACATGGAATGTATCGACAGAAGCAGTTTAATTAACTGGTGTCCATGAAGATATGGCATTGGGAATAGTATCACGAACAACATCTTAAGTCTAAAAGGGAGACTCAGACTAGGTGATGAGTTCCAAGGAGGAATTCATGAAAGGAAGAACCTACATCCCATCATCCCGTTTCGATCAAAGAGAAAATGTCCCTAAATTAGGAATGGATGCTGTCTAACTTTGGAAAGTAGGAATGTGGGGAAATAGTTAGCGTGTCTTCATCATCCTCAAACAGATGGACGCACGTGCCCCGACGATAGTGTCGTAAACAACATTGATAAAAACATAAAAACATTTAAAAAAAAATATTTCTGTAATTCAGGGAGGGGATTCAACAGCACTTGAAGACCCCATTAAATAGCTCCACAAGCCCATACGCCCTAGCACCCCTAGCCCGCATGCCCAAACAGCCACCCCACCCACCCTTTAATAGTGCTAACCATAATTCCACCTGCGCATGTGACCTACTTTCCCCTAGATTTGAAACCAAGACATCTTTCCTATGCACCTAAACCATTACCACTCCACCATATTTCAATGCTGTCCATTTAACAATATATATCTATATATATATATTGTTATATTTACTCGTATATTAATTTAGATTTATATTAACATTTTTATATATTTATATTAATATATTTATTTATTTATATTAATATATATATACATATATTAATATATATATATATATACTTATATAGTTATATATATATATATATATTTATACAAATATTTTCATATATATATATATACATATTTGATCTGTATATTTATTAGCATATTAATATATATTTATAAGATCAGTTTTAAATGCATTTATAAAACATTCTTTTTCGTGTGTGTTTATAAATAAATAAATACTTATATACAACACTTACACACATATTATGTGTATACGTAAGTATAATTATACATATTTATATATATTTTCAAATATTATATATTAATATGTATATATATATGTTTATAATATAACGATAATATATATAAGTTTTTCAATACAGACAAACAAATATATATATATATATATACATGTACACATTATATATGTATATAAATATTCATATATTTTTATTTTAAATAAAATGGTTAATTTTTTTATTTAGATAAGGATTGTATATTGATATATATATCTTATATGTAAATATGTTTAATTAATTATTTATAAAATTAATTTTTTTTGTGGGAATATATAAAAAATATTTATATATAGTTATATATTTGATTATAAATAATAGTACATTATAAAAAATGATAAAATTTGAAATCCACAATATGAATATGAATGAAATACCTTGAAAAAAATTCATTTCTCAGTGAAAAAGGAAAAAATACCCCCTTAAACAAGGCTGAATTCCCATAGAATGTTAAAAAATTAGGGTATTCGAGCTAAAAAACCAGCACTAGAAAAAAAATGTTATATTTATATCCATAATAAATATACATATATATTAATATATTAATATATTATTATTTATGATTTTTATTAAATATAAACTTTTTCAATGCTAGGGAAAAAGCGATCACCCCCTTTATCAGCACTACTAAAAAGAGCGCTAATAAAGGGGGACCCTTTAACAGTGCTAAAAAACACTGATAAAGGGGGTGTCTTTATCAGCGCTAAAAAAATCCGTAAAAAGGGGAACTTTTAACATCTATTTTTTTAGCACAGTCAAAATTACCCTTTATCAGTTATTTTTTTAACACTGATAAAGGCACCCCCTTTATCTGTACTTTTTTAGGGCTATTAAAGGGTGGCGCTACAGAAACCCAATTTGGTGGTAGTTATTCCCACACATAGCATGATCGATTTTTAAAGGATCTCCCCATCAAGACACCAATAATACCTCTACCGCTATAACTTACCACATATATTATCACAAATTACCGCCTCATTGTAAGGGTCTAAACACAACTGAAGATGTGTTGAATAGACGTTTGGTTTGTAAAATATGGGGATTTTTATAAAAAGGTCTCAGTTAGATTCGAGTCTGATCCAATTGGGCCTTATTCCATCCTCTTACAAAACTCATGTAGAGTATCTTTGAAGGACCGCCTAGTCGAGAGGTTCCCCATGCCACAAATGTATTGTCAATTAGATGAATGATTTTCATGATACATGCATTTTAGTAAATAGGGGTTGGTTGCGTTTGGGCCTGGTCCGACTCGGTCGGACCGACCCGACCAATCTCAGATTGAGGTCCCGCCTGAACCATCATTTCTTTATAGCCCATTTGGGCTCACTAGGCCCAGATTCGGTTGGTCATTGGTCCAAATCCACTAGGTCACCTAGTGACCCGCTTTTATCCGGCCTGACCCACTTGGGAGGGGCTGGTCTATTTTTCCCACCCGGGCCACATTGCAGCCAATGTGACCCAAGAATAATTTCACATACCTAGTCCACTGAAAAGAAACAGCTAAAGGAACTTACCGAGCCTCTCAGGAGGGATAGTCCAACTGGGAAAGCTTAGCCCAACCTGGACCGGTTCGGTACAGCCCATACCGGTTTGGTCGGTCTGGTTGGTGGCACGCACGACTGGTCAACCCAGTCTCCCCCTTTGGTAAAACGTGGCCCGCAGATGTGAGTCGCTCCTCCCCGCGGTACCCGGTGGCTCTGCATCTCTAGTGCACTACCACAACCGATGGGAAGTGGCCTCATGATGCTATATTGCAGTCTAAACTGGGCATGCCTCTCCCCTTGCCGCTGGCCCCTACCGGTGGTGCCTTTTCTGCACCGCCACAACTCTCTACTGCCACAGTGCGCCGATGTGTGTGCCACATCCCTTCACCCGAAACCATTGCTGGCGCACCAGTGGTTCTTATGTGTGTCACCAGAGTTGCTCCGGTGGTCTGTTTCTGGAATCGTCTATGCCTACGAGATCGTAGGGAAACCACCTTTAATGAGACATATTTGAACTCACGTAACTACAACACTAAAATTCATCCATGAAGAACACGCAAGAATTCGCAAGGTAGAGGGACTCAAAACTTACTCATGTTAGACCGCACCCTCCGCGTTATAGGTGTATAATCAAAGGGGAGGTTTGGGATTTCAACATGGAATCTATCCCTCTATTTATATCCACTAATTAACCCCCCCCGAAAGGACACATGATCCGAAGATCATCCTACTTGTGGGTTGATCCACGTTAGATGTATGAGAAATAAGAATAGGAAAATAAAAGCAATCACAAATAAATTATAACCCCTACCTCATTTTTCATTCATTTCCATAGAATTTATTCCTTTAGGGTTCCAGAGGTTGACATCATTCGTTGCTTCCCGTATTCTTTCTTCAAGGAATGTTGAAGTCGATGTTGTTTTTTCGGTGTTCATCATTCTTCATTATTGAGGAATCTCACTAAACATTCATCAAGGAATTTCTCACAATTTAATTTCCAACTCTCCAACACATTATTTAATTAAAAAGGGAACACCTCACAACATTTATGTTACACAGCGAGGTAGCGTCATTACACTTTTTATTATATGAAACAATGCAGTTGTTTCATTATATCTTGATGGGACATTAAGGGGATTCCTTTAATGAACCTCATCATTGCCTCGTCGCCGCATCGTAACACCATCTTCCGCCACTCAATTGTGGAGAAAATAAATAAAATTAATTTTTAAAGTTATTTTATTATTTTTTGAAAAGTATGAAAAATAACCTTTTCGTCTGACCCTTTCTAGTCGATGTTAAGTCATTTTTATGGAAATCATGGAATTCGGAGATCAACGGTGCCCTCAAATTTTTGATCTTGTCACTAGTTTAAATGTTAGAAAAAACTGCTCACATGTTTAATGAACGTACTTAAAAAATGTTCAGAATTTCATTTCGGGATCACCAGGCCTTGGAATCACAAGTCGTCAGGGCATGTGGTTTTTAAATAATTCCATATATTTTTTTTAAAAAAATTACATAGATATTCCAGGACATTACAATAGGACCTCTTGAGAGGGAACCACTAATGAATAACTTCTATTACTCATTGTTTTTTCATTTTATTTAGTTTTAATAAAATTTATTATATCAAATTTTGTTTTTATTATATGTGTTTTTGGAGGGAAGTATTAAATAGAGCTTTACGACTAATTTAAATTAATTGTAACCATATGTTAACCATGTTTTGTGCATACATTTTGTAGTATTTTATCACTGAAATTTGTGATTATTTTTCTAGAATTGAAGGATTAGTGATAAAAATACTATTTTGGTTGGGTTTAAAATATGTTTATTGTTCTTTTAATAGATTTTTAAAAAATTATTTTAGGAATATGTAAATAAAAATTTTCTTTCTAGTTTTTTCCCATTTTTTATATTTTTGAGTGATTTTAGGCTAGAATAAATTATATTTAACTATTTTCTTTCCTAGTTGATAATTACAAGCTAGTTTTTAGGATTTCATAAATTATGAAATTGTTATATTTTCATGATTGTTGAGTGTATTTAATTAAATTTTTTTATTAAAATATTAATTTGGAACTAGGAAAAGTAGTCTCATTGAAAAGGTTAACAAGGAATGAGGATTATAAATGAGAATGATAAAATTTTTGAACTCAAACCAAGGTAACTTATCCTTAAAGAAAAATTATATTTTGGAGTTCCAATTGAAATGATAATCAAACAAGTCCTTTGGATCAAGAGTAAAATGGGAAATTAAAATCCCATAATGATATTCTGAGAAATTTGAAATTGGGTGTGTCTTTGTAAAAAAAATCCATTTGGAAATCCAATAGGTGAATTTCATAGATATTAATAAGATATATTCAATAAGTTTCTAATTATCAAAAAATGCAGTCACTAATGTGAGTGGAATACTAAAACCTTATAAATAATGGGGAAATTGAAATATAATAATATTAGTTGATTTCTATAACAGAAGTGGGAAACACATATTTAATATAATAATCCTAATTGATCATGATAATTGAATGTCATTCTTATTAATGTCAAAATTATACTAGAATCTAAAAAAATTTCACTATTAGAAATTGAAAATTAAATTAGATTGAATTGGGTCAATGAACAGAATTCACATAGGAGTCAAAAAATTATTAAAAAATGAATATATTTTTGATTTTATTCATTACTAGGTTGTGTATTTGAATATTGTAAAAATAATATTAATTAAATTAAATTTCATGTAATTCCCATGAGTGTAACGGTGTATGTGTATAAGGAGTGATGAGTCACAAAATTTTGAAATTTCAAATTACATTACATTGATAATTGAACCCATAATATTGATAAATGATTGGTGATATATTATTATTTTTTCAATAGTGAATGTTGGAAAATCAATGATAAATGGTTTTAATATTAGTTTTTAAGTGTTTCTATTCATTTTGATCTTAATTAGAAAAAATCATGCGTTGATATGGTAATTTTCATGTTGAGAGGCATGATTTTTCCAGGATCATTCTAGAGGATGAATTGATCATGGATTTCTATAGACCATGACTTATATTTATCCCTCAGGCTTCTTCTGATGTGACCAGAAGTGAAGATCCTCTCAACTATTGAATTCAATTGACCATGATATTAGATTAACCACATGTTCATTCTGACTGATTATGTGGAGAGAGATCTGGCAAACAATAAGTAAATTTGAAGTGATAGTTCCATCCAATAAACCATTAGTTTAATTCAATTGATAATAAATTTACTTCCTTAAGTTTATATGGGATATATTGACATTTTTGATCATAGGGATGAAAATCTAAAACTAAAAAGTGGAAATCTCATTAAACAATAAAAGAAAATCACATTTCCACAGTTTTCCGAAATTTGGTAAGGACACGCCAGTTCTACCACATAGATATGATCAATTTTAAAAATAATATTTGGGATCATCAAAATAAATAAACCAATGTCATAGAAGATTCCCGATTCCCCTCAGAAGAATCATGACTGTGAATCTTGACACTTTTCGATCATCTATGGATGAAGAATCCCACGTCTGATGGAACTGTAATCTTTAGAGGGAGGACGAAGAAGGTAAAATCTCTATAAATACATTAAAACCTAAATCATTTAATAAATTTGGATCATTATTATTATAGCTAGGTATTTGGTCATTATCATTTAGCCTTGACCTGATTATCAAATGATTAACTATATTTTCAAAATTTTGGATTTGAATTCATTCTCGTTTTTACTCATACTATATTTTCTTTATCTCGATTTCATTATGTTTATCACTTTGTGAAGTGGTGGTAAATCTCAAGATATTATATATTTTGAGAGGATAACCCTAATATGACATTCAAGATGAAAACTAGTGATCCAGAGTCCATTCATCTTGGTTCTATGTTTTTATGTTATTCCAATAATTTGGGTGTCAGGCTTATCGAGGTGATGATCATACCTCATGTTCTTCCTTCACTCATTTTCATTCACACTATAGAAGAAAATTTCTGCTATCGCATTATTGATTCATGTTGTATGATTGGATCAGTAGTTTGGTAAGTGTATGAACACAAATGTTTGACCCATTTGAGAGAGTGATGCTCTGAACATTTTAGGGATTCATATTGAGTGTAATTTATATTCACATCATAAATGTAGTGAGAAAGTGTGCAGCTATAAGACCCCATAAATTAAGAAAAACATAATTATGATTTATATAGGAAGGAATTATTATTATTACATTCCCATTATATTTTCATTTAATATTTTCAGTGAATTAGGAAAACCATTACATAATAATATGGATATTTCTACCTAGTGTATTTTTTTCCACAAAAACTGGTTCATAAATTTAGTCTATTGTTTCATTTGAAATAATTTTTTTCCATCTAATATAAGACCATTTAACATAATTATGTACCGTAATATATTCCTTACATATAATTTTATCTTATGGAAACCATTTTAAAATGTGGGATGATCACAAAAATATCAAAAAGAGATATAAAATTATAGTGGTACCATTAGTTATGTTAAAATAATGAAATAAAAAATGTTTAATTTTTTGACAATAAACATTGATCATACAAATTAATCATTATCACATATAAAAATAAAAATATTCATTAAAAAAAATTTAAAAATAGAAATAATATAAAATACAAGTGTGTTCATTGATTTATCATATTTTAAGCTATGTTAAATTAAATTATAGATCAATTTGAATTCATGTAACCTAATTGGTTATCTTCAATATTTTGTAATAATAGAATATATCATAACTCAATTCATTGTAATGAAATATCCTATGATCATTTGTCATCATATATATTTTCCACGTACCATATTATGAAAAATAATTATAGTAATTTAGATTTTCATCATGAAACAATTGAAAATATCATTTGAATATATAATTAATGTACTTTCCATTTTAATAGTATAGTGATGTGAAATTTCCTTTTCCATTAATAAATCTTAAAAATGAAAAAAATTTATAATAAGGGGAATAAAAAATATTTAAAAACCATGAAATAATACTGAGGAATATTGATAAAAAATTACTTTAAAAATAGTGGGAGAAAAATAATGTTGTAAAAGTAAACATAACATATCTTTATACATTGGTAAGAAGAGTAAAAAGTGACATCTGAAGAAATATTTTAAAATATTCATTTTTATTAAAATTTTAAAAATAAATTTTAGAAAACAATTAAATTAAAAAATATATTTAGAATTGATAAGAAAATGTTTATAACATTAAAAAAATTGTTATAGAAGATAAAATGTTTGGAAGGAAAACTATAAAGCATGATTTGAAATAAAAATAACTTACCTTGAGTCATGTATTGATCACACAATATATTAATTCTGAAAAATAAAAAAATATAATTTTTTTAATTTTATTATCAACTGATTTCATGTTCATTTAATTATAAATAATCATTTTATTTCATTTATTATCATGATTTTTGTTTTTAATAAATTAGTTAATATTATATCTATTGTTTTGAGGTCGTCCAGTAAAAAAAAATCAGCGTGTTAACTTTTGTCAAAGAAGTCATGGATATATATTGTCAATGATATTAAAAATCTAATTATTGTTTTTTATATAAAATTTATAGTTAAAACAGTCTAATTAAGGTGGAAATGGGAAATGTGACTTGTCCTTCTAAGAGGAGGTAGTTCACACATTTGCATGAGTGACTCATTCATATTTACTAACATATGAAAATGAAATAATTAATATAATAAATTACCTTTAATCAATCATAATAATATTAAAATACTATAATTATTCATGAAATCCATTTTTCCCATCTGTTTCAGTAAGTAATTGAAAATAAAATCGCATCAATTTAAGGAGGTGGTAGTCCACATATATGCATAAGAAACATTATCACATTAAAAATAAAGGGAGGTTATTGATATAGATATTATTTTATCTTTATATAATAAAATTAAGTCATAAATTTATATATATCCAATATTTATATTTTTACAAACATTATTATGAGGTGGTTATTAAAAATTAATCAATTCCCCTTATGGGGGATACATTTTTCATGAAGGAATGATAAATTTTTTCATTTCGCATACAATGTAATGTGGTTAGAAAATATTTCTTCCATTGAAAAGATAAAATTTATAAGTATAAAAGATATTCATTGAATTATTTTTTTATAATTTATTTTAAGGTGTATGAATAAAAAATTTCAATGAAAGAATTTAGTTAAAATTTATACATCCTCTTTGGATACAATCCATTTTTTTGTAATTTCAAATGACACTTTTAAATGAAAAGTGAAAACCCATCACAAATCATTTTGAATATTAATCCCACGGGTAATGTATATCCAGGACACTAAAAAAACTAACAATCCACACCCAAATTTTTTCCAACTTTCAAGTTTCCAAATTCAAAAGGAAATCCCCACCCACGGGCCATCCCACTTCACGTACCCCATCACTGCATACCTCTGTCCACCATAATAAACATTAAATAAATTATCCACATGATACATTATTGTTATAATATTAATTTTGACCTTATCCTTTCACCACTGACACCATCATCACATCATTCAATCACTATTGATATCATCCTTATCATCTTGTCACCACTTTCAGCCTCTTCTACGATGTCCTGCACCAGCACCAAACATCATCTCTTACTCCAATCAACTACCACTATCATCATCACTATGAAAAAATACCACCATACCACTAAATCCCATCATCAGCATCAATCCATTTCCATTGTATCATCATATCTCCACCAATAACCAACATCGGAAAATGAGACCACCCTTGTAGTGCATGAACCACAATCAAGGAATAAAACCAAAATATAAAAAGAAATTAGGGTAGTATCGCTAAAACAAAACAAAACAATCGACTAAATTTAATGAAACATAAACAAGAAAAATAATAATGAAAAACTGGGGAAGAAACCATAATGAAACCATAAGAATAGAAGATGAAGAAATACGTTGATGAAACCCAAAAATGGGGACTCCACGACCACCAAACCATAAGGTCCAAAACCCTTTTGTATTCATCTATCCAAACCCGAAATGGATAGGAGTGGTAGAATACTAGGTCATAGAAAGGTGAGGTAGCCAATGATAAAAAACCTGTGATAAAAACCCCAGGATAAAACTCCAAAATTAAAATTAGGAATCTTTGAATGATACCAAAGAAAAAATAACTAACTCTGATAGCTCATGTGAAACTGTTTTCTGCCAACTCGCATACCCAAAACCATAGTGTATCGAACTCTCAATGTTTTACCTAGATAAGAGGGGAGTAACTTAAGTTTGGGGTGAAGTAGAGGGTACCAGGGAGAAACTTAAACACCTCACAAAGTAGGGGATTCCAATCAAAGAGGGGAAACCCTGAGAGTAGTGAGAGAGAGATAAGAAAAAACTAGGAGAGGGAAAATCACAGAGAGTGAGGAAGAGATGAGATAAAGTAAAAATAGAGGGGAGGTGGAGACATTTCCCCAGGGTAGAGCTTGAAACCCAAGTATTTGGAAGGTGAGACATGAAGGACCTCAAGGATATAGTAAGGAAATTTGGGATGTTAATTTATTTTGATATTCGTTCAGATATTGTTCTCTAAGGTTGTGCTGATTTTCCAAGAGCAGGTGAGAGGAGTGACACACTTATATATATTAAAGAACATTAAAACATTATTAATGTATTAATCATGTATATTGGGTCAAATTTAGTAAAACTATAAATTTTGGATAATTTTAGTTCTTAATTAAATCAATGAAAAAACATATTTTGATATTTTTTAAAGATATTTGAATCCATGTATGTTTATTTAACCCCCTTCTAACCATTTTAACATGAATCGTGTGGATAAACATTCACTACAGTGAATATCTATTAATGATAAAAAAATTGAATACATTTCAAAATTTTAATATGGTCATTTAAAATATGGAATACATTCTATATGATTAAATTTATATAATTGGGGATATTTATTTTTTACATACTTTTTCAAAACAAAATGAAAGACTGTTTTTAGACAAAATAAATTTTTAATAATAAAAATGATTTTACAAAAAAATAATGTATAATATCTATTAAAATAGGATTAACTGGATTAATATAAATTTAAGTATTCTTATTTAATATTAAAAAGAAACTAAAACCTAAAATGACCCTCTAAAAACATTATTCAATGAGAATAAGAAAAAACAATTACTTGAAAATAAAATAGCTTAAAATTCCCAAAATATCAAACATAGATTTCAATGTTAAATAATATATTTTCATAATCATTAAATTAAATATATATATATATATATATTTCTATAAAAAGGTTTTATAATATTTAAATTCATTATTATATCATGATAACATAATAGACGACCAATATTTGTTGAATATTTTTTTATTTTATTATTCACTAAAAAAATTAAATATCAAAATTAAATCTCAAAAAATAAAGCTAAGATAATTTTGAGATGGTGAATTAGAAAATAAATTTTCTTTAATAAAATTAAAATGATAAAATTTATATATATTTCTTTTTTAACAAAATAAAAAATATAATGAGAGCCCACTTTAAGACAAAGTCCTCCTTTTAAACATTAAGTGTCCTTAATCTTATTTCAAATATGTTGAAAAATATTTGTGTGTTTTGAATTATATTAGAAAATATATAGCAATAGGATTAAATATTTATTGGTTTCTTATATCTAAAAACTATATATATAATAAATATTAATCCAATGACTATATTTCCAATGACCATATGTCTAATGACCATATTCAAATATTATATACAACTTTACATTCTTTACTAAAATTTATTCACCTTATTATTTACTTCTCTCACAATATGTATATTATATTTAATTTTTTTTCACTATTTCCATAGTTTTAGTCCATGTTACAATCTTCATAGAGAGCCATAACGATAAATATTTTATGTTTGTGTTATTTTTATATTCATATGAATTTACTAAACTTTTACTTTCTTAATTTTGTTTCATATTGAAACTATGTGATGTGTTAGTGTACATCGTCATTGTAATATTTTAATTTAATAGATTGTATCATGTTTTATTTTAGTTTTTTATTTCATGTAACATTGGATATCGAAATACATATCATTAAAAGTAAAATACATTCGAAAATCTTGGGGTGATACATTCTATATCCTTAAAGAAATTATGTCTTAAATTTTAAATTTTTTCTTACAAAAAACGAGTGTATCATGAGATAATAAAATAAGATAAATCTTTATCTTGATCAGTAATTTCTATGTTAATAAATTAAAAAATTATTATTTTATAATTAAATGTACCTAAAACCTTTAATGTATCATTATAAGACTGATAATTTTGATTGTGTATCCAAAATCATACCTGGATATATGAGTTGTATTTCCCACATTAGACATGATATTTTTTACTTCCTCTTACTTGAGTATATGGAATTATATTACTCTTGAGATAGTGAATATGATAAAATTAACATACTTTATTTACTTCCATTTCATAATCATAAATTTATCCCTTGGTTGTGTCTTTATTGATTTTAAATTTTCTCTTTATCTCATATTCTAAATGATAAATCACCATGAGGAATTTTTCATTCAAGGATAACTAAAAACAACTCTTAATAGATCATAGGATCTAAAACATATTCCCAAGTTATCCCAATATTTATATCCATTAACCATAACCAAAATTGCTATCGAAATTTAAGATAAAATCCATTATAAATAAACCTTAATATGAAGAAATAATAAGTTAATCTACAAAACCACAATAATAACACACAATGTTAAACATAAATCATTTCCTAAACAAATAATCTTAAATATCTTAAAAACTTACATGACCAAATTTAAAACATATAATATGAAATATTTGATCAGATATTCTACCCTGATCAATATAACATTTAACCCCAAAAAATAGTTATCACTCATAATGTCACATAAAAATATTTATACCCCTAGTCATATATTCTCCAAATTATACTAATATTTTCCATAAATTACCTGAATCACTATACAGATTCAATAAAAACATATAAGTTTCCTTAAATCTAACTCAATGTTTATTATTGAATTAATATAAATGAATTTGAAATGAATTCCCATAATATAAAAAATATTACATTTATAGTGATTCCCATAATGTTCCCCAGAATATAATGAATTTCATAAAAAATTATCCACCTGATCACAAAATCAAGTTTTTAATTACAAGGTTATTTATATTATAAAACATATATTCCCTAAAAAAATAAAATAACTCTTTATCAAAATTATCCATAATTACCTCAATATCATATATCATATTAATCGAAATGGCTTAATGTACGTCAATAATGTATTTTTCCTGAAACCCAAAAAACATATACCAAAATATCATTAATCTCCTTTTAATACAATCAAATAAGAACTCAAAAGGGTATCTATACCTTTAAAATTGTGATCATGTTTATATCTTATTAATAACATACCAATACATCAGTACTCATTGAATTATTATAGATATAAAATTATATAATTCAAATACATTTCACAATATTTAACCATGATTTTATATATTATTTTTAATACATTCTTTTTTAAATATAAAATATTAATTATGTTTTAATATTCAACAAAATCAAACAGGTTATGTAACCTATTTTATACAAAAGAGAAGATATTAAAATAATTTATATATTTTATAATTTATTTAATTTTATTCATCACTAGATGTTTATTATATTACCTTGATAAACCTTTATTAATTTATCCTATAGGTACCCATAATGAGAATTTCCCATTAGGAAATGATTTTTAAAATTTACATGATCTAACATTTAAACATTTCAATTCGATACCTTAGAAAAAATATGATTTACATCCATTTTAATAATTAAAATCTTTATTTTTCCTCAGTAGTTTTTCTTAATTCTTACCATTACACTATAATTAAGATTATATTTTTCATTGAGGAATTTATTAGGATATTATACCCAAATTATTAATTTGTAGGAAGTTATGATTTTTTATCCATTATGATAATTCTCATATGAAATTATATGAAATTCCATTTTTCTCTTATTAGGTGCGTCACGAAACTCACATATGTTCAAGTTATTAATCATAACATGAAATAGATGGTTTGGAATAGTCATAATATTTTTTTCTCCAAAATTTATCAACTCTGGATACTCATTCAAAAAAAATAAAAGTTCCCTTCATAAGCATTGAGAATTATGTTCTTATTGGTTCAATCCATTTACTAAAAAATTGTGTAGTATTTATTATATTAAATAAAATCATAATAGCCCATCTTATAAAGAGGATAAATACTACGATAACTTACCCATTTCATCTTCTATTCAACTTGTTCTATTCCTCCAAATATAACTAAAATTCTCTATAACGCACTAGCATTTAGTGTTAAAGAATAATTTTAACTTATGATCCACGACTGATATATTACCCCAATAATTTTTCTGATCAAATGACAACCAATTCTCTAATGTTTTATAAACCTTTTCTCTTATTCCATCGACAAAATTCTATAATATAAAAAACCAAAAATTACACATCTAGTAGTAAGGATATGACATTAAATAATTTGCGTGATCTTGTAAGTTTATATTTTAGGTTAATATGGAAAGCTATTACGTTAAAAAGTTATTGTTTAGAAACAAGAATTACTTTTTGAAAAAAATATTGGTTGTTAAATTTACACCATAGTTTCATTCAACAACTTTCCTTCATTTATGATGACGGACAATAGAATAATTATTGAAACATTCCTATTATTCTCATTTCCTTGAGAAGGTAGTGGAACATTAGTTGGCCTTAAACAAGATTCCCAAGATGCCAAAGTTTTGAAATGAATGAAAAATGGATTCAATACACATGGTAGAAAATTTACCATTATGAATAAAAAAACATACCAAAATCTACATAACAAAACAAACCACTATATGATGCATGATATCAATGAAATATAACGGAACATTTAAATTATTAAAATAAAACCAAAACCTAGTACCACATCGGAAGACTACAATGCCAAAGTACATAGTGGAAGAAAAGTATCAAAGGATCCAAGGATAAACTCCAAGATCCAATCATACTCTATACTCCAGCATTGTGAAACTGCCCATGTATCATGAAATACAACTGGAGAAGTGTGACACTTTACCGTTTCATGTTTCCTCATAAATGATATCTGCAAAATCACTAACCTACCAAAGAAAGGAAGATTAATGAAACTCAGTAGGATTTCTTGAAATTTATTCCTTACTCATTCCACTAGGATAGAACTTGTTATCACATTTATATAAATTATTTTGTATAATTTTTTTTTGGAAATAACTTATATCAATATATAAAAAAGTTTCATATGAAAATATTTTTATCAAGAAAAAACATGTTCCAGGAAAAGAAACCAAAAAATACTTTAAAACTATTTCACAAGTACCATTATGAATGGGGAAAGATCTAACCCATTTCCTTACAAGATAATATGGGGGATACTTCTAACCCTTAACCATTTTGATGGGGAAATCCCATACCCTTATCCATCCTAGAAAAGATGTGGGAGAATTTAAACCCTCCTCTATTTTGAATGCACATGAACACACACAAAAAAATGTACCAATTTTTATGAGGATATCCCTAAAACTTTTACATCAAAAAATTATTGGTTAGAATCCTTACCCTCATCAAACTCAAATCTGTACCAACACAAACAAAACCATTTTTCCAAGACCCAAAACCTAAAAAAACCATTTAAACCATTTCAATATAACCGTAATTTTATTGAAAAAAAAACATGTCAATAAAACCAAAAATTTATTAAAAATTTATTTCCATGAAAGAAAACCAAGAAATAGTTTTAAAATGTTCATTTTAAAATCATGTACCCAATTCCATTTTCCATAAAATACCCAATATTCATAATTCATTAAACTGTCACAAAAGAGGGTTTAGAACAAGAAATTCACATCAATTACAAATACCATTTCCATTAAAGAACTATTTTAAATCATGAATTAATGTTCTAAATATAGGAGTAGTGAGTAAATCCTCTTATGTCATGTATTATGATGAAATGGAAGAACATCATGAAGAATGCCAACAAAACTGGGTCAAATCTCAATGAACCCACATTAGATATCTTCCCCTATCATGAACCAAGAAAAACTAATCATTTTTAGAATAAAAAATCTTTTATGTATCCATAACATGCATATATCTATGAAATCAAGATATTGAGAGAAGTATATATAAGGAAAACCAAGAAAAAACACCAATAATGACCAAGAACAATCACATACCGAAAGAATTTGGATTCAAATAACCAGGAGAAGCCTTCATATTTTCTTCGAATAAATGGTAGAATCTTACTTAGCCTATGGGAAGAGAGAATATCGAGTTAGGGACTCATAGAAGAAAAAATGATGTAGTTAGAGACCAAAACATGTGTGATACACAATTTTAGGAGTCACTTTTAACCCATTCATGGTGAGTCACATGGTTAAGAAAACCATGTACTAACCATGTGAAAGTTACTTCCTCAAGTATTAAACCTCAAATAGTTGGATCACATGATTTAAAAACAATGTGTTAACCATTACAAGTCCCCCTATCTAGAAAAGCATGATTTCTTCAATGATTCTATGTGGTTTTGAAAAAGAATGTGCAACCCGTGTGCCTTCCCTTTAGCCCCTATATCATTGTGTATAATTTCCAATAGTTGTTTCATGGTTTTCACAAACCGTTCACCAATGTGAACATGTAAAAAATATCCAAAACACTTCAAATGTTCTTCAAAATATCCCAACGTTCACTCTTTTACTTTATATATAAAAAACAAATAAATAAAGGGTTACTTAATTGAAAATTGTGGTGATAAAGTATCCCCACCATTGGAATTTCCATCCTTAGAAAGTAGAAAAATATCATTATCCAAAAAAAAATTGGCCATTGATTCTGGATTTCTTTCTTACATTCCCACCATTCTTCCTGAATTAGACCATGTTGCCAAAAAAACCCACAAAACACTGAGGATTTTTATATGCAAGACATTCCCTTGCCTATATGAAATCCACACCAAGATATGTATTAATGAAGAATCCACATATTGGTCAACATTATTTCATCGATTCACATGGTTAGGATTAGGGTAAAACATTTTCAACTGACATACATGAAACACATTAGGCACTACACAGAACGGTGGTTGCAATTCCAATCGATATGTCATCTCAAGAACCTATTCCAGTATCTCAAAAGGGCCTATGTATATAGGATATAACTGACAGTACTTCCCAAAATGACATTTAACAATCCTAAGATATATCCTTAAGAACACAAGATAACTCCAATCGAATGAATATGGATTTTGATGATGATATTCATATGATTTATATTGATTTTATCCATCTCCATCCATTTACTGATCAAATTAATCTTATCTATTGCTTCTTGTTCAAGGATAATCTAAAATATAAACGTATCACATTTTTTCACCTAATAAAGTGGAGAATGACAAGGTCTCCCATACAGTGCATAAAAATGATCCATGTGTATCGAGGATGGATAGCTATAGTTATATGAGAACAACACCAACAATGAATCCTCTTCTTGTGAGCCACCAAAATCCATTACACAAGGCTGTAACATGTCTTCCTGCATTTTATTCATCCATTTAGATTATTTTACCATATAAGGATGATATTCCATACTCATTATCAACTCTGTCCTGAGGTATTTTTGTAAGGATTTCCAAAAATGTGATGTAATCCTCATATATCTTTCTAACACTGTTGAAACTGGAACTCAATGCCTTTTTAAGGATTTTAGAACATAGATTTTGGAGAATTCATCCTCCTTATGATATTAATTATTATGGATGAAATGAGCTGACTTTGTGAGCCGATCCACTATCACCCATATGACATCTTGTTTTCGAACTTTTTTTGGAAGACATTTCATAAAATACATGACTATTTGATTCAATTTGAACATAAATATAGGTAAACACTACAACATACATGTGGATCACTGATTTTATGCCTTAACTTACTGAATTGTTAAGCATTTTGAAATAGACTCAGCCACCTTCATTTTCAGACCGATCGACCAGAACTGTGCTTTCAACACTATATAAAAAATCTATATTACAAGATGAAAAACCCATCATGAATGATGGTAAGCATGAAGAAGTTGTTACTGACATGACATAAGTATGACCATCAAATTTCTGAAACACAATGCTAAATTACCATCCAGCTTCCATCCCTCGATGGTCTCCCCACCATTGATCCTTGATCTCATCGCCACCCATTTTGAATCAGTCATCTATGCCTCTTTCACCATCTTCACCAAATCAAGAACAAAGAAATTTGAAATAAAAATGATTCATCTCCTCATTATATACATTCCATGTTCATGTCTACTATCACTAACATCAACAACCACTAATCTGAAGCCTATTTTTCTAACTAAGCGCAATAATTTATGCATAATATATTTTCCACCAAATTTCCGTTACCCTTTGTATACATTATGTAAAAGTAAATAATTTAGATATACTCCATTAATATTATTTACCCGGTGTATAAATCCAATAATACTTTAAGATTCCTAACACCATCGTTAGGTGTTTTTCATGCTCATCCCATGTCCTTGAATACACCATTATTTCTTCCACCAACACCCCCACTAAAGAATGGATATATCTCTGAAATATTTGATTCATTAATTACATAAAAACCACTGGTGTATTACTAATAATGAAATTCAAAATTACATACTCATAATGGCTACATTGGATTCTAAAATATATCTCTATAATATCCTCCTTTTGAACTGACAATTCCTAATACCCTAATTGAAATCAAATTTTGTAAAACTGCCAAGCTCCCCTTAATTGATCTAGTAGATCATCAATGAATAGAAGTGGATACCTATTATTTATCAAAACCTGGTTAATCATATAATAATAAAAAAATACAAATAATTATATTTGTCTTCATAACAAACAAAAATGGTGCTGAGGAGAGAGACATGGTCGGCTAAATGAAACCATTTCATTCTAACTCCTCTAACTTCACCTTAAAGTCCATTAATTATGTAGGTTCCATTTGATAATATGGAAGTGAGATAGGACTGGTCGGCAGAGTAGATCAATTTTAAACTCCACTTCTGTTATTGGTGGTAACCCTGAGATAGAATCAAGAAACACATCAAGAAATTGATCAACCACTACTAGAAAACTCTGATCCTAAATCTCTTCCATCAATGAAAATGTCAAATATGCCATCAGGTATGAAATAATTTATACTTCTTGTTCCAACATAACCATTGAATGTAATTTTACATTCAAAGGTCCATGAAAAAAGATTTTTGAAACCATCATCATTTATAAAACTATCCTTTATGGTATAATGTTTTATGTGATCCTTTTATGTTTTCTACTATCCATACCCCATATTATTTCAAAAACTACTATCTCAAGAACATAGAAATCTCATTTTAGATCGACATAATCTACTATTATATAACATGCTCTAAAGATTGGATATTCTCTTTGGCCTAGAGGAGTTTAAGGTTCTAATACAGAATACACCATCTCAACTTTTAAACAAAGGAATTCAACAACATGACAATAAATAAATTAAAGGGATACACCCAAATCAAAAAAACATGCATAAGGGTAGAATTCAAAATCATTATATCTCTCATAGTTCATGGTCAAGAATGATCATCCATCATAACCTACTCAACTTCATATAATTTCTTGCTCATTGTAATTTTTTTGGTGGTCTTGTTTAGATTCTACTGCTTAAAGACTCATGGTATTCCATGAATCACCGTGGATAACTCCATTATGATGATGGGATTTATTCTGCTTTCCTTGACCTATCGAAGAATATAATGATTATGAAACATGAGGAGTATACCAAGCACCCCGCATCAAATCACAAGGAATATAGCACTGATGATTCCCCATATTTTCAAAATTGTGGCATTATATCGGTGGTGTGGTACACTTTCTCTTAATTTGACTCAAACAACCACAGTGAAAAAAATCCATCCTTGATCTTGGGTCTTGGATGATTGCTACTTGATAATATGGTCTGATTTTGATGTGTACCACCACCATGTCAATATGTCTCCCTCTTACTAATTCTCTTAGTGATAGATTTATCACCTAAAATCATGAATACTATCATACTTTCTCCACCTAGATTCTTAGTAGTGACAGATATCATAAAAATGGTATTTCAATCCCGAGTCAATGGTTTGAGAGGACTAAATAATGATTTGGACCAACTATTTGTTCACTTGTGTCTCATATGAAGCCATTTTCTGAATGAAGTCTTCTAACTAGTTCTTATGATGCATATAGGGATTCATTTTATAGAAACAAAATAACCTCCATAAGTCACACTCTCTATTAACTAAAGGGTTAAAATATAAAATTCAATAACATCAAACAATCAAAAAATTTCTTTTCAAAATATATATTTCCTAGGTTTAAATAATTTTAAAAAATATATAGTTTCATTCAAAATCAATCTATTTTCTAAATACTAACACGATACCCTTTTTTAAAATATCATTTTTGAAAACAAGATAAACATTTTTAAAAAATCCACATTTTCACACCAAAATCATAAATCATAACTAATAATGAAATATGAAACACTAGTGGGAAGTCAATCCTCAAATGTGTGACATGATCATGTTAATGGATAAACCCCTGACAATGAGATTCTAAATCCTATAACTATATATAAAACAGTTATGTACCCAACTCCTTGGTAGCTTAATGGTCAACATAAATAAGATGGTTTTGTATTTTATGCTCTATAATTCATGTCCCAACAATATTATTTCTTTCTACAAACTCGACACAAGGAATATATGAGATTTAATTTCAAATACATGGCTGAGATAAATAGTGACCAATTTTTTGGAATGTATAGAACAATCAGATACCACTTGTAACAACCATCCTATTTTCATTGGCCTGAGAGGGAATTTTAATGTTATTTACCTTTGACATAAATTTCCAAGATGCCAAAGGTTGGAAATAAATGCCAATGGGATTCAACACAATTAGGGGATGAATTTACCTTTAATAATAAAACAACCAACTAAACAATACATAACCAAAAAATCACAATATGATGCATGATAACAATGAAATAAAAATCAACATTTTATTTATCAAAATAAAACTAAAACCAAGAACCAAAATACAAGACAGTAATAATAAAGCACATAGAGGAAGACAAGACACAAATAATCTAAAGAAAAACAAATGATCTAATCATACTTCATTATCCAACACCATGAAACAACCCATGTATCATGAAATACCACTAGATATGTGTTACACATTACCTTTTCCTGTGTCTTGTTAAACAATATCTGCAAAATCACCAATGACCCAAAGATGGGGTGAGTAATGAAACTCAAAAGGTTTTCTAAAAAGGACTTCCCTACTAATTCCACTAGGATAAAACATGTTATAATATTTATATAAAATAGTTTTATAAAAAAAATTCTAAAACTATTTATATTAAAATATAAACAGGTTCCATAGAAAAATATTTTTCCTGAGAAAAACATTTCCACGGAATGAAACCAAATAATACATTAAAACCATTTCAAAAGTTCCATTTTTATTGAAGAATTTATTTACCCTAACTCATATGATATAAAATATGGTATACTTCTTACAATTAAACATTTTGATGGGGGAATTACCTAACCCTTATCCATCCAAGAAATGATGGGGAAGAATTCATACCCTTGTCCATTCTGAATACACATGAACACAGACAACTAAATGATCCAATTTTTATGAGGGAAATACCTTAACCTTATCCTTCCCAAAATTATGAAGGATAGTACTCACCCTAATCCATCCCAAATTTATACGAACACACACAACAATTTTGACAAAACCCAATACAAAAATGGCCATTTCAACCATTTTAATAAAACCATAATTTAATTAAAAATATTTTTAAACAAAAACATTCAATAAAACCGACCATTTATTGAACAAAATATATTAAAAAAACAAATAATAATTTTAAAATAATCATTATAAAATCAAGTTACCAATTCCCTTTTCTATAAAATGATTGATCTATATAATTTTATAAATTGTCACTAAAGAGGCTTTCCAATAAGAAATTCATATCAATTAAACAAAAAAATTTGATAATATTTTTAATAAAGAATTCATGATCTAAATAGAGATGTCATGATTGAATCCACCTACATCGGGTTATATGATGAAAGTAAATAATGACATGAAAAAATCCAACAAAACTGGGTCAAATATCTACAAATCCACCTTAAATCTCTTACCCTATTATAAACCCATCAAAAACTAATCATATTTGGAATAAAATATCTATTATCTATCCACATTGGACATATATCTATTAAACAGAGAGAGAGATGGAGAACTAGATCAAAGGAAAACCAAAAAAAACAACAAGAATGACCAAGAATGCTCACTTACCATAGGAATATGAAATGAAATAATGAATATAATCTTTCCCATCAACTTCAGATCATTGGTAGAAGATTCTTTAGACATTATGAATAGAGAATATCAAGTTAGGGCCACATAAGAGGAAATATAAGGGAGTGAGAGACCAAAACATGTGATATCCACACTTTTATGATCACACTTCTTACCCATGCATGGATAGTAACCTAGATAGGGAAACCATACAAAATACATGTGAAAGATACTTCCTCAAGGTTTGAACCTCACATTATTGGATTACATAGTTTCCAAATCATGAACTAACTATTAAAAAATCCACTGTCTAATAAATCATGGTTTCTTCTAAGGCATCCTTATGGTTTGGAGAAACCGTGGGAAACATTTGTTTCTTCCCTTCAAATACAGTCTCATTTTGGATGGTTTCTTATAGGAATTTCATAGTTTTTCCAATCTGTACACCAACTATGAACCTATATAAAGGACTCTAAAACACTCCAAAATTTCTCCAAACTCTTCCAAACATCACCATTATTAATTACAAACTACAAAATCATAAATAAATGGTCACATACTTGAAACTGGCGTTTCTATAATTATGGACCACGATAAAATTCCTAACCACCCATAGATCCTGTGAAAAAATATTAGAAAACATGTAATGAGATTAAAAATCTTAGGAGGGAATACAGAAATAATGAAAACACATTTTTCTGTTGAAAAAAAATGAAAACTCATAAAATTTTGAACCATTTTAATAAAAAACAATGTGTATATAAATAAATCATAATCATATGTGTATGTTTACAATTTCATTATGAAATTATTTAAATTCCACAGAAATAAATAAAAAATGAATCCATCTTGGGGAATGAAAAATGAACTCACTTATAGAGACCTTTCAATATGAGTATACAAATCTGTCATCTCCAACATTTTGTCGTAAAAAAAAATCAATACACAATTAATTAAATAAATATATCTTAGGACAACCTATAATCATATATAATTAACAATTACTATATTAAGAACAAAACCACTATAATCATGTATTTTCTATCATAAAAAAGTTGAAAAACTCATTTAAGCTCATAAAGAAGGAAGTTTATATTTCAAAACTCAAAGTAGTAAAAAGAAAGCGAATAGGATATTTTTCAAAAAAAATAGATATACATTATAGTAAATTTGAAAAAGTTAATGTCTACATTGGATGGAAAAGGTGGTGATGTAGTAAAAGTTGAAAACATTCTTTTTTTACTTTTCTAAAAAGGGTTAATTGTGTCCCATATAGAAAATAAAAAAAAGATTCCAATTTAACACACTGTAAATAATTCTAGTATAGTTGAAAACAACATTAAATAAATAATTATTGTACAAATAAGAAATATTTGGAAACATTTTTAAGGAAATGGAAATGGAAGATAATTATTTTGATAGAAAAACATCAAAATAGTATTTTGAAGGAAAATATATTACTTTTAGTGCCAACTTGCATCATACATTCTCAAACACCTGAATAATAAATTTTATAAATTATTTAATTTAATAAAATAATTTTCCATGTCCCTTAAAATATATTAAATAATTTTATTCTATTTATTATCATGTTTTATATAGTTATTTAATCTTATTAGTTTAAGATGGGTGTTTTGAGGTTGTTCGGTCCAAAATAGTTTCAGTGTGTTGATCATAGACAAAGGGAGAATGGTTTCATCATATATAAAATATTCCACATTTTATAGTCATAATTTATTTACATTAAATAATATTTTAAAATAATATACATAATGATTAAAAAAATGATATAAATCGTTCATGGAGGTGGTATTCCGCACATACATATGAGTGAAAATTTCAATATTCCAGTGGATGAAAAATAAATAATGAAGTTAAATGTTTAGATTTATAAAATAATAACTTTATTATTAATGTTATATTTATTCATTAAATACATTAATATATCCTTCCAAGTTATGTGGTAATTGAAAAATTTATTACTTGAATTTAAGGGTGTGGTATTCCAAATATAAACATTAGTGGCATTATCATTTTTAAATAGAAGGGAGAGTAAGAATGTGGATATTATTTTTTCATAAAATAGTCATAATTATGTAATATATATAAAAAATATACATTAAATAAATATTTAAAAACATCCCTATGAGTTTATGATGAGGAAAAAACACACTGCTTCATTGAGGCGGTATTCCGAACACACACACGAACAATGTTTTCATTTACAATAAGATGGTAATTAAGTATAACATAGTTAATACATCACCTTAATAAAATTTACTTGAAAAAATATAATAATTTATTTATTTTAGTATGGTTAGAATATATTATATGTATTAATGAAAATAAACAAACATTTAATAATTTGGTTAATACTTATACCTACACCTTGGATATCTTCTTTTAGATTACACCATATACCTTCTAGGATTTTTCTTTCGGTGGAAAATGAAACTCAATGGTATGGAGAGTAAATTTAAAAAGTGTTTTCATCTAAAATTAGTTGATCAAGTGTTCTAAATTTTTGTGTATAATTGAAGATAAGAGGTACCCTTTTAGTAGATATAAGGTTCGAAACCTTATAAATATTAAGAACATTAGTATATGATAAATATCACTCAAAATGAATGTGGCACCAATTAAGTTAAATTTCAAAGATATGATAATTTAGGTTCAATATAAACTCAAATAATTTTATTTATACATGACTTAGATATATTTTATTCCTCATCTCTTAGTTTAACCCCTCTTGATAACCCTTTTGACCCTTACCATGGCCAAAATATTTTACAATGACAAAAGTTCATTTAAAAAAATAGTATCTAACTCAATAAAATATATGAATTTTTTTTTTGAAATATGGAATCCATTTTATAAAATTCAATTTTAAGAATTCGTAATGATTGATTTTAATATTAGTTATCAAAATGAAATGACAACTATTTTTCGAAAAGATTATTTTAAGCATAAAAATGTTTTTATACTAAAATATAGTATAATTATATTTACCATGTATTTATTTGGATTACAATAGACAAAGTGAGAATTATTTTACATAATTTAATTATTATATGTTATTAACTCATTGTATTGATATATATATTCTATTAAAATTATTTTATAAAAACTCATGTCATTATTATATAATTGTAATATAATATAAGTGAAATTTTTATAAAGTTGTTTTTTTTCACAATTTACAATATAATCAACTATTTATGTAAAATATATAAAATCCAACCAATGCTATGTGAAATTTTAAATTTAATTTATTTTATAATACTAATTAAATATCATTTAAATGAAAATAAAAAATACAAATAAAACTCAATTTTTGAGAAAAAAATACACTTTTAAACTTTATGTTTTATTAATATTATTTCATATAAATTTTAAAAAAAATGAATATTGTGAATTATATTTGAATTTATATATCAATTTGATATAGATATATATAAATTATATATATCTAATTGTTATATATACAATGACCACATGTCCTACGACTATATTCCCAAAGGCCATATGTCTGAAGACCATATTCAATTCCTTTAGACAACCTTACATAATTTTACTAAAATTGATTAATATTATTCATTTATTTCAATATAAACATGTGTATTATTTTTTTAATTATTTTCATTGCATCTATAATAGTAGTTGGTGATATGGTCTTCAAGGTGAACCACAAGGATAATGATTTTATGTTTATGGTTTTTTATATATGTTTTCATTTACTCTACGTATACTCTTCTTAATGTTTAATCATATCAAAACCACATAATAAATTTTTTTTATTTATTATAAAATTTGATCTCAATAAATTATAATGAGGTATATTTTTATTTTTTTATTAATTTTACATATTCTATCAAATATAGTATATTCTATCAAACAAGGTTGTTACTACAGTTGATTGAATTGTAAAGAGAATATTATAGAGTGATATGGTTGTGAGATTGAAGGATCACTATATTGAATCTTGGGAAGTATCCTTTCTTACATTTCATTATATCATATTTTTTTTTATTTTCCTTTCCTATTTCAATAATCAAACCCTCATGCCACTTTATTCATTCATTATAAATAAAAAAACAATAATAATGTGTTAGGATAATGATGATCCTATGAAAACCTTCTTGAGAGATAACCCTAGTCAGAAACTAGGCTTCATTATAGGATTTAAAAAATTCTTTATATAAGGACCATGTAATCCTTTTATTTAGAGAATGATTCCACTATGACTTTTTACATTGAAAAACATTATGGGGATGAGTTGAAGGACAAAATTTACTTCAATTTTTCTATTTTAATGTTAGATGATTCATTTATCATTTATTAATTCATCAACGTGAGTATAAGAAATGAATAGTCATTAGAAAATTATTAGGCTGATGTTTTGGAGAATGGTAATTGAGAAAGCTTATATTTGAGCAGAAAAATTTGAATTTCTATACAAATATTTAGATAAAGCAGAACAAAAAATAGATCCATTTAGATTTTATATCACATAGTAGAACATGAGATACTATATTGTTTTAGCTAATACTAGACAAAGAAATCCACTTAGAAAAATAATTCGAACCAATGATAATATAGAGTGACATATTAAATATAGATTCATTTTATTCAAAATATGGTGATAATAAATTGTTATTAGATTCTTAATATATATATATATACATATATATTCATACATGTCATGGATGTAATGGTTTTATCGAAAAAGAAGATGTGGCTAAGGATGTAAACGACTAATTTGTGGAGAAAATAGAGGAACCAATTGAGATATTCAGATATTCACATGAGTATAGATAAAAAAAGATTATTTTCAATGAATAATTCATATCCCAAGGAATAATTTAATTTATACCATATTAAGGAATAAATGTTTGGCAACAAATGGATTCCCTTCCAAATGATTAAGTGTTATGATGGTGGCATTATATTTTTTTCACATTCATCACTACTCCATGAGAACAACAATGAAATAGATAAAAAATGATTAAATCAATAAAGGAGTTTTTGTACATGAATTTTTTGCTAAATGTGTTTGAGATATGGAAATTTGGTGGTTTTTGAGTAAGGAATATTTTTCTCCTTCAGACTATGGAAAATATACTCTATAATAACCCTACTCTTTATTACACACGTAAACATGATTTATTACATAAAATTTCACTTAAGAAAACTCTAAGGATCAAGAGGTCTAGTGTCTCAAGAAATTAGGAACATTAAATGAAAACATAAGACATAAAATACAACATCATTATTGTAAACATCTTTTACATGGCTACAACATTCCTTTGAACATAGCATTGTAAGGGATAACCTGAGGATATACATAAGAAAAGGGTGAGCTAAAAAGACCAGTAAGGGAGTAAACATGGAAGAACATGAATAATACAATACTTGTTAGGAAATAGTTATATCAATGGATAATAAAATAAACATGAACATAAAGGAATGATATAGCATGATTATCATTACATGGGAATGTGACAACAACATTTTACATGATATAAGCATGGGCCAATGATCATCGCACATAAATCATGAGTAAACCCTCATTGCACTTGAATTAAAATGATTAATAACACATTTCAAATCAATTATCATGATTAAACCCTCATTTCACATAGAGTATCATGACACTATTCTATATCCAATTCATTGGAGTGCTACCTGGGTGAACCCTTCTTAATCATTTAATTTCATGCATAAGTGTGCCACATAGATCATACAACATGGATTCATTAAACATCATCATTTCTTCAATGAATAAACTATGTCGAATACATAAATTTATTCCCCCAATCAACAAGTAAATGTTAATAAAGCTGAATAACCTTGATTGAGAAATGGGTATCATATTTACTTACACAATGATTTTGGCGTCGAAATTTTGGTGTAACTTTGACAATATAAGGACGTAAAATAGAAATTGTAAAATGGGTTTATGAGAAAGAAAGGGGTATATAATCATTTATATAGTAAATGAACAACAAGGGGGTCATGGAACATTATATCCCTATCAAATTTAATTTAATTTAGATGCATAATATAAAAGAATTTCTAGATTGCAAATGAGGTGATAGAAATCCATTACAGAATTTTGGCATGGTAATGAGTGTACATGGGAGGAATTAATGAGGAAGAAATGGGTCTCTCATCCTTGAAACATAAGGAAGGTAGTATAGGAGAGGTTTTAAATTATACTGCAAAATTTTTAATTGAAAAATAAAAAGGAATAACAAAATAAGGAAACTTGGACATAAATAAGGAAGGATGGAAAGTGAGGATCCCTTACTTAGAAGTGTGATCCCAAAGGCTTGAGAGAGGCTTGAGAGAGGATTATTGGGATATTGGGGAACATTGGGAGGATTATTGAGAAAATATGGAAGAGGTTTGTCTAGTTTCAAATGGTTTTAGTGAATATGAATGGAATATTGAGTGGGTTTATATAGGAAGGGAGAGGGAATTCATTATTATTTAGGTTTTGGACAGTACTCATTAATCTAATCAAAACCACACACCATCCCACGGTTTTCCGATGGTTTTTGAAAACATGTAGTGGGAAAAATTATTTTATAAGGCCAATTTTTGAACTTATTAAAATATTAGTTTTTCTTATGTGGAGGTGAGTCACCCTCATAGGGAAATCCTATTAACAATTTAAAATATTTTGTATGTCTGGGAGGGTCCACTAAGGCACCATAAAATTAATAAAACAAATATAAAATTAAATTCTTTTAAAGTTAAAAAATATATTGTCCAAACACCCCTTTTATATTATTTTATTACATCACTATTGGGTCATTATGATGTTATAAAACACATTAAATATTTATTTGGTATTTAATTTTTGCCCAAAAATTCAACTGTCTTAGAAAATTATGAAAAATTTACCCTTGGAAAATCTCTATGTCCTGATTCAAATAATATTTTTCATATTATCTAAATAATTCTCTAAATATATGAATCTTCACTTTTAAAATTAGAAAAAACATTTATTGACAATTCATGGATTTAAACAAAAATAGTTTTCAAACCTTAATAAAAATTACAATTGTATTCTTAAAAATTATAAGATAATTTATATATAATAAAAAGTAATTTAATAATAATATTTTATTAAAATATTATTTAATTCAAAAACCCATTAATTCATCAAAATATATCTCTTAACTGAATTTAAATATTAATTAAAAATAATATTTGTAACTTAAAAGCCATTTACAAAGTAACAATAATAAAATGAATGTATATTATTTATTAAAAAATAATTCAAATAATCATAAGGATAGGGTCTTGTTACATAACACGTTATAACACCCTCATAAGACCTAAGGGTAAGGTGTGTGATGGTGAAAGAATTTTGGGGAAACTATGATAACAATACTCAGGTGATAATCTCTATTAACTTCCACTTCTCTCATAGGTGGTTACGTTCATGCTTAATGTGTTGATGCTTATCTTGGGAATGGTCGTGAGTGAAACCTAGTGACACAAAATACATTCTAAACTCTAACAAATGGGCTTTATATGGATCAATTCTAATGGATGAGATCATCGCTTCATTTGTCTGAGTAAATAGAATTTGTTAAAGACCTATATTTATACTAAACAAGTGATCACTGTTCAACGACTATATTAGCAACAATAAGTATTTATAAATATATTTTAAAATCCAAAAACATAAAATAAAACAAGTTCATATGTTTCATATAACAATTTTACATAATAATACATTAAATAAGATCAATAGTAATTATCATTAATACAAGTTTGGGCCGTTACAATCATCCCCCCTAAAGAAATTTCACTATCGAAATTTCATTTTACATCACTAAAACAGATGATGGTAATTTTAATTCATCACTTCCTCTGATTCCCATGTAGCTTCTTCAAAATTTTGGTTTCTTCACAACACTTTGACAAGGGGTGTTGTCTTATTTCATAGAACTTTTTCTCTATGATCTTTGATCTTAACCAGATTATTTTTATAGGGGAGGTCATTATTCAATGATACCAATTCTAGATTGAGTACATTCAATGGTCCAGGTATGTACTTCTTCAAGAGTGATACATGGAATACATCATGTACATGAGATAGGTTCGGTTGGATTTCTAGTTGATAAGACACTGCTCCAATGCGATCTAGGATCTCAAAAGGGATGATGTATCTTTAAATAAGCTTTCCATCATTCAAAAATCTCATAACTCTCTTCCATGGTGATATGCGGAGAAATACCATGTCTCCAACATCAAAATCTAGGTCTCATCTAAAATTTTCAGTATAGCTCTTTTGTCGACTCTAAGGAGCTTTAATGTGCTTCTGGATAATCTTAAAATTCTCCCCCATTTCTTCGACCATTTCTAGACCTGTGATATTTTTCTCCCCAACTTCATCCCAACATGAAGGTGTTTTGCACCTCTTCTCATAAAGGTCTTCATAAGGATCAATTTGGATGCTTGAGTAGAAACTGTTATTGTAAGAGAACTCAAGCAGATGAAGATGCTGATCACATCCTCTATTGAAATCCATTATGCCTGATCACAACAATTCCTCAATTGTTTGGATTTTCAACTCATATTATCCATCAGTTTGAGGGTGATATGCCATACTAAATTTCATATCAGTATTCAGAGCATGTTGGAGACTCATCCAGAACATATAGGTGAATCTTAGATCATGATAATATATAATTGATTATGGAAGTAAATTCTTACTTAACACTTCTCTGATGTATATATGTTCCATTTGATCCAAAGATAAATCCTCCCAAATTATAATGAAGTTTGCAGTCTTTGTAAGATGATCCACAACAACCTAGATAGAATTGTTTCATTTGTATGTCTTCGAAAATATGGTGACAAATTCCATGGTGATGTTCTACCATCTCCAAATTAGTATGATTAATAGTGGAATCATTCCATTATACTTATTCCTCTCAGCCTTCACTTTCTAACATACTAGAAACTTTTATGTATACTCAATGATATCCTTCTTAATGTTATCCCACCAATAATTCTCTCAGAGATGTTGATATATCTTTGTGTTTCCTGGGTGAATGAAGAAATTTGAACTATGTGCATCATCCAAAAGTTTATTATTTAACCCAAGATTTGATGGAACACATATTCTAGTCCCAAATATCATAATTCATTCTTCATTAACATTGAACTCCAAGTATTTTCCTTTTTGGATAGTTTACACATTACTTTGAATTTTCACATCATCCTTTTGAGAATCCTTTAAGCTTTCCAAAAGATATGGTTGAGAAATAATTTGTGAAAGGATTGATGATGTTCCCTTACTTATGATTCCCATGACCATCATCATCAGATCTAATAATATTGGATCCTTTTCAATTCTCATAAATGATATAATTACTAGTTCCTCTCAACTTAGGGCATCTTCCACTTAATTCTCTTACCCAAATTGTAGTGAATTGAAAATCTATAGTCTTTGATCAGCTCTAAACATCATCATTGGTGCACATTCATCTCTTTCTCTATGAATATATACATGAGGCTATTTTGATCCATATATATTTCACACTTCTCCCCAAATAAATAATTTCACCAAATTTTTAAAGCGAAGATTACTACAGCTATCTCTAGATCTTGTGCTGGATATTCTTCCTCATAAACATTCATTTGCCTTCAAGCATAGGCAATGACTTTTTCATTTTTCATCAACACACATCCCATTACCTTATTCGAAGAATCACTGAATACCACAAAAATTTATCCCCTTGTTGGTAGTGTGAGCACGAGCATAGTCATAAGACTCCTTTTCAACTCCTTGAATCTCTCTTCACATTCATCACCTCAAAAAAACATGAATCCCTTCAGTGTTATCTTGGTAAGAGGGTCTGAAAAACATGAAAACTTTATCCCAAATAAGTGAAAATATCCATCTAACCCATGGAAGCTATAGATATCCATCTCAGATGTTGGACTCGACCATCCCTCAATTGTAGTTGTCTTAGAGGGATATATAGATATCCCAATGCTAGTGATGATATGAACCAAGAATGAGACTTCATTCAAAACTAACTCACAATTTCTACACTTTTCATACTGCTTCTCCTTTCATATGGTCTCTACTACAGTTATTAGATTCTTCTCATGCTCCTCCTTGGGTTTGATTATATTAGAATATCATCTATAAATACTACCACAAATTTGTCGAGGTAATCTCTAAAAACTCTATTAATTATGTCCAAGATAATTCATGGAGAATTAGTGATTCCTAAAGTAATTATTATGAATTCATAGTGCTCGTACATTGTATGAACTGTAATCTTAGGGATATCCTCCTTATTCACCCTTACATGGTAATATCCCAACCACAGATCCACCTTGGAGAAGTATTGTGCTCTACATAGATGATAAAACAAGTCATCAATTCGTGGACGATGATACTTATTCTTTATCATGATTTTTTGTGCTCATGATAATCAATGCAAAGGTGCATTGACCCATCCTTCTTCTTGATGAAAAAGACTGGTGCACCCCATGGTAAAGAACTTAGGCATACAAACCCTTTATCCAGATTCTTTAGTAGTTGTTTATTTAGATCCTTATTATATATACAAGACATTCTATAAAGAGTCATGGATATTGGAAAATCCCTAGGTATAATAACAATAAATAATTCAACATCTCTCCTAGGAGAAAGACCATACAATTCATTAGTAAACACTTCAGCGAATTCCCTCGCAATAGGCAGGCCTTTAAGGATGGTTTCTTCCTTAGACTCAATCATCTGAGAAAGATACATATGATCAATGTGTAGTAATATCCACCCATTAGATGATGGTGCAAAGACTATTCATCCTCCTCCATACACTTGTACAAAATATGGGGTCAATTCCTTATATGGAGAGTGATTTCCCTCTCATGGAAATTTATGCTGGCTCTATGTAGGGAATTCCAATCCATGCCATGAATTGGATCAAATTCCACTAGAGTTAGTATGAATATTTTCACTGGGAAGTTCAATCCACAAATTTTTATAGGGAAAGAGTTATATTCATGGGATGTAATGATTTCCCCATTTACCGTTCTCACCAACATCTCTACTTACATAATTTTCTGTGCTATTGGGATTATTCTACTAAAAATTCACGATCTAAAAAATGTGTATATCTAGAATCAAAAAGTACATTCTCTATTATTAAATGAATAATGATATTACCTTTCACCACTTTGTTTTTGGGGTTTTCTTTGGAGGCAGTGATGGAAAAATATCTCCCTTTCTACCTTGGAGATTGTTCGTTTCCTCTGAAAACCATTGTCTTAGGGAACTAGTTTGAGAAGTGGCCTGGTGTTTTTTAATTGATGAAATAAAAAATACATTGATACTAGAATTTATAATTCCTCTCCTCAGTTGTAGTGGTGAGTTTTTCTTGCTGATAGTTAATGGCTAGGTTTCATTATCTTCTACACTTAAAGCATTTCCTTTTCCCCTTTAGAAACTTTCTGGTGTTCTCCTTTCCAAATCATTAGCAAATAGGGTGAGTGAATTTGTTTTTACATCCTTGGATTTATCCATAGGAGCACCAAAATTAAAGTCCAATCTCTACTTCTTATCCACATGATCCACTAGATATTCGACGATCACTATTTAAACATTGAGTGAACATCAGACAATTTACTCATCGCTATTAAATTCATGAATCATTAGGGATTTCCATAGGCTAGGTTTCATTCCACCAAAGAAGCAGTCAACCTTATATTCAGGGGTAACAAAAAATCTAGAGGCTTATCATGAAAGCCTTGTTAAGTTTCTCTAATACGCTATAATGGATTCGTCATATTTTTTTTCATTAGGTCAAGAAAGTCACTTTCTATCTTAAGCTTCCAGGTGTGAGGAAAACATTTAAAAATTTTCTTCTATAAATCCTTCTATTCCAAATCCTTGATCCTTCCTCAAGCTTCATATTTTAATCAATGTGCACAATGGATCAGCTTCACCCTCCATACGATAAGCATTCAGAAGAACCATATATTATTTGGAATTTTGAAGGATAGAGAATATATTTTCAATGAAGTTGATCCATTGTTTAAAGACCCAGAATTCATTTGGATTTTTTTAAAATACATGGGAATTTTTGAGTCCTCAGTTTCTGACGGCGCCTGATTCTGAGGCCCGGTGTGGCCGGAATCAATTTATGAAGTTTTTTTTCGGGTATGTTCAGTAAACTTACATGCGGGTATTTATATCCTTTGAACCGGTGCTCGGAATTGAAATCCGAGGACACCGTTGAACTCGCAGTGCCAATATTCTCTTAAGGAGACCTTTACCGTAGTTGTGTTTTTATCGAGGTTGGGAGTTAATTTTTCGGGTTTCTAAATAAATTAAATAAAAATATGTCTAGAATATTTTTATTTGAATGGTAGTTAAAACCTCCAAAGAGAGGTAGGAAATGGGGCCCACCCACGCATAAACTCCCTTGGGAGGATATTATGTGGTGGGGCCCACACGAGCTCAAACCCCCCTTAACCACCCTTTAACCCTTGGAACTCCAAATTTATTATGCAGCCTTTCCACCTTCCCTCATAATGGTGCCAACACACCTAAGTATTAATTAGTGCCACAATTAATTAATTTTTAGTGATATGAATTCTTTTCAATTCTTTTGAAATCCATAAAAACATTAAAATAATAGAGAATCTATAATTTTATTTTGGTTTGGCAATTTATCTTTGGTGGAGCTTTGGGAGAACTCTTGGAAGAACGACATCCTTCCAACGAAGAACGCTTCCCATATTTGAATAATGATGAAGACCGTCCTTGATCTTGGACAAAGCTAAAAGAGAAGGAGCTGCCCACGAAAAACGTCGACGATGCTTCTTCCTCGGATGCTCTCCAACGTAAATGAAACAACGCCATCGTCAATGAAAAATCATTGAATGAAGGTAAGGGGATTTGATTATTTTAATTTATGAATTTTATCCTCGTTCTTTGATGTTTATTTTGGTTCGATGGTGGCCAAATTGTTATCACCTAATGCAGAGGTCACGGGCCTACAAACACGGCCCGAAATCCCTCCGTTGATTCTTGTTTTGTTGAAGTCGGAGGCGGAGTTGTAAGGGAACGATGCGATTGTACATTGTCAGAGAAGAACCACAACAAATGAAAGAGGCGCAGTGCCTTCGCCCTGCGCTGCGTTGGAGGTGCATAACTGTGGCCAGGGCGGGCCGCGACAAAGGGGTCTAGTGCCGTCACACCGCACTAGAGAGGAATCATGGCCAAGAGGGTCGTGGCGGATGGGGAAATGCGGCGTCGTCGCGCTACGCGGTGGAGCCGAAGGCTGCAGCCAGGTCAGGACGCGGAGGTGATGGCGTGGCGCCGTCACGCCGCGCGAAGAGCAAGAGGACTGTTGTGCCGTCAAGTCGTAGTGGAGGTGCGGTGGCGGCCGACCGGGATGGCCACCGTGGAGCCGGAGACGCGGAACCAACCGGGTCCCATAGCTCCAGAACCGGCGCAAGGTGCTAATTATGTTCAATGAACTGGGGAGGGGTGCGACACCCCCTCCCTCACATGGCCGGCTGGGCCTCCACGGGCCGGGCCCCCTCGGCCAGGCCGCCCCTCGGCCGGGCTGCCTCTTCCGGCCCGCCCCTTGTCCAGGCCGCCACTGCCGGGACGCACCTAGGCCCGACCGCCATGGGTCGGGCCCTGCGTTTGGGCTGTTCCACGCCTTCAGGCCGGGACACCGCTTTGGGTCGGGCCGCTCCCTTTGTTCGGGCCGCCCACTCAGGTCAGGCCTACCACTCAGGCCATTAAGCCCCCGCGGACCGGGTCAGACCCTGGTTCGGACCGGGTCAGGCCGGGTCGGTCCGACGGGGTCGGACCGATCTCGGACCCACTATAGCCATTTTCACCTTTTCCCCTATCTTGGGATACATTTTTCCGATTGACGAACCACCTGGGGCGATATAATTCTTGGAGTGAGATGATTATTTTGGCATACTCCACTTGGGGTTAGGACACAATTGGGGTACAGTCGGGTTGGTTTGAGCCTAAAAACCAACCGGGCCTCTGGGATGAAAATTCCAATAACTCATTGACCTGACATCCGGTTGATTCACCATCTGTCACATTGGGTTCCTTATGATGGGACAGAAATACGTGATACATCAACTCAGGACATTGTGATAGTTGATGTATCGACACTGGGCTCGAGAAGCGGACACTCCCGGAATCGAGTGTGCTGTGTGCGGGAACCCTAGGGACGGATGCTACGATACTGTACCGGAATCCTCCATGGGTTCGACAGTAAAGAATAATGTTCCGGAATCCTCCGTGGGTTCGACATTGATGACTACTATACCAGGATCCTCCGTGGGTCTGACAGTTCTAAATTCTGTTCCTGTAACCTGTGTGGGTCTGACAGAATAGCTGGTCCTGTATCCTGTGTAGGTCTGACAGCTTATTTGGTCCTGTATCATGTGTGGGTCCAACAGATTAGATGAATCAGTGACTACATCTGATCATCTCTATCACTCTACAAAATCTGTATACCTGTGTGAGTTGAGTCTTGTATATCAACCATTATCTTCATGGTGATTGACTTTACTTTGTGGATTGGGTTGTGCTTTGGATCAAGAGTTGGAGTAGAACTATGATTGGTAACATAAGTATATGTATGGGAATATACCTAAGTAAGGTTGTTTGATACTTTGTGATTGTATCTTTCTTATGCGGTTTATCCTTAGTTGATTCTGGGAAGCCATTGGGGGTCTCGGGGTCCCCTATTGAGTATTGTTATACTCACCCCTGCACGGGCTTCGACCGCACCTTGTTGTGTTCTGTGCAGACGACAGACAGTAGTGATCGATGCTGAGGGTGATGGACAGGTGGTTTCCCAATGCTGGACTAGATAGGACATACCATAGGGACGATTTGTTCGATTTCTGTACCTACCCTTCAGGTAGGAATCCCCGATGGACGATCGAGGAGCTATTTTTCCCATTTTACTTGTACTTGTACTTGTTGTTCAGTTGGGTTTGTATACTGGCCCACTTATTTTCTCCACACTTTTATTTTCTATTTTAGTACTTGTTTTCTCTACTGCTTGTGTTCAGACTATGTGTGTTACAGGTTTAAAGGCAATGCCTTCCCTATTTATTAGGGATTCTCCTTTGGTTCTAGTCTCTTGCCCCTTCCAAATGGAAGGCGAGCTTGGGGTAGTCACAACATGGGCCCTGAGGATGGGTCATGAAAAATTGGTATCAGTGGAGTCGGTTCTACCATATAACATGGACTCTATTTATTTTAACGACAATAGTGTTAAGTTTTTTGGGTGTGGTTATCAGTTTGGGGAAACTGGTGGCTAGTGCGGCGGCCACCGTATCTATACACTTGGACTCTGACTCCGGATTTCCGACTCAGTGCACAAAAACACTGATTACATGTGTGTTTCCTTTGAAAATATTTTCTTCATGATTACATTGTGTCAGCTCACTAGGTATACTATTTTAACCGTGGCGCACCTGTTTCATCCAGGATGGCCCCACGAAGGCAGCCAGCTAGGGTTCTGAATTTCGTATGAGATGGTAGCCCACAGAGCAACAAGGCCTCAGTGCAGGGACCCATCACAATGGATGTACCAGTGGAACCACTACCCGCTGGGCCACCGATACAACCATATCCAACAGTAGAGAGTGCACACCATATGAGTGTGTTTCATGAGTTCTAGCTCCAGAGGCCGCCCAGGTTCTAGGGAGAGACGGACCCACATACAGTTGAGGATTGGCTGGAGGCTATCGTGAGAGTTTTCAGATTGGTAGCTACACCATATTACCTCATGGTGATCCTTGCCACGAGTCTCTTGCATGCATCAGTAGGCAGATGGTGGATCATGATGCTCTAGGTGCATGATGGGGCATCATTACACTGGACGGACTTCTAGAGTCTCTTTCGGTCAGAGTTTTTTCCATCCACCCTACGTGCGATGCAGATTCAGGAGTTACTTCATCTGTAGTGGGGAATCATGATAGTATCTCAGTACTCAGCGAGGTTCACCGACCTCTCGTGCTACTCCACAGACATGGTACGAGACCTGTTCTTCAGGGCCCAGACCTTCGAGTTGGGATGCATGCATGAGATCAGGGCTTCGATGATCCCCCTCAGTATGCTGAAGCAGGAGAGGGTGCTGGAGCGATCCGTTCTAGTGGATATTATTCTCACCGAGCAGTCACCAGAGGCAAGACCCACCACAGGGTGACACGTAGTGGAGTCTTTTGTAGCCGGAAGTAGACATATGTCGTAGAAGTCCAAGAGGACCAGGCCTTCCAGTGGGTAACCCCAGGGTACAGGTTCCGCTGTGCGGGGCACACGAGACAGAGCAAGTTATACGAGGACCAGACAATGCTATGAATGTGGCGGGAAGGGTCAATGGCTCGTGACTACCCAACCCGCCATGCAGATGAGCAGTATACATTAGAGGGACCTCCCAGGCAGAGGCAGAGGTTCGACCGTGGTGGTTCTCCGGGAGCAGGCGGACGTGCCAGAGGAGTTGGCCGACCAGCGAGTGGTGGATGACGTTTCGAGGCCCTACTACCACCACCACCAGGAGGTCCACTCCAACCACAGGGAGCTGGCGGACAGAGGTGGGATCAGCTCCAGGAAGTCGAGGCCTATGACCACGGTGCACCTGAGATGATTTGAGGTACTATCTATGTCTAATCTACCCTTTCTTCAGTGCTTATAGACACAGGTGTGAGTCATTATTTTATTTCCACTGCCCTCATTCAAATCTCAGAGATTCTGACAGAGCCATTGGCTCAATCCTTACATCTAGAGACTCTTATGGGAGTAGACTCGACGATTACGCACTAGTTCTGACAGTGTGGGATTACTCTAGGAGGTGAGATATTCGGCTGGGATCTCTTCATAGCTGTGTCGAGGCCTTACGACGTCATCTTGTGTATGTACTGGTTGTCCACAGTTCATGCAAAGATGGACTGTATTAAGCGCAAAGTGCGGTGCGTCTGCATGGATGGGACCATGTTCACCTTCACCGGTGATAAGGAATCCTTTGCAATGCAGGATGGACTTACGCAGAGGAGGGGGCATCCAATCACACAACATTTGGCTAGTCTCATACTCAGAATGGTTGATGTGTGGAGTCTGAGTTTTCCTATTGTGGTGGATCAGTATGTAGATGTTTTCCCTGACGACGTTACAGGACTACCTCCTTGCAGAGAGATGGACTTCTACATTGGATTTTTCCCCGGGATGACACTGATATCTACTCTAGCATATCGGATGGCTCCCGTCGAGCTTCATGAGATGCATGTACAGTTAGAGGACTTTTAGGGGAATGGATTTATCCAACCTCATGTTTCACCCTGGGAAGCTCCGATTTTGTTCGCCAAGAAGGCGGATGGGAGATTGCGACTGTGTGTTGACTACCATCCCCTGAATCAGGTGACCGTGAAGAACATATACCCACTCCCAAGGATTGAAGACCACTTTGATCAGTTCAAGGGAGCATGATGGTTCTTGAAGATAGACCTTAGGTTAGGCTATCCCCATCACAGAGTTCGAGACGAGGATGTGTATAAGACAACCTTCAGATGTTGGTATGACCACTATGAGTTCTTGGTTATTCCCTTCGGCGTAACCAATGCTTCAGTGGTGTTCATGAGTCTCATGAACAAGATCTTACAGCCTTACCTTGATCGTTTTATTGTAGTATTCATCGACGTCATACTGATTTACTAGACTACTGAGGAGGAACATGCCTACCATTTATGGGTAGTACTAGACACACACCGAGAGAACCAGATTTACGTTAAGCTCTCAAAATTCCAGTTTTGGAATCGAGAGGTCTACTTCATGGGATAAATCATCTCAATGGCTGGAGTTTCAGTGGATCCAGTAAATATTGAGGCAGTGCTTACATGGGAGCCACCCAGGATTGTGGCGAAGGAACGATGTTTTCTAAGATTGGATGGGTACTATCGGAGATTTGTTCCAGACTTCTCCAGAGTATCAGCACCGCTTTCAGCATTAAGGAAGAAGGGTCAACCCTTGGTGTGGTCAAAGATTTTCTAGTAGAGCTTTCAAGAGCCGAGGAATAGGTTGAATAGTGCACCCATGTTGAGGCTTCCAGAGGAGGGAGTGGGGTACGTAGTATACTGTGACGCATTAGGGACATGAATTGGGTGTGTTCTGATGCAGGAACAAACAATGATCGCGTATGGATCTCGGCAGTTGATATAGGACAAGTAGGACTATGCTACCCATGACATGAATTCAGCAGCAGTGGTCTTCGCCTTTAAGATTTGGAGACACTATCTGATGGGCGGTCATTTTATAGTCTACTCTGACCACCGGAGTCTCAGGTACATCTTCTCGCAGAAGGACCTGAACCTGAGACTGCGATGATGGCTCGAGTTTCTCCAGGACTATGACTTCGAGATATTCTATACACATGGGAAAGGGAACATTTTAGTAGATGCTATCAGTATGAGATCAGGAATTCAGCTGCTAGAAGAGGAAATAGAGAAGTTGTCCACATTACAGATATCTTTTGTGGATAGATATGGAGAAGCCTTTTCACAGTCTTTCACAGTCACTCCACTTCTTCAGTGAGTCGGAGAGGCACATCGTGGGGATGTTGACTGTGTGATGCGACAAGCTCAGATATCCACAGGGCAGGCACCTGATGTATTTTCTGAAGGCGGGGAGCACATCATTCTATTCAGAGGACATACCATGGTACCAATTTCACTTCATGAGGAAGTGTTGAGGGAGTTCCACACATCTCCTTTAGGGGTACATCCAGGAGTGGTGAAGGTGTATTAGGACCACTGATGACTACACTGGTGGCCAGGTATGAAGAAGGCAGTAGCATAGTTTGTCTCTCGATGCCACACTTGTTAGCAAGTGAAAGAAGAGCACCAGGTTCCATTAGGCTTGGTTCAGCCCTTAGAGGTCCCAGAGTGGAAGTGGGATGTGATATCCATGGATTTCGTGACGGGACTTCCACGTACATCCAGAGGACACGACTCTATCTAGGTGATTGTCGACTGACTCACTAAGTCAGCCCACTTCCTACCGATCATGGAGCAAGGCTCAGTAGAGAGCATGAGATGCCTCTACCTACAAGAGATCATACGGTGTCATGGTGTGCCTTCGATGACCGTATCCGATCAAGATGCTCGTTTCACTTCCCGACTATAGAAATGTTTTCAGGAGGCTTTTGGGTTGCAGCTTCACTTGAGCATTTCCTTCCATCCTCATACGGATGGTCAGACTGAGAGGACCATTCAGACACTTGAGGACATGCTCCGTGCATGCATCCTCGACTTTGTTCACAACTGGGAGGATCAATTTCCCTTGGTGGAGTTTGCATATAAAAATAGCTACCACTCCACAACCGGGATGACACCTTATGAGCTAATGTACGACCAACGTTGAAGATCACCTCTGTGATGGACTGACCTAGGGGAGTAAGCACTTTTAGGACCAGAGATGGTGCATGCTATGACAGAGATGGTGCAGATCATCCAGGATCAGATGAAGACTGCACAGAGCAGGCATAAGTCCTATGTAGATAGTAGACGAAGACCACAGGAGTTCGAGGATGGAGACCACGTCTTTCTATGGGTCTCACCTCAACGAGGTCTTCTGAGATTTGGATGAGGGGGAAATTTGTATCCATGGCTCATTGGACCATTCCAGGCCATAATCAGAGTAGGCGAGGTGGCTTACCACCAGACCCATCCACCTCAGATGCACCGGGTGCACAATGTCTTCCATGTATCTCAGCCGAGAAGATACGTGCACGACCCATCTCACAACATCGACCACGGGGAGCTGGACATCGATGACAGGGAGACTTTCACGGAGGTTGCAGTGGAGGTTGAGGATCAATAGGAGCGGGTCCTGCGTGGATGGTTGATACCTCCAGTGCGTGTTCGCTGGTAGCACGGGAACCTCCAGGAGAGCACATGGATGTGGGTGGCTCAGATGCATGCTCAATACCACCATTTTTTTCCTTAGTGTGATTTGTAGCTTTCTGGGACATAAATCCCTGAGGTAGGGAGAATGTAAAGAGCCAGAATTCCCGTGGAAAATATATTTTTTTAAAATACATGGGAATTTTACGAGTCTGCAGTTTATGATGGCACCTGATTCTGAGGCCTAGTGTGCCAGGAATCAATTTCTGAAGTTTTTTTTGGGTACATTTAGTAAATGTACGTGCGGTTTTTTATATCTTTTGAACCAGTGATCGGAATTGAAATCCGAGGGCACCATTGAACTCGCATCACCGATATTTTCTTAAGAAGACCTTTACTGCAGTTGCGTTTTATCGAGGATGGATGTTAATTTTTAGGGTTTCTAAATAAATTGAATAAAAATATGTCAAGCATATTTTTATATAAATGGTAGTTAAAACCTCCCAAGGGATGTTGGTGGTGGGGGCCACTCGTGCATAACCTCCCTTGGGAGGATATTATGTGGTGTGGCCCACACAAGCTCAACCCCCCCTTTAACCCTTGGAACTCCCAATTTATTGTGGAGCCTTTCCACCTTCCCTCATAATGGTTCCAACACACCTAAAGATTAATTAATGCCTAAATTAATTTATTTTTAGTGATATGAATTCTTTTGAATTCTTTTGAAATCCATGGAAACATTAAAATAATAGAGAAACTATAATTTTATTTTGGCTTGGTGATTCTTCTTTGGTGGAGATTTGGGAGAACTCTTGGAAGAACGACATCCTCCCAACGAAGAATGCATACCATCTCTGAAGAACGACGAAGACCGTCCTAGATCTTCAACCAAGCTAAAAGAGAAGGAGCCGCCTGCGAAGAATGTTGATGACGCTTCTTCCTCGGATGCTCCCCGATGTTAAAAAAACAACACCATCGTCAATGAACAATTGTCGAATCAGGGTAGGGGGATTTGATAATTTTAATGTGTGAATTTTACTTTCATTCTTTGACTTCTATTTTGGATTGACGGTGGAAAAATTGTTATCACCTTATGTGGAGGGCGTGGGCCGAAAAAATACAGCCCGACGTCCCTCCATTGATTCTTGTTTGGTTGACGTTAGAGGAGGAGTCGGAAGGGAACAATGCCATCGCACCGTACCGGAGAAGAACTGCGGTGAACAAAAGATGCAAAACATCATCGTGCCGTTCCCCACCGGAGGTGTGGAACCACGGCTAGGACAGGCCACGAAAAAGGGGTACAGCGCCATCACGCCGTATCATAGAGGAACCGCGGCCAGGAGGGCCGTGGCAGATGGGGAAGGGCGGCGCTGTCGCGACGCGCGGTGGAGACGAAGGCCGCGACCAGGTCTGACTGCAGTGGTGAAGGAGTGGCGTTGTCACGCCGCCCGGAGAGCAGGAGGACTGCGATTCCATCGCGCTGTGATGGAGGTATGGGGGCGACCGACTGGGCTAGCCGTCATGGAGCCGGACATGCGGGACCACCCAGGTCCGACAACACCTTAACCGGCGCAAGGCACTGGTTCTGTTCGATGAACCGGGGAGGGGTGTAGCACCCCCTCCCTCGTGAGTCTGGCTGGGATGCCACAGGTAGGGCCGCCTTGGCTGGGACGCCTCGGCCGGGCCGCCCCTTTGGGCCGGTATGCTCCCTTGGTTCGGGCCGCCCACTCGGGTTGGGCCAACCACTCGAGTCGGGCCGCACCCACGGATCGGGTTAGACCCTGATTCGGACTGGGTCAGGCCAGTGCGGTCCGACTGTGTCGGACCGGACCCAGACCCGTTATGGCCATTTTCACATTTTCAACCTATCTTGGGCTTCGGGTGTCTGATTGACGAACCGCCTACGGCGATGGAATTTTTGGAGCGAGAAGATTCTTTTGGAATACTACACCTGGGGTTCAGGCACAGTTGGGGTATGTTCGGGTTGGTTTGAGCGTAGAAACCAAATGGTCCCCTCGAACAGAAATGCCAATAACTAATAGACCAGACGTCCTATTGACGCACCATCTGTCATGTTGGGTTCCTTATGATGAGACGGAACTGCGGGATACATCAACTCAGGACTTTGTTGTAGTTTATGTATCAAGACTTGGCTCAAGGAGCATACCCTTATAGAATCGAGTGTGTTGTGTGCAGGAACCCTAGGGATGGTTGCGACGATACTGTACAGAAATCCTCTGTGGGTTCGACAGTGATGACTAATATATTGGAATACTACGTCGGTTCGATAGCGAGGAATACTATTCCGGGGTCCTCTGTGGGTCTAAAAGTTCTGACTTCTGTTCCTGTATCTTGTGTGGGTCCAGCAGAATAACTGGTCCTGTATCCTGTGTGGGTCCGACAGTTTAGCTGGTCCTGTATCTAGTGTGGGTCCGACGTCTTAAATGAGTTAGTGACTACATCTGATCATCTCTATCACTATAAAAAAGATGTATACCTATGTGAGATGAGTCATTTCTTTCAACCATTACCATCAGGGTGATTGACTTTACTTCATTTGTGGACCGGGTTGTTCTTGGTCTCGAGAGTTGGAGCCGAACTGTGATTGATTACTTAGGTATATGTATGGGCATATACCTAAGTTAGGTTGGTTGATACATCGTGATTGTATCTTTCTTCTGTGGTTTATCCTTAGTGTATTATGGGAGACCTTTGGGGGTCTCGGGGTCCCCTAATGAGTGTTGTTATACTCACCCATGCACGTGCTTCACTCACACCTTGTTGTGTTCTGTGTAGACGACATACAGTAGTAATCGAGGCTGAGGGTGATGAACGGGAGGATGGTCGGAGCTGGACTAGAAGGGACATACTATAATGAAAAGTTGTTCGAGTATTGTACCTACCCTTTATGTTGGAATCCCCGATGGACGATCCAAGAGAAGTTTTTCCCTTTTTACTTATACTTGTACCTGTTGTTCAGTTGGGTTTGTATACAGACCCACTTATTTTCAGCACACATTTCTTTTATATTTTAGTACTTTGGCTCTACTTCTTATGTTCAGACTGTGTGTGTTATAGGTTTAAAAACAATTCCTTCCATTTTTATCAGGTATTCACCTTTGGTGCAAGTCACCAACCCCTGGCCTATAGAAGGAGGGCTTGGGGTAGTCACGGCACGGGCCCCGAGGACGGGTCGTGACACATTTTTTGACAATTGAGGGATCATATTATCTATTTGAAATAAGAGACATTTGTCACATGAAGATCTTGATAACGACTTGTTATTTATGGGGGGGGGGGGTTGGAAGTTCTATTTGACCCATGTTTCTATTGAAAACATGAGTTAACTGAGAGAGTATTGTGAAAATATTTACAATTCCCACACCCATCGGACTTGGCATACCATTAGAATAGTCATCACATTAATCTTCACATCAATTTTTATCCTGAGTCCTCGTATTACTATCCATTGGATGGGATAAAATGAAAATTTGGGGAAACACATAAAGGGGAATCCAATTTAAAAAGTGATATGTTATAAATTTATTTATTTCCTTATCTTATGAATATATAGGATTCAATATAGGTTATACATGATCTACTCGCCAATATGTATTCTTTGCGAAATTTTTTTATTCCTCTAATAATGGTTCATAAAAATCTTATGAATTTACCAAAGCATATCCCCTAGAAGTGTCAAACCAAGATTTCATCAAGGCTCGTTGTCATGCATTAGTACCCATTCGAGTCTAGCTCAATGCGGTGTTTTAATGTTTTTCCCCTAGATACATTACTGACAGAGCCACCCCAACATGTTTGTATGTAGATAGGGGTGAATTTTCTTGATAAAAAACATACTCTATAATCACCAAAATTTAGGGGATTTTTTATTATATTGAGTCTTATACCATAGGATTTCACTAGGGTTTTCTAATACTAATCCAAAAAATAACTAAACCTATCCTTTGACACCAACTACAACAACCCTACTCTATATTACACTCTTAAACATGATTTATTATATAAACATTCACTTAAGACAACTATGAGGATTGATAGGTCTATTTTTTGAGGAAATTAGGGACATTACATGACAAATTAAGACCTAGAATACAACATCTTTACTGAAAACCTCTTTTACATGACCACAACATTTTTTCTTACATAGTGTTGCATGAGATAACTTGAGGATATATGACAAGGCTTATAATTTAAAAATTTTTTTTAATGCATTTCTATTGTTTTAAACATCCCAAGATAACATTTTGAGCTTATATGTAACAATTTTGGATTTATGAAGTATTTTAAGTTTAAATGCAAAAATGACCAAATTCTGCATTTTGGACAAATTTTCACTACAAGGGTATTTTGGTCATTTACAAAAAAATATAAATCCAAATTTTATGATTATAATTTCTTTAGAATCCTAATTTAATTTCCTTCAACTTTGTCTTCTGGACCAGGATCTGATTCTACCATCTTGAGGTCCAAACAATTCAATGAAGTTGAAGATTATTGAGGAACACCAAGGAAGCTTCCAGGAAATTTCTTCCAGAAAAACGAAGGATCAGGGAAATATACATTACTCGCTCAAAACGACTTTAATGGAGCTGAAATTTTGTGGATAGACGGTTAAGAAGATTATGAACAAGTTTCATTAAGGAGGCCAGGCCTGAAATGGCCGTGTTCAGGGACATTAATTCAGTACAAAATGGTGTTTTTCGATTTGATGATTCTGACTGGACAGAATAAATTGTCAGAGGAAATTGGCCATAACTCTCGGAATACCTATCCAAATCCGCTGAGCGTTTGAGGGGACACGTCCAAGACAATTATGAACAACATTGAAGAAGTACTCAACGCGTGAAGAGGTCATTTATGGGTTCCAAAACGCGAAAACTTTCTGGGGTCGAATTCTGCCTATAAAAGGAGGAGAGCTCCTCCCCCTCAAGACATCCCATTCTCCACCCCATTCCTTCTCGGGCACCCAGGAGAAGAACTTCTCATATTTTTCTTTTATTTATTTTGTTTTAAAATGTCTCTCCTCTCCCGAATCATCTCGCTTACCCCATCCATGGAGGGGTAATTTCATTTGAGTGATCGGAAAGAGGGGAGGCTGGACCAATGTGTTGTGCTTGAGTTTTGTGCTTGAAATGAATAAAATTTGTTCTTCTTTCTTCTTCTGGTTTCAATTCATAATTCAGTATTAAATTCCGAATGCGGTTGTGTTATGGTTTTTATTCTGAAATTATAAATTTCTTTGGTCGATGATCACATCTCCCTCCACCCAATTCTAATCTGTATACGGTGGCACATGATTAGGGTTGTGTGGTGATTGCTCGACGGTTGTCAAGAACGTGTGTAGGATTGTATGTTGAAATCTTGGTTTATTAGGGAACAACAATTCCAGGTCTGGGATTGCTCTAATTAATCAAGAGACCATATACAACCCTAAACACATTGGAAGGAGGATAGACCAATCTAAGGTTTTAGAAAGGAAAATTCTCATCACATTTATCTGACTAAGGGAGAGAGAGGACTCGGTAGATAAATCTCTCTCTTACCAGTTTAAGGAAGAAGAAGAGATAAAATTTGGAAACCATGATGACACAACACTAAGTCCAGCCAAACCCAATCCGATCACCATCTTTATCATTTGTTAAAATTAATCAATTTCTATTGTTTGTTTCTCTCATAGTCATTCATATTAATTAAAACCAATCTTTTTAATAAAACCAACAAAAAGTGACAACCTTGTTTTGTGTGCACTCCTCTTCGGGAGACTACCTAGGATCAACTGCTATACTATACTTAGGTAAATAAAATATTGTTTTGCCACTCCCCACGACAGGCGTGCGTCAAACTTGGCGCCGTTGCCGGGGAGGCAGTGCCACAATCAAATTGTAAATATTTGACTTTTTTCCAAATTAAAAAAACAAACTTTCCATGTTGTTTTCGAATGACTATTTCTTTTATTCATGGAACAATTACCCACCAATAAATGAACCAATTATTGAATCGACCTTTTCCACATAGGATGGTGTTTCTACTATTGTTAGACAGGTGAGGTTATTTTGGAAAACAAATAATGATGAGAAAACATTCAAAGAATTCATAGATGGGCTAAGGGAGGACATGAACGAAGATGTTTTTGAAGCGATGGCAAGAAAGCTAGATGAGTTCTCCCATTACTTTCCAGAATTTTATGAAGTATCCAAGGTCCAAGAAGATCCCCCATTAGTCATCCCTGATTTTTCAATGGAGATCCCAGATATAGTGGAGCCTGACTACCTGCCTATATCTTCTACTACTCAACTCCAAGATGCGATTTCAAATGAAGAAGAGATTGAACCAGACCCAACTCAGGGAGATGATCCTTCCATGAACTCTACCTTTTCTGATTTCATTCAATCTGATTTGAGCATCACTCCTTATAATTTTGAATTTTCAGATTTGGTCAATCCTTACATTGCCTTAGGAGAAGATGAAAAAGAATATGCACCTGGTGAGGAACACCTGGAGCTCCCTGAAGATATTGATCATCTACTTGAGGAATTCCATGAAGAGATACAAGTGGCTATGCATGAAGAACCAAATCTAAAAGATGCCTACCTTAAAAGGGAAGATTTTGAAATTAATATTTCAAATTTAAATGTTGAATCTCCCTTTGATTATTCTTTTCACGCAGCACATCTAGAGAAACAACTATATTTTTAAGAAGACGTTGCACAAGTAGCAACTGAAGAGGAGGAGGATCCATACTTTATCCTACCCCCACCATGAAAGCTATACCACATTGCAAAGGGGGTGGATCTGGTGTACTCTATACAGGGAATCCTCCTCATCAAGGATAATGAAGCACAAGCTGGGAAAAGCCACATGTGGTGGTTCAAATCAAAGAAGCTACATCCACCATCAGACTTTGGATAACAGCTGGTACTGCCCACTGGAGGCAGTAAAAATTCAGGGCCCACTTGGGGGATCGTACCAAGACTTATCCCTTGCTTTCTAGGAATTTAGATTTCAAATTCATTTTTTAGAAGTAGTTTAGCATTCATCCCTTTCCTCCTTATAATTTTGAGCTTTAATGACATGATACTTGTTCTTAATTTTGAAATTTTCTTTTGTAGGATCATGATGGCAGAAGGGAGTCCCAAAAATTTGTTAAAGGGGACTGAATCTTTATTTCAAAAGGGAGTTTATTTTTAAATTTTAAATTTTAAACTCCTTAAATTTTTTGTCCAAAACATGTTTTAAGCATTAACGATAAGAATTTCATACCCACGCTTGAATTAATGTTTTACTCAACTTATCTAGGAGACATGAGTTTTTTAGGAATCTTGTGATGCCATGTTTTAGATTTCAATGTTAAAAAGATTGAATGATTAAAATGGATAATTGGATGATTAATGTGAAGCAAGGATATTAAAATAAGGACTCATGATTTAAGGGAATTAATTGATTCATGTAAATGAAATTTCCCTTCCATTTTTCATTCTTTGAATTTCTGAAATTCATGTGAATTAATTTGTTATTATTAATCATGCCATAAGTGATTGTCCAATATCATATTCTCATTCCTGAGAGTATTTCTAGACCAAATATTTCCTATTTTATCTTGAGCATATTTCTTGAGTGATCTTGGGATGTGCCACCTGCTAGAACTTGTATTGAAATTTGTCAAAGCTATGACTGTACAAAACCACATTTAAAATGATTGAGGCATATCTTTGGTTATCCACATTTTATCCTAAGACCCACCTTTACATTTATCCTTCGTAAGCCCTTAGATGCCATGAATTGCCTTATAGGTTTAAGCCACATTACAATCCAATTTTTCCTTACCTACCTTCACTTTTAGTATTTTTGCATGGTTATTTCAAGTTTGAGTGTGGGGGAAGGGCCTTTCGTGTGCGTTCCTTGGGATATGTATCATTTTTGGGTGGTGTAATGTGTGCGTCATCATTTTGGGAAATGTATTAGTAGAAAATTGGGCATGAGTCATCATTTCATTATGCTTCTATCATTTCATCCGGTTCTCCATAAAAAAAGAAAAAAGAAAATAAAGCTGTGCCTTTCTGGAGCTTTACAAAAAAGAAAAAAAAAAGAAAAAAAGGAAAATAAAGCTGTGCCTTTCTGGAGCTTTACAAAAAAAAACAGGGAGAACTTGGATGATATCATTCTTTGTAATCATTTATTGACTCATGACCCATGTCATTGAAATGGGAGTGGTGTTGTGATTCACATTTCAAGGGGATTTGAGTGAGGTTCATCTTGTGTTTTCACTTGATTAATCATGCATTGTACTTAAGAGTCAAACCTACTACTTCTGGCCTTAAATTATTTCAATCATTTACCCACCAACCATAAGCCACAGAGTCATTTGAACCTTTATTGCAAGTCCTCATGATTTTATGTGTGTTTTGTCTTTACAAAGTGGAGAAAGTTGTTACTTTACAAGCCTATGGGTAAGGAGCATGTTCTCATGATATGAGCATAACTCCACTATTAATTGTATCATGAGTGATGAGAGAAAAGATTCATAAGTGAGGTAGATCATGATTTGGCATGTTTAATAATAATAAATTGAGAAGCTTGAATGAATGAAAGGAGAAGCTTCATTATTTTTCAAAGGGGAAAAGTAAAATGCATGAATTGATTGTTTCTTTGAAAAATGGGAAATTAAATTGGTATTTTTGTGAAACTGGAAAATTTGATTGGACATTGATAATCATTTTATTTTATTCCATTTGAAATTTAAATATTGGTGACATTGGTGTCCTTTGAATTCCATGTTGAGATTTTATGCTTGAGGACAAGCATAGTTTAAGTGTGGGGGAATTGACAAGGCTTATAATTTACACATTTTTTTAATGAATTTCTATTGTTTTAAACTTCCCAAGATAACATTTTGAGCTTATATGTAACAATTTTGGATTTAAGAAGTATTTTAAGTTTAAATGCAAAAATGACCAAATTCTGCATTTTGGACAGATTTTCACTACAAGGGTATTTTGGTCATTTACAAAAAAATATAACTCCAAATTTTATGATTATAATTTCTTTAGAATACTAATTTAATTTCCTTCAACTTTGTCTTCTGGACCAGGATCTGATTCTACCATCTTGAGGTCCAAACAATTCAATGAAGTTGAAGATTATTGAGGAACACCAAGGAAGCTTCCAGGAAATTTCTTCCAGAAAAACGAAGGTTCAGTGAAATATCCATAACTCGCTCAAAACGACTTTAATGGAGCTGAACTTTTGTGGATAGACGGTTAAGAAGATTGTGAACAAGTTTCATTAAGGAGGCCACGCCTGAAATGGCCGTGTTCAGGGACATTAATTCAGTACAAAACGGTGTTTTTCGGTTTGATGATTCTGACTGGACAGAATAAAGTGTCAGAGGAAATTGGCCATAACTCTCGGAATACCTATCCAAATCCGCTGATCTTTTTAGGGGACACGGAAAAGAAAATTATGAACAACATTGAAGAAGGCCTCAACGCGTGAAGAGGTCATTTATGGGGTCCAAAACGCAACAACCTTCGGGGGTCGAATTCTGCCTATAAAAGGAGGAGAGCTCCTCCCCCTCAAGACATCCCATTCTCCACCCCATTCCTTCTCGGGCACCCAGGAGAAGAACTTATCATATTTTTATTTTATTTCTTTTGTTTTAAAATGTCTCTCCTCTCCCGAATCATCTCGCTTACCCCATCCATGGAGGGGTAATTTCATTTGAGTGATCGGAAAGAGGGGAGGCTGGACCAATGTGTTGTGCTTGAGTTTTATGCTTGAAATGAATAAAATTTGTTCTTCTTTCTTCTTCTGGTTTCAATTCATAATTCAGTATTAAATTACGAATGCGGTTGTGTTAAGGTTTTTATTCTGAAATTATAAATTGCTTTGGTCGATGATCACATCTCTCTCCACCCAATTCTAATCTGTATACGGTGGCACATGATTAGGGTTATGTGGTGATTGCTCGACGGTTGTCAAGCACGTGTGTAGGATTGTATGTTGAAATCTTGGTTTATTAGGGAACAACAATTCCAGGTCTGGGATTTCTCTAATTAATCAAGAGACCATATACAACCCTAAACACATTGGAAGGAGGATAGACCAATCTAAGGTTTTAGAAAGGAAAATTCTCATCACATTTATCTGACTAAGGGAGAGAGAGGACTCGGTAGATAAATCTCTCTCTTACCAGTTTAAGGAAGAAGAAGAGATAAAATTTGGAAACCATGATGGCACAACACTAAGTCCAGCCAAACCCAATCCGATCACCATCTTTATCATTTGTTAAAATTAATCAATTTCTATTGTTTGTTTCTCTCATAGTCATTCATATTAATTAAAACCAATCTTTTTAATAAAACCAACAAAAAGTGACAACCTTGTTTTGTGTGCACTCCTCTTCGGGAGACTACCTAGGATAAACTGCTATACTATACTTAGGTAAATAAAATATTGTTTTTCCACGCCCCACGACAGGCGTGCGTCAATATACATATGAAAAGGGTGAGCTATAAAGCACAGTTAGGGGCTAAACAAGTAATAACATGGATAATTTAATACTTTTTATGAAATAGTAAAATCAATGGAGCATAATAGAAACACGAATAGAAAGTCAGGATATAGTATGATTATCATAACATGGAAATATTTCAATAACATTTTACATGATATTAGCATGAGCCAAGACTCCTTGCACATAGAGAATGATTAAACCCTGATTGCACTTGAATTAGCATGATTGAACCCTCATTGAACTTGAATTAGAATAAGAAAACCCTCATTTTCACATTTTGTATCCTGATATTATTCCTTACCCAATTCATTGGAGCACTATCTGGGTAGACACTTCCTAATCATTTTATTTTATGCATAAGTGTGCAACATAGATCATAAAAAATGGATTAATAAACATCATAATTTATTCCACAAATAATGTATGTGGTATACATAAATTTATGTTCTCAATAAACATGTACATGTTCATAATGGTGAATTCCCTTGATTGAGAAATGGGTATGGTATTTACTTACATTATGATTTTGGCATGAAAAGTTTGGTTTAACTTCTCCAGCGTAACGACATCAAATTTCATTTGTAAAATGGGTCGATGAGAGATAATAGGGGTATCTCATCATTTATACATTAAATTTACTATAAGGTGGTAATGGAACATAATATCTCTACATATGTAATGGAATTTATATTCATAATATAAAATAATTGCTTGAATATAAATGTGGAGAGAGAAATCCCTTATGCAATTTTGGCATGACAACGGGTGTACATGGGAGGAATTAAGGAGGGAGAAAGTGGTATATTGTCATTAATACATACGGAGGGAAGTATAGGGGAGGTGTGAAATCATATACCAAAATCTTTATTTAAAAAATAAAATGGTGTAACAATATAAGAAAACATGGACATATATAAGGAATAAAGGAAAGTGTGGATCCTTTATTTTGATGTGTGATCCCATAGGCTTGGGAGAGGCTTGATAGAGACTTATTGGGATCTTGGGGCACTTTGGTAGGATTCTAGAGAGAGGGGGGAAGAGGTTGGTCGAGCTCCAAATGGTTTGAGTGTGATCGAGTGGGTTAATATAGGAACGGGGAGGGAATTCTTCATTATTTATGTTTTGGACACTTTACATTAAACTAATCAAAACCACAAACCATCCCATGGATTTTTCCCAGAGTTTTTGATAATGTGGAGTTTAAAAAATTATTTAATAATGAAAATGTCAGAACTTATTATAATACTAGGCTTTCTTATGTGGAGGTGAGTCACACTCTCAAGGAAATGATTTTAAAAATCTAAAATATTTTTTAAGTCTTGGAGGGTCCACTAAGGAACTATAAAATTAATCCAAAAAATCAAAAAATCACATTATATTAAAGGTAAAACATATATTGGATGAAAAAACCTTTTATATTATTTTATTACATCACTATTGGGTCATTATGATGTCACAAAAACACATTATATATTTATTTAGTATTTAATTTTTACCCAAATATTCGACTATTTTAGAAAATTATGAAAAATTCACCATTGGATAATTTCGATATCCTGATTCCAAAAATAATATTCATTTTGTGTAATTTTTTTTAAATATGTGAATTTTTACTTTTAAAATAAAAACATCATTTATGGGCAATTCATGGGTTTTACCAAAAACAGTTTTTAAAATATAATAAAAATTACAATTGTATTCATAAAAATTATCAGATCATTTATATTTAATAAAAATTAAATTATTAATAATATTTTATTAAAATGTTATTTAATTAATAAATCCATTTATTCATCAAAATATATTTCTAAATTGAATTTAATTAATAACTAAAAATACTATTTATGCTTTAAAAACCATCTACAAAGAAAAAATAATAAAATGAATGTATATTCTTTATTCACAAATAATGAAAAAAATCATAGTGAGAGGGTCTTGTTACCTAAACCCTTATAATACCTGAATAATACCTAATGGTTAGGTGTGCGATGCCGAAAGACTCTTGGGGCAGCTCAGATAACATTATTCGGGTGGTAATCTATATTAACTTCCACTTCTCCCTTAGGCAGTTCCATTCATGCTTAATGTTTTTAAGCTATGCTTGGTCTTAGAAAAGGGAAAAGAATAGTCACTCTACATGTTTTACAAGATCCAAAAAACGGTCTTATTATAGAGAAATTATACTAGATGAGGCCATATATTCCTTTTTCTGAGTAAATTGGATTTTTTAAAGCCTTTTAATTATATTAATCTTGTGATCACTATTCAATAACTATATTAGTAGTGGTAACAATTCATAATTGTATTTTAGAATCTAAAAATATAAAACCAAGGATGTGGATATGTTTTATATAACCATTTTACATAATAAGACTTTTAATTAGATCAAGAGTAATTTTCATTAACAAAAGTATGGGTCGCTACATACTCCCATTGTCCTGCAATGAGAAATATAAAAATAACCATCTTATTGGGGATCCAAACCAATAATTTTTCATTTAATGACTTTATTTTTAGGTTCCTTTCTGAATTTTATGGTATTTTTCTCCAATTTTTCTGGTATGCCTATACAGAATAGTAGATATGAGTCTAAATTTAGGATTTAAGTGCATAACTAAAATGGGTTTTTTAACTTTTTTACTTATTCTTATAATGTATATAATTTATTATATTCTCATTAGTATTACATATTGATTCGTATTTAGTTAATTTTCTAAAATAAAAGTAGGCCTGGGGGTCATCCATTAGTAAATTAATTCTTTTTTATTTTTTTTCCATTTGTCTATTACAATGTTTTATGTTTCTTTCCAAAACATATGTGCGGTTATGTTTAATTTTTAGTGTTTTTTAAATTTTTGATCTCAAAAAGAATTTTTATTTAATTTTATAAACCCATGGGTATTTTTGAACTGAGTTAACAGATATATTTCATCTAAATTAATAATTAAATAACTTTTTTTTGTCAAATTCAAAATTTTGGTAAATTCAAGAAAAACAAATTAAATATTGAATCCCATTATATAAATCACTATCAAAATTTATAAATAACCTACAATGGATAATTATGATCCATTTTAAAATATTATTTACCTTCACCTTATTTTTTGGGCGAATTTAACAATGATGGGTTTACCCAAAATTGGATTTGTTTTCATCAAGACATTGAGATTAAATGATCATTTGTTGAAAATGGATGGGGAAATTGTTTTGTTAGTATAAAATACAGTTTTATTGAATTTTTTTATTTAGCTATACCCTCTACATTTTATCATTATGATCCATTTTAATTATATGAATGACTAGTTAGGAAGACATATCCAACACCGATAATATATATCCAACACAATATATAAGTAAAAATCCCAATCTGATCAAACTGAAGTGTGTGGGGATTTCTATATCAGGGGTCATTGTATCATTGAAGGTTAGTTTGGTAGGAATATTCAAGGTTTATATTTTTTTATTTTATATTAGAAAAAGGGATTACAAACTAAATTATAGTTAATTTTCTGTAAAGAATATTTCATAAAATAAATTAATTAAAAAGTATAAATAGTTAAAATTTTTATCGAAAAAAGAAAAATAATTTTCCAGAAGAAAACAAGAAATTTTATACTTATAAATATGGTTTGGTAAATAACACAACTACTTGAAATTTGAAGAACCCTTTTGACCTTCTAATATCAATCAATTTAAAATTTCAAAAAAACAAAAAAAAAATAAATTCAAATTTAGTGAAGGAGGTTGAGTGGATTATATTCCAATGATGAAATAATAAATATGTGATCCTTAAATTATAGTTTTCATTATTTTTAGAAATAATTAGTTGTGAATGAGAGTAAAGAGTAGAATATTCTTGGAAGAAAACTGAATCATTCATTTTCATTTTAAAAATGAGATTTTTTTTTTAAAACATAGATATTTTTGATATTTTTATCACACCATCACCTAACCTCTAAACATACCTATAATTTATACACGATTAAAATAAATCCATGACTCATTTTAGTCAATAATTAGAATCTTATCGAGCATATGGTTTCCCTTAAATTAATTTAAATGTGATTTTTTTTTAAATTAGAAAATGTTTGTGATATGAGTGAAAATATTGTGTGGAATGTTTTTTTGGGAATGTGAGGATAAATTAAGTGGTAATGTAGAGGATTAATTGAATATAGAATTTTAAATAATGGTTATTGTTATGGATAGCAATTTTTAAGGGATTGTTAACTAATTATTAAATCTCAGTGGCTTATGTATTTAAATATTTTCATTGTTGTTTATGTATACTTGTTAAAAATTACAGTGTTAAGAGTGAATATATTGGTAGAGATAGACATTTGTTAAATTTTTAATGTGTTTAATTGAATAAATAAACAAAATTTTATCTTTTTAAGTAAAATTGAATAATTTACCTTTTTAGATATAGTTTTTGAATTAATGTGAAAATATATTAATTCTTGGGTTTTAAGAATTTTCATAATTATCTACAAATAATTGAACAAGACATGTATTAATTTTTATTTTTGGGAAAATAAAACATATTAAATTTAAATTTTATAAATTTTGCCGTTGTCTTATTACATATGACTTTTTAAAAAATTCTTTTATACTTATGTTAAATTTTTATGACTCAAATGGATTTAATGTAACTTTTAATAGTTCCAAAAATATATTTTCATCTTTTAAAACTCTATTTGTATGACTATTTTCAAACCCATATGTCTTTTGAATCATGTATGAATTTTCCTTTACCACATTTCTTATATGAAACGTTCTATTTTATATGGATTTTTAGATCTCATATGGCTTCTTATAGAAACCAATATGTATTAAATTTCATAATAAATAAAAACTATTATTAATTGAATTAATTAAAAAATCATATGGCCTAAATTAGATCCAAACATATTGATTTTTTTTACAATGAGAAATTTTATAAATAAGGCTTTCACATTGCATGAATTTCAGATAACCCACTATCACAACCATGTGATATAATTTAAATTAATATAAGGAGTTTGGGGATCATGAGAGGCTAAATGAAGTGTTAATGGATAAATAATTTTTTGTATCACATGAGATCACCCAAATTGAGGATTTGTTTTCAATAAGAATTAATGTTTCATGGATGCTACCACTTAGAATTTGACTATTAATGAAACTATATACATTTAATCTTCGTAAAATTTTAATTAATGGCTATCATAATTTTAAAAATATTTCCCCCTTCCATCTATGTAAGATATATAATAGAAACAAATGGAAGAAAGTGATATACCACACCATAGGTGCATGGTATATAATGGGTTGTAGAGGGGGATCAGCTGGAGGACTGTAAAAGAGATGAAAAAAATGTGGATGAGGGATGATTTATCTAGGTAAAGATAAATTCTTAGGTTAATTAGTATAGTATATATGTGATTACTTTTCCCTTTTGGGGTTATTTATATTAAATGTAAATCCTTCGGAATTATTCTAGAAACTTATTTCATGATTTAATTCGGCCAATTCATTTCTCTAATTAACATTATTTTAAACTATTCTGGATCATTTTCAACTTATTAAACACAAATGTTAATTCTTGGTAATTAATATTATTAGTTTAGGTCTCATTTTTTAGAAATATAGGTTCAATCAAATTTGGTTTCTCATAGATCATTGTATAGTAAATTCACTTTTATAAGAGGATCAAAATAGGTTAGGAGATCTTAAAATAGATTCTAGTAATATTTAGGTGTTACCTTGGAGTTTTTTGAGTTATATTTAAGGAATTTTTATTGGGTAATACCTTTATATAAGGAATAAATAATTTTTAGAGGGTATAAGAATTTCCAATTCCATTTCCACATATATATTTTCATAATCATTTTCAATCAGTTCTAACTTTTTATTTCTTAATTAAAATTATTAGATATTATTAATTAATATTGTATTAGGTATCTATTAATTTTTTTTAAAATTATTAGTTCCCAAATTCACTTATCCTTAACCAAAAAGGTCATATGTGACAAGTTCAAACATAGTAAGAATCCTCCTCGAGATACAACCATAAGATCTATATATATCATTACATAGAAGATAATATATTAATTAGAAATAAATTACAAAATTACCACTAGAAAAGGATAAATAAAAATAGACTGGATCAAAGAGGAGAATATCATAACCCAAATTTCATCAACTATATATGGTAGTTTTGGGTCCTATCACAACTAACACATTATACACAAAAACAAAGTAGAGTTTTTCAATGTAAGAATTTATCCTTGTTGGATATAGTGAGGTTGATTATGATTCATGTAGATAGTCCATTTTCATATTGGGGATTTAAATAATAGATTTCAGTGTACAGAATAAACCATATATTAAAATGGGGTAAAGGATGGGAAAATATTTTAGTTCAGATGTGGAAAGTAACTGGTGCTGTCTGATAATCTAGTTTTGGGCTAAAAAAATATTATAAGTCAACTTATTGTAAAATAATAGTAAATTGATTAATTATGTTTATATATTTAGTAAATCCTATTAGAACAAGGGGTTATTATATATAAATGCTATTTGAATAAAAGGTATTAATAGAAATACATGAAATTTTTTTGGGAGGAAGAACAAATCTAAATGAGATTGTGGGAGAAAGATTGACTTTGATAAATTGGATGCCCAATATAGAAAAGAGTTTTCATAGGGATACATTCCAAAACACCCCATATAATAGGTTTTTTAGAGATAGAGGTACTATGTTGATAAACCATAGTAGATAGAGAACTATAGAGATATGGTTATCTTTTCATCTATGATAGTGGATCATAATTTGATGAAAATGATGAATCAATTTTATACAAGGAGGTAGTATGTAGATCAAAATCCATAAAGTAGAAAAATCTAGGAATAATGTGATGGAGTCCATGTATCATAACCATGTTTTGGTTCTAGTAAATCTAATAGTGTATGCAAATCCTATTGGGGGAAACTATATATTCAATAAAAGAATAGACATGCATGGTTATGTTATCATATATAATGAAAATATAATGGATTAAGTATGTAAATAATTTCAAAAAATAGACATTTTTAAAATATATTCACTAGTTTCTATATAAAAATCAATCAAATAAAATATACCATAACATATTTCCATGATTATGAGATTTGGATAATGGTTATCAAAATAGGTTTCTCTAAGGATAACCTTATTAAAGATGTTTTCTGACACAAACATAAGGATTTGTTAGTCCACATGATTAGAATATGGTATTGTAGTAATTATTTTTTATGCATCCAGATCATGTAATATTCACTTTGATGAATCTATATGGGAAATTGATTTCATAAATAATGAATACAATTCATGGGGCCAGAAATATTTTACTTGGAATTAGGTCATTTTCCAAGTAGAACAGGTTTATGACATGATATTTATTTAAAATGAGATTCCAGTCGCAAGAATTATTAAGGAATGGTTGAACAAGTTCTTATATATGAAATACATGTATGTTCAAGTAACATTAAAAAATTTGATTGGCCAAGTCAACTATATAATTTTTTCAAAATTGATGATTAATCATATATTTACATGGAAATTAACTACATGATCAATAGAATTGAATAAAATTATATTTTTAATGGATAAATATTAAAAACAATGTGCATGATCAACAATTATTATTTATAATTAATTCATGAAATTTAATAATCACCTAGAATGCAATTTTTTCAATGTGGATGGATATTATAGTAGATCTACATTGTACCGTCATCTTGTTGTAGGAATTAAGATTAGTTTTCCTCTAGTGGTGATCCACATGTGTTCCAAAAATATATGAACGTCATAGTAGGAATATCTAGGTGATATCATGATAGATCATATCATTTGTTTCTTTTTTTCCGTTGATCAGCCTAAGAATCATGTCCAAGGGATTATACTTTGTCGTTATAAACTTGAGATTGGAACATGGAGGTAAGTCACTCTCTATTATTGATAGTATTTATTGATAAAGGACCTCTCTAGAGCATCAGTAGAATTTTTAGGATTTTTTTTTCATAACACAAAATGAATTTTATTTCTTAAAAAATAATATAATTGGGTTTATATACCTCTAGGGTTATAAACTAGTAGTGTCAGAATAATCATTTATGATTTATTTAATTCTTAAGTAGCCCAATTTCTATAAAAATAAAATTATTATTTCATTACATGCACTAAACTCATGAATTAAATTAAATATTATTTGATTACATAATATTCAATATATATTATTTCCCAAGGGTTCTATAAAATTGGTCTTCCATTTATACAAAAAAAATCAGTCCTTGAATAATGGCTAATTATTTAATAAAAAAATATCAGGACATTATTTGTAAATAAATATATAAATATTGTATTCACTAATCAAAAGTTAAATTTTTATTACATATTTCACTCACATAATATTCTCTGGAATAATTGGAGAAAGAATATATCTGATCTGGAAAACATGAATAATTATTAAAATCCATGTATGAATAATATTTATTCAAAATTTTAAATAAAAATAATAACATATTATTTAATTTATATTCTATATATATTTACTGTGTGTCCATCTAGGACTTTGTCTTAGTGGCATTAGTTGAGGAATCCAAAAGTACCAAGATAGAAACAAGCTAAGACACCCATATAGAATGATGTTATTGTTAAAATGACATAATACACCATATGGATGTGTAATATGTAATATAATCCCTTTATCATGATTTCTACAATAATATAGGTTGCATGATGGTGCCATCAACCTATGTGCTCGATGTCTCTTTCTTTGACATTCATGAAAAAAAAAACAATCTTGTAGAATACCATGAACATGGATTTATTTAGGCTATATCATTTTCACCAAAGGTCTTGAGATATCAACTTTTATAAAAGAACATAAGAGAAAAATATACTATTGCCTTATTCAATAATGAAATATTACTCATGGAACATAAAATGTATCCAATCTCACTGAAAACATATGTTTTCATAGATTTAATTAATAAATAAAAGTAAACTAATTATAACACTATTATATAATAATAATAATGTTTGTGGACCACTACAAACGTCTTCAGATATGAACATCCAATGAAAAATATTTTAGTACACTAGTTTGGGGTATGTAAACATTTTTATGCCTTTTTTATGTGGTTAACTTTGTTGGGTAATTTTTTGGAGAGTTTTGGAAGGTTTGGTAATCGTTCTGGGGATTTTCAAAGGGTGCATGGTTTGAGCATGGTTAGAGGAAACCATGAAAGATCTTTTGGAAACCGTGTTGGTGGAGGTAGTGGGCTTCAGACAGTTTGTGTATGTTTTTTCTAAACATGTGAGGAAACCATTCCGAGTTCACTTTGAGACAGTAGTAGGAGAACAATTGTCACATGACTTGTCTAACCATGCAAGATTACCATGCGTGACATTAAAAAAATGAGTTTTCAAATTTGGGATCACTCAATATTTTCAAAAAACACTCAATTTCTTCCCCAACTCAATATTCACCTAATTGTTTTTGGTTCTCAAGTGTTACAGGGGATCTCCCAATCATTTTAGAGGCGATTATATTTTTTTTCAAGGTTTGTTGAAGGATATTGTTCTCCAGTAAGTCTTCTCTCTTGGATCATTAAGGGTTTGTCGTAGATCCACCTCTCCCTCTCTCTTAGTTTTTAAGATATAAACCTATATCATGTAGATATATGGTTTTTGCGGCCTAAAATTTTTAGGGTTGGTCTTGTAGATTTTAGGAAAAGAGATCTATTGCGGTTTCTGTGGAGAGTTCACCCGGATTTTTGGTGCTATTGCAATTTTGTCAATTTCATCAAATACCTAAGGTAGACAGATTCTCTCTTGACTCCATTTTGATATAACTAGAATCCTTTTTTTAAATTAGTTGGATTTTATTGGAATTGGTTATTATTATAATCTGTGAAGCTTATTGTAAATTAATTTTGTGATAAATTTAGGATTTTGGGGAAAATGGATTATTGTGGTGAAATATTTTTTGTTTTCATATTTCCAAATTTTGATTTTAAAAATGGTGGATTGGGTTGATTTATGAAAATGGTTTTCGACCAAAGGAGTTGTTTTATTGAAATTTAATGAATCAAGGATGATGTCATATAGGATTTTTGTTGTTGTAAAATAGATATTTCATATTGGTGTGTTTTTAGTGGGTGTGTGTCCTTGTTTATTGGCTAGAAAATATAATGATTATGTTGAAATGGTGATAAGTGGGTGGGAAATAACACTATAAAATTATGGTGGATAGTTAGGTTTGAAGTACCAATAGATTGGGATAGTAGTAAATGGGATTCGAAAGGAAGTTCGCCCGTGATTTTTACCCTGGGTTGCGTGTGTGATACTTTTTGGCTATGCTTTAATTTTGCATATGGATAAGAAAGATGAAATTGTTTTCTAATTTATGTTTGTAACATAGATTATGGATTGTTTTTTGGATTACGTTTTCATTGTGTATTTGGATGAAAAATGGCTTGGTAAGTGTGTGATTGGCCTACAAGAAATTGTTGGACAATTTAATGTTTTATATAAACTAGTTTTTACAAATGTGATAACTATTATATCCAAGTGGAATGTGTTTTGAAGTCATTTGTGAAAACCCTAATGAATATTTCTACTCACCCCATTCTTTGGCACTTTGGTGATTTTTAAGATGTAAATTTTCATTACATTAGTAAGGGTAAAGCAACTCATTTTCTAGAGGTTCATCCAGCTACTTGGATGGTATTGCGGTTCCGGAATTTTGGAGCTTGGTTTGGATAAAAGGATAACAACAAGGTTTCCTTTGGGTATTTTTGTTGATTCTTCTTCTTAGTAATCTGATAGTTATTTTTTGTGGATTTTTTGTATTGGTATATGGGAATTTATATTGAATATTTTGGTTGTTTTTGGTTAGATATTGTATGGTGTGTACTTGGTTGACGTGAATGATGTAGTTGTGGTTGGTTATGACTTGTGTGGTTAGTTGGCATATTTATAAGGGAAAATCATTCCTCAATTTTTCTTAAATCCCTCGACATTTATTGATAGCATTTGTAACCTTGGGGATATCTCCTAAGGTTAAGTAGAATCTCATCACCTTCTAAATCCATTGAAGAGGGGGTGGGATATTACAAGTGTTATTGACTTGTTCGGTCCTTGGAATACATGTAAATCTAGTTTTGTTGGTCTTGAAATTTGTTATCGGTCTTGGCGTTGACATTCATTCTCGGTCTATTCTTTGAGTTGTGATGGTAGAAAGTTTTAATATTGTAAAAATGTGAAATATATTTCTTAAAAGGGGATGACTAACCCTTTTATGCTGAACTTCAAGTTACTAGGGAGATGGGTACATAAGTTTTTTGAGACACTTATAGGATCGTGATCTCATTATCATAGGTGCAAGAAATGAAATGATCATGGAATGTATAGTAGAAATGAATTCCCACAATGATTGAATATTTCATTTGGCATAAAGATTTATGTTGTGGTGTGAAAATATTGACTTCTAAAAAATATGGAAATTATCTCAAATGAGATAATTTGAAATGTGGATGGTCTTCATATTTTGAAAATGGGCTATTTTTTCTAAACATTTGTACAACATGGGAAATGTAAAATTTTAGTTAATAGTGTACTAGAGATCTCGTATATATCATGTCTCACCATCTCTTGATAGATATCCTAGATGTGAGACATTATTCTAAAAATATGCATGTACTAAAGATTCATGAAAAGAAAATTGGTCATGGATGTTTGCATGAAACACTCAAGATATACATCATCATTCATATTTTTTTCACCAAGAGATATATCTTCCTCAGTACTCTCAATACTAGGTGTATCAAGAATTTTTTCTTCCTGCACATACAATTTTTTTTCATGGTGTGGGATAACACGTATGTTCTATTGACACTCTTGGAAATTTTTGCTGGTGAGAAGTTTTTTCTTATCATGTATATATTATAGTGATATGTTTGAAGTTTTGTTGTTTTTGTTTCAATAATCAATATCAGTTATTTTTTTAAAATTTACTTGATAAAATTTTGACAAATAAATAAATATTATATTTTTTAGTCTGAGAATATTTTATCCAATCCCAATAGCCCTCACCATTAGATTAATAATATCGTATTTCTTGAAAATTCTAGTTTTAGGGCTCCATATTCCCCATATCATCACCTAAATTTGGATGTTCATGAAATTTGAAAGGTTTCAGGTAGGCATTCCAAATTCCAACTACATTAACTCATACTTAATTAATCTGTTGAGTAGAATCCCCAATCCTAAAATCCATTAATTGGATTTTATCAACCCTTTCCTCCCCGAAACACCAATTCATTATTTATATGTAAAAAATTTATAAGAACAATGTTATGTAAACACAAGTATCAAATCTAGAGTTCTCTGAGAACCGAAAGAACCCCAACTTTTTTTGGACAACCACATTAAACTATGGTTCAATTTTTTTGAAGTAGTAGAAGGCTATATCGACTTAATATATAAAATTGGGGGATTTTATCTTTAATACGTAAATTTTTAGTTATTATTTTTATTACTTGATTGTTAATATTATGTTTATTGAATTAATTTATTAACTATGTCTTAGATAATTTTTATGCATAATAGAATATATTTTTGTTCAATATTGCATTCCTATTAATTAATTAATACTTGTGATCACCAAAATAATATCTATAATAAAATTACCATAAAATTTGACATAAATAAAATAATAAAATAGAATTATGATGACATTTTTTTGATGTTTATATCATCTAGTAGATGTTAAATTGATCCATCGACGTAGGAGAAAAATTACATGAACCAACTAAGGTTTTTTGTAGCTTTCCAAACATCCACCTGTGTATATCTCTAGGATTGGTTTCACCTAAACTCCAAACATGAAATATCTCTATTAGTTTTTGATCTCCATGCATTTAATATTATTTTTATTCACATACAGGTGTGGGGAACTAAATATTAGACAAGGTGTTTACGTAAAAGAAACCATGGGAATTCATTCACTTAAATAATGAGATGAGAGACGGAAAAAAGTTATATAATTTAATTTTAAAATAAATTTAATGAAACTAATCACATGAAATTGTATGGTCCTGTATCGTGATCATCCACATACATGAAAGGAATTAAATATTTTAAAAAATCAAAATTTAATTATAATAATTATTATTTAAGATAAATAACACTTGAATCAATTAATTATATTATTTAATTAATTAATACATTTATCTTAATTATAATATAAATTACAGTGAGATTTTTATACATCATAATTTTGAACTAATTCAATAAATTTAATTAAAGTTAACTATTTAATGAAATGTAGCAAGTAAAATTGTTAGTACCCATCTAGAATACACAACATGTGTTATACTCATATACTATTTACCCCTATAACAGGAAACATACATGACCTATCACGTAATTTTAGGATATTTACTATCAACTTAATGATCACACATCTTACTGGGTTTTTATTTTATTTTTACATAGCATATAATTATTTAATGCTTATAGAGCAATAACTTTAATACGACATATACATGCTATGAAGATATGAAAAATATAAAGAAATAAATTAATCAAATATATATAACCGAGTCACATGGAATTTTCATTAAACATATTGACTCCATGAAACTATATGTTGAAATGTTTTCCTACAATATAATAATTTAATTTCAATACAATATAATTTGGTAAAAGTACACTGTGTGTATTATCCTCAATATCTATGCACAACACATGCCAAGGGACTTTGTTTGTGACTATTCCATGAAATGTTTCTGAGTATAGGATGTGTACATGGGCTACATCATATGTGGTGTCCGAGTTACAAAACCACCAGTCATGTTGGATATGTAAGAAGATACATAGTTCATATTTGACTAAAGAACTAAATATTGTGTATGGATGTTACATGATGTGTACTCTAGTTGACCATGCACTAGGCTAGGCTAGTCAAAATGTGTTCTATAATTAAATTCCTTACGTGAAATAAAATCACATTAATTGAATTAATTATGAATAAATTTGTAGTGAATTGAACTCTAGTACAAGGTGTGTACCTCAAGGGTTCACGACCTATACACTTTGTTTATCAATTCAACATCCTTCTAACCACTGAATAAGTTAATTGAATTTATTTAACTAATAAATTTTAATAATTTATTTATATTTTTGAGAAAAAACAGGATGAAAACTGACCACATCATTCAGATTAATGAAAAATTAATCTTTAATTGAAAAATAACAATAAATTCTTAAATTAATCAAATTACATTAAATAATTATAAATTGTTATGCAATCAATCTGATACCAATTTCACATTTTATACATTATAGAATCTTGTAATGGGATGTTCCCAAGCTTGTGTTTGGTCATGATCAATGATTATTATGATATTTTAATGACAATTAATTCTTTGATAAATGGAATTTAAACAAAGAATATTAAAATTTGATTAATATTGCAGCCAAAGTGCATGATCATCACATACTATTTATAATTAATTTAGGAAATTAAATAATTACCATGCATGAAATTATTTTTTCATTGGAGGATCTTAAAAAAATGTCATATCATTGTTTCAATATATGAATATATATTAGATTTCCTCTAGAGGTGATCTAAATTACTTCAAAAAACTCTAAATGTTTTCATCATAATCTCTCGGAAATAGAATATTAGATCCTATCACATGTTTCATTCTCTTGTGGTTAGACTGAGAATGGATTCTAATGGATTCCTCATGATCATTCTAGAATGAAGAGTGGAATGTGGAGGAAGATCACACTACATTCTTAGGATCATTTTTTGAGAAGATATCTCTCTATGGATTAAAGGGTTTTTTTGTTTTCATTATGGAAAACCAAAAACATAATTTGTTCACTTGAAAACTAATTTCATTGGGTTTATATAACCACTAGTGTTAAGAAAAAATAATTCCACAAGATACCTTATGTAACGCCCCGACCCCAGTTGCCCAGAGTCGGTGCATTATTATATAACATTGGCATGATCACAAGAAAGATCAAATCTCGAAAGACCGATTGGTTTAGTAGCCTTGGAAACACTAGATATATTCATAAGTTTTACATTACATCATAAAATGAAAAACTACTACAATAACATAATGTCTCCATAATCCACACTCATAACCCCACATAATATCCCTGCAGGTCATTCATAATTTACTTCTTCACTTCCTGGGAAAAATAAAACATGGAAAAGGGGTGAGCTCAAATGCCCAGTAAGGATAACAATATAGCGGAAACTTTCATAAATAAGAACAAACATTTAAGGCAATGCATTACTAAAACAAAAGCCTTTTAAACTTGAACTTCAACATAGTATGGCAAAAGTAAAATGAAATAATGCCATTTACTTATTCACATGGATATTCTACTAATCGAATAATCACATGCAAAAATCAATAACCACTTTCATAATGTTTGAAATTACTTTTCAAGGCCTCGTCCCAAGACCTTGGGGCTAACTGTAACCGGAACCCATCCCGGAGTGCCTCTAATAACCGGACACCAACCCGAGTGCCTCTAATAACCGGACACCAACCCGGAGTGCCTCTAATAACCGGACACCAACCCGGAGGGATTACTTTTACCAGTCCCTAACATGGAGGGCTTTCTTTTACCAGTCCCCAACCTGGAGGGCTTACTTTTACCAGTCCCCAACCTGGAGGGCTTACTTTAACCAGTCCCAAACCTGGAACATACTTGTCCAACACATTCATATGAAGTAAAGATTGAAATATAACATAAACATTCTTATTGGAACTAGCATACGAAATGTCAATACTTTCACCATAAACTATGAATGGTATAAAAATAGCATATCCACAGTCAAACATATCACAAAAACTTCAAAACAATATAGAAGTTTTGTATCATAATAAATCAACTTCAAATAATCTTAAAACCCATCAAAGGATGTTGACATAGATGAAATCAAAATTCTTTTTAAAGAAATATCTCCTTTTATTTTGAAATCATTTAAGATCCATATACAATCAAAAATTTTATTTGAAAATAATCTTATAAGCTTTTAAGGGAAGCTTTGACGATTTTATAACGGCGGAATATAACCGCACCCGCCGTATAAGTTAAAAAAACATTCTTATCTTAATTCTGTCGAAAAGGTTAAAAAGCACCTTGTTTGGAAAACGACGGAAAGATTCCCTTATAAACCTCTTATAAAAAGTCAAACAAGGGTATAAATGAATTTAACCCATATTCTTTTAAATATTAAAAATGTTTTGAAATACATTTTGAAGAAACATGGATGTGGATGATAACGAGATCCCAGTAGATTATTACGTATAAACAACCTCAGATAATGAAGAGATTGTGAAATAACCCTTACCAGTTTGGTAACTTATGAAAAATACAACCCATGAAAGAGGTATCATACAATTAATATGTAAGTACACATAAATTAGAGTGTATTACACAAAGAATATAATTATGGGAAGTACATACACCACACAAATGGTAATGGTGGCAATATGGCATGAATCTCATGAGAATAAGGAGTGAGATGAAAACCCCTTACCACGTTAATCAACTGAGTCGTATGGCCAAAATTTAATAACCACTAAATGATTTACAGAATAACATGAATATAAATAGAATCATGATAATATATATCAAATGGCAGTACACAATACACCACTTTCAATAATTTAGTGGCGAACAATGGAAATCTCACGGAATTGAAAGTGAGATAAGAAAATCCCTTACCTTGTACTTTTCCTTGGTTGGGGTAGGTTAACCTCCTGTATAATGGTGAAATAATTGTTATTAAATTATACAAGAATCATATATATTAATATGATATCATATATGATCTTTTAACATTGATTTGTTAATAATATCTTAGAATTATCGTCGTTTCGGGTGTTAACTTACTCATTTTCTTTTATATGTTTTGTTACATAAGCCATGGTTGTTGTATTTTATTCAGATCCATAATGATATCTAGTCCTTAAACATCATTTTTAAATCATCAAATGATAATTATACTTGAATGGATACGATGGAGAATGAATCTCATCGCGTTCGTGGAGACGGTAGTCCGTACGTACGCACGAGCGACAATATCATTCTTTTGATATTAAAATAATATATAAATGGATGGTATATCATATATACAGAATCATTAACATTTATATTTATTATTTACATGAGTTACACATCATTATTATACCCATCCAAATAATAATATATTGAATAACAATTACACCACGGCGTGGAGACGGTAAGCCGTACGTACGCACGTATGGTGACATGTTATTCAAAGGGTGGATAGAATACTGAATATGGTTGTACCATATTTATAATAACATCACAGTATATGTAAGATACTGTATTTATTATTTTAGAATGGTAAGAACAAAGAAAGAGGAAGTGGAAGAAGAAAGGAACTTAGAAAAGGGTGGTGAAATCATTACCTCTTCTTCGGGTTCTTCCTTTTGATTTGATCAAAAGGGCTCCATAGGTTGGCTTTCTGATCAAACTAAGGCCTCTAGGTTGTAGTGAGGGATGTTGGGAGAGTATTTGGGCAGAGTTTGGCCGAACCAAAAGGCTTTGAAGGTGTGAAGAAATGAGAAGGAGGAGTTTCCTTTTATAAGAGGGGTGAGGGGCACCTTTGGAAAAGCTAGAAATATTAATTTATAATAAATTCATATTCGGTTTCTAATGGCTCCAAAGTTGATTATTCAAAGGTTAAGGTGGGGATAGGTCTAAAACCACTCAAACAATAGAATTTAGACAGGTTTGGGTACTTATATTAACCTTATCTTTAAGTATTAACTCTAAGTTAATTAGTTTCACTTTTACAATGTCTCTTTGTATTTTTATATAATATGGTTAATAAACTTACTATATACATCCAAGAGACCCCCAAGTGGTACATTAATGATGAACCTATCATGATATAAGTCTATTGGCCGAACCTTAGATTTTTAGGAATTTAATATCAATTAATAATATAATATTTGTTTTAAGAACTCTTTTATGTCAATTTTGACACTATTCAATAGTTGATTTTTGTGAAACTCATAACAGATTGATTACTTAGAACAAAGTCAATTAAATCAATCCTAATATATCATATTATCCTAGAAAATTAGTTTAATTCATTAAAAGTTTCATATTATATTTATTTGGGTATTTATAATATCAATTATTTTAATTTTCACTATTATAGTAATTACTGCATCATCATTGTGTCATAAATAAAATAAATTATTTAATGTCTAAAAATTATAAATAAAATATCATTATGTAGGAAATCGTTTTAGATTTCTAATGAATATTTATAATCTAAAATCCAACATATATAACCCTATGTAACAATTGTTCTTTTAAAAGATGTAAGCTTATGCCATTTTTGTATTCATTTTAACTTAATTAAAATAAAGTGTCATTATCACTTACAAGTGGATCCATGGGGTCCCAAAATAGACCCAAAGATTCCCATGGTCGACCATGTAACAACCAATAGGGTTAAGACACGTTTTAGGGTAATTTAGTATTATTATAATATTATTTTTTTAACCCTTATTTACCGGATTTACCCTTAACCATGGTAAATAAAATATTTACCGCAGTAATTATTCAAAATGTCTAAAAATAAAAGTTACCTATTTACACAATTTGAACATCCTGATTCCAAATATGGAATCCATTTTCCTAAATTCTAAACACAGAAGTGGCAGAAATTAATTTAAAATTAATTCCCGCTGTCAAAACAAAAAGCGTGTTTTTAAGAGATAATAACTTTCAAAAGATTGACACTTGTTTATGTTCGGTTTAATTGTAAAATTATGTCCAATGACCAACATTATATTAAATGGTAAAAATATATTCTAAATATACTTTAAAACCACTAAAATTCATAATTTATCACTATTAATTATTTTGATTAAAAAAGTTGTTTTTAATTAAAATTTAGTAATTTTCACTATTTATCAAAATATGAAAGTTATTCGAAATGTACCAAAATTTCACCTTAGGCTGAATTCGATATTCCGAATCCAAAGATGAAGTCCATTTTAAAATATAAAATATATATAATTTTAAAAAGTAGGTATTACTATTCATAACGGCTAGTTTGATTGGTTGTGGTGTGTGTTAAAACTCAAGGTTGCGTACAACACACGCTACTGTATTATTCAAAGAAAGTGTACCATGGAAGCTTGGGATGTTTCATTTTAAATTTTTGATGTCCCCATTTAGTCAAAAAGTTTAAAATATTGTATTTAAAAAGGGTTCACTATTAAAAGTTGATAAAAGTGCAATACTGAAAATGAATTTGTTCTTGCATTATATCTAAGAAACTCATAATATGGATTCTAAAATTATAAGGATTATATAAAGTTTAAAATTTAGATAATACTATTCATAACCTCTTTTGAATGGCTTTTTTTTTGTAAGTCATGGTGTGATTGAACTCAGTGTTGCGTGTAGTGCAAGTTATTGAATTATTTTGTAGAAATAACACACTATGAAATCTTGGGGTGTTACATTCTCCCCTCCTTCAATAAATTGCGTCCTCGCAATTTGAAATTGTTCTTCGAAAATAAAAGGTTGAAAATAGAAAATATATTTGTGGGAAAACCCACATCGGAAATTGGGTTACTAAAATTTAGTCTTAATATGAGGAAAAGAGAAATGAAAGGGTCACCACCAAATTATGATCTTGATTAGGAGAACATTGGTGGAAATTAGAGACATATAATTGGAGGACAAACGTAAATATTTATAGGTAGTGATTGAGGTCATCAATCACAAAAAGTATAAAATTGAGGTCCTTAAACTCATCAATCTATGATGATTTGAAGTACCATCGGTTCAACAAAATATAGGGTATTGGGATAACACATTTTTGACGTTTCAAAATATCTTAGTTGAAATCCCACATCGAAAAATGAATTAATGAGGCCTCTATTTAAAATAAAGAGTGGAAAGTATGAAGATTACCGAAAATAACACATACTAGGGTTCCATGTAGGAAAATATGGATATGGAGGAGAAATCTAACCATCAATTATCTGATGGAGAGTGGTAGAGAACATGGCTATGAAAAAGCCAACAATCCCAAAGCCATAAATTAGTGATGATTTAAGGTACCATCTAGGGAAACATTTTTGTTCTAAGTTCCTTTTATTAATGTTGAGGAATTTATTTATGAGATTGGCTAAGATCATAAGGAGGTATACTTACTTTATAATCAGAGTTTTATCCATTAATAAGTTTCTACCACAAACTCATCTTTCACTCTAAAAGATAATAGAATGTAATTTTTTATTTATTTATACTATTCGTACAGGGTTCCAAAATAAATGAATTTATAATTCATCTACCAGATCTTTAAAAAAAACAACATTATTTAATCCAGGACATCTCATGGGCCAGTGGTAGGTGATACACTCTTGTCGCCCTTCAGTTGCGGGTTCAAGTCTCACAGCCTTGCCGGACGCGACGGGTTGCCGCCCGACCCCCGGGTTGTCCTTTTATGGAAATCCAAAATAATCCAAACTAGAACTATCCAAAATACTTCTATCTAAACTCACAGTCCAACATTTATAAGGAAGGTAAACATAATATAGATCCTTTTTACCCCGTAATAGAATATGAATACCTTCATCATGTATTACCATATTCCTTATTGATTACATTTATGCTCCCTTATTCCATATAGAATGCTGGATATACTTCATTAATCCAAAAATGTTTTAAACCCCAACAATGATGGAATATACAAATCATTAATCAGTTCCAAGGTAGTCAAGAATATCCAATATAATTTATCCAAAACAATCACATATTATTCCAAAATCACTACCTCAGTATCAGAACTATATTATGATTTATCATTCTCTCAACCATATATTTTCCAAAAATTTATCCTTCTATTGAGTCACTTTTCTTTGTTCCACACAATCTCAAGTCCTTAATGAAATAGTACTGCAGTACAATCCTTATATACTCCATAATTATTATAACAAGTACATTGTTGATACAATACTCAATTGACATAATCAACATAAGAACTATAATCATTCCTCTTCATCTGTGGTAGTATCATAACTTGATTATTATCCAATAACATCATTTGCGGCATAGTCTGATGACTGGGACATAGGTTCGCGTAGTGTCCAAACTCCTTGCAAATGAAGCATTGTATATTTGAAACCATTTTCTTACCCTTGCAGTCACGTACTTTGTGCCCTTTTCCTTCACACTTATAACAAACTCCCATTCCTTTCAGGCAAGTTCCAGGGTGTTTCTTTCCACAGTTACCACATATGGGAAAATTCTACTTTTCCCTCTTCCCTTTATCCATCTTTTTCTCTTCTACCCTTTTCTTCTCTTGCTTCCCTTCAAAGCCATAGGACTCAGTAAACTCTTTACTTATCTTATCAATACATGATATTATTTCTTCATATGATGATAATACATGGGAGACTATTTCTCTTATAAATTCCAGCTTAAGACCATGAAAGATATGATCCTTCCTTCTCTTTGGATCATGTGCATTTCCAGAGTTCTCATTCCTTCTACTGGGTGCCATTTCTAAACAATGGCATAAACTAGATCAGTTTATGAATCAAAATACATAATCCCATACTTATAAAACACTTAACATAAATTGAACTATTTATGGATATAATCCATAATCATAAGAATGTTTTCTTTGAGGAAGTATATACTCATAATCCCTTCAAAATGATTTGTAAAGAAAATGAGAGTTATCCTAAGCATATCCCCCGGGAGTGTCGTAACCAAGAGTGCAGCAAGGCCCGTTGTCGTGCACCAGTTCCCGTTCGAGTCTAGCTCAAAGCGGTGTTTTCGGGTTTTATCCCTAGGTACATCTGTGCCAGAGCCGCCTCTACCTGCTCGTATCCAGACAGGGATGTATTGCTCGGAAAACTCACAAAATCTCTACAATACCAAAATTCTAGGAAGTTCTTCTATACTAATCCTCAAAGTTCATCTTAGGTCTACGTGCTCTAATCAGAGTTTATCTAAATCTAGCTTCCAAGGTTTGTACTAAACTTCCTCTGATACCAACTGTAACGCCCCGACCCCAGTTGCCCAGAGTCGGTGCATTATTACATAACATTGGCATGATCACAAGAAAGATCAAATCTCTAAAGACCGATTGGTTTAGTAGCCTTGGAAACACTAGATATATTCATAAGTTTTACATTACATCATAAAATGAAAAACTACTACAATAACATAATGTCTCCATAATCAACACTCATAACCCCACATAATATCCCTGCAGGTCATTCATAATTTACTTCTTCACTTCCTGGGAAAAATAAAACATGGAAAAGGGGTGAGCTCAAATGCCCAGTAAGGATAACAATATAGCAGAAAATTTCATAAATAAGAATAAATATTTAAGGCAATGCATTACTAAAACAAAAGCCTTTTAAACTTGAACTTCAACATAGTATGGCAAAAGTAAAATGAAATAATGCCATTTACTTATTCACATGGATATTCTACTAATCGAATAATCACATGCAAAAATCAATAACCACTTTCATAATGTTGGAAATTACTTTTCAAGGCCTCGTCCCAAGACCTTGGGGCTAACTGTAACCGGAACCCAACCCGGAGTGCCTCTAATAACCGGACACCAACCCGGAGTGCCTCTAATAACCGGACACCAACCCGGAGGGCTTACTTTTACCAGTCCCTAACCTGTAGGGCTTACTTTTACCAGTCCCCAACTTGGAGGGCTTACTTTTACCAGTCCCCAACCTGGAGGGCTTACTTTAACCAGTCCCCAACCTGGAACATACTTGTCCAACACATTCATATGAAGTAAAGATTGAAATATAACATAAACATTCTTATTGGAACTAGCATACGAAATGTCAATACTTTCACCATAAACTATGAATGGTATAAAAATAGTATATCCACAGTCAAACATATCACAAAACCTTCAAAACAATATAGAAGTTTTGTATCATAATAAATCAACTTCAAATAATCTTAAAACCCATCAAAGGATGTTGACATAGATGAAATCAAAATTCTTTTTAAAGAAATATCTCCTTTTATTTTGAAATCATTTAAGATCCATATACAATCAAACATTTTCTTTGAAAATAATCTTATAAGCTTTTAAGGGAAGCTTTGACGATTTTATAACGGCGGAAAATAACCGCACCCTCCGTATAAGTTAAAAAAACATTCTTATCTTAATTCTGTCGAAAAGGTTAAAAAGCACCTTGTTTGGAAAACGACGGAAAGATTCCCTTATAAACCTCTTATAAAAAGTCAAACAAGGGTATAAATGACTTTAACCCATATTCTTTTAAATATTAAAAATGTTTTGAAATACATTTTGAAGAAACATGGATGTGGATGATAACGAGATCCCAGTAGATTATTACGTATAAACAACCTCAGATAATGAAGAGATTGTGAAATAACCCTTACCAGTTTGGTAACTTATGAAACATACAACCCATGAAAGAGGTATCATACAATGAATATGTAAGTACACATAAATTAGAGTGTATTACACAAAGAATATAATTATGGGCAGTACATACACCACACAAAAGGTAATGGGGGCAATATGGCATGAATCTCATGAGAATAAGGAGTGAGATGAAAACCCCTTACCACGTTAATCAACTGAGTCGTATGGCCAAAAGTTAATAACCACTAAATGATTTACAGAATAACATGAATATAAATAGAATCATGATAATATATATCAAATGGCAGTACACAATACACCACTTTCAATAATTTAGTGGCGAACAATGGAAATCTCACGGAATTGAAAGTGAGATAAGAAAATTCCTTACCTTGTACTTTTCCTTGGTTGGGGTAGGTTAACCTCCTGTATAATGGTGAAATAATTGTTATTAAATTATACAATAATCATATATATTAATATGATATCATATATGATCTTTTAACATTGATTTGTTAATAATATCTTAGAATTATCGTCGTTTCGGGTGTTAACTTACTCATTTTCTTTTATATGTTTTGTTACATAAGCCATGGTTGTTGTATTTTATTCATATCCAGAATGATATCTAGTCCTTAAAAATCATTTTTAAATCATCAAATGATAATTATACTTGAATGGATACGATGGAGAATGAATCTCATCGCGTTCGTGGAGACGGTAGTCCGTACGTACGCACGAGCGACAATATCATTCTTTTGATATTAAAATAATATATAAATGGATGGTATATCATATATACAGAATCATTAACATGTTATATTTATTATTTACATGAGTTACACATCATTATTATACCCATCCAAATAATAATATATTGAATAACAATTACACCACGGCTTGGAGACGGTAAGTCGTACGTACGCACGTATGGTGACATGTTATTCAAAGGGTGGATAGAATACTGAATATGGTTGTACCATATTTATAATAACATCACAGTATATGTAAGATACTGGAGTTATTATTTTAGAATGGTAAGAACAAAGAAAGAGGAAGTGGAAGAAGAAAGGAACTTAGAAAAGGGTGGTGAAATCATTACCTCTTCTTCGGGTTCTTCCTTTTGATTTGATCAAAAGGGCTCCATAGGTTGGATTTATGATCAAACTAAGGCCTCTAGGTTGTAGTGAGGGATGTTGGGAGAGTGTTTGGTCAGAGTTTGGCCGAACCAAAAGGCTTTGAAGGTGTGATGAAATGAGAAGGAGGAGTGCCCTTTTATAAGAGGGGTGAGGGGCACCTTTGGAAAAGCTAGAAATATTAATTTATAATAAATTAATATTCGGTTTCTAATGGCTCCAAAGTTTATTATTAAAAGGTTAAGGTGGGGATAGGTCTAAAACCACTCAACCAATAGAATTTAGACAGGTTTGGGTACTTATATTAACCTTATCTTTAAGTATTAACTCTAAGTTAATTAGTTTCACTTTTACAATGTCTCTTTGTATTTTTATATAATATGGTTAATAAACTTACTATATACATCCAATAGACCCCCAAGTGGTACATTAATGATGAACCTATCATTATATAAGTCTCTTGGCCGATCCTTAGATTTTTAGGAATTTAATATCAATTAATAATATAATATTTGTTTTAAGAACTCTTTTATGTCAATTTTGACACTATTCAATAGTTGATTTTTGTGAAACTCATAACAGATTGATTACTTCGAACAAAGTCAATTAAATCAATCCTAATATATCATATTATCTTATAAAATTAGTTTAATTCATTAAAAGTTTCATATTATATTTATTTGGGTATTTATAATATCAATTATTTTAATTTTCACTATTATAGTAATTACTGCATCATCATTGTGTCATAAATAAAATAAATTATTTAATATCTAAAAATTATAAATAAAATATAATTATGTAGGAAATCGTGTTAGCTTTCTAATGAATATTTATAATCTAAAATCCAACATATATAACCCTATGTAACAATTGTTCTTTTAAAAGATGTAAGCTTATGCCATTTTTGTATTCATTTTAACTTAATTAAAATAAAGTGTCATTATCACTTACAAGTGGATCCATGGGGTCCCAAAATAGACCCAAAGATTCCCATGGTCGACCATGTAACAAAAAATAGGGTTAAGACACGTTTTAGGGTAATTTATTATTATTATAATATTATTTTTTTAACCCTTATTTACCGGATTTACCCTTAACCATGGTAAATAAAATATTTACCGCAGTAATTATTCAAAATGTCTAAAAATAAAAGTTACCTATTTACACAATTTGAAAATCCTGATTCCAAATATGGAATCCATTTTCCTAAATTCTAAACACAGAAGTGGCAGAAATTAATTTAAAATTAATTCCCGCTGTCAAAACAAAAAGCGTGTTTTTAAGAGATAATAACTATCAAAAGATTGACACTTGTTTATGTTCGGTTTAATTGTAAAATTATGTCCAATGAACAACATTATATTAAATGGTAAAAATATATTCTAAATATAATTTAAAACCACTAAAATTCATAATTTATCACTATTAATTATTTTGATTAAAAAATTTGTTTTTAATTAAAATTTAGTAATTTTCACTATTTATCAAAATATGAAAGTTATCCGAAATGTACCAAAATTTCACCTTAGGCTAAATTCGATATTCTGAATCCAAAGATGAAGTCCATTTTAAAATATAATATATATATAATTTTAAAAAGTAGGTATTACTATTCATAACGGCTAGTTTGATTGGTTGTGGTGTGTGTTAAAACTCAAGGTTGCGTACAACACACGCTACTGTATTATTCAAAGAAAGTGTACCGTGGAAGCTTGGGATGTTTCATTTTAAATTTTTGATGTCCCCATTTAGTCAAAAAGTTTAAAATATTGTATTTAAAATGGGTTCACTATTAAAAGTTGATAAAAGTGCAATACTGAAAATGAATTTGTTCTTGCATTATATCTAAGAAACTCATAATATGGATTCTAAAATTATAAGGATTATATAAAGTTTAAAATTTAGATAATACTATTCATAACCTCTTTTGAATGGATTTTTTTTTGTAAGTCATGGTGTGATTGAACTCAGTGTTGCGTGTAGTGAAAGTTATTGAATTATTTTGAAGAAATAACACACTATGAAATCTTTGGGTGTTACACCTTAATTATTTATTAAATACATGTAGAACCCCATGTCTATAATAATAATAATATTATTATTTCATTACCTGTACCAAACAAGTGAATTAAACTAAATATTATTTATTCAAATAATATTCAATGTATATTATTTCTCATGGAACTTATAAATTCGGTCCACCTTTCCACCATTATATTTATCAATCAAAGAATAATGACTATTTATTTAAAAAATAAAATACCAAATAATTATTCACAATTAGAAAAAAAATTCATATTTTCTAAATAAAAAAAATATTTATTTAATATTCCACTCACATAATATTATTTCTAATTACTGCAAATGAAATACAAGTGATCACATAAACATTAATAATTATTAAACCACATGCGGGTATAATATTTATTCAACTTGTTCAATAAAAAATAATAATATATTATTTATATGAGATTTTGGATATACATAATGTGTGATCCTCTTGGCCTCTTTCTCAGTGAAATTAGGAAAAGAATCCTAAAGTCCAAGGTTAACGTCAAGGAACATGCCATGGAAACCCTAGAGAAATTTGTTAATGTTGCAATGAAATTGTACTTTATACATAAACATACTATGTATTATAAACTATTAATCATGATATCCATAATAATGTATGTTGCAAGCTGGTACCATCAACCTATGTGCTTGATGTCTATTTCTTTGACTATATATAAGTCTAACATGCCTACAGAACACCATATAAATTGATTTATTTTCAATATATAATTTTCATAAAAATTAATGAGATGTCAAATTATTTTCAAGATCATAAGGGAAAGATTCTTTATCAGATTATTCATTAGTAAAACATTACTCATGATGCACCCAATAAATCCTACCTCACTATGAACATATGTTTTCATAATTTTCATCAATAAATTAAATAACCTTACTCCTAAAACTAATTAATATTAATTTTATAGTCTAAGGACCCGTATACATGTATGTTTGAAGAAACATCCAATGAAACATTAAAATTTGATTTACAACTACCAAGTCTCATTCTCATAAAATCCTACATTGGATATTACCACAAGTGTACACCATGAAAAGGTTCCTCAAAGTCCTATGACTCTCCACCCCTGATATCCTGAATCAATTTTTTTCTACTAAATTATTTTATCTATCTACATAAAATATATTTTTTAATACTATCCTTGAACTTATGGTTTCTCATATTGTAGGGAACTGCTATAATATTTCTATATGATAGCTACTCTTATGATATTTTCACATACTACATTACATAAAATAACAATTATGATTTAATACGGTGGTTATAAATTCTAAAAAATGGATACATGTTATCATAATGTACTCAAAAGATAGTTCAAGTGTCTCAAATCCAACCAGACTACTGTGATATATCATAAATTTTAGGGATCAAGATAATTCATGATAGATATATGAGGATTAATGGAATAAATCATTTTTGACACTCCTATTTCATCACATTTTTTAAAAGAATGTAAATGGAAATGGCTTAGCAAAAATTGATTCATCCTTTGAAGAAAACATCAAAAATCGACAAAGGCATGAACAAGGCTTCAAAAGCACATGTGCCGCACGAGTTCCATCATTATCGCACACGTCCACATGCGCGACACCTAATGGTCAGGCAAGTGACTTGTGCGCCATAAAGGATAACCACCTAGGGTCTTCTCTAGCCTATAAATAGACCTTGTGGGCCCCACATTTCGGGGATGAATTTTTCCAGAATTCAGATTTAGAGCTATGAATGCCCAAGTCTCTTCTTCAGGACTTCCGAACACTTATAAGGTAATTATTTACCTATAATGGAAGGTCTAAACAAGAGGAGTAAGGTATAAGTGTTAGAATTCACTAACACTTGCACGACTAAGGTGTTTTATATTTAAGGGAAATGAATATACTTGCGCGCCGCCCCACTTCCTCACCAAAACTTGCGCGCCCCTCTTCTGGAAGTACCTCAGGATAATTCTAAAGGCATTGGTCAAGGATCGCCCAAGTATTACCATGCTGGTTCGTAAACGTGCAAGTACCCTTGTGTCGCACAGATATACCTATGTGACCAGGACTTGCACGCCCACGCAGTACCTGCGCGCCTGCCAGGACCTGCACACCCCTTCCTTTTTTGGTTCCTTTCCTACCCATTTCACCCCTCTTATGCCATTACACTTATCCTATTCAAGATTCAGTCTTCAAGACACTCTTTAAATCCATTTATGGCATGATTTCTTGATTTGGATTCCTTATCTGAAAGGAACTCCATGGAACATCTCTCAAAATCTAGTGATTTACAAATCTTTATGTCACTAAAGATTGAGATTTCATTCATTCAACCTCATCCTTTAAAATGAGAGAACTCTTTAACCTGGGCCTCCTCTTCAAGAGTAAGCCCTAGTAATAATTTCCAAATATGGGCATCCTCTTTAAGAGTAAGTCCCAAGTCCCCTAATTTGGGCATCCTCCTCAGGAGTAAGCCCCAATCATAATTTCCCTTAATCTGGGCCTCCTTTTCAGGAGTAATCCCCATTCCATGTTCTCTTAATTGGGCATCCTCCTTAGCAGTAAGTCCCAAGTCCCCTAATTTGGGAATCCTCCTCCGGAGTAAGCCCCAATCATAATTTCCCTTAATCTGGGCCTCTTTTTCAGGAGTAAGCCCTAGTCCAAGTTCTCTTAATTGGGCCTCCTTCTCAAGAGTAAGCCCTAAGTCCCCTAATTTGGGAATCCTTCTCAGGAGTAAGCCCCAACCATAATTCTCTTAACCTGGACCTCCTTTTCAAGAGTATTCCCTAGTCTTAATTTCTCTTAATCTGGGCCTCCTTTTCAGGAGTAATCCCCAGTCATAATTTCCAAATATGGACATCCTCCTCAAGAGTAAGCCCCAATCATTAGTTCTCTTAATTGGGCATCCTTCTCAGGAGTAAGCCCCAAGTCACCTAATTTGGGAATCCTCCTCAGAAGTAAGCCCCAACCATAATTCTATTATATCTGGGCCTCCTTTTCAGGAGTAAGACCGAGTCTCAAATATGGGCATCCTCTTTAGGAGTAAGCCCCAAGTCCCTTAATTTTTCAAGTCCCTTAACCTGGGCCTCCTTTTTAGGAGTAATACCCAGTCTTAATTTCTCTTAACCAATCCTAATTTACCTTTGATCTGGGATTCCTTATCAGGAGTAAAACCCAATCATAAGTCCTCTCTTAATTTGGGTCTCCTTTTCAGGAGTAAGCCCTAAGTTAGAGTATTCAAATCCCCATGAAGCACATATACCTTTATGGACCCTGTTCCTGGATTTCATCCCTGAAGTAAATCCTAATATTCATATATCTGGGCAGTCATACATAAATAATCCCCACATTATTTCTTATGATTGCATCTTCTATGGCACAATTGTCTGGTTTTTACTAATACCTCTTATTTCTCATGCCAAGCATGACTCACGTGAGCTTAGAGTGTAAAAGTAATTATGACATACTTCTTTGAGCCATAAATCATAAACATAATACTCCCTTACTCGAACTATGTGGGTTCTGATTCCTTTTCTAAATAAAGGATATGTAGGTAGCCCATCTGTGGGTTCGATCCCAACTCCGAAATATTCCTTGTTCATCTGAATGACAATAAAATTCAAGTGCCCCACTGAGTGGCTTTAAAACCATCATGGTCATCATAATGACCAAGAGACGTCTATATAAATGTGTCGAAGGATACCATTGACCAAGAATCTATAATAAATACAGATGATTCTCTATCGATGAAGAACCTCGAATACATATAAAATATTCTCTAAATTTCCTACATATTTAATCATTGATTGTCAGATCTAAAGGAAAGCTCATTTTATACCTGGTAATGTAATAAGGATTCATGAACATAACATAAATCTATAAAGAGAGGCCCATAGTAGACAATAATTTCCCTAAAAAATGTGTGATGAGTCCGACCTCCCATCCTCTCAACCAATGAAAATTCCGAAGCCTCATCTGTCCACAAACAAATGAGCACCTACCTTTGGAAATTAGGTCCAAATTGATGTGGAATCATTGTATGCTTCCAATTCTACGAACAAACCCATTAGAAACCAATTGGAATGTTTGAACCTTCAATCAAGGAGGTCATCCCCAAATTCTGAAGGAAACAAAAATTGGTGAACCCGAAGTGAATCCTTAACCATGTTAAAATGATGTTTTACCTATTTGTTAGGCCCCTATTTAAAACTCAATGAGAGGGACAACAAAAAAATCATTGACATATGTGATCATCCAAAAGATTTAGTGGATGAATTTATCTTGATTACATCTATTATATCAAACATGCACTCTTTCCCAAGATTATTTTAATTCTAAGAAATGGCTGCTCTCAAGTTCATGCCTGTGAATACCACTACTGCAAATGCCACTAATGCTACTCCTGCTGGATCGTTGTCCGCTCTGAGGATGACATCACCTACTCAGTGTCTTCAACGCTGGGTATCAAATTCGCTGGTTAAGGAGTACCATCAACATGGTACCATTCCAACTCTGGAGGCTTCCCGACAAGCCCTCCAAGTGAACAACTCACACACTACCACAAAACTGGGCAAGGCATGCGCCTGCCTTTATCAGTGCTAACAGTAAAGCGCTGATAAAGGGTCGGGCCTTTATCAGTGCTAAAAAAAGTGCTGATAAAGGTGTACCCTTTATCAGCACTTTTCATTTTAGCACTGATAAATCCACCCTTTATCAGCGCTTTTTACTAGCGCTGATAAAGGCTCACGTGGATTTGTTAAAAACCTGCGGGTCCTCTTCCTCCTCCATGCACCCGGTCAAGCTCTCGCGGAAGCCCTCCTCTGCGCCGCTGCCGCCGCTACCGCCGCCGCCTCCTCCTCTGTAGTGGCCACGACCGCCTCCTTCTCCTCCTCTTCCTACCGCCACCGCCTCCTCCTCCACTGGCGCCTCCTCCTCCTCTGCCTACTCCGCTTCCTCCTCCTCCACCTTGTCCTCCTCCTCCTCCTCCTCCTCCTCCTCCTCCACCTCCTCCTCCTCCGCTGCCTTCGCTGCCTCCGCTGCCTCCGCCCTGCCTCCGCCCTGCCTCCGCGCTGCCTCCGGTGCCTCCGCTGTCGACACCTCCTTCTCCTCCGCCACCAGGTCCTCCTCCTTAAGGTAATTCAAATTGGATTTTCATGAATTAATTATGTTTGGAATGGGTAAGTGTTTGGCCAATTATTCTTCGTGTTGAATCTTCAGTTTCCATGGGAGGTTTGGGATTGTGGTTATGTTTTGATCCTGACTGTGGGTTGTTTTTATGATTTCCCACTACTTCATTAGATTTATTTAGTTATTCTTATGTTTTGGTGTTTTAATTTGGTTCATGTATCTCTTTATCTCCCCACGAACGATTATCTTATGGCTATTAATTTTGAGATGGGTTTGAGGAAATATATCATATTTATTCTTATTGTTCTAAGTCTACCAACCTATTTTTAGGTGTTTCCCAAGGTATTGATGTGAGAGGCATATTTTAATTGAAATATTGGTCTCAATGGTGTTCCATTAATGGGTGGTGTAGGCTCCACTTTTTTAAGGGATCTTAGTTAAAATAAGAGGCTTTAAATGGTGGAGGATCACATCCTAAAAGAAAGGGGGATTCTTAATAGGGAAATAATACATAGACGAGTCTAATACAGAAAAATTCAATGCAGTAGATGTCATTCATGAGGACTTATAATCTTGGCCAACCACAATTCGAGGTGAATATTTTTTAATTCTTCCATAGTATTGGTTTCATTTCAAAATGGTGAATCCTAGTCATTAATTTCACATATTTTTTTATTTCTTGGTTATGACGGCAGAGTTTATGAATTATTTCATGCATTGACTAACCCTTCTGTGTAGGAAAAATGGTCATGGTTTCATGTTCTTTGAGAGTTGTGTTGTGGTACATGGCATGGAGGACATTTCAGAATTCCATGTTTTGGACCTGGTCTTTTCCGACCTCATTATTGTCTTGGATTTTATTATTGGATTTAGGGCACTAGATGACTATTATCACCATTGGGTTCAGTTACTTACTCTTAACAGGAGATTCCATGTCTTTTATGGAGATTGTGATCTATAACCATGGAGGGTATGACAAGTTGCTTCTATGTTATGGTTCATATCATGTCATTTTTCCAAGGTTTTTCATGGGGTTTTTGAGAAGTGTTCTTCATGTGCAATTCCAGTGGTCATGGAAAAGTACACAAAATCATTTCTAGAGTACTTCATGGGATAACCTCCCCAATGAGTGTTTGCATTTTCTATCTATTTTCTTCACAGAAAGATCCCATTTTCCATTCCATCACATCATAAGGCTCTGGCCGATTTAGAGGAGCTAAAAGATCAGCTAGAAGATCTTTAGGGAAATGGTTATATCTATATGATCATGTCACTATGGGATTTTCCAATTCTGTTTTCAATGAAGGCATATCATAGACTATTAATTTTAATAGTCTACCGTAGTCATAGCCAGGTGACAGTAATGAATAATTACATATTTCCTATAATTGATGATTTGTTTGACCATCTTATAAGGTTCTATTGGTATTTGAAAATTTTCTAGAGATTAGGGTACCAACAGTTGAGGGTTTGGGAGGAGGATGCTCAAAAGATAGATTTTTAAAGTCGATATGGAAATTTAAAGTATTTATGAATTCCATTTGGGATCACCAATGCTCTATCTATTTCATGGAACTGATGAACTAGATCTTTAATATCATTCTAGACACCTCCATTTTCAATTTTTTAGAATACTTCTTGGTGTATTACAATATATAGGAGGAGTACTCCGATAATATGGAGGTTATTTTGGGTGTTTTTAGTGAGCTTTGTATTTATTAAAATATTATAAATTCCCCATATTTTGTTTAAGAAGTATTGTTTCATGGTCACATTATTTCCTTGGAAGGAGTTCTAGGTTATCCAGAAAAGGTTCGAGAAGTCATTTCTCCTCTAACCTAAATACTCATCCTATGGATTTCAAATAGGATGACTATAAATAATGAATGGATGAATTCAAATCGGTTGACAAAAGAGTATGAAGAAGGCGTGAAAGAATTTATCATGTTTTCAAAAGATCATGCATGTGACTCTTCTCAAATCCTTTGTCCGTGTTTATGCTGTTGTTATTCAAAACAAATTAGTCCAGATGAGTTGGAAGTACACTTGATCTATCACGGAATAGATCAAAGTTATACATGTTGGAATAAACACAGGGAAACAACGAATGTAAGTAGTGACTGGGGTGACACTGCGTTTTATGGATCATCCGATATGATTACAAACATGAAAAATGAAGATGACCATATGGAGGATGTGATTACAGATGTGAATGATGATGAAGATCGTATTGAGAAAATGAAAAGAACCTTCTAAGATGAACTTCGTGATTTCCCAAAATTGTTTGAGAAGTTGAAAAGTTGTGCAATGACGCCATTGTATGCTGGTTACACTAAATATACAACATTGTCAGCCGTAATGAAGTTGTATAATTTGAAAGTAGATAATGGGTGGAGTGACGACAGTTTTACGAAACTACTTGCCCTATTGAATGACATGCTCCCAGAAGACAATGAGCTCCCGAGCCGAAAATACGATTCCAAATGAATGCTACGCTCTATGGGTATGATCTCTGAATGATTACACGCCTGCCCGAATGACTGTATACTATTTTTCAAGGCCCACAAATCACTTAAGGAATGCCCAAAGTGTGGTGCTTCTCGATACAAGAAAGATGAATCTAGTCCTACTAAAGTTGTATGTTACTTTCCAATCATTCCAAGGTTTAGATGCCTATATGGAAGTGAGGATACTGTAGAACAATTAACATGGCATGCAGATACAAGAATTAATGATGGGATACTACGTCACCTGGAAGACTCTCCTCAGTGGAAGAGAATCGATCATGAGTATCCCGAATTTGGAAACGAGTCGAGAAACCTTCGTCTTACATTATCTACAGATGGAGTGAATCCTTTTGGTTTTCCAAGAAATTGTCACAGTACATGGCTAGTTATGTTGATAAATTATAACTTACCACCATGGTTATGCATGAAACGAAAATACATCATGTTATCTATGCTTATATCAGGACCAAAAAAACCAGGTAATGATATTGATGTTTATTTAGCTCCATTGATCGAAGATTTGAAATTATTGTGGGATTTAGGTGTTACATTGTATGATGCTTACAGAAAAGAAGATTTAACATTGAGACTCATGTTGTATGGGACGATAAATGACTTCACTTCTTATGGAAATTTGTAAGGATATAGCATTAAAGGAACTCAAGGCTGTCCTATTTGCGAAGAAGGTACACAATCAATTAGGTTGAAAAATTCATTGAAAACCATGTTTCTAGGAAATCGCAGATTTCTACCACGAAAAAATAAGTACCGTTCTTGGAAGACATCATTCGATGGAAGTTCATAAGAATGTACAACACCATCTCCACTAACAGGCGATCAATTGTTTGAGAATGTTAAAAATGTGGACACTACTTTTGGTAAACCGGCTTCGAAAAACCTTACGAAAATCGGTTGAAAAAAGAGATCAATTTTTTTTGAATTACAATACTGGAATTGTCTGTATGTAAGACATTTTATTGATGTTATGCATGTAGAAAAAAATGTATTTGACGGTATTATCGGCACGTTGCTAAATACATCTAGCAAAACAAAAGATGGAATTAAGGATAGGTTGTACATGGTTGAGATGGGAATACGAGAACAGTTGGCACCAATGAAGGGTGAAAAACGAACATTTCTTCCTCCTGCTGCTTACACTCTTTCCAGGAAGGAGAGATATCAGTTTTGAAACTTCTTGAATGACGTAATGGTTTCAGAGGGGTATTCGTCATATATCAGTAACCTTGTGTCAGTGATCGACTTGAAGTTAAAAAGTCTGAAATCACATGACTGTCAGGTTTTGATGCAAAATCTCATTCCAATTGCTTTACGTTGCATTTTTCCCAATAATTTCCACCATACATTAACGAAACTGTGTTTCTTCTTTAAATCTATATGAAGCAAAGTTATAGACCCGGCGAAATTGCCATCTATGGAAAAAGAAATTGCCGTCATATTATTTGAATTAGAAATGTTCTTCCCGCCTTCATTTTTTTATATGATGGTTCATTTGATGGTCCACTGGGTGAGAGAGATTAAACTATGTGGTCTTGTACATTACAGATGGATGTACCCCATTGAACGGTATATAAATATTTTGAAAGGGTATGTCAAAAATCGAAGTCGGCCAGAGGGTTGTATTGTAGAGCGATATATTGTTGAGGAAACCGTTGAATTCTGTATCGAATACTTGTCTGGTGTGGAAAGCATTGGCTTATCGAAATCTCGTCACAATGGGCGGATTGAGGGTGAACGAATTTCTGGAAGAAAGGTTGTCACAATCAATATTACAGATCAGGAGCAATCCCACCTTTATGTTTTGCATAACAGTTTCGACGTTGACCCATATGTTGAAATCCACAAAGAAATTATTAGGCATTTGAATCCATCAAGGGCTGAAAAATGGATATCAGATACACATAATCGACAGTTTATAGGATGGTTTCGAGATCATATTTTTAAGAAGTCAGATTAAAATCCAATGTCAATTTTGGAACGACTTCGATGGCTAGCCGGAGAACCAAGTGTCTATGCATTATCTTACAATGCTTATGTAGTTAATGGTTATACATTTTATACTAATGAACATGATGAAGATAGTACCATGCAGAATAGTGGGGTTACACTTGTGGATGAAGCAATGCATGTTTCCGATGCTAAGGACAAAAATCCAATTTATGCGAATATGTCATACTTTGGCATCATCAAACAAATATGGGAGTTGGATTATTCAGAATTTCAAGTTCCGATATTTCAATGCAAGTGGGATGATAACAGAAGTTCCGTTAAAATAGATGATTTGGGATTCATGAAAGTTGATTTCAGTAAGGAAGGGGAGAAAGACGAACCATTTAAAATGGCATCACAGGTAGTGCAAGTATTTTATGTTCTAGATCCCGCAAACCAAAACTGGTCAATTGTTCTGTTATCGACCAAAACAGCTGAAGGGTCAGATGAAAATTCAACGGAAGAAGACCCTTTCATTGGGACTTCACAATCATTTCGTAGTGGTCCCAATGTAGACGGTGTTTTGTATGTTAGAGGAGACCACAATGAAGGGATATGGATAGTTGATAGAGTGGTCAAATCCCTTCAGCCTTTAAAAAAAGGAGTTCAATCATCAGGTTATTGATTTTTATTGTAATATAGATTGTGTTACATTAAGTTATTATCTGTTCGCTACTACTTTTATGTGATCTAAATTAAATTTTAAACTAGTTCTGCAGATAATGACTTCTTCACCTGCGGATGCACCCAATCCCGAGACACAACACGTCTCTCAACCTGTTGTAGCTAGTCCCACTACTGAGAAACAACAGGTCTCTCAACCTGTTACAGCTGGTCCCACTGCTGACGTACAACAGGATTCTCAACCTGTTGCAGATGGTGTCAGTGTCGATGCTAGCGCTTCGGAGAAACATAATGATGATGCAGAAACTGAGGAAATGGTAGGCGATGAAACCCCAGCAAAAAAAAAACAGGTGCGCCGTAGTTTGATAGTTTTTGCAAAAATCCTTACGGCAAGAGAAAAAGGCATCAAATATGAGGTGGGATGGAATAAGCTAGGCCAACAGGTAAACCCCAACAAAACCATGTTTAGTAGCTAAATTGGAATCATCACTCGACAACGCGTGCCGATTGACGTAGATTCGTGGCACCATGTTGTCAGTGGGTTGAAAACATTAATGTGGGAAGAGATTATGGTAACATTACGATATCATCTATTTAATTAATTAAAATAAAATAAAATATTGAAATATTGACTAACCCTTCATCATCTCTTGCAGAGTGTATTTATAGTAGATGTTTCGCACAAAGAATATGTTTTCAGACTAGCAGGAAGGATTCATAGAGGCTTTCGCAGCATTTTAACGAAACATCATCTAAAAGATGCCGAAGGGAAAATCAAGCCGCACCCGCCTCCTCTTTATGCACACTTGATATCCCAAGTAATGTGGGATGCATTTTGCAACCGTCGTGCGGAACAGAATTTTCAGGTACATTGTGTTTGGTTACATGTTGTGTAACGTTGCTTGTATTCATCACGTTGATTCATAGGTTTTTATTTATGAAACAGCAACTGAGTGGTGAAAATAAAGAATGGGAAGCAAAACCAGTGTACCCCTACCGTAAAGCAAGGTTGGGGTACGCTTCAATTGAAAAACAATTGGTATGTATTTTAAAAGTACTGTAATAATTTTATGTGACATAAAACAACACTATAACCATGTTTTTCTATTTATATGCAGATTGATGAAGAAAAATCTCAATTCACTTCCATTCCACGCCATGTGCTATGGAAGGAGGCTCGTGTTAATAAAGAGGGGAAACTGATAGATGAAAACACACAAAAAGTGTGGGAAACATGTGTAAGTATGACATAATATAAACTTGTTTTGCTTTAAATCACTATTACATAACGATGCTTACTTATTTTTTCATATTTTCTATTTGAAATAGTCACAGGAATCAACAACACCCGCATCGAATGCAGACATACTTTCAACGACCTTGAAACAGCCAGAACAGTATGGCCACATCAGAGGTGTGGGTTTTGGGGTGTCACCCCGGACTTATTTTCAGAAAACAAAACAAGAGGATGAACAAACTAAAGAATTTCATGTAATGAGAGATAAAGTAGCTACCCTTGAAGAACTAATCCAAACTCAGGGAAAGATGCTAACGAGTTTGATGGAGGAGAGGCGAAGAGAACATAGAACTCAAGAACAACCCCCGCAAGAAGATCCACCCCTCACCAGCTTTGAGGCGAGCCATTCCCCTCAAAGACTTGACTTAACCGAGGTAATCAATGTTATAATATTATTTTTTGTGAGATGTGAATCACACAGACACTGATACCTTTCATGTAATGATATTCTGCAGGGTGAAAATGACTATGATTTATATCTGTCAACTCCCACCCATCGCCTTGTAGCGAGGGCTACAGTGTTCAATATGCAGAATGACATGCTACACTCCAGACCACTTCCAACCGGTCATGTAAAAGTGTCGATTAACGTATCTCATGAGCCGAGCGCCGAGATACCCATGCCAAATGTCGATGAAAACATTCATACAGTGGAAAAAGTTGTTGGAACATTCATTGCATGGCCGTCGAATCTTGTAAAAAAACATGTCGAGCAGGAGGTATTCATTTCCAGTTCATTTTTCAAGCAGAACCTTTAACATTAAATTAGAAAATGGCTGAACTGATGAATGTTATTACAGAAGGATAAAATGGAGAAGCTAAAACAAAAGAGCGGCTCCAAAATTGGATCAACCAACCGATCAAAACGATCTACTGAGAGCGCGTTCACCCCGCCCGATCTATATCCACATTTAATATCATTGCAGGCTCATGTGGATACGAAAATGAAAGATGGAAAGAGTCCTAAAATTGTTTGTGAAAAAGATATGTACGGAGAGGAAACAATAGATTTTGTTATTGCAGATGCTGTTTCTGAGATCATCACATACGACTGGCTAGGCGCCTCAGTTATAAATGTATACATGAGGTATGTTTTCATGATTTTATTTTACAGAAGCCGATATACTTTGAAAATTATGGATAAATACATCTCATATTTTTCACAGGCGTATATATGAAAAACAATTGAAGGGATTTTCCCATGAATACAAATTTGGACTCGTTAGTCCTCACACCATTTCTACACAACGAACAGAAATAGATTCTAATTTTCAGGCTGAATTGATGTCAAATCTGCTAAGAACGTTTCAAAGAAGAATTACGACTGACATGCTCTTTTTAATACCAACAATGAAAGGGTAAAACTCTACATTTTAATCATATCAATTATATTTTCATTTCTATTAGTACTTATTTGTTTTTGTGTTTTTAGGGAACATTATATGCTCATTGCAGTCAATTTGGATACTCCAAGGATTTATTTTCTGGATTCACTGCATGGATATCCAACTAACCGACCACAGATGATGGCGATTGTCAATTTTTAATACACTAGATCCAAAATTTTAGAACTAAATATCTACTTATATAATATATATTATCTTTTAATGAGGATTTTGTTATGATAGCGCGGTGTATGAATACCGTCTAAAGGCTGGAATGAATCCAGGGCGTAAGGACGACAATGCCCACAATATCTAAAAATGGAGAAGTATCTGGGTATATATAATTATATTTCACTATCCAAATACATATCAAAACAAATTTCTTATTTTTCTCGATGTTTCTGCAGTGTCCGAAACAAACAAATGACCAGGACTGCGGTTATTAGGTTTGTAAATTTATGAAAGAGATCGTATTTCATGGACAAAATAGAATCCCTGAAGAGGTATTTTTAAAAATAATTACTACTTTATTTAAAATAATTATTAATCCTTTTTTATGTATATTTTTTCAGTACTACTATGACTGTCGCAAAAACTCCTATTCAGAAGATGATATAAATGTCTTTAGAAATGAATGTGCATCGTACCAAATGGATGAATGTAAACAAATAGGAAAATGAAGGTGAATTCCTAATACTTATGTTATCTTTATATGGTCATTGATATCTCCCTTTACACTTATTGAGAATCTATGATCTCCTTTTCTTATGATTCATATCCTTAGATTAGTGAATTCCTACTACTTAGTTTGAAAATGACATAAACTTTGGAAAACAACACCAATGACATACGTAAAATTGAGCAAACGCGTTCAGATTGTTTTGATACTTTAGGAAAACGATCCACGATTCATTTGCGATGTGTAAGAATCGACCGAACCTCAATCCGATGCACGGTGTGACCGGTATGGCTAAAAGTGTCTGATATCAGTTTCAAATTGAGATAAACTTTGGAAAACAACACCAATGACATACGGCAAATTGAGCAAATGTGTTCGGATTGTTTTGATACTTTATGACTATGATCCACGAGTCATTTTTGACGTGTACGAATCGATTTCACCTCAATCCGACGCACGGTGTGACCGGTATGGCTAAATGTTTCTGATATCAGTTTCAAATTGAGATAAATTTTGGAAAACAACAACTATGACATACACCAAACCGAAAAACCACGTTCGTATTGTTTTGATACTTTAGGACAACGATCCACGAGTCATTTGTGACGTGTACGAGTCAACCTCACCTCAATCCGACGCACGGTGTGACCAGTATGGCTAAAAGTGTCTGATATCAGTTTCAAATTGAGATAAACTTTGGAAAACAACACCAATGACATATGGAAAACCGAGAAAACATGTTCAGTTTGTTTTGATACTTTAGGAAAATGATCCATGAGTCATTTGTGACGGGTAAGAATTGACCACACCTCAATCCGACGCACGGTGTGACCGGTATGGCTAAAAGTGTCTGATATCAGTTTCAAATTGAGATAAACTTTAGAAAACAACACCAATGACATACGGAAAATCGAGAAAACGCGTTCGGATTGTTTTTATACTTTAGTACAATGATCCACGAGTCATTTTTGACATTTACGAATCGACCGAACATCAATCTGACACACAGTGTGACCGGTATGGCTAAAAGTGTCTGATATCAGTTTCAAATTGAGATAAACTTTGGAAAACAACACCAATGACATACGAAAAACCAGGAAAACACGTTTGGATTTTTTTTATACTTTAGGAAAAGGATCCACGAGTAATTTGTGATGTGTACGAATCGATCGCACCTCAATACGACGCACGGTGTGACCGGTATAGCTAAAAGTGTCTGATATCAGTTTCAAATTGAGTTAAATTTTGGAAAACAACACCGATGAAATACGCCAAACCGAGAAAACGCATTCGGATTGTTTTGATACTTTAGGAAAACGATCCACGAGTCATTTGTGACATGTATGAATCGACTGCACCTCAATCCGATGCACGGTGTGACCGGTAATGCTCAAAGTGTCTGATATCAGTTTCAAATTGAGATAAACTTTGAAAAACAACACCAATGACATATGGAAAACCGAGAAAACACATTCGGATTGTTTTGATACTTTAGGAAAACGATCCACAAGTCATTTGTGACGTGTAAGAATTGACCGTACCTCAATCCGACGTACGGTGTGACCGGTACGGCTAAAAGGGTCGGATATCAGTTTCAAATTGAGAAAATTTTTGGAAAACAACACCAATGGAATACTTCAAACTGAGAAAACATGTTAGGATTGTTTTGATACTTTAGTACAACAATCCACGAGTCATTTGTGACGTGTACGAATCGACCGCACATCAATCTGACGCACGGTGTGACCGGTATGGCTAAAAGTGTCTGATATCAGTTTCAAATTGAGATAAACTTTGGAAAACAACACCAATGACATACTCCAAACCGAGCAAACGCATTCTGATTGTTTTGATACTTTAGAAAAACGATCCACGAGTCATTTGTGATGTGTAAGAATCGACCGCACCTCAATCCGATGCACGGAGTGACCGGTATGGCTAAAAGTATCTGATATCAGTTTCAAATTGAGATAAACGTTGGAAAACAACACCAATGACATACAAAAAACCCAGAAAACACGTTCGGATTGTTTTGATACTTTAGGACAACGATCCAAGAGTCATTTGTGACGTGTACAAATCGACTACACCTCAATACGACGCACGGCGTGACTGTTGTGGCTAAAAGTGTCTGATATCAGTTTCAAATTGAGATAAATTTTGGAAAACAACACCAATGACATACGGAAAACTGATCAAACACGTTCAGATTGTTTTGATACTTTAGGAAAACGATCCACGAGTCATTTGTGACATGTACGAATCGACCGCACCTCAATCCGACGCATGGCGTGACCGGTATGGCTAAAAGCGTCTGATATCAGTTTCAAATAGAGATAAACTTTGGAAAACAACACCAATGACATACAGCAAACCGAGAAAACACATTCGGATTGTTTTGATACTTTAGGACAACGATCCACGAGTCATTTGTGATGTGTACGAATTGATCGCACCTCAATCCGACGCAGGTCGTTACTGGTATGGCTAAAAGTGTCTGATATCAGTTTCAAATTGAGATAAACTTTGGAAAACAACACCAATGACATACGGCAAACCGAGCAAACGCGTTCGGATTGTTTTGATACTTTAGGAAAACGATCCACGAGTCATTTTTGACGTTCACAAATCGACCGCACCTCAAATCGGCTGATGCACGGTGTGACCAGTAAAGCTTTTCATTAGATAAAGAATCAGTATTTATTAAATAAGATAAATCAATCAAAAACATATTGATTTTACATTATTCCCTTTCATTGTTATGAAAATGAAAACTTTTGAGTTTAAAATTTCATATTTTACTTTCGCATTTCCATATTAATGTATTCTTTCATATTACTATTTTAATTTCTTTCATTATTGCATTACTAACATAATATTTGTCTTCTTATATAGGTGATTTTTTTTCCTTGAGTTCAGATGCTTTGTTCAGGAACAAATACCATCGAGATCGGATCACGGATATCAAAGGATGAAACATGAATGTTTATAACTGTTGTTGAATAATTGTAAATGTAACCATGGAAAACAATGTTTGAAATGTATATAACATTGATTTTTTTTTGTATTCATGATGTTAAGTAAATGTATATACCGTTGTCGATCAAAATATTGGGTGCGGGTGCTATGGTGTGTAGGTGTGCATGTGCTACTTTGTGCAGGTATTCTGGTGTGTAGGTGGTAGGTACTATTTTTTAGGTGCAGGCGATGGGCCTTTCATCTTCAGATGAGAGCTACAATAACGCTCTGTGTGGCCAGAAGAGCAAGGAGCAAGAGATCTCATCTTTTTTTTGTAACCCACCATGGTGGTCCTCCCCATGATGATGAATTTCGCTGCGAAAGTCCTCTCCGCAGTAGTAAGGCACATTGAGGGAAAAATGCTCCAGTGGACAATGTAGTGCCAAGAAAGCCCTCTTATCTTGAGGCACTTGCAAATGCGAAACCAGTCATGTCTGATGCTTCATCGCTAGAAGGTGAACTACTTTCTCGATCAGAAGATAGCCTAGGATGCAGGTCATTCTCCGAACCACCCCTAAGTCATGCATCTTCTAGTTTGATCAATGATTTCTCTACCAATATTTTTGAATCCAATGAAGCAACAAGGAAATAGCTACTCTTGTCAAATCAGGTAGAAGAATCTTCATTAAATGATAAAGAGGAAATGCTGAACATGAGAAAACAACTGGCGAAAGGTGAAGTGCCAGTCATGTTTTGGCCTATGGCTGACTCTCAGTACGACATTCCAGAGATGTTGACAGAAGATGGAATTCATGATATTCATATCAACATATGGAAAACTATTTTTCAGTTAAAAAATAAAGTATTATCTTATGATGAATATGAAAATCATCTTTAGATAATAGAAGGGTTACAACGTCAGATTGATTTGGCATCTCTATCAGTCTCTCGATATCTGAAGGCTGAAAAGCTGCAGAGAGCCCTTCAACGTTCATGCCTTGGCGCGTTAAGAAGATTATTCCAATTAATTTCCAATGTCCCATCTGGTATTCATGTTAGAGGATGGGGTGTTCGTGGAGAACTACATTTCACTGTACTCTTCAGTCAGCAAAGCCCGCCGAAAATGGTCTCATGAAATTTTATTGCCCATGGCCGTCCACAGTCAATGGGTTTTGATTGTAATAAAAAGCTTTCCCAAGAACATGCCTCAACTAATTCTTCTCAAAATCAAGAATACAGAGAACAAGTTGTTGAATTACTCCTGCATGAAGCAAACGAGAATATTGAACATGCCTCTCGTATAGAGCAAGCACATCATCCAGTGATAGAAGTGTCAGAAATCATCCAAAGGTCTTTTGAACCTGGTGATAATAGTGGATAAAGGTTAATGCATCCATCTAATTTCTGGACTAAGGTTTGAAAGATCAGGAGAAATTTTAAGAAAGTCTCATACATAGCATGTCAAGAGATACCCCATCTTTCCTGACTGGGGACTCTTTTAAACCAACCCTCAAAATCAAAAAATAGGATTCGAGTAGTTGAGCGGGAACAGTAGGAACATCCCAAGTCCACCAGACTGAGGACTTTTTCAAATCATCAATCCCCTCCTCAGAGAAAGTCGGTCTTTTCTATATTGGGGAAGAAGCCTCAAGAGTAATGAAGAGCCAAATTATCAGGATATTCCCTCAAAATTACGGTTCTCCAAGAAGTTCCGGAGGGATCGAATCAACAAAAGGCAATGTCTCATCAAAGACATGGAAGCAGAAAATATCACAGAAATTCTAATAGAAGGGATGCAATGCATTATGCATCAATTAATGTCATCAATGTCGTTATTGCTGATCCACTAGATGAGGCTCATTCAGAGGGATCAGATGAAGAGATTCTTTCTCAAGAAGTTGTACGCTCATACAAAAATGAAGAAGGTGTGCGTACACGAAATCAAAGTTTTACCCAAAATCTGGGTGTTCCTTCAAATAAACCACTTCCCCCTCTTTTAAAGGGATCAAACAAGGGGAAGGGAAAGAATTAGGTTACATATCCTTCCTCTGGAGAAGGACAATCGCTCTCACTAGAGAAAAGATTTGCATAACAGGAAGAATAGATGAAGGAATTGAGGAGGTTGAATGCAGAGCTACTTCAGGGTAGTCTTATTCCTAAACATGCTGGAGTCAGTCAGCCAAGGGAGTTTTTTGCAGCTAATGAGATGGATCAAGAATATCCTCCTTTATCAGGACACCCTCACAGGTCTAATCCTATGGGTCAAGTGCAACAACAATTGGCAGTACTGCCATCAGTTGCAGTACCAGCCACCACATCTGTCCAAGCTCCAGTCGTTTCACCTGCCCAAGTCCAAGTTCAACAGGATGTTTCTCAAAATATAATAACTACCATCGAGTCATTAACAGCTCGGTTAGAGACTATGGAAGGGAAATGTGTGCAGTTTCAACTGGAAAAGAAAGCTCACCCTGAATGGGTAGATTCAATCTCTCCCCCATCATGTTTTGGGAACCCTGTTTTCCCTATTTTCAATAGATCAGGCGGCCCTGAACAGTATTTGACGCATTACGTGTCTTGTTGTGATCCTATGATGGGAACTATGGAGCCGAAAGAAGCAGTAAAACTCAGATGCTTCGTGCGAACCGTGCAAGGACCAGCTTTTGCCTGGCATACAAGCTTGAAATCCCATTCAATTACCGGATGGGAAGATCTCCGTCAACAATTCCTTCTCCAATTCAGCTCAAAATTGCCAAAGACAACGGTTTTTTATCTTACAAAATGTAAGAAAAGGGAGAATGAAAGAGTCTCTGATTTCATTGCTCGCTAGAAGGTATTAACATATTCCCTGAGTTTAGAAATCCCTCAAGAAGAACTGTTTCCAATCTGTGTGGCAAATCTGCATGACGAATTACACACGCCATTGATCCCTGTGAAATACAAAGGAGCGTTTCGAATCGTTACCTCAATCACTCAACAGATTGATTATTCTCTTATACAGACTATGGATAAATCTCGTGTAATTCCATCAGCTCCAGGAAAGAGAATGGGTAAAGCAGAGACTGCTACAGTTATGCTTAAACAAGCACCTGTACCTGCTTCTACTTCAAAACCTTCATCTTCTCGAAGGGATCCACATCCTGAGCGCCAAAAACAAAGGTTGTTTCATCAAGACGATCAAAGAGATCAAAGACGAAAACAATTTGAGGATCTGAAGAGAAAAACATACTCCTTCCAAAATGAACAAGTTCTTAGTTACTTAATTTCGGCTCTGGAGAATAATTTGGTTCAACTGCCAAGGCCCAAGAGGCCAAACAAAGAAGCAGACGAAGACTGTCCCAATTATTTTCCCTTTCATCAAATTTTGGGGCATCCCATCCAGGAGTGTTTTGTCTTCAAAGACCTCCTGCAAAAGATGGTCGACTCAGGACAAGTCAAACTGAAAGGCTCTTCAGCCCAGGTATCATGTGTTACTATTATAGTTCCATAGGTGGAAGGTGAGTGGAAAGAAGTCAACAGAAAAAATGCACAAAAATATGATGATTGGATGATCAGAAAGACGATCAACCGAACTCATGCTATTTTGCGAACACAATTGAAAAACCAATTGTACCTTCTCCTATGAATGCCGCAGCAAAACCCTCTTCATGAGAGGGAAAATCCTCAATGAAGCGGCATGATTCAAAGAATGAAAAAGAATCAGAAAGAAGATTAGTATGTTTTAAAGCCTAAGTTGTCTTTGACCTTGGAATACTTCATGCCATCTACTTCATATCAATGGGCACCGTCCCACCAAACGGTACAGCCTAAACAGGATAATCAGGTAGAATCTTCATCGGATGAAGAGTTGATTTTCGATTCTGTTAATATGATTCAATTAACAGATCCATATGCCAGTCGCAGTTTCAATTTCGATGAGCCTGAATTCCCTGTATCAAATAGGGGAATTAGAGGAAGTTCTAGAGGCTCAAGATACAGGGGAAGACGTGGATCTTTAAGAAGCCACTATTCCAATTCTACCCCTGCTAGAACTGTGTACGTAGCAGAAACTTGTGGTAGAGCCCTTCAGCGAGATCAGCAAGAACAAGAAAGTTCTTCTACCAATAGCAAATTCAGTCCTTGCATAGTTATTTTTTAAGACCGGTTGAAGGTTCCATATTCTTCCTATTAGCAAGTAAATGGATCTAATCAGTCTAATATTCCAAAACTAGGAATATTTCCAACTCCTATCCCAATACAAGATGCATCAACTTCCAAAGAATCTACTTCCAAGGCACCTGCTAAACCACATGTTCCTGTTGGGAAACGCAGACCTCTGGATCAGAAGTATGATGTATTGAAACACTTGGACAAAGTACTAGCCATGTTATCAATTTTGGATTCCTTGAATTTATCAAAGGAACTTCAAGAGGCACTCATTGAGTCTTTGTCAAGTCCTCAAAAGTTTGAAACTAAAATTGCTGTAGCTCAAGTCTATCACATAGAGAATAATCATGCAAAATGACATGCAATAATATATTTTACTGATGAAGATAAAGATGATGTTTTGCATGGGCATATTAGACCTTTGTACTTATCTGGCAAGTTCAATGGCGTAGAAGTCCGAAGAGCTTTCATTGATAATGGTTCAGGAGTCAACCTCATGCCCATTAGTACACTTCGTCGATTGGGCCTCATGGAATCTGATTTATCTCCTTCTACCATGATGTTACAAGGATATGATAAAAATGAACAATAACCACTGGGTGAAGTTACACTCATAACTCAGTTTGGAGATATTGTATCCAATTCAGATTTCATCGTTACTGATCAAGACCTAGCCTTCAACATCCTGCTTGGAAGACCCAGGCAACATAAACATGTAGCTATCCCTTCATCATACCATCAATGTCTCAAATATTGTTTCGATGGTCATGTTAGGACATTTTATGGTGATAAGGACCCATTCAAGACATGTGAGTCTCAATACATTGAGGCAGAATTCATTCACATGAAGGGAAGGGAGAAATCCACAAAAAAGGAGATTACTAAAGTTAATGCTCCATATGGTTTGGAGAAGACTCCAGTAAATCCATTTACACATGTGAGTACAGATTATGTGTTGCCTATCAGTCAAATTGACAAGATATAACCAAATCGAAATAATCTTATGGAAAGATCCATAATTTCAATTACGACAATTGATCCAGAGAACATGAGAGAAATTGGTAACCCACCAAGCAGTGATGAAAGCACAAATGGTGACGTCTTCATTTCATCTGTTGAAATCCAACAAGTCTATACTTCGATAATTAGGCCCGAAGAAGTTGTAGCAACATTGGAGGTGAAAAATGGTGTCGATTCTCAATCCATCATCTCCTATTTATTACCTAAAGAAGACCCCTCATCATCAATTGGGTTGTAAATGGAAGCTTCTTCTTCAAGATGTGCAAATTTTGACATCTCTTCCGATCATGAAAATTCTGCTTTATCGTCTACTATGCAAGTAGAAACGGAAGAAATAACACATGATGATGAAGAAGAGGAAGCTCTCAGAGATGCTCCTCTAGGATTTGAAGAGGGTATCTCTACCACTGTGGATGAACTCAGAGAAATAAATCTGGGTACAAAAGAAGATCCACGCCCCACTTTAATTAGTGTGTCCATGACTCTGGAAGATAAAGAGATGTATTTTTCCTTTCTAAAGAAAAATAGATATATATTTTCTTGGAACTATATAGAAATGCCTGTGCATGATCCTGATGTTGCTACTCATCATTTGGGTTTACTAGAAGAACATCGAGTATGTAAGCAAGCTGTGAGAAGAACACACACAACTTATGCTTCCAAAATTGAAGCTGAAGTGGATAATCTTGTCAAAGATAACTTCATCAGAGAAGTTCAGTATCCCAAGTGGTTGGATAATATTGTCACTGTAAAGAAGAAGAACAGACAAATTAGAGTTTGCATCGATTTCAGAGATCTTAATCGGCATTGTCCTAAGGATGATTTCCTAGTTCCGATTACAGAACTTTCATTTGATGCAACGACTGGCTATGATGAAATTTACTTCATGGAAGGATATTCCGAATATAATCAGATTCGAATGGACCCAAAAGACAAGGAATACACAACCTTAAGTTCCCCTCAGGGTGTGTTTTGCTACCAGGTAATGCCCTTTGGCCTAAAGAATACAGGTGCAACATATCAGCATGCCATGCATCGTATCTTCAAACCCTTCTTAGGGAAGTTTGTTGAATGCTATGTAGATTATTTGGTGGTTAAATACAAATAATGTTCTATTCACTTGGCTAATTTTGAATTCATATTCTCAAGCTTCGACAACATAATTTGAAGATGAACCCCTTAAAATGTGCTTTTGGGGTAACCTCAGGAAAATTTCTCATCTTTTTTGTACCCCATTATGGTATTGAAGTCGATCTTGAGAAGACCAAGACAATCCTTGGTATGTCACCTCCTTGAAATTTGAAATAATTAAGAGGAATTCAAGAAAACTTAGCCTATATTCAGCGTTTCATCGCCAATTTGGCAGGCCAATGTTTAACCTTCACCAAATTGATGAAGAATAAAATCACTTACCAGGGGACTGAAGAATGTCAAGAAGCATTCGATATTCTCATGAAATACCTCTTGTGTCCACCGGTACTCCTGACACCTGTTAAAGGAAGACCACTTATCCTCTACGTGATAGCTCTAGAGTGATCATTGGGTGCCTTTCTTACTCAGAAGAATGATGCTGGGAATTAAAACAGCCTCTACTTCCTCATTCGGACTATGCATGAAGAAGAAACCCGGTATTCAAGTATTGAGAAGTGCTGCCTGGCATTAATCTTTGCAGTTCAGAAGTTGAGACACTACCTACAACATCACGAGGTCCAATTGGTATCTCGCAATAACTCGCTCAAATTCATCCTTAGTCGTCCAATGCTTACAGGACGTCTGGAAAGGTGGGCAGTTATTTTGCAGCAATTTGACATTCAGTATGTGTCTCAAAAGGAGATAAAGGGCCAAGATCTGGCTGATTTCCTGGCGGAACACCCTTAAATGGAAGACACATCTTCAGATATTGAACTCCCTGATGAGGAAGTCTTCTCTATTCAAGAAAGTCCTCAGGCATGGGAAATGTATTTTGATGGTGCTTCCAGAAGTCCAACAGGGAGGAAAATGGAAAATCCTAAATTCAACAATGTTGGCTTAGGAATTGTGCTCATTTCTCCAGAAAAGTTAGTGTTACCATATTCCTTCTTATTGTGGGAAGGTGGTACCAATAATGAAGCAGAATACCAAGATCTCATCGCAGTCTTGGAATTAGTGCTTCAATCACAAGTGAATCACTTAAAGGTGAAAGGTGATTCAGACCTAGTAATCAAACAATTCAATGGGGATTATGCCATCAGAAATGAAGAAATAATTCCTTTGTATGATTACTTCAGAGAGTTAATGGAAGGATTCCCTTCAGAACCAACATTTTCTTATATCCCAAGATCACAAAATGCCCATGCTGATGCACTGACTAATATATCCACAGCCCTGGAAGATCCAAATCGGGACAAGGAAACCATCAATATTGCCCACCGTCGTGCAATTTCACCTTATGTTCGAATCAGAACAGAGGAAATTAATGAAATTAGTCCCATTCTTGAACCGTATGGTCATACTACAGGATGGATGTCACATATCAAGGAATACATTCAAAATGAAACACTTCCACCTGATAGAGCTAAGAAAGAACAAATCCTGCGACGTGTGGTCAATTTTACACATTATGATAGCCCAGATCACCAAGAGAAAATTCTCTACAAACGTGGTTTTGATGGAGTTCTCTTCAGATGCATTGATGGTGAATAGACAATGGTTGTCATGAAAGAAGTGCATGCAGGAGTCTATGGTGCCCACCAGTCTGGACATAGACTGTCTGATCAAATTCGAAGGCTTGGATACTTTCATCCTTCAATGATACAAGATTGTGTTTATTTCACAAAGAGGTGTCATTCATGCCAAGTACATGCCAACTTCATTCATCAACCTCCAGAGTTTCTTCATACAACTAAATACTCATGGCCATTTTCCACATGGGGAATGGATGTGGTGGGACCTTACCCTTCGGCTACGACCAAGTAGTTTAAGTACATTTTTACTGCTATTGAATTCTTTTCCAAATGGGAAGAGGCAATAACTCTCAAGGAATCCATTTTTCAATGCATTGTTAGCTTCATCAAGTGTAACATCATTACCAGATTTTGTGTCCCTCATACCATATTGACAGACAATGGCACCTACTTCTGTTCATCCGAGGTGAAGAAGTTGTATCAAGAATACAACATCAAATCCAACCATTTATCTCGGTATCATGCAGCGGCCAATGGCCTAATAGAAGCCTTCAACAAGACTCTTTCAAATATACTGCAATATATGGTGGATGAAGATAAGAATTCATGGCATGATAAACTCATTCAAGCTTTATGTGCTTATCGGACTACCACCCACACTGCAACGTGGTCAACTCCATATTCATTGGTATATGGAACGGAAGCAGTCTTGCTAATTGAAGTTCAACTACCCTCGCTCAGAGTTTCCATTTGTGATCAATCATCTACAGATGAACAATCTCAAAAGTGATTGAATTAATTGGAATGGTTAGATGAGAAAATATTGTGCACTTTTCACCACTTGGAAGTCTATCAGAATCGAATAGCATGAGCATTTAACAAAAAAGTTTGTCTTCGTTCATTCACTCAGGGAGAATTGGTATTAGTTCTCAGAACTCCAATGATACCAGGAAAGAAACCTCCCAATCTTGAGCCAAAATGGGAAGGAACTTACTCAATATGTAGGGTCTACTCCAATGGAGCTTATTCTTTAATCTCAATGGATGGAGAACTAATCACTACTCCAACCAATGCCATATTTTTGAAGAAGTATTTTGTATAAACACAAAATATATCATCATTGGTTCGGTATGACATTAAACTGCACCACCATCCAGAAATACGTTAAAATGCATCATCCATGGTCCATGCATATGACATTAAACTGTTTGCATCTTTTTTTTCATCCAACATGACGTTAAACTATATTTTCCCTGTATCATCCTACACGACGTTAAACTATACCGTCCAAACTACATGACGCTAAACTGTATAAAATTCCCTTACGTCCAGCAAGATGTTAAACTGCATAACCAACGGTCCATGCATATGACCTTAAACTATTCTCACTTACATCCAACATGACATTAAATGGTGTACTCTTTTGTCCTTACTGTATGACATTAAACTGCACAGTATTCTTTTTGTCCAACATGACATTAAACTGTATTGTCCCCATCGTCCTAACTAGATGACGCTAAACTGTACAGAAAGTCCTTCAATACATCCTACATGACATTAAACTATGCTTTGTCCCTGATACATGACATTAAACTGTGCAACACCAATAGTCCTAACTACAAGACTTTAAACTGCATAGTCCCTTCATATGTCCTACATGACATTAAACAATGCATCGTTAGGGTTTTTTCTACCTCTTGTTTCTCACACTGAGTATGACTCATGTTATCTTAGAGAAAACTTCAACCGTAACACCCTCTCTGGGCCGCTAACCATGCGTAAGTCCCAACACCATTTTTTAGGTCGTTGTCCCCAAGAACAACTTGATCATTAATTAATTCTTTAATTGAACTACGCGGACTTTGATCCTTGCCTTCCAGGCTGGGTACGTAGGCAACCTCCCAAGGTTCAAGCCCAAAACCAATCTCTTCACATCGGTTCACCTCCATCTCATACGATGTTGATTCATGAAATCGGCCCTAGAATCAATATCTTTACATTGGTTCACTTTCGTCCTTTCTATACGACGTTAAACTATATAACTCTTTTGTCCAGTATGAAAATAAATTATAACATTATTTGATACCCTCACATGAGAAGGAATCATTATTTACATTGATTTTCTATCATGTTTCATCCCAAAGACTACATGCATACATGGCAATGCCCGAATCTGTTATTTTTGGTCAAACCATCATTGCACTAAAGTCTCCTTTCACCCTTCACTTGTACGAACCAAATTTGTACATAGGGTATTTCTAGAACTACGTGGGATTTATTCCCACCCTTATGGGATATGTAGGAACGTTCGATCGTCCCTCAAATCCAGCCCCAATTCTTTTGGGACTAACCCCAAATTCCTCTTTCAGTCCCCTAGATGAAAAGTCCCCATGAAAACATACACTGTGTATTTCTTACAATGGTCTAAGATCTAGGACCCTAAACTAAGATCTCTAATCCTTTTTCCCACACGACATTAAACTGTAATTTAGGAACTACGTATGGCATGTTTCCCATCCGTTTGGGATACGTAGTGAAGTCCAACAATTAAATTTAGGACTCGGCCACAACATGATTATGGTTAGCATTGATCTGTGTATCTTTGTATACATTGGACAATACCCATCTTTATGTGTAATAATCCTAACCTTAAATATTTTCAGATCTTCATAACCCTTTTCTTGACGTTTATTCACAAAAATGCCAAATTTCGGAGAGTTCTTTTACCTGAATATACAACATGTGCTCTTAGGCAGCCTTGCATAAACAGTTTACATAACAGACTTGTCAGCCAAATGATATTATTATTTGACTATGCAGCCAATGCCCTTAGGTGGCATGGCATAATTCAACCCCATAACGGGTTTGTTAAATAACGGTAACTTCATTCTTGGGAAGAAATCCTCTTTTTTTACTTATTGGTCTTAAATGATAGTATGTAGGGATCCGCAAAAATAGCCATCCTTAACATATTTTTCCCATATCCTTTTTCATGATATGAATGTATTCAAGTCTATAGTTTATATTCTACTTCCCTACGTTTGGGACAAACCTTCGTAGGAGTGATATCCATCCAGTTCTTCGATAATATTGTTTGGAAATATATTCTTTGTATTCAAGTATCTCTTTCCATACAGCAAACTCTACACTTTGGAAAATTTGAATCTCCATAAACTTTCATTGGCTTTTAGCACTAGGAAAGTAAAATTCTGAGAGTTCATTTGCCTAACTATGCAGCGCGTGCCCTTAGGCGGCCTTGCATAAACAGTCTACACAACAGACTTGTTAGCCAAAAGATACTATTTATTTGACTATGCAGCCAATGCCCTTAGGTGGCCCAACATAATTCAACCCCCTAACGGGTTTGATAAATAATGGTAACTTCATTTTTGGGAACAACTTATTCTAATGCCATTTAGCTCTTTTTCATATCATTCCTCAGATCCAAATATTATTCAGCCATTGTTTACATATTTTCCCTCATACTTGAGTATGGTAATATGTTGTCAGATAAATTTTCAAGGAATTGAGTCAATTTTAATCCATTTTAGTCAAAGCTATTTTAACCTTAAACATTATCCTTTTTATATCCGAAGAGCATGACTTTAAACTGCCCACAAAAGACAAGGGAACTCTGAATAAAAGCCAAGTTCTAGCTCACTAAACATACATTTTGTATGATTTAGGTAATACTGAGCAATTAATAGTTTCAAAGTTTGTAGGGTTATTTATATTAATCCTAGTAAAAATCAAACTATGCTTACTAGGCCCATTGGCTTAGGTAAAATTTAAAGCAGGTAGCCAAAGAATACAAGCATAAATGATTTAAGATAAAAGTACTCTCCATTGATGCACAAGAATTAGAGGGACATCCACAGATTGGAGCCTCTTCTCTTTTTTAGGAGATTACAAAAGACTATCAACATAAGTCGTCACTTGATGTACAGCATCCCGAGCTTCATCAGCAGCTACTTGAAGCTCGTGCACTCGACTAGCTTCACTCTTATCACCTTAATGGAGTTCCTTCTTGGCATCTGCAATGGATTTCATAGCATTCGTTTGAGCTCCCTCCGATGAATTATTGAGCTGATCAAGTTCCCCAGTAACAACATCTAACTGTTGCTGGAGATGCACCTGCTGGATGACTTTTTCTTTGATTTTATGCTTCAGCTTATTCATCTTGGCAGCATAATCAACCTCATCTCGGGATACCGTAGCCTCAAATTTTCTGATGTTAACAGAAAGTTTCCCCCTGGTCACATCTTCGCGACACTTTTTATCCTGCTCCCTCCTGATGATTACCTGTTTCACCGTGGCATTGATCATTTCATATCCAAACCCGCCAAGTCCCAGCATGACAAACTCGGATGAAAATCAAGGGATCTTCAATGATAGCTCTTTTAAAGGCACCTCAGATATGATTTTCCATATGTTTGTTTTCTGCCTTGCATCGTGAAAAGCTGAACTCTTTAAGCACCTCTGGGTCTGATTCAACATCATCATCATTGTGGGGCATGCAATCTGGGATTAATGCACTTAAGGAAGTGCCTTATTCTTCTCTATCCCCCTGACCTGTGCTTCTTTGCTTTCAATTCTTGTTGGGGAAGAGGCTGAGGCCTCACCTCCAGATCTAGCCATTGCAGTTTATGGCCCTGTATAATTAATTGAAATCTTTGGTTAGCATCAAAGGATAACAAAAGAATAGATTGTCTTGAAAATTAAGTACAATAACAAATATTGTTATCCCTTACCTGACAGTAGATCAGCAAACTGAGAAGACTCCTCCCCATCTTTCCCAGTCTCAACAAGATCTTCAAGATGGGTCTCAGGAGGGTTTACTAGGTTTAGCTCTACTTGAGCTAATGTTTCTACAATGGTAGGGTTGACCTCAATGTCCACACCCTCTTCAGGCATTGGCAGTTCAATAGCTTCTATGGATGGAACTACATATTATTTTCAGTCATGATTAGAAGTGTAACTTATAAGAAAATTTAATGGGAAAAGGATAACACTCATGCCCAAGGTCTTTTAAATCAGATGACAACTTAGCATTATTATAAAATTATTCGAAAGACTTGCCACAAGTCATTATTTCATCCAATGATATTTCAGAATCCTGTTTAGTCTCACTAGTGGGAGCATTTGATGTGTCTTCTTGACGACTTACGTCCTGCAGCCCCTGACCCTAGACAACATCTTCGGATAAAATGACGGCATCAGTTGCAATAGCCGCCAGAAGCTCTAATGCAGGAGTTGATCCTTAAGTATCACATAATTGAAGTCATTCAGTGGTTCGTTCAACATTTTTATGAAGCATTGTTAACTTACCAGAAACAGGTTCCTTTCTTCTTGCAACAGCAGTAGGAGGGATACTGGGAACAGATGCTAGCTCTTCTCCAGGAGCAGCCAAGTCAGCTTGAATTTGTGATTGTTCCATAGCACCCTCTGTGGTCCTTGAAGGAGGATCAATCCTTTCCCTCAGGGGGGAAATTGAAGAATCCCCTGAAATCCCCAGAAATATGAGTAACCTTTTCGTGAGTATAGACTCATGATTACCCGAAGGACTTACCACTGCTAATAAAGCATTTAACTATGGACTTCCTCCATAGTTGCCTTTGTTTATTTGGTTTTTATGAGTATCGGCAGTCTACCATATTGAAACTTGTATTGGTGAATGGAAAGCTATGTCCAACGCCTCATTCATGGCCTGCTGGCCTGGAGATATCTCGCCTAGTTCGCGAGGAGAATCAGCAGCAGACCCGATGGCAGTACCACCAAGGCTATAACACGGCGAAGGAACCTCAGTTCCTTTCTTTGCAAGCTGCAATATGAATAAAATAATTTCCTTAAGTAACAAAGCTTCAACTGGAATCAAGTTGCAAAGAAAATAATGAAAGAAAACATACATCTTCAAGAGCCACATAATCATGCCATTCCTCACCTCTATAACCACCATCCCCCTCAGTGGTGCCACGATCAATCATTTCCTTCACCCGCCTGGTGACAGGAACAGACTCATCAGTGGCATATATGAGCATCTCAAGCTCTTTGATGTAAGCTTGCACTTCATTGGGGTTATCCTCATATTGGATATCTGTAGAATCCAGAAGATTTCCTATTCCAGGAAGTTGTATGCCCTCACACAAATCTAGCCAGACGGTCTCAGTACCACAGTATAAAGCCTTCCATGTTTGGACAGCCTCTGGTCTTAGATATGAAGGCTGTGAGGAAGGCCCTACAATCTCTGATTTCAGTTTCTTCCCAGCTCCTGCAACTATAGATAGAGAATAAGAAAATAAGACTTATTGCTTTATAAATTAGTGGTGATTAAATTGCCACAATGAAGTAACTCACCGGGAGTTAATGGAGTGGGTCTTTTAATTCTGACCTGAGGATTATATCGGGAACGAAACCACTTTGCCACTGGTTGTGCCTCATCATCCCCATCATGGGAATCTGGTGAATCAGTTCTAGAGGAGGAATCTAGTGAATCAGCTTCAGGTGGGGAAGAATCACCTTCATGAGGAAGGGTTTCTTTCTCTACAGTCCTCTTCCTTTTCCCCACATGATAAACTGGGTGATTCATCACCCCTTTGGGGTATAATGATATCTAGTGTTCGGCATAATATGTAGTCAAATTATGTGCCGCTTTTTCAACTGGTAGATCAAATACCGCCACAGTCTTCTCCCTTGACGCCAGCAGCCATAGTTGCCGAGTAACCATCATATTTTTCTCTAACCTGACATGTACTGGAGGAGATACAACAATATGTTGCAGACATTGTAATTAAAATGAAAATCTATATAGAGAATATGCCTCACATATAATTTCTCCGTCAATCCTGGCAACTAGCACACCATCCCTGCAAGCTAGCATGTATGCCCTCAAATCCAAGTGGGCTGTTCCATCATCAACAAACCGCCCAGTTGGATGATTTCCATGGGGAAAGAAGTTGAATTCCTTAAGCATGCTCAGCCTCACTTTCATGTCATAGGCATTACGATCTAATGGAGAAACTCCAGAGAATGCTTGCACTGAAGGCCTGAAAGAACTTCCAAGAATTTGTAATCCATTCTGTACATTATAAGTCCTGAAGTGAGTGGCGATCCACCCCCATAAAACTTGGAATGGTCCCACTATTCTTAAAGGAGATTTACCCATGACGACATGAAGTAAACTCCTATGAATCTTTGCTAAAATGGGGGTAGCCAACCCAACCATTTTTCCCTCAGCCAACTTTTCCGCAATGACGAAGGTCCCAGGCCTGACGCCTCCCTTCAAATCCCTGACTGGAAAGAGATAAATGCTGAGACACATAGCCAAGAATCCCTCCAGACGAGTCTTCTTTGGGATCCTTTGATGCACCTCATATCCCAATTTCTCAAACTCTCTGGCTTCTAGAGTTGGCCAGAATCTTCCAGGACCACCCCTCTTCTCAGGTTATGGGAAGGTGGTAGGAAGTTGGGGCCTCTTATCCTTGGATTACTTTTTCTCGGATCCTTTCTCCTTCAACTCGTTCTCCACTGGATCCCTCTTTTTCTTCTCAATAACAAATATATTCATACACTCCTCCAGATGAATATCCGTTCTATAATGAGTTAATGAGGTCTCCGAACTCTTGATCCTGTGGAAGATCTTAAATAATTATTGAGCTAAAGCAGGAGTATTCTCTGAATCATTCTAAGTCACCTTGGGTGGAATGAATTCATCATACATATCGCCCAAAATTGGATCCCCTGAGATCTTGTGTACATCCCACAGACTGATACCTATTTCTCCATGATTCAGATGGAAAGAATTAGTTTCTAGGCTCCTGTGGCAGAGTATCTCCGACACAAAGTTATCATGTCTACAAACATATGTTTACCCAACCCAAACATCTTCGTATATCGCCACTCCATTCAGATCATCAAAAAACTCTGAATAGGTTTGTCACACCAAGTATGCCCACATCCAAGTTGGCTTCACACCTCCCCCAGGAGGGAAGTCCCAAATTTTCTTCCAGCCTTTGGATTGATCCATCTGAGCATTTTGGAAGATTGAAGGATGACAATGTGGTTGAAGCTCGGGCGTATAAGGTTTTAAATCTTGCGTACAAGGACTATGATGCATCATGTGGGCCTTCTCTGTTGTTCCAGCATTTATAAATCCTCCTCCACATGAGATATTTGCTGAAGCAAAGTTGGTGTAATTCTGAAACCACGAAAATGGAAGATAGTTCTTTGCTTCTGGAATAGTGACTTCTCGCAGATGACCATAGCCATACAAAGGCATATAAGTGCTTTTGGGGAAGTCGTGATGATATATCTTCAGATACTTAGCCAAATACGGAAGACTTCTATCTTTGACGGTATAATAATCGTGGCCAATGATGTTCATCATATCATCAATCCGCTTGCTAGCCAGTTGATCAGCTATTCCAGTTCTAAGATCCATTGATTCTGCACGAAAGTTTAATAAATTAACTTTTATGTATGTTGATTTTTCATAAAATATTTGAAGGAATTTCAAAAAAATGGCTAAGGCATTAAGGTACGCAAGTCTAAACTTGGCTCACAAGTATGGATGTGTCGCGCAAGTGTTAATGTGCCGCGCAAGTTTTTGGCGTGCAAGTATCACTGCGTTCAAGTCTTATTACCTTGACAAAAGCGCAAAAAAGAAGAAACATTGGAAAATGAGAAACTTGCATGACGAAGGGGACCTGCATGGCAAGAGCTCGAAAATCCAGAATCAGATGCTATGCGTGGAAAATGACTGCGTATTTATAGGCTATATGGCCCACCTGGGCACCTACACCCAGCGCGCTCCATCCAGTGCGCTCCAGCCCTGTGCAACTTGAACCTGCGCACCATGTATTTCACACTAAACACTTGCGCGCCACCTTTCCTTTAGTTTTCTTCTTTTCCTCAGAGTCACATCCTCATTTCATTTGGATCCAACTCTGAGGGGGGGGGACTTTTATTGATGCTCCTTTTTCATCACATTGTCTAAAAGAATGTAAAGGGAAATGACTTAGCACAAATTGATTCATCCTTTGATGAAAACATCAAAAATCGACAAAGGAATGAACAGGGCTTCAAAAGAACATGTGTCGTGCAAGTTCCATCACTGTCGCACAGGTCCACCTGTGCGACGCCTAATGGTTGTGCAAGTGACTTGTGCGCCCTAAAGGATAACCACCCAGGGTCTTCTCAAGCCTATAAATAGTCCCTGTGGGCCCCCCATTTCGGGGAGGAATTTTTCTTGAATTCAGATTTATAGTTCTGAACACCCACGTCTCTTCTTCAGGTCTTCTGAACACTTCTAAGGTAATTCTTTGCCAAGAATGGATGGTCTAAACAAGAGGTGTAAGGTCTAAGTGTTATAATTCACTAACACTTGCGTGCCTAATGTGTTTTACCCTTAAGGGAAATAAACATACTTGTGCGCCACCCTATTTACTCACCAAAACTTGCGCGCCTCTCTTTTGGAAGTACCTCAGGATAATTATAAAGGCATTGGTGAAGTATCGCCCAAGTATTACCATGATGGTTTGTAAATTCACAAGTACCCATGTGTCGCACAGATATACCTGTGCATCCAGGACTTGCGCTCCCACGCAGTACCAGCACCCCTGCCAAGACCTGCACTCCCCTGCCTTTTTTGGTGCCTTTCCTGCCCATTTCACCCCTCTTATGACATTCCACCTCTCCTATTAAAGATTCAGTCTTCAAGACACACTTTAAATCCATTTATGGAATGATTTCTTGATTTGGCTTTCTTATCTGAAAGTAACTCCATGGAACATCTCTCAAAATCTAGTGATTTACACATCTTTATGTCACTAAATATTGAGATTTCATTCATTCAACCTCATCCTTTAAAATGAGAGAACTCTTTAACCGTGGCCTCCTCTTCAAGAGTAATCCCCATTCATAATTTCAAAATATGGTCATTCTCATTAGGAGTATGTCCCAAGTCCCCTAATTTGGGCATCCTCCTCAAGAGTAAGCCCCAATCATAATTTCCCTTAATCTGGGCCTCCTTTTCAATTTTAAGCACCAATCCAAGTTCTCTTAATTGGGCATCCTCCTTAGGAGTAAGTCCTAAGTCCGCTAATTTGCACATCCTTTTCAGGAGTAAGACACAATTATAATTTCCCTTAATCTGGGCCTCCTTTTCAGGAGTAATCCCCAGTCCAAGTTCTCTTAATTGGGCCTCTTTCTCAGGAGTAAGCCCTATTTCCCCTAATTTGGGCATCCTCCTTATGATTAAGCCCCAACTATAATTCTCTTAACCTGGGCCTCCTTTTTAGGAGTAATCCCCAGTCCTAATTTGTCTTAATCTGGGAATCCTTTTCAAGAGTAATCCCCAGTCATAATTTCCAAATATGGGCATCCTCCTCAGGAGTAATCCCCAATCATAAGTTCTCTTAATTGGGCATCCTTCTCAGGAGTAATCCCCAAGTCCCCTAATATGGGAAACCACCTCAGAAGTAATCCCTAACCATAATTCTCTTAAATCTATGCCTGATTTTCAAGAGTAATCCCCAGTCTCAAATATGGGCATCCTCTTCAGGAGTAAGCCCCATGTCCATTAATTTTTCAAGTCCATTAACCTGGGACTCATTTTCAAGAGTAAGCCCCAGTCTTAATTTCTCTTAACCAGTCTTAATTTAACTTTGATCTCGGATTCCTTCTCAAGAGTAAAACCCAATCATAAGTCCTCTCTTAATTTTGGACTCCTTTTCAGGAGTAAGCCCCAAGTTAGAGTATTCAAATCTCCATGAAGCACATATAACTTTATGGACTGTGTTCTTGGATTTCTTCCCTGAAGTAAATCCTAATCTTCATATATCTGGGCAGTCATACATACATAATCCCCAAATTATTTCTTATGATTGCATCTTCCATGGCACAATTGTCTGGTTTTTACCAATACCCCTTGTTTCTCACACCGAGCATAACTCACATGAGCTCAGAGTGTAAAAGTAATTATGACATCCTTCTTTGAGCCATCAATCATAAAAATCATACTCCCTGTCATGAACTATGTGGGTCATGATTCCTTTTCTAAACAAAGGCTATGTAGGTTGCCCATCTGCGGGTTAAATCCCAACTCCGAAATAATCCATGTCCATCCGAGTGACAATAAACTTCAAGTGCCCCACTGAGTGGCTTTAAAACTTGTATGGTCATCATAATGACCAAGAGACTTCTATATAAATGTGTCGAAGGATACCATTGAACAAGAATCTCTAATAAATACAGATGATTCTCTATCTATGAAGAACCTCGAATACAAATAAAAGATTTTCTAAATTTCCTACATATTTAATCATTGATTGTCAGATATGAAGGGAAGACCATTTTATACTTGGTAATGTAATAATGAATCACGAACATAACTTAAATCTATAAAGAGAGTCCCAGAGTAGACAATAATTCCCCTAAAAAATTTGTGATGAGTCTGAATTCCCATCCTCTTGACCGATTTAAATTCCTAAGCCTCATCAGTCCACAAACTAATGAGCGCCTACCTTTGGAAAGTAGGTCGAAATGGATGTGGAATCATTGGATGTTTCCAGTTCTACGAACAAACCCGTTAGAAACAGATTGGAATGTTTGAACCTTCAATCAAGGAGGTCATCCCCAAATTACGAAGGAAATAATCAAGTTATATACATTTAGTAGTTACTGATGTGATTAAATATGGAATCATTTCTAAGGTAATCAGTTCTAGTAACACATTGTATACCTATATTTTAGAAATTATGTGCTAATACATAATAGGAAAGTGTAGATGGAGAGAGGATGCCTAGAATACCTTACACTTCTATGGTAGGTTACATCATGTATTATATATTATTTAATATATATGATGTTACTTGTGTCTTAATAATTATTGGGATACATCATTAAGAGACCTGATAAATTTATTTTAATTCACTTGAGGATATACGTAGGAATATGATGTGTTCTAAGGATATGTTCCTGGTTTATGGGGGTGATGAGGTGTTATTCAATTGGTTATATAAAAATTAGAGTTTCTAAAATGATATGAATGGTATAAAATCACTATCATGGAATCTCATATGTCTCAATATAGGATAATTGAACAACAAGAGTTTAAATCATCTAGATATCGATGATTATATTATATGCATATCAAGGATTCTTTTATAGAAAATGAAGTAGAGTGGATATGAATCTTCATCTATGATAATGAACTAGTTTATATAAGTAAATTTCTTAACCTAATTTATTATGTTTATACTAAAGGGGTGTCCCTTGCCATATATCAATGTTCACATAAATAGAGAAGAATATATTTTGGATTTATCACAACTTGTGTGCTTTTTTAAATGGGGAATGGTTATAGTAAAAAGAGTTTCTATATAGTTGAAGGATGAATAACCATTTACTAATGTATTATCTTGGATGAATCATAAACATTATTTTATAAGATACAAAATTAAATAAATTAATAGTATACTATAGTTAATGTTGATGTATATTGATGTTTTTTCCGCATAACTAAATACTTATAATTATTATTAATAGTATATTCATGGATTTATAAAAATAAAAATATCTTATCAAATGATGATTGTTCTTCTACATTAAATTTAATGTACCAATGTTCCCAAATTAGTTTTTTATGTTGAAAAGTCACAACAGTCTCCTTCTATGATGAGAACCCAAAAATGATATGATGATATTATTAGAAATATTTTATATGGATGAACAAAGTCATGTAGATGGACATAGATGATGATGGAAATTATTGGTAAGGGATCATAAGATATTGTGGCTTCTTCCCACAATTTTATCCCTTGGAAATCTACAGGAGAATTGGTTATTGGAAATGAACTTACTATAGGAATTCCAAATGTTTTATGTGTCATTTTATATTGCTATCAATAGAAATGTATATTCGTCCTTAGACTTGATATTATTATTCATTCATATCATGAGCTGTGTACTTTTTTGTATTAAAAACCTATGATGACATATGCTGACTACATGGTGAGGTGCATTGGGTGTGTAACATTTGATATGAGATTATTGTATATGTCAAAAAGGACTTATCGCTTCAGAGTTAATATAAGTAGATATATATTTCACTTGTATTGGGATGGATCTTTGGGATTAATTTCATCAAAATAGTTGTTTTATTAGGATTTCATTTCATGAATTTGAAATAAAATATAATAATATATATGTAAATGATACATACGATACAACCCACATGGGGAGATATCAAGAAAAATATATTTTATTACATAGGGATCATAAATAGTAGGATCTCCCTATTTTTATATATATCATATTTCTGTATATGTTTCTAGACATGTTTCTACTATTGTTAAAACATTTATAATGGGGAATCTCAATTATTAATCTCATTTAGGTTAGTTGTAACCCAGATCCATTTTCTAATTCCACGATAGAACTCAAATGATATTTTTATAATTTATGTCCCCCTTAATTAATTTTACTCAATATTTAATCTAAATAATTTTATTTATTTTTGAAAAGTAGGAACTCAATTATTTTTTTACATCCAAGTTTTATAAAAATAAGTTATTGGATAAAAAATGGAATGTATTTATCTTACACCTAATGCCTAAATATATGATAATTCGATATTGTGATCCAAATTACCCTTGTTATTATTAATTTAAAAGAAAATAAGACTATCATTTGAGTTTTTTCCTTGATAAGTTATTTTTAAGAGATGATAATTTACATAGGTATATGTTAAGAAATATAGTTTCCTCATGGTACAATTTTAATTATTGTTAATCGTTTTTTTAATTTAACTCATTTTACTAGTTTAAAAATAAATTTCTTCAAAAACGTAGACACAGTCACTCAGAAAAAATGAAATTTATACAATTTAATAATCCATGAAATAAAAAAACATGGATTTATTAATCAATTAGGAATTATAGATTTGAATATAAATTTCTAAGCCCAAAATGGGACTAAGAAACATAATTAGAAAGGGAAATTATAAGTAGAAGTTATTCACATATTCCAATAATAGATCCAAAAAAATCTTTCAAAATATTCTAAAAAATGTCCCAAACTACTATTAAATAGGTTTTAGATCTTCTAACAATTTTTCAATAATTCATCAATAAATTTTATAGAAAATTCACAAGGTTGGGTATGAATAAATAATTATAAAAGGATAGAAATTTTCTGTTGGTCGATATTACTGTCAGTCTAAGTTATTGACTCTCATAGATATCTATAGATAGACTTGCTATATAATCCCTGGTGATTTCTACATTTGTAAACCGATATAAAATATATTAACAATAATATATTTTATTGAAAAGAAATAAAAAATCTAGAAAAAAAGGAAACCTTTATTAACCCCCATGTGGGTACTTGGTTTTGACCACAACTGATGGACATATCTAATAATAAACATTAATCATATAGTGCGTATTATTTCATTAATTAAAATAAAGAAATTTATTTTTCAACAATTTCCATCTATGGAAAATAGTTTTGTATAAACCCATGAATATATTAAAGTGTTCTCAACCGAAAAGTGTTAAAAAGTAATAATAAAGTTATGGTAAAAATAAAGATGTTGGCCGGTGGTTTATTTAATGTATCCATATATCATGGTCATTAATGTTGATGTATAGAAAGTAGAGAATTATCCATAGGTCTTATGCCAACTTATTATAATTCTTTAACTTATTAAGTCGATTTTTGTTTACTATTCATGGATATTTGTAATCATTTTTCATAAAAAAGTGTGTATAAATGTTTTTAAATATTATATATCCATAGTTTTTAATTCATAATTAATTTATTACATCATAGATCTAAGAATAGTGTTAATTATTTATTCATCATTCTCTTCTTATTCATAGTTGTAATCCTATTCTTCATATTCAACTCCATTTTATGTTCAATGTTGGCTTAATAAGGCTCATAATCACTATATAAGAAATAATGTAGCTCATCTTAACATATAAATTTAATGTATATGTAATTAAACAAAATTTAAATATTAAATTATAAAATGAATGAGTTTACAAAAAATGATATACCCCATTGGGTGGCTAGTCAAGGAGATCTATCTCTTTAATGAGGTCCATTTCACTAGTTTCATTGGGTGAGGGAAACTGATCCAACAAATTTTCCTCAATTCCAATCATCTATATTTATTATATATTGAATGAATAAAATATTACAATTGATTATGTATCATTAAAAAAGGGGATTAGTTTTCAAATGATCTTTATAATAAAAAATTACCAAATATTCAAAGGATCAAGGATTTCCCATTAATGTTTCATATTCTAGTATTTATTCTTCCTTAAATGTGATAAGAAATATGATAGATATGTGACATGGAATATGTTCTTCTTCTTTTTTTCATAAAACATTAATGGTGAGATTATCATGAAATTTATGTACAATTGGAATTATTTTATCACATTGAAATCTTCTTCTTTATGATGTACTTTCTTCACAAGGGTCTATAGGGAGGCATCCATCATTTCCATTCTAACACTCAATTCTTGTAGTTAGTGTTGTTACTCTATCAAAATTTTCTTCATTAGTTATATATATATAATGGTAAGAAAAAATCTCCTCAGGTGTTTATTCTTATTTACTTAGAGAGTGCGGGGTAATGTGAATTATATTTTTCCATACTTCACTATTGAAGTACAATTCTTTATCCCACCCATTAAATTATATCATAGGTTAATCAAACATTATTTATTTAATTCCATTCTTCATAGGATATTGTGGGATGATATATTAATTTTCATTAAAAATTATGGGTTTTCCTCTTTACATAAACTCATACATGACTTATTTAATAAATTCTATCTAGGAATGATTTTAGTTGTATATTTTTGTTGAGTGTCCACCCATTGATAATTATCCGTGATTCAGAAGAGGAAATAAATAAATAATGAAAATAAAACAAATAATGAAAAGAATCATATAATTACAAAATAAATTTGAAAATAGTGATAATATATGTGATCAAATTGAAAAAATCTCAGCCCAAATCTAAGAAAAAAATGCAACTGATTTAAGAATTGTTTCATGCATTGCACTAAATAGAAATATTAAAACAAGGAACATGTACTTGTGGTTTAATATAGTCACCGGCCAAAGAGTAAATTATGAGGGATTCACTATCCCAACACATGATGATTTTATTTTTTGTTTTCAATATTTCAATAAAATATATGGATTGATGTGGTTTCATGAAATATATAATGGAATTTAAATGAAATGATATCGATCATGGACACACTACTGGATTCAACATAGTGATAAGTCACTATCTTTGAGAATTAAATATATATCATATTCTATATATGTCACAACTAGTTATAACTACATTAACTACTCAAAACATGAGATTGTATATCACACTCATTGAATTATCATTGTTACCATCCCACACAAACTCAAATGGGTCATAAAAATAATTTAATCTACTTCCCAAACTATTTATCCGAGTAGTATATAATTTATACTGCATGTTGGAGAGGAAATTATGTCATAAATTTCAAAGTAAATGGGAAATAATGAATCATGTGGTATAATATTCTCTATATCCCACCAGACACCCAAAATACATGGAATAAAATTGAATATTTAAAACCTTGTTTCTGGAATATGGTTTACAAGTTTGTAATAAATGTGTGATCCTTGGGTTAGCCTCTCATCATGCTTAAGATGTTTATAATTACCATGACATCATAATGGGAGAAATATGATGAAACGTTTAGGATTATAACAAAATAACATAGAAATGTGAACAATAAATATATTGAATTAATGTTGAAACACATAAAATCACTGGAAATCATACTATATATCCATCCCAGGATAAAGACCATGGTTCGAATCCTTTAAAAAATTATAGAGGGTATTTTTTATATCACTCATTATCTTACTCCCCCTTCTTGATTTTAGTACAGATAACATCAGAGTTCTTCTTCCTTGGATAAATTACATATTTATAGCTTTTTGGGTTGTGGTTTCTAATGATTAACATCTCGAATCAATGTGAAACTTGAATTTCCTCCAATTTCATGTCACTGCCACGAAATTCGGATAATCTCTATATGGATAAATTGTTAGAACATATCATGATTAGGTGGAAGTAGTTAAATTTATTTTTTATTTTTCTATTATTTTATTGTGATTTTAATCACCTTGGATAAATATTCATCATGAATTCTAGAAAGGGTTATATTACACACAATGTTTTTCCCAAGACACAAAGAAAACTAGAGATAAATTTTTAGCATAACAAATATGTCGGGGTTTATGATATCGATATTGGGACTTCATAACACAAATATAGTTCAAAAATTGATAGATAAATTATTTATCATTTTAATTTTTCATAGAATTAATGTCCAAACAAACATAAATCAAGATTTATTTTATATACTCAATTTATAATTGATTGAATAAAATTAGAATGGAAAATAAAATAATATAAAATATGTAATTTAAAAAAAACCTAAAATAAATTATTGATTTTACATTATTCCAAATAATTATTAAATGACTAACAGATGATTTTATAATTTATTTATAAAATATATTTTTGATTTATAAAGTAAAACGAAATTAATTAATTTCAATGGTTATAGATTAATTATGGGATAACTATATATAAAAATAAGGGTAAAATGTGAAAATATTAGATTTTGTATATGAGATTGAATATAAACTCATTTTCAAAGAAATGAGAAAGACTACAACCATAATAAAGATAACTAATGATATGTTTTCCTATAAATCCATGAAAAATAATGTAGGTAAAGATGAAGATGTTGTATAATAGTGTGATTTTGAAGATAAGAAATACTTCTACAAAATTGTTTCTCTAATTTCATTCAATTTTATAAAAAAAGGGAAATGAATTTCAATTAAACAACTAAGGTGAGATAATTTTATTAATATTTAAAACATTTCTACAATTTCTCAAAGAAGAAAGTGAATGCATCTTTATTAAATGGGAATGATGAAATATATATTAATTAAAATAATTGAATGAGTAAGAAAAATAATTCCCATAGAAATAAGAAGAATTTAATAAGAAACAAGGAATATATTGACTCATTATCATGTACTCCGTCAGAAAATGTTGTGAAATTTCTATCTCATGTTTATACATGGTTGGATAAAATAATAAATAATGACAGAGAAGAAGTAACATGACTCGAGTAATTAATGAATGATAATTAGTAATATTGGATTGATACTAATATAGAAATCACAAAAAAATAGAAAATTGATGAAATAAAATAAAATTATAGAAGTTTAGAATGATTAGTATGTCTATATATTTTAAAATTTATTGATTATATTAAGAAGTATAAATTAAATTATTATATGTGAAGGTAAATGTTCATAGGTTATGAACAAAAATATAGTTGGAAACAAGAATAGACTACTAAAAAAAATTATTTATTGAAGCTTAGAATGAGTTGGAAGAAATAAGAAATGACTTAATTTTTATTTGAGTTAAGAACTATGTATTTTCAATATGGTGAGAATAGGGTTCCCAACAAGAAGATAATTTTTCTAAATAAGTCCATATATAAATATGGAATTTTGGATAGATCTATTTTTAAGAACATGTATGAATCTATTTGGTCTGACAAGACATGTGAGAATTCCACTTCTACATTATAGGATGATATGAATACTTCCATAGGATTCTTGCCCCTATGAAAAAATAGTCTTTTATTGAATGGGTTTTCAAGGTTTAAGATATATCTTCAACTATTTTTTTCTCTTTAATGGAAAATATAGATACTAATCCTACTCCTACTTGTATAAAATACCATTGACATGGATGATGCGTGATCCAGGAGGGATATATGCTGATCATATGAGGAATGAATCTTAGAAAAATAAATCAATGACTTAAAACATCATCAAATCTATAAAACCAAATATAATTATGTTATTTATAATAATTGTGAGTTTTATTTGAACATGATTGGTTTTGATTAGATAAATAAATGATTATTCTTATAAGAGTGGTTTCTTATAGCATGAAAGGGAAGGATTTTCAATGGATAAGAGGTGGGAAGTCTTAATTTTGTGCTACTTCCATGAATTCATGTGAAAAATTAAAATAAAGTATGCATATTAAGAATTAATTCTTATATGTTTTCAAGGGAAATTATATATGTCCAATAAAATAGGGAATTTAGAACTTGTTAATAATGATAAATGGAATCAAGTGGCTTCACATGAGAAGAATGAGATACATGAGAGTTTTTTCACAATTGATAATGTAAAAATTCAAGAAGGTATATGTGGGATATTTAATTAATTATTATATGGTATGAAGGAATATATGAACATCCTCTAAATTCAAGATTTATTTATGGTGATGATGATGAATAAATTGGGTATTGAATTTTAATTAATAAAAAATATGATGAAAATATATCTACCCAAAGAACAAGGTTAATACAAGATCGTGGATATAAAACATGTTAAATTAGATGATACTAAAAAGGAGTTGGAAGTATTCTTAACATGTTGATTTTGGAAGGAAATAGAGGTCAATTTTGAGAGATAAATCTTATGACTTATTTTTAAATTGTGTAATTAAGTGGTCTAAACCTTGTCCTTAATTTCTTATTTATTGGTACTAAAATTCAGGGAATTTAATGAAAAATATGATAGATGAATACAATACAGAAGAAATAAAGTGCCCATCATGGAGTATTCTAACTACTACAAATATGTTTAAAAATGATGACTTTTAGAGGATAAAACAACGTGAGTTATAATTTTATGTGTTGGTAATGTTTTAGGGCGGTGATATTTAACTTAGAGACAAAAAACATTTTTGAGGAGCACTAAATTGTGTTTATATTGCTCTTTATTACAGTGGAGTATTGAGTTCTATTATAATCTAGTAAAATTATTGGATTCAATATTTAGTGGTAATAATATTCCATGTAAAACATAAGGAGTCATAGGATTAATTGGATTATTTTTAGAGGAAATATCATGCAGAGTTCTAATCATCGATGATAAGGGATATAAAAGAGTGGGATTTTCACTCCATTAAATTGTTGAATTAGAGAATTTGGGATCCTGAGATTCACATCAAGGACCTTTTTCCCTTTAAACCTACCCTTCTTACACACAATGAGTCTAAGGTGAGGTTCCTTACTGAGGTACCATGTCCTATAATTTAGTTTTAGTTATACTATTTATATTAAACAAGTATTTATAGTTACGTAAGATTGTGAAGGTGTTCAATATAATGCATTAAATGTCCAAATGGTCATAGGAATGGACCCTTTATGGATTCTTTAGCTGTAATATATGGCTAAAACTTGTTGGATATCAGGACTGTTTAGTTTCTAATCAGTAAGTGGTAGGGCTCATAAATTTCTCCATCCATGTTTGGGAATAAAAGCTCCCACGTATCTATGATGAGATATATCAAAAAATAATTTGATTTTTAAGATCATGGTTGTCAATGATTTCAGTGTGCGACAATCATTGGGGACCAGTGTGGTGCTGCGAGTTATTTTTCATTTCATTCATGAAAGCTATTTCCTTAGAGGCCATTCAAGATGAAAGAAAATTGAATAATATTCCACTGAGTGTGTATAAATATAATATAGGTTTCAACCTAAATTTTCTCCTTCCATAGGGATATAAGGTTCAGGGAAACCTTGTAGGGGGTCTTCAGTAGAGACAATGAGATAGAAGAGTGAGGTGTGAAAAGATATATCCAAAAGAGATGATGAAATCAATTAGTTATGATATTTTTAATACTAGAATCTTCTTATTGTCTAAATAGGATTTTTCTTTATTTTATTTTAGAGGATCACCCAACTTTATTTCACCGTATATATTCTATGACGTGGAACACATTATGGAGAAGCATAAATTTATGTTTATGTTGGATACATGAAATTCAGGTTAGTCTAATTTATTTGACATATTATGGGGTCATGTGTTGATGATGTGGTAACATAATCCGTTTAAAATTTAATTCATAGATAAAATAGATTCATGTGATTTCAATTTTGGAATTTAATGGTTGTATTCCTTGAGTGACTACATTGATTTATTCTAGAGGATAGCTGTGATCTATGATATTGAGGGCCAAATTATCGTATTTCTTATAGTTCAAAATTAAGATATGGGTTATATGTACTCAAATCCATTATTTCATCAACTGATAGTGTTGTGTCTAGAATTTTTATAGGTGCTGGGGGAAGAGTTTTCCAGTGTCTTTGAGGAGTTATTAATACTTTCTTGAAAAATTTTATAATCATACTCACTTGATGAGAGACTCAGTTATTGATATATTTATAGATTAATGTATCTCTGATCTTGATATATCCTTATCAAATATAACCTTTATAGCTAGAGTAGTTGAGAGTTATGATTATTGACATGATGTAGAAGGTATTTATCTAGCTTAGTATTTCACCGTTGGGTGCTCCAATATTATTCACTAATTAGTTGAATGATGGTATCATTTTGTTCATATATAATTCATGATTATATTTGATGACACTCAATAATTCCAATACACTTTTAATGATATATCATTTATTCTACAAGTTGAAGAGATATAGCTAAATTTAAACGATTTATTTGTTCCCTAGATAACATTTGAAGATGGTTATTGGGGAGTATATCTTAGATATTTCCTTTATAAGTCAGTTCAGGAACATCATGTTCATATTTCTGTCATTCGGTGTAACATATGCCATAGATATTTTCATGGGACGGATGAAATATGTGTTCTGTGAGTTCCTCAATCCATTAATGGTAGTTTTCATCAATGATATTCTCATATACTCAATGATGTAGAAGATGCATATTGAACCTCCATGGTCTGATTTTGAAGTCCTTCATCACCATTCTCTTCATGGAATGGTTTCTAAGTGGATTTTTAGATAAGTGAGGTAAATTTTCTTGGGAATTTTGTGTCCAAAATAGGAGTGGTAGTCAATCGTTTGGAGATCAATGTGGTCATTTATGATTTATCCACAATGTTTTTGGAAGAGGTATATAATTTACTTGGTCTTATTGGATATTATCAGAGGGTTGTTTTAGAATTATCTGAGACAAAAAATCCATTATAATCTATGACTATAAGGAACGAAGACTCTATATAGATTGATCCCTTATAGGAATCATTCTATTAATTTATGGTGAAGTTGATATTTTCTCCAATTTTTTAGTTTCTATGGGTGGGAGTAATGTTTGAGGTTATCTATGGATGTTATGACATCTGTTTGGTATGCATGATGACGATGCATAGGGAATTGATATCATATATGTCAGAGTAGGCATACCACTATGAGGTTAACTATGCCATACATGACCTTGAATGAAAAATAGTGAGGTTTTATAAACATTATGGAGGTATTATCTCATTTAAAAAACTTTATATCATTTATGGATTAGAAGCACATGAGGTATAAAGTTTCTTAGTGGTGTATAAATATACATAAATCATGGTTAATGGAGTTTATTAAAGATTAAAACACAATGATTTCTAATATCTATAATAGAGTAAATATAGTATCATATGTTTGGAGAAATAATTCATGAGGACATACAATTCAAGAGTACAGAGACACATAGGGAGTGATGGTGGAGCTTGCATAGATTTATCTTGATATAGAGGATGAGTATGTTAGATATTTACTATACATAATTACAATTATATTATCATTGTTGTAGTTGGTAGAGTGGTCATAGTAGAGAGAAACATAAGTAGAGGTTATGAAAAATCAAATCTTTCATACTAACACTATTTACAAGTTGTTAGTGGTTGAATTTCATAAAAATTTATTTTGAGGGAGGTTTTTTAATATATATTCATTTTATTTGGAGGTTATTAATTTTTTGAATAGTTAAAAAATTATAGATATTCATGGTATGCCTAAGTTGTATCATCTATTGCGGATTTTTTCCAACTCATTCATAAGAATAATTCTTTGGTGTAATTTTTCTATAGAATTTATTCTACTAGTAGGAGAAGGAAGAGTATCAAGTTTTATAAGGGTTATTACATTCATTGATTATTCTTGAGTAATTTTGGGAGGATATCCCAAGGTAATTTTTCCTTAGTTTAACCAAATAACAAGGGTAATTTTATTCTATTTGGGCTATCATGGATTTCTTAAAACATTTTTGTCATTTTATACACATCATATATATGGGTGTTGTGATTGTTTTAGATATTTATACATGGATTAGTTAAGAAGGAATCATAGGGTCATAGGGATTATCAAATTTAATCTAGATACCTATTTTACCTATCATCGATGAAGATTTCATCATATTTATTTTGGATCGAAGATATAATTTAGGACTTATTTTCATTCTGATAAAAGTAGTTAGACAAATAATTCCATTCAGCTTATATAGGATATGATGTAAACATGTGACCAAGATTTATTTGGGTTGTGGGTGAATCACAAATCAGTTATTGAGTTTTATTATAATAATAGATACCACATTTCCATTTTTAATGTATATATTTGAAGTGTTTTATGGGAAACCTTGTATATCCCTACTATGATAAAATGAGGTTGAAGTATTAACAGACATTGGAGAATATGTGGGGAAAAACATGGTTGATATGGTTTAGATGATTTTATAGTATATGTTGCCGGACCAAGACTATCAAAATTATTATGTGGATTAATTGATGATGCTTATATAGTTTTATATTATGGATCACGTTTTCATTGGGGTCTCTCCACATTTTGGATGTTAAAGTTTAAATTAAGGGAGTATGTTTTTCTCTGATTTAACATTCTTTTTGGGGTGTTGGGGTGCATTGGTGAGGTGGCATACCCATTGGTGATTCCCTCATAGTTGGACCAAATCCATGATGTTTTCCATGTATCATAACTTCATTGATAACTGAATGATGAGTCATATTTCATTTATTAAGGTTTGTTGGAAAATTAATATGACTTGAAGTTCAATAAGTGGATTGCTGAGAATCATAATTGTCAATAAAACTTATTTGATTTATATTTATTCATTCTGGTCATGTTCTATAGAGATATCATGAATTTGATGAATTTATGTGGGAAAATTATTTTTAGATTTGCACTTAATACCTTGAGATATTTTTAACCATGTTATTCTATAGTAATTGAGATGTTTGATTTAATCCTAACTTATTTTAGGTTATTTTTTCATGTTCTAATTTTTTGTTTAAGGATGGAATTTTTTATTTCTTAATGGTCTCTACTAGAATACGTTAGTTTAGTTGTTATGGATTTATCACTTAGTTGGGATTTTATTATTCAGAATAATTTTTTAGATGTGTATAATATAGGGGTTTGTATTTTCCCAAAACCATTTTTTATTTTCCTATGGTTTAAGAGAATCCATTTCTGTTTTAAATAAATTATGATTGTTAAAATATATTTTATCAATTTGAATGAATTTTTGAAGTTATTTTGAAATTAATGGTCACATTTTATGATTCCTATTTGGGTAACAATATTGTAAATAAAGGGAAAGTATCTTATATTTCTATATTTCTTTCTAAATATAAAACATTGTGTTTGAATTTTAAAATATATTATGTATGAAATGTAAAATAATCTAACATTTTGTTCGTTGAAAAAATAAAAAATATTACATATTGAACTAAAAACATATTTTTTTAAAAAATGTATAAATTAGTATTTGTAACATAAAAAATCATACTTATCGAAATTTAACATTTCATTTTGATGGAATAATGTATATTGATTTTTTTAAATTATTATATATTATGTATTTAATTCCCTCCAAATAAAAAATATTATGCATCATAATTATATTAAAAAACATATATTTAATATAATATGAAAACAATTACATAAATCAAACATCTTACTATCTTCCTTTCCTTAAAAGAAAATATTATAGAAAAATAAATTATTATATTTAATTTTTTTGAATTGGAAAATATAGTTCACATTGTTGAAAATATGTTAAGTATCAATTAAAAGCCTTAAATTTTATGTTATATTACATATGGAGTTTATTATAGAGAAAATATTCATGCTTTACCTTTTAAGGGATATGTAATATATATCCCATAGCATGTATTCCCATTATCTTCATATAAGAATTTAATTTTTTTACAATATATTATATCATTTTAAATTTTAAATACAAAAAGTAAATAATTTTAAAATGAAATACAACTTATTTCAACAATTGAAGATATGAGATATAATTTTTGGAATATTGAATTTTTATGTGTGAGGATGATTTTAACACCCATAAAATTTTGTCTTAAAGAAAACCATTCTTGATAGCTATTTTTAACAAATGACACTCAGGTTTCAATGAACTGTTATATTCTATAACTAAATAATTATCTAAATGTAACAATTTTATCCTTTAAATTAAATATTAAATATTTAAATGAGTATAAAACTTATGAAATATATGTATAATTTTACACCGAATAAAAATTTATTGATTATTTCTTTTGAAATAAGATCTCAATTATCCAGGAAGTCATTTTATTCATTAAAAATACATTTCCTAAATATTGTTTTTATTTATTTTATTTTCATAATATTATAAATAATTTATTAAATTTTAAAAAATTTATTTAAAAAACTGAAATAATATTTTGAATCATTATATGAAAATAAAAGTTATGTGAAATATTGGTATACTTTTGAAAAGTTGAATCTTTTAGGGAATATTGAAAAATGAAAATTTTATAAAAAACATTCAATTTTTTAGTCATGTATTTACAAATCACTTTTTTTACTTTTTGAAATTTCATTTGTTTTCTAGATAAGAATAATTTAATTAGTGTGAGTGTAATTTATATTATTATTAATTTTTATTTAAAACATTATTATAATTAAAAATGATTTTTTATGGAAATCTGTTTTTCATTGTGTTTTGTTGGTTTATATTAAATATATTTTCTTCCACTAAAAGTGGATGAATTTGAAAAAGTGGATTCCAAATTTTTATTATAATTTTTATAAATTTTTATGTAATTAAACTTTTTTGTCAAATTTATTAGTAACTTTTTTATAAATGTTATCACCATAGTATGGGTAAATGGTAAGAAACAAGTTAGAAAAATTAGAATTGGCTTCAAAAACTAATCTATAATTTTTTTAAATTTCATTTTATAAGTTTAATTTCACAATACAATTCAAAAATTCCAAGTTATATCAATATATCCATTAGTCAATGATAATTACCTTTATAATTCTTTAAGTAACATAAAATTCCAAATTTTCTCATTCTTGCTTTTAATATTTTGTTAATTTTGTGACAAGGATAATACAAGTTATGAATTTTTAAAAATATTAATTTATATTATTTATATATTATTGATTTTCTGTTAACATAATTTTAATATTTATTAATAAAATAATTGAGTTAAATGGTCCTACAACACTAACATTGTTCTTGTAAAAGTGGTAGGGAAATCGAGTAAATGTTTTTAAAATAACAAAAAGTAATATTTTTTGGGGTGAGTTATAGGTTAATGAGATTTTTTATATAAATATATTTGATTAATATTTGTTAATTTTTTATATTCAAATTACATTACTATCTTTATTTTTTATAATTTTAACTATGTGAATATTGAAAAAATGATTTTAATGGTATATTAAATAAAAAACTATTGAATTAATGATATAAAATGCTTAATAATATTATCTTTCAACATTTTAATGATATATGGCCGATAATATAAACAATTTTACTAATCCGGGTCCCTTTTATTTTGTAGTAATTTTCTTGGTCCCTTCAGCACAAACAACTTTGATTTCCTTGTAATCATCAAATGGGTTAAGAAGGGTTAAAAAGAAAAGATAATAATTAAAAAATCTCTTAAACATTTATAAATAGTTTTTACAGTATTATATTGAGTAATATTCATATTATATAATACATATACCAATTTTTAGCCACTTTGACTCAAAAATTAATTTGTATTAATTTAATAATTTGAAAAAATTTCATGGTATCTTTCTCATATCTTATAAAAGAAAACCAACGCTCCTCTATGAGACACACCAAATTGAGCCAAATATCCTTAAAAAATGATTGAAACATATTATAAACAACTTTATATAATTATAGTGTTTTCTCTCTCTTCAAAATACCATCCCTTGGGTCCTTAAGATGAAACCCGAAGGACCTCTCCAAGAGGAGGCAATCATTTTAACTAATCTCTTTCATTTTAATTCTTATCTTACGCCCTTAATTTAAATACTATCAATTAAAATATAATTAAATATATCTCTATCATATAATAAGATGTTATGTCTATGAAATAACCATTTTCTTTCTATTTTACATGAAATGGGATACGATATTATCACTCGTGCATATCTGAGGACTACAACTTCCACATAAAGACATGATTAATTTTCCACCACTATAATCCATGGATAGTATTTTTTTGATGGATTTCATTTTTATATTTTATATTAATGAGATAATTAATATTCTATAATGAAATATCTTAGTTAATACTTACATTTATATCCATTGGAAAATGACATCATCAGTCATGTGTATGTGTAGAAAATAACTTCAATGAAGTTATGTGATTTATATTTCATTACAAATTTACATATACGGTAATAAAGATATATATGATGACTATATGTTATTTTTATTATATGATATTTAATTTAATGGGGAATTATTTTTTACCTTTCCTTTCATTTTATCTATTAAAATGTGGAAACATCTATCATGTTTAAGTAATGTCTACTATCTCCATGAAGTGATGTAATTAATTTTTCATCACCACCTCATATTAGTGGTTATAAAGTGTCACATAGTAATTTAATATTATACATATTAAATAATAAATATGTTAAATATTATGGAACTATGATCAAATAAAAATTCCCAAATTTTATGAAAAGAAAAAAATACATTAAAAATGAAGTAATTAACACCTGAGAGAATGCTGATAACAAAATAATTTAAATGAATGTTGGATAAGATGTTATAAGTAAACCATATATGGTGTAAAAAGTAAAAATATGTTTTTATATGTTTATAATAAATCAATATTTATAAAATTGGATTTCTGATTATATATGTATCTTAAGAGACATGAGGTAAGGTATCAATATATCAATATTGTTTCACTGGGACATGTTTGATCTTATCCCCCTATTTATAGGTATGATTATTATATAATAATAATTTAATATTTTATATAATGAAATTTTTTAAATTAACTATATTTAATATTTCATTTGAATTGGATTCTTTCTTGGGGATATAATTTAAATATTACAAAAGCTGTAAAGTTTTATGATAAAACAACATTTCTTTTCGTGATGGTTAATGAAAAATTTCCATTAAGGGAATTTTTTAAATCATATAATTTTAATCCAACATATTTTATTATATTTCTATTATTCCTATAATTTTTACACATTATTATAGGTTTTTTCTCTTTGGTACTTAAAATGACCAAGAAATATATTTTTTCTAAAATAAAAGATGTATTTATTTTATTTCTCATAGAAAGATATGTCTTCTATGTCCATGATCTTGAAAATTGCTTTATGGAAGTTACTAAATACAAATGAAATGTTATAAAATTTAATTTTCATTACCTTTTAATTTATTTAATGTTTATATATAATTTTCTTTTTGAAAATTTAATTTTGTACTTTTTTCAAAAGTGTGAAGATAATGATCATTATTAACATATATATAATGAATGAAATTTAAAAATATTTTGAATAGAATTTTATTTGAGGCATCCATTATATGATTCCATGGTAATTTTGAAATAAATTTATTTTCTCATTATTCTAGGAATTTTATGTTAAAATATTATCAAAATAAAAATACATTTAACTCACGTTTCAAAAGTTTAGGTTTATTACTATTTTTTTCCTATTTTTAATTTATGTTAGTATCATTTGTGAGTTTTTGTGTATCATTATGGGGAATATCTTATGATACCATCCAATTTATTTCTCTACATGGATTTTGATACTAATTATTTAATTATTATTCTAAAAAAATAATTTCTTTCCCACATGTTAATTACTTTATTTGGAAAATAATGTGAAATTGATTCACATTGCGTGGGTTATGATATAATTATATAATGGAGTTTTTATATTCCTACATAAATCATATATATGATTTTACTTATGTGATGGTTGGTCCCAAAATTATATAGATATCAAATTCATTGGATTAATATGTATAACTCAGGATATAACTACGTTATGCATGATCATATTTTCTTGTTCACAAAATTATGCATGGATCTATTTTCATCTCCATAAATCTTTGTGTGGACTTAATTTTTATGCATAAGTATTTGAAAGGACCTTATTTCATGTCTTTTACATAATTAGTGAACCATATACTATGTATATACGTTCTCAATGTTATAAAATTATGCTTATGTAATATTTATATGTTTATGATATTCTCTCATGGATTATGATTAATTATTGATGATTCCACCCTCTTATGAAAATCTTATTTTATTATAAAAAATAATTATTCCATGACTCATGATTAATGATATTTAACTGATTGGGTATGTAATTATTATGTTATAATCATGTTAAAATACCCCTATTCTTACTTATGATCATTTATTGAAATATCCAATGTTTACCCATAATTAGAATTTGAGATCAAACATTCTTATGTTTCCTTTTTACCATGTTATAATGAAGGGTTTTAAGTAGGTTGAGTTTAAGGAATGAATGGTATTGGAATAAAATTATTTTACATGTGAAGACCCTTTTTGAAATAAGAATATTTTGTTTCTAAATGATAAATACACTAATCCTTTTACGTCCTTGGGCTGGAATAATTGTGATATATACTAAGATCAATCTAGAATGTTGTATTATTTATGTTTTTTATTCATGGGTATTCATGGTTTGTATCATCGAAGGGTTTAATATTTTTTATAGATTAGGATTAGAAGACTTCTGTGGAAATTATAGATATATTTCAATATATAGGATGATATAATAATGTTTTGGTAAATTAGATATTTTGTGGTTTTAATAGAAAATACATCCCTCAATGGATATTGGAATATAGATGAAGTTATGGAATAAATGAACCAAAAAAACATCAAGAAGAAAATTGGGTATTAACTTCATCATCAAAGGTGCATGATGAATAGACATTAGAATAAACGACATGATAGAAACACATGAGGTATATTCTTGGGTTAGTAAAAATTTTCATTAAAAAAATTATCATATATTTTAATAGATGATGATAAAAACAATCTAGGAAAAATCTAAGGTATCATAGATTGAGAAAAGTGTCATCATTTAGACATCCCTTGAATGATTTATCATGACTATTTGATTAATCACTATGAATATTCATTCCCACACTATTTTTTTGGTTTTATTTAATGGATGGAACAAAAAAATTCATATTAATACAGAACATGATATAAAATTTAGTAATTTTAGTTTTGATATGTCAATATAAATGTTATTTGTAATATAAAACCTTATGATTATCTATAACTATCTATCTTGATATATGATTAACATGTTGAACATTATTGAGTTTATGAATGAACAAAATAAAAAATGAAATGTATTTTCATTAATAAAATTTAATAAATAATTTTGGAATTCTTACATTTTTATAATATGGAAATAATAAACTGTGGAATTGATTCCAAGAAACAATATTATTTTTTTGGTGTTATAATAACGGAAATAGCTTATGAAATTTTTATAGAAAAATTAAGAGTTCATGGAGGAAAATGAATTTCACTAAATCATTAAATTTATATTTCAATGTATTATATATGGGGTACTCAATAATTATCTATTTTAATTCCTTATTCCAAGGGAAAACTCCTAAACTAAGAAAGTTAATATGCTATGCCCATTGTTCAATTTCATGATTAATGTGTATATGGTTTTGGATTCATGAATTATTTTGTAGAAGTGTTTTATGAATGATATTATGGTTATAATAATCATTAAATATCTATGGATTTGTATTTAGTTGTAATTATTTATGGATTTGATAGCATATGGTGAGTAGTATCTATATCCTTGTATAACAATTTTGTGGTAAGGTTATATTTTTGAAAAACACATGATTGGGGGATATATGACCTTTAATATATTCTTGAAGTTGAGATAATAATGTTTATTTGTGATAAAGAGTTTATTTATATTAATAATTTTAATTGGATAATAATTTTGACCATGAAATTAGATTGTTATTTGATGAAAATTTTATTTATGTCATCTTGGATGAAGTTTATAAATTTTTTGAATTTATGGAATATATTTAATATAGTTACTTTTTAGAAGAATATATCTTTTACTTGAATACATTTTATGATTCATGATATTTTATGAAAGTATTATCTCTTTCTCTGTGAATATATAATCAATTTATTAATATGTTTTGTATGTGACATTATGATCTACTATAAGTCTTCCAGAGATGAAAGTTAATTATGATTATGGAATAAAACATATGATCACATATTTCATATTTTTTTTAAATATTATATAGGAACATAATATTTAAATATTTATAGAATGTTCTAAGTTAAAATTTCTGTTCTAGTGTGGATGTTTAAGAGATTAATGTAATATACTTATTCATATTTCATAGGTTATGCAGACTATTTATCAGTTGATAAATTTTTAGAGATATAATCAATGAGATTTATTTCTTTTATAGATCTTATGATACATTAACAATTATATTTAGTTCAATAAGAATGATAATAACATCTTATATATTCATTTATTTTTATAAAAGTTTACAAAAGAGAAAAAAAATTAATAATATCACAACCGATGGTTGAAATTGGTCTCATAAAATTGAATTAAATCAAGTATGTATATTATCTCATATTATCTATGTTAATAGTAAAATAATATCTCAACTCTAATAAAATGATCCGGAAAAAAAATTTATTCTTTAACCTTTATTTCTAATTTATTAATGGTTTATTTATCATCTAATAACTTCAGGTTTTTTGTTCATTAATTATTTCATGATCATTCTCTCTATTATTCTCTATTATCCCTAGGATGATATTATTCTCATAAATATCCATATTTTCACTTCCCAATAATGATATAACTATCTAGAAACCTGATTTTGTGTTATTTTAGGGAAAAATTATGTTTCTGAAATTCGTTTTTAAAGGATGTTTTATTATCCCTTTCTTCGATGTGGGTTTTTATCAAAAGTAATTTCAAATAATGATCCTTTAATTACTAAGTTAAAATTACCCTAGATAATATAACAACTTGACCCAATAGGGCATGGCTAACTGGTGGAGAGTTGAGAAAGTACAACCCCAACCCCATATCCAATACATAAAGGGAAGAAGAAATGTGTTGAGATAGAATAAATAGCCTGGGGGTATTTACTTAATGTACTGGTACACCCACACAACATCATCTCTCAACCAAAATATACATTGAAGATAAAATTACCTAACATATAGATTATAAGAGTTTAATTAATAAATTATATAAAAAACATTATAATACATTACAATTGGAAATATAAAGTATCTTAAATGCATGTCCAACCAGAAAAAAAGTCCCAACATGAAAAAATCTATAATAAAATGAAATATGAGATATGCCAACTCTTGATCTCTAAACTCATCCACCATATGTGATCAATGCACATATGGGTCATTGTGCTCCTCCATAATCTTAACCGATCAATCTATAGTCTTTAAAAGACAAGACATGTGTGTGGAAGTCCCATATATGGTTGAGTATACATGTAACCAATAAGATTCCATGAATACCCAAGGGGAAGTGATAAGAATATAATTTTTAGTCAAATAATCTCATAATATTGGTAAATAAGACCCATTATATATATATATATATTCAATTAAATAAACCCCAACAAGACAGAAAATATATATTAATCTCATAGCCAATCTAATTTTGATGAGTCAACCTGCAACTCAAAAAAATCCATCATTGAATCCCATCATCATACTTAAACTTAATAAAATATATGTAGAGGATTTGAAACCACAATAATAACCTCCATTACTGAGGGTTCCACACTCTGTGGAGGACCCACAACCCATTAGAGATCAAATATAATGGAGTACCACTCTGCATATAGGGGAATGGTGACTTGAATAAGGGAATAAAATCTATATATATATATATATCAAGAGTATGGTGGAAAAAATCGTGGTGTTATATGGGAGTAACATCCATAGGGATAGAGGGCTTGCATCCTACCGAGGGGAGTACCATCTATACCTGGAATCTCTTTGTAGACCCCACATGATCAATGCCATCATAGAGCATCGTTAGAGGAATATTATTACACATGAAATCTCACATCGTATCATTTATACCACAATGAAGGTAACCATCCCATTATACATGAAAAACTACATATTATAGTATACTCATGAAAAAATATTATAGTCTTAATGATGAACATATTTGAGTTAGAAGTCAAACGTGAGAAAACACTATGTGGATGGGGGTCTACACATTGTGTGAGAATGCCTAATTTTCTAGACATGTTCTCTTATGGACATGGATTGGATTCCATTTCATTGTACATGGAGTGTATGGGTCATTTACAATGTGTCATAGCCACTCAGGGCCAAATCATGTGATCCTGACCATGACCCTGTATGTCTAGACATGCCTGTGTGCCTGGTATTTTTTCATCCATTCCCTAGTTCTAGCACATTCCAATGTAATCTTAGAGTAAACATCATGTATGAATACATGGGGTCTTGGGAATGTTCCATTTATAAGATGGGTTGGCCCCATGGGATGATTCATGTGGAATGTTCGTATAGCGACATGAAATTAAATCCTTATCTTTTTAGAAGCCCTAGAACCATTGTCAGTGGCCTACATACCGTGGGTTATTCAGAACATAAATAATTTTGTTGGGTTTTTTTCCTTGAATATGTAGATTCACCATATGGTTTCTATATCCAGAATCGTTTCCACAAATGTTTCATGTTGACCAATAAAAATCGAATAAGAGAGCCTCTAAAAATGGTTACCCAACATTCAATGGTTAAAAAAATAGCATCTGATCATCAGAAGAATATATTTCACATCCAATTCATTTCCTATTACCCAACCCCATTTATGGATCCCATATCCACTACACATAACATAAATTTCATCTTGATCTATCCATAAATCATCAATACATTCACAATTTCCCAAACTACCATGAATATGGGGTCCAATCATGTTTGATCCTTCACCTTCAAAGTAGAATCGTAACCCTAGGGTCCAATAATGAATAACATGATGAATGGGTGTGGAAAACGAATAAGAACAAATATAAAGACACCATTTTAGAATGGTTCCTAGAAAAATATCATTTATTGGGAATATATAGGGTGAGAAACATTTTATATTAAGAATACCAGCTAAAAGAAATTATAACTGGCACTTGCAAAGGATGAATACATGTCAATAAAGGGAATATACTATATCCACCCTCAATATTTTTATCAAATGGATGAAAAATGTAATTTATGTTCTCTATATTTATTTAGTATTGATCATTATCAATCAACTTGTTGGATAGTTCTATGGGAAACCCACTATGTTCATTACACACTTAATCACCATGATCTGATCAACCATCATACTCTAATATCGATATTATAATAAAGGATTTCATATATCCTGCCAATTCTCCCATGTTTTCAGAAAATAAATCTAGGAAATTGTTATAAATGGTTTATAATATAGGATTTTAGGTCATGTGTGTTTAAAAAAAATAAAAAAAATAAAAAAAATAAAGAATTTATTTTATATTAAAGCACTACAAAGGACTACCTTAACCTTATATTTGGAACCGAGCAAAAGTTGGTCATGCCTAAGGTAAACCCCACATTCTGGACTTAATTGTGTACTTATAATTTTTATCCATGACTCCATTTGGGGGTTTCCATAGTTTTTATTTAATTCTATGCACACGTTATATTAGAATATTTAATTTATTTATAATATCAATTCTAGTGTCATTGGACCCTATAATATCGCACAACCTCATCACCTGGCTTCAAAAATATTATTTTATATGTTTCAATGTCATATATAAAAAAGGGGTACTACATTCTGCCCTCCTTCTGCAATTTTCATCCCAAAAATAAAAAGCATAAAAAGGTGGGGATATTGAGCTTTCATTTGGATCTCCCTCTCAAAGACCTCTCCAGTACGCTTTCGTGATTCTAATGTATACACACAAAGGGAGTGGTCCATCCAAACGTGATATTATATTGAAAATCCTCAATCACCGTCGTGTTATTTTTAATGGGGTACCCATCCTCAATCTACAACCCATCTCATTCAATAAATTGAATAGGTTCACAAAAATATTTCTTCTGGTATGAAACATGGAATATTTCATTCACCTGCTCCAACTATGGGTGTATGGAGAGAAATTAAGGAAGCTCACCACCACTCTTTAGGATCTCAATTCTTCTAATATATCACAAGGGTAGCTTGCCTACTTGGACAAACATATACAATATTAGTCAAAGTGATACTATCAAATAAACATGGTCTCCAATATCAAACACCAACGGCCTATTATATCGATCTATGTATGATTTTTGACATCTCTTGGCGGTCCTCAAACACTCACTAGCCACCAAAATGTTATCCTTCGTTGATTTCACAATATCTGGACCAACTTAGTACGTCCCACTAGTTTTAGTTTAGAAAAAGGGTTACCTACAAGGTCTCCCATATAGGTCCTCTAATAGGGCCATGGAAATAGTATAGTGATTGCTATTATCATTACCAATCTATAATAATGGTATGTGATCCTCTAATCATTGGCAGGAATCTAACAATCAATCCCTCAACAAATCTTGAGACAACTAAATAGTGAGGTCATTATTCTAATCCATCAGGGGTGAAGCTCTATACTCATCAGTAAATAAGTCTACAATTCCAAACGAATTCCTCTCTATAGCCATGAAAAGATATGTGCATTAAGATCAGAGACAATAAATGAGTGAACCCCATGAATTCAGATGATCTCATGTATGTAAAACTGGAAAAACTCTAAACAAATACATACTCTTTAATATTAATGAATTTTTACAAATTAATATATTGATAAACGATTAAAAATATATAATTGAGGCATATGTATATATGTGTAATCCTCATCACAATGTTACTAGATATGATATACCATTTCTACTTTTATATTTGTAGAGGTTGTATCAAAATTTATAGAACCTGGGGTTCAACCTTCACCTACTGAAATCTTAGACACTGATAGTCAATCTCAGCTATGGTCTACCACATTCTAGCCCACCAAATATAATTATGAAGAATATTTTACATATTTTTCATGCCGGGATGTAACAATAAATGGGTAGTGTAAAGATTCTCATTACCTCCTATCATATTGTGAATGAAACCACCATACACCCCTTGAATAGGATGACATGTTCTCCTACTTGAACAAATTAATATAGTGAATCTAATAACATTATTTGTTTTAGAATATCCTCATAGTAGATGTCTCTAATCTAAGACTATATCACATGAATGTGGTAGATGAGTCAATACCATCAACTAAAGAAAAGATTCACCCCTCTCCCACACCAAAGTAACCTGCAAACAAGACAACTACTAAGACATGTCCTTTAGAAACTGTGAATTGGACTTACTGCCAAGTGAATATTACACCAAATTTTGTTTTATATTTGTATGAACTATCTTAATCTAATGGTTCTAAAGGATCATTAAAAATACCTCTATATTAGTATAAGACCCCTACGAGTGAAAATATTCTAGAGACTTTGATCTTTTGAGTGAACAAAAATTTTCTCTTCTAGATGATAACTCCTCCACATCTTCAGAGAGAATAATTTGAATTAGAAATATAGGTCAAGAGTCACATAGTTATTCTCTTAGGGACTCATTTTTATTGACCCATATGTTATAATTTTCTATATATTCTTCAAAATTAAATAGAGTCTACCTATAGAGGAAAAAAACTATATAATCCATTCCCTCCTTAGTAGTCTCATCTCAGAAGCCCTGGTCTACAATAGTCTCAACAACTTGAAGGACCTCTAACATTTCTCGGCCTAGGTAAATAAAATCCATTCTATATTAGGTTGGTCAAAGGGGTTTATATTCTAGAAAATTCATGTATGAACATATTGTAGTACGCCACAAAACCAACATAACACTTGACCTTTGACACTATATTGGGTAGTTACTTGTAAAGGACATCATAAATCTTTATTATGTAAAAATTTTAACTAGGAAAAATGATATTCCCCTGAAAGTGAACAATAATGAACTGTAACTATCATTTCATGTGATTACTATAATGATGGTTCTCCCATAGTAAGTATAGGACCATCCTCAGATTCATTGAATGATCCTCAGCTAATGTAGAGTAAATGAGTTTATCATCAATGTAGAAAACCAAAAAAATATCCATTTACTTATAGAAGATCCAATTATTCAGTTACATAAACATAGTGTGGGAATGTATCACATCGAAAGAAATATCTAGCAACACAGAATAACTGTGGGAACATCAAAATACCTTTATATTGATATCAGCCCCACCAATCCTCACATGCTAGTATCCATACCTGACATCGATCACTGAGAATGAACTTAGGCCTCAAAAATAATCAAATAGGTCTTAAATCCATTAAAAATGTACATTATATTTATTTTTACCTATTTCAGGTGGAAATAATCAATATTAACCTCAAGATTATATCTTTGTTTTTAAAAGAAGTATTTAGAGATCCATAGGTGGACACAGTGGTTATAATAAAGTAAATTTTTGGGTCCTCTAACCATACCCTCAACTATCTAATCTCGAAATGGGGAATATGATATGATCATGACGATAAATATACAGTCTTGGGGTGTATGTAGATGAAAAACTCTATTTATGCCATGTTGTTAGTCCCAAAACATCCTCTGAAGAGATTTCTATATAGTCATCTACTACTGTAAGAATTTATATGCCTAAAAAGTCCACTAGCACAAGAGAAAAAACCCACCAACTGATGGGTTATGGGTTGCATCTTCCTTCCAAAATAGTCCCACTCACTCTACCATGTGATTTATCTCTCATAAAAAGGATAATCTTGTCCCATCAGTCCAAAGGTAAAAACTTTACTCAGATAACAGTCAACCTAGGCTGGAATCATGGAAAATATTCTATACACATTATTAAATCTTTTGGTTTCATCATAAAAACTAAGAGGCCTCATGTGAATCTCTATCAACCAAGAGAAAGATCACACTTTAAGTAGATAATAGATGTTAATGAATAACTTCATACAAGATCTTCTTGCCATAGTATCTCAGATAATTTCTCAACCGTAAGACATTTATCTTACACCACACACAATGAGATAAAGGAATGAATTGAAAAATTACAAATCCAAAAATGGAGCATAATTATAATAAATTTATAATGTAACTTAAATCATATAATATATACAATTCATAGCCCTATAGGGCCTTCAATTTACCATGGACCTATCTGCCAGCTTCTGTACCTTGATGCGGCCCACCTGATGGTCGTTGTGGAAGTATCATTTAGAATTATCCTCCACCAAATTATCTTCCATCTCAAGAAGGTATGTTTCCCATTCAAGAACCACCTCCTTGGGGGCCTCCCCAAACACATCTTGGAAATCCTAGATTTTGGAACTACCTCTCCCATGGAGGCCATTACACTATATACCTATAGATATTAGCATGACTTGTTTGGTTTTAATGAGAAATGTGACATAACATATTTAAATAATAGCATCTACAAAATACATGAATAATGTATCCATTATGTGATCACTGAGTCGTCGATCCTCATGTTTGAGTCCAAGTATGGGTACTCCTCCTATGAAAAGACGTAAACATCTCTCTCATATCAGAGACTATAGATGGATAAACACATTTATTCACACATCCATCATCTGATACTTATAATCCCCATGATTGTAATACTTCCATAAAAATGGCCCAATGTAACAGTACCTCTTAGGTAGGGGGACACAAAGAAACCATGCTAGGATAGATATTACAATAGGGGCTTGACTCAAAATTCAATTCTCAGAAAAAACAATCTCATAATACGTTGATGGAGAATCATGTAAGTTTAGTGAACCACACACAACACTTTGTAACTAAAATACCACCCTCTATAGCTCAAGAAGATTTTAGATCTAAAATGAGTAAAAGAAAAAAGTGTATTATTTTTCATGAAACAACCAATGGAAGTAAAACAATGATATCCTCATCTCATGATGAATATTAATAAATAGGCTCCACCCATGACCAGATGATCCTTGGAAAATACTGGTAGTAAGAATAACCATATGATCCATAAAGGTCTAATCAATATTGATATCTCATACCACTGAATCAAGAAAACCCCCAAATTTGTTGGTATATTTCTTACTTTGGAAGCTCAATAGTATTTGATTCTAGAGATAACATCAGATGATATGCCTAAGATCATTTTCAACCATCCTTGTTTTTACTTAGTACTACTCAATAGGGGCGATTATACATTCTCACCTAGATAAAAAACCTCATGTTATGGAAGCTCACCACTCATCTAGTAATCATTAATATACATATTTGGTAACCTAGCGGACTATCTTCCTAGAGTCATACTGAAATAAAAATAGACACACCCTTGTCAAATGCGTATATATATATATCGCTATCATACTCGTAAAAGTCCATAAAATGATTCAATAATATATGATCCATGTACAATTGTTCCGAGATACCAATTTATTTGTATGTGGAGACTAAAAGTAGGTTTTCAGAGATTTGATGTGTAGATATATTGGTCACAAAACCAATAATGGGTCCCTATGAATGAAATTCACACAATAGACACTTCAACAACATTACATTAAGTTCTGAAGCATTCATTATCCTTATTATAACACCAAAAAATGAACTGAGGAGAAACCAACTATGATACCACTATGAAACAACCCTATTAAATGGTGCTAACCTATCCATCATAGAGACAAATAGTTATAACCCCAAGCCCACCGTCAATAGGCCAAGGGATGGAGAAAATCATAAAGATAGAATAAATATCTTGGGAGTCCTTTTACTAATGTACCTATATGAAAACACACCATCATATCTAGACCACAATACTAAGTACTATTAAAATACTATAACATCTAGATTGAAAACATGAATTCAATAAATTCTATAGAATACATTATATTTTTATACATGATTAAATATTTTGGGGAAACAATACACACCCAACCGAAAATTAATTCCCCAAAATAATGAATAAAAAACAAAATATATTCTAGCTTACGATATCCAAGATTGACCACCGTACATGCCTAATGATCCTAGGTATCACTATCCCCATAATAAACAACATTTATATTTACATTTACTACATAAGAAAAGAAATGTGATGGAAACAAAAATGATGGGGGGAACATATACATACCTAATAGGGTTCCCCAAAAATGTAATATGAAATTATAATAAGATACAAAATAAGTATCCTGGTCAACCCATGAAAAAGGGATGTGAAACATAATAGATACATATACATGATCATAAAGAAACCAAAATGAGAGAGAAAGGATATATATATCTTATATCCCATCCAAATTTGGTGAGCCTGCTTGAAAGTCAAAAATTACATAACCAATTCTTATCATCAAACACAACCTCAGAAAAATCAATTTGGAGGGTCCCACACCTCTCTACTGTGTTCCAAAACTATGGTATCCAGATTATATGGAGGAACCACATCATGTTAGAGATTTAATAAGGGGGAGAACCTCCCTATAGATAGAGGACCCACTTCCTGAATTCTAGAGTATCATCTCTAACTATATAAAGGAATGGAAGATCAATTCCCTAGTGATACTAGGGATAACCTTCATAATGGATAGAGGACACACACCCTATGTAGGGGAGTACCATCTCTACGTACAATCTTTATAATGATCTATATTGATGAAATCCATCACTGTACTTAAAATGAGGAATCATAACACTAGAAATAACACATATATTATATATTATGCCACAATAATGGCTACTGTCATGTTCTAATTGAAAATATACTCATGACAGTCTACTCACCAGCCAAAACCAAAGAACAAACGATGGAGATGTGGGAGGAAGAAGTCGAATGAGGGAATACACAACATATATTAAGGTCCATAATGAATGTTACCCCACCTCAGAACAAGGACATGATCCCAGTTGGACAAATCATAGATTCCATGTCATATTAGCCAATTTGTTTTGGGAATACATGGTGGGTCTCAACCACTCAAGGCTAACTCATGTGCGAGTGGTTGTTCTCGTGTATATATATCCATGCTCTTGTACTTGAATATTTATGTGTAGAAAGTCATTACATTGTTCTATAATCTGTATGTGTATTAATAGAGTACACATAATTTCTGAATGTATGGTGTCCTCTGTATGAATCATCAAGAAAATTTCAAAGAACTCAAGTAGGATCATGAAATGTGTGGGTCCAACCACATGATGTGTGACACTTTTTACAAAACCCTAGAACCTTAACCAATGGGGCTACAATCACTATGTTCTAGAGACTACATGTTGTGTAGGTATATTTTTCATAGAATCTATGAAATACTTATAAGGGTTCCAAATCTATTCCCAGTTACATGAAGATTACATGTTTACCACTGAAAATGAAGGATAATGCCTCTGAGAATCATCCCATAACCACGAGTGTCTAAAAAAATGTAATACATTTTTGGTTAAATGCTATCACATATCATGTGATATTCCCATAACCCATTTCCATTCACGAGTATTGGATCAATGCATTATTACCCACATTTCATTTTGACGAATCCACAAATCACTAATACATTAACCATTTGAGATATATTCTTGAATCCTTATGACAAATCAAGATTTAACCTGCTCAACAATATCGAAATATGACCCCATGAGACCAAAGTGAAGAACCAAAAGAATAGATGGGAGAATGGTATAAGAAAAAATATATGAAAATTTCATTTTCATCCATTATTGTTCAATGATCAATGATACAAAATATCCTAGGGAGAAACATGGAATATCAAGAATAACTACTATAAACAATTTTAATGCACTCATACAAAAAAATAATAAATACAAATCAAAAGTATATACTATATCCATGATAAATATTTTAATAAAATAGGTGAAAAATGAATTTTATATGACCTACCTTGATTTAGGATCAATCACTGGTGAATAAAGTGTTTTCCAACAATTTGGGTATCCATCTACATTTATTTAATATTGATCCACCTTGATCTAATTAGATTCCATCCACATATATCAATCCTCTAATGAGGGAAATTAGAGAAACTATAAATTCTTCAAATATTTAGCTTGGTATAACTATATAAATGTTATAGTGATGTATAAATTGTGGAATTGAGGATGTAGGTGTTTAAAATTAAATAAATGAAATAAATTATTTATTTTAATTAAAGGAACCATCAATGACTACCTCATATAGTTGTCTGGTGATAACCAACATTAATTCATGCCTAGGGTAAAGCCCATGTTCTTGAGTAAACCATTTTCTCATATTTCCTTTCCAAGACTCCATTTGGGTGATATTTCACCTTTTCTAAAAATGCAGATTAGACTTTAATATATTTAATAATCCACACTTACTAGATATTAGAATATCACAATGTCTCAACACATGGATCTAAAAATATTCCTTAATATATTTCATTCTCTTAAAATTAAAAAACATGGTCACTATAGCTACAATTAATTTACGAGGTGATGAGAGATTGTAAAACCATGAAAATTTATTTTAAAATAATAGTATACTTGATAGATTACATAATGATCAACAAAAATCATTATGTGAGATGAAATATACTAATATAATAAAAATATTTTTTTATGTGTTCATCATAAAATTTATGTTAAATAGGATGTATTAATGAAATTAATAGTTTTATGAAATATATGTATAATGATCCCACTCAATAAAAATGTGTTGATTGATTCTGAGTGAATAACCACTTAATTTTTAGTGAAACCATTTTATTCTTAAAAAAATATATTTTCATTAAAAATATCTTTTATTGAATTTGTGATAAAGTATTATATTAAATTATTAAACCATTTTGAAATTATAATTTATAAAAGAATTAATTTCTTTGAAACCTGAATATCAAAATTATCTTATGCTGACGTTTTTTTATAGAAATGATTATCTTTTCACAGAATATTGAAAAATAAGTATTCCACAGTAAATGTTCTTTTCCATTCATTTATTTACAAAATTAAACTTTTTAATATATTTAATAATTTAATTATTTAAATTTTGTTAAAAATTATGAATCTAAGGTCATTGTAACTCGAATAATTATTAGTATTGGTATAGTACAATTTTTATAACAAAAAACCATTTTTCATGACATATGTTTTTTGTATTTTTTTGTGGGTTTATATTAAAAGTTATTTCCCCTGTTATAGGTATTTAATTAGACAATGATTATTTCAAATTTGGAACAAAAATATTCCATTTTTCTAAAAAAAATCATCTTCATTTTTTCTCAAAATTAACAGTAACCATAGTAAAAATGGTGTCACCACAATAAGGAAAGAATGGGTAGAACATATTTGAAAATACAAGACAAGCACTAAAAATTTTACAATCACTTACCGATATTTTATTTCATGAGTTTAATTAGATCAAAACCATAAATATTTGAAAATATTTTGTTCTGGTTCCATTATTCATTGATATACACTTTTATAATATTCTAAGTAAAGGAAATATTCATAATGAATCTTTCTTAGTTTTTATATTTTTAATATTTTTTACAAGAAAAAATCATGTTATGAAAGGTAATAAAATGTTATTTTTAGGACGATGAATTTATTTAATGTAATTATGTTTACTTTTAGTAATGAAATTATTTCCATAATTTCATACACTACACTATCAAAGTTCTTGTGCTAGAATTAGAAGAGTCATTTATAAGATATTTAAAATGTACAAAGTAATTTATTTAAAAACAATAGTGATATTCGAATTTTTTGAAAAAATATTTTATATAACATATGTTATAAATTTTTATATTTTAATTAAATTTCTGCATTATTTTTTTATAAAGAAAACTATTTGAATGATAAATTAAATAAATTTAATGCAAAATAATGTTAAATACTATTTTATTAAACGATTTAATATTTATAAAAATCATTTATTAATCCAACTTAATGAGATATGGTCTATAATGTTGACCATTATAAAAAATTGTGTTACTTTCCCATTAATTATAACTTTATACCTCCTAATTAATAAGTAACATTGATATTACGATAATCATTAAATGTTTTAACAAGGGCTTAAATCTAATAGATACAGGTTTAAAACAACACATAAACATACATAATAATATTGGATGAAAGGATGTCACCTTCTAATAATCCCGTTGAAAAAAATTTCAATTATAAGACACTTGAATATGAAAAATAATTTATATTAATTTAATAATTTAAAAAATTTCTATGGTTCCCCCCACTCTTTTATAAATGGAAATCCAAAATCCACTCTTCCACAAACAACAATGATCCTTTTTCTCAATCAAATCCTACTAATAAATATTCCACAAATTATCTTCCATTCATTAATGTCTCTGTCATCTTTATGATACCGTCTATTGGGTATTTAAGAAGAAAATAAAAGTAGGTATATCGAAAAGGATGTAATCATTTGAATATTTCTCTTTCATTTTAATATTTATTTTAACTTCTTGATTTATGTCATATGTATTCAAATATAATATAATAATTATCTATAATACACTAATATTTTAGTATTATTATTTTATAACCTATTTTAAAATCCATTACATCAATTTAGGAATCAAACCATCGGTCTTGCATATGTGTGGACTGCCACCTCGACATGACGTTATGATTCATATTCCATCATTATATATAATGGTTGAGTTTTATTATTTATTTATTGTTTATATATTATTTTTATGAAATATTTTTCTATTTATAATATCTTATCTAATTTCATAACTTTATATATTTTTAAAAATTATACTTTCTCTCCTGGGTATGTGTAGACTACCACCTCCACGGAGCGATGTGATTTGTTTTCCATTTCAACTTTAAATACATCTTAATAAAGACATATATAATGAATTAATATTATATTTATTATAAATTAATTATTAATTAAATATAAATAATTACTTAACATTGTTTCTTTTCATTCATCAAGTAGTGGAAACATCACTTGAACGTACTTATAGACTACCATCCCCACATAGTTATGGAATCCATTTTTCATAAAATATTTATTTTAATAGTTATAAAAGTGTATATATTTCTTTAATAAGAATATTATGACATGATAAATACTATTATAATTATTTTACCATGATAAAATTTTGAATACTATAACTCTCAAACTCGAACACTAATGAAAAGTGAAGTAGTTAACACCAGGAATAATGTTGTGAATGAAATATTGTATATATAAAGGTGATAAGATGTCATATTTAAAAAAAATTTATTGTAAGTAATATAATGGTTATATAATTTTTTATAACAAAAATTAATTTATTTTACATGTGTTTTGAATTCATATGGTTTATAATAAGACCTGATGTAAGGGTTCATCATCCTGATATTCTTTTGTTGAGATATATTTGATGTTATACACAAATTTATTTATATGTGGTGTATATAATACTGCTTGGATATGTTATATCATTATCATATTTATATCCATGTTATTTAAAGATCCATTTGATATTATTTATTTCATGGGGTTTATGATTCAAAAAATACCCAAGTGTTAATGGGTTTATTTTACAATATCATTTACCTTTAGTATTGTCTATACTAAATTTTCACTAATAGAAACTTTATAGATCATTTGTAATAAAACTTATCTATTTTTAAAATTATCCTACTATTTATTAATTTATTTTATTAATTATTATTATTTATCTCTCCTTAGTTCTTAAAATGATTAAGGAAATATTTTTAATAAAATGTCACAATTATTTCTTTTTTGATCAACACAATTTTTATTATTTGTCTATTCTCTTCAAAATATTATAATGGTTAATATTAATTATAGTTTAAATGTTTTAATTTATGTTTTCATGAAATTATAATTTATTTAAATTTTTTTATAATGATTATTTTTAATTAAACATTTTCTAAAGAAGTCAAAATTGAAATTTTTAAAAACTGTGCAAATAATATCCCCTTTAACATATACAACATGAAAGAACATTATTATCACTATAACCATTACTTTCAATAAGTATTTCATTATAATTTTAGAGGTTTATTTTTGAAAAAAAATATTTTTCCAATATTATGTTAATTTTTAGTTATAATTTAATAAAAATAAAAAGATATATTTTTCATATTTTTAAAGAAGGGATCGAATGTCAATTTAATTGTATTTTCATATATGTAACCATCCTTTTGGGAATGTAATGAATCACTGGGAATATGATATAATTATAACATCCAATTTCTTTCTCTGTTAGACTTATTATGAAAATGAATTAAGGATTATTATAAGAAAACTTTTTTTCCTATGGGTAAATTATGTTATGATGAAACCATTATTAGACCGAATTCCTTTCCATTAGTAAATATATAATGATATGAAGAATATTTTTTGACATTATGTAACAAATATCTATGGTTTCCATTATGTGATGAGTGGGACTATAATTATATTACCCTCCAATTAATTAGTTAATGAAGGATAAATCATGAGATAACTATGTTATGTGTGAAACATATTTCATGTTAGAAACATTATGCATGTAACTGAATTCATGTGAATAAGATTATGAAAGAACCCGGTTTCATATCCTTAAGATAATTGGTGGACCTAGTTTCATGTGAATAAGTTAATGCATGGTCCAATTTTTATCTTAATAAATTTATTTAAGGACATGATTTGATGCACTAAACTTAATGGTTGAACATATGACTATTTATTTATGTTTAAAATGATATAATACAATAAAATTCCACATTAACATTTTTATGATATGATCTCATGGCTTTCGATTAATTATTTTTTATTCTATACACTTGTAATTTTTTAAAAAAATCCTTATTCCATCAGTTAGAAATAATGATATGTAATTAGTTAGACCTGAATTTATAATGTAATGATAATATTCTCATAACCATATGATTATATATGATCATTGGTTGACATATCCTATGTTTAACCATACTGAGCATCTGAGAAGACCCATTATTATGATTTCATTTTATAAAATTTATTAGAAAATGTCAAAATAAGGTTATTTTTAAGAAAATTACTATGATATTTTTTAGAATATATAAAGATACATTGTGAAATATGTTATTTATATATCTAGTATCCAAAAGAAAATAAAACTTTATGGACTTGAGCCATTTATAATATTGATATGTATTAATATTCATCTAAATTTTTTACGACATTTATGTTTATTATGCTCTGGTCAACTCAATGAATATATGGATGGAATTAAATATAAATTAAAAGGTTTATAAGGATTTTAAAAAATTAAATGCCGAGGAGAAAAACCACTTGGTTTGAGTTTTTTTATTTTACTGTATACGTATTAACCCATTTTATCTACCATATTCTCCCACACACATTTTATTATATAAAACCCTTTGATTTAAATGGGTTCTAATTAACCATTTTGATTTCCCCTTTATGATATTCAGGTCTACATTAATATTTCATCCTTCCCCTTTATTAGTAGCGAGTTTCCGTGGTTTTAAAAATTGGTATGAAATTTGAGAACCCTATCTTTAATTTTTTTAAAAATCGTTGAATTAACATACTTTTTTTCACATTTAATAAATTTTATTAATTAACCTCAAATAAAGATAATTAAAAACATGAATATTTTAATTTAAGGGAAAAATGTTTCTCCAGTATTTCATATGTTTTCATTGTTTCATGTAGAAGGTACATATCAATTTTTTATGTATTTAAAACCTATTTTATGCTTCTTTATTTTCTACTATGATTTATAAAACTATTCTATGATTAAATTATATATTTTTTAAACCCCATGGTCTTGGATTTAAAATTTTGAAAATATTTATTGGTTAGAGTAGTTGAAAACAGGTGACGAATAATTATTATGGGATTTTTGGAAATAAGATATTTTTGAATTTTATAGGGATTTGTGGAGGATATATATGGATTCATTAAATATGTATTGTTTGAATAATAATTATAATAATTCTAGAGGATAATATATCTTTATGATGTAAAATATGAGTAAACACATTTGGTTCTATCATCGATGAAATTTGATAATATTTTTCTCTCTAATAGACTGGAATTGGTTACACCATAACAAGATACCAAACCAAAAGAAATTATTTTTCACTAAAAATGGTTAAAAGAGGTTGAGTTTCCTATATTACAAAATAGTGTGATATACTTTTTGGGCATTTACATAAGGTTATATCTCAAATTTCATAATGTTGATTTAATGAATATATGTTTTCTATAGTGTTCTATGTGGGGATATTTGTGTCTTGTTAGATCTGACAACATGTAATGGTAACCATAAGAAACCCAAAATCATGTAAGGGTAAATTATCATTTTTTAAAATTTCATTCAATAAGAATAACATATTTCATAATGGTAATGGATGAGCTACATAAGGTTCAATGGTGAAATATAGAAGTTGCATAAATGTGATTTCATATAAAGGCGATGACATGAACTATGTAAAGGTAACAGTAAAAACTAAGTAGGCAATATATTATACAGAAAAAAAATACAGGTAAAAATCATTTAATGTAAGGGTTATGTAAAGAAAAAAATCATTCATTTAGACAGATAGTCAGAGTTTAATTCGACAATCATGATAAAGAGGAAAAGTCCACACTATAAAAAATCCTTATTATTCAAGGTAGGTGGTTCAAGGATTTTGGATGGGTTGATGATTTCTATATATAAATTTATCCATAATTTAATAAATATATTATAACACATGATGTCTAGTGAACAAATTAGTTTGGAGTAGATTATGATATAATAATGGGAGGGCCATAAAGATGTAATTATTTGTTAGATATATAGATTTGGTCCATAAGAGGATAAAAGATTGAGATGTAGTCAATGTACAAGGATTTGTTTGAACACTAATTCCATTTTTTAGATGAAGGGTTACATCATAGTAATGGTATGTATTAAGAACTTCCATAGATGCATGAACCACACCATAATCGATCAATTGAAGTTGAACTGGTAATTTTAAAATTAAATTGAATTTTTAGGGCCCTTACTAGGATTTAATGGTACAAAATGGAAACTCTAAAATTTTAGTACAGATAGATAAATATTTTAGATGGGGTAGTAAGGTGGACTAATCAAATCTGTTGAATTGTGGGATACATGCTTATAAAAATACCTATAGTAGTTTGGAGGAAAAAAGTAGAGGATACTCAAATCACGTATCTCATATTAGATTGGTAACTACTGTTATGAATCGATGATAAATAGATTTTAGTACTCATTGATGGAATATGAATATAAGAAGAAAAATAACAGAAGAACACAATTCATCAATGAAGTATAATTACATGTTTATTATCTAAAGTGAATATTTTTCCTGCCAAAACATCTCATGAAAAAATGAAGATGTTCATGACGATATTCACAAAATGATATGAATGATAAACAGTAAATAATGGTAACCGTTATATATAATTTAATTAATTAATAAACATTATGTTATATTTTTATAATCCAATGATCCGAACTCTTATCCACTGTTATATCAGTGAGTAAAAAAGAGATAAAGTGTGATTAAATTGATCCTGATATGGAAGTGAGCCCATAATATTATTTTATACGTGGAATGAAACATGGAAGGAGGGTAATATCATAAAAAATGATATTTATTTATATGTTACAATGATACATAACCCATCTCAGGATCAATTAATTATACTATTACAGTGAGATATGTAAAAAACATAGCATCATTTATTCTTAATTTGTATAATATCTAGATAACATATAGTTTAATATAATGACCCAAACATAACATACATGTATATTATCCAATTTTATATGAATATTCATTACATTAAAATAATACATGATCTAGGATGGTAATAGTTTAGTGTCTTAGGAAACAAGGAAACCAAATTTTCTATCAAGGGGAATTATCTTCAACATCTTTGATAAAGATCTCCACCTTTAGTACTTCTACTGAAAAATTTCTTCATTACATGTGGAAAGGAAATATAATAAGGGGTGATATCAACTGATCTGTAAGGGTATATAAAGGAAATGTGTAAACATAATATGAACAAATCTTATAAAAATAGAGAATAATATTTGAAGATAATAAACCTCATATTTGATATCATAATAATGATTGGGAATTAATAATACACTTGTCATTATATAATTAAGAGAATAAGTCATGAAAAACCAACATAATAATAAAACATGTAATTGTGGTAAACACATATTCATATTATATGATTCCCATAGTATTCAAGGAATCGTTTCCTATACTATCTTGGTAGTATGTGTTCACTCCCCATACCATCTTTCTCGTCATTATCACGAACCGAATCTGGTCTCCACCAATACCAACAACAAACCCAGCCCATGGAAACACCCAAATGGAATTCCCTATCCACAAGAGCTGGAACAAGTGCTCATGTATCAAAAAATTAGGTTTGGGAATGATTTACCTGAGTACGAAAGCATAAATCCTTAAAAACAATCCATAATATAAATATGAAAATTTATGCAAAACAAGTCATATAAAATATCCATAATTGAATATATGGCTTTGAATACAGTACAAGAGGTCCAAATAAAAATAAATAAATCATCAAGAAATCTATAAGGACTCAACACGACAAGGGGGTGTTCACCCCTAACCCGTCTCCACAACACTGCACCGCAGGAGGGATCAAACAACCCAAACCGCCTTCACCCGAGGCTTTACCTTTTTTTGAGTCAATCATAACCATGTATAATTACATCCAATGGGTGTTAGTACGTTGTGAGACTAGTACTAATAGTATACCACCGTATTATTTTAAATTTTATGCAATACATGGTGAAAAAGCAAGCAGTTTTAATATGCAAAGGAAAGCGGTGTTAAATTCCAAGAAAAACAACTTTCAATTAGAAATAATTTTCCAAATACAATATTCATAATGTTAAAACATTTAAATAGACTTTTTAGATACTGTATTTTACTTCCAAACACACCCTAGACAAGGGTTACCACTATAAATCCAATGAGCAACAAATTCAGGAACACCCCTATGCACTAGATTATTTCGGGCCGTATGTACCTCGTACCTCAGTTTAAGGTAACCAGAGAAAAATCAATTATAATGAAATAACCACTAGTAGGTAACATAAACATAAACTAGTGTTATCCTATAATCATCCACATAGTTTTTTTGGAGTTGTTGTTATCCAAATTCTAAGTGAAATAGGGACGGAACCCATCTGGTTCACTAGCCGTACAAGGATAAATCCACCCCAAATAGGTACTCGGGCATCCCCCTTTGTGATCAAACAATTTCAGCACGATAAATAAATACATTTTTTATATGAAACACCACTAAGGGTATTATACAATCAGTACATTATCTATACACATTTTAAGCCACTTAAAACACACAACAAAAAACATTGATTTTGAGTGAAACTATTTCTCAAATCCCGCATTGTTTTGCACGCAATACTACTTGAAAACACTACTTTATACACTATGTGATCACTTTTAAATCACCAAAACCTAAACTTCAGACAAATACATTAAAATGAAACCAAAAAATCAATTTTATGGTATCCCTTTGTGATCCAAGAAATGATAACCTTGTAAAATCTCCATTTTTACACAAACATGGCACTTAAAATTCTGATGTTCCACAAATACCATTAAAAACCACTTTTCCATCAACAAACTATTGGGATAAACATTAATAACATTATTTTTAGCACAATCACAATTCAATAAATTCAATTAAGTATTTATAGGCCCGCCCTAAATAAATGAATAGAACATTTCCATGAAAACCCCCCAATTTTACTAGAAATTTGCATTTAAAATTCATTAGCAATACAAACACCACTAAAGATAATTTTTTCATCAATAATAAAATGAGATAAACCTGAAAATATGGTAAATATAGAATTATAAGACACAAAGATTTCATAATCATGTAATCATCAACCAAAGTAATGAAAACCCCTGAATCCTTTGTGTGAAAACTCAATCACACCACTGTCACACCTCTAGGAAGGTAAAACAGAACTAAAACTACAATTTCAGACCATGAAACACAATCTCAAACCCTAATTTTGAAATAAAAATTTATGGACATTAAGAACTTCAAGAATAAGGGATGGAAGCCTAATCAAATGTGAGCAAGAAGAATGAAAACCCACTTACTTGAGAGATCTTGAATAAATCATACAAAATACAACAGTAGTTGAATTTGAAAATAACCATAAATTTAGGTGAGGATTGAAAAAGGATGAGGAGGTCATTTAGGAACTGTAATGAGGGAGAAATAGTGAGAAAGGAATGAGTTAAAAAGGAAAGAATATACCTCTACCAATCTGGATGATTTGTTAAACGCTATGAAGGTATTCCCTAGTTTTCGATTCATACGAACTCCAACTAGGGGTGGAATGGTAATGGTGGTGCGCCTAAGGCTGTTAGATTCAAGTGGGAGGTGGAATCTCCAAAAATGAGTAAAAAATGAATATGTTACTAAATAAGAAAAATTTATTTTTAAAACTAGAAATGGGATTCTGGGAGGGCCCAATTCCTTAAATAAAAATCCAAATCCACAATGATTATGGATTTCTAAATGGTCCAAATTCAAATTGTGATGTTAATAGTTCTGGGGAGGCCATGTAGGAATTGGAATGGATGAAAACCGTTTAAAACAGAAGGATTTATAAAAGAAACAAAATTTATTTTAAAATTTGGAATTGGGCTCACGGTTTGGCCCAAATTTAGAATACCCACCTTTTTCTACCCAAATGCTTGGGAAACACCCAAAACAATAAAATAGAAATTAAATTAAAAATACCTTTAAAATATGTCCTGAATGTGACAGTTCTCTCCACCAAGAAAGACTTTTTACCCTATAAAGTCAACCTGAATCTTGATTAGAAAACAAGAATGTGTATTTTCCATCAAACCCATGACTTCCATTCCTATGTCTTATGTGTATCACTACCATGATTCCAACAAACTTGAACTAGTGGAGTAGACATCACTCAAAGAACCTTCTCTTTGGAGTTCACTCTTAGCACTGGATGCTCAAAAACTGACAAGTCTGGCTTTATCTTCAGTTCTTCCCAAATCAGCACACGGGATGGATATAGGTTGTATTTTTTCAACTGGGAGACATGGAAGATGTCATGGATAGATGTCAACTAAGAAGTTAAGGAGAAACTGTATGAAACCTTTCCAATACTCTCGTTGATCTCAATAGGGCCGACATATGGTGGTGTCATCTTCCCATGCTTTCCCAATCGATGATGGCCCAGATGAGGGGCCACTTTCAAGAATACCCTTTCACCCACAAAAAAACTATATGTCTCAACCACTCTGGTCAGCAAATGATTAATGACCACTATGAGCTTTCAATAAGTGTTTCCTAATAAAATGAACCTTTTCAGAAGTCTCCTGCACAAAGCTTGACCCCAACAGTGAAGTCTTACCTACCTTGGCCCAACAAAGGGGGACTAGTAATTACGACCATAGAGAGCCTAAAAAGGAGCAATTCGAATTGAGAATTATCACCTATTATTATAAGAAAATTCAACCAATCCTGAATGGCTATCCCAGGAACCTCCAAATTCCATAACACATGCACGTAGCTTGTCCCCCAAAATCTGATTCACCCGCTCTATCTGACCATCCTTTTGAGGATGTTATTCCATGCCCATTTTAATCTGAGACCCTAAGGCCTTCTAAAAGCCTTCCCACAGCTGAGAAGTGAAATGGGGGAATTTATTTGAGACAAAATTTGATGGCTCTCTATGGTGTCTCACCACTTATTGATGATATAAATTGCCCAAATCATCCACTTATTTTTTATCTCTGATCAGAAATAAGTGGGCTGATTTGGTCCGATGACGAATCCCCACCCAAATGGAATTCTTACCCCAGTGTGTACGAGGTAGGCCAACAATGAAGTCAATGGTGACCACGTCCCACTAACAGCTAGGAATGGATCTGGGCTAGAGCAACCTAGAGGTCCTCTGATTCTCAGTTATCACCTACTAGCATGTGTTGCAACTTGACAAGAGGTCTACAATATGTCGTCTCATAATTGGCCCATAGAACTACCAACAGACATCATAATACATCTTGGCGGCAGTTGGATGTATTTCCCACTAAGAAGGGTGTCTATCCTCCATCACCACCTTCCACAGAAATACTAACACTACTGAATGACCCGTGAAGCATATGATGCCTTCTACAGATGATGACCAATCATCGGATGTCTCCCCGCATGAAGAAACTACCTCGACCGCAGAAAAATCTCATCTCTAGTTTGTTCCTGCTAAATGAACTCCAAGATAGAAGGAGTCAATTGAAAGCTCTAGAATAATGTACCCCTGTTTTTCTCTGTGGTCTCCACGTGCATCTGAGAAAAGAGTTCCATCAGATTCTACTAATCAATGGACATCATCAAGTCTTACACTGGAAATCTTCTGCTCAAGGCATTGACCACCACGTTACCCTTGAATAGTGAATAGACAATGTCAAAGTCGAACCCCTTCAAGTACTCGATCCAATGACGTTGCCACCAGTTGAGGTCCTTTTGCGAGAAAATATAGGCCAAGATTTTGTTATCAGAGTAGACAAAAAATATCTCCCCAAAGAGGTATTTACACCAAGTCTTCAAAGCATACATCACTGCTGGAAACTCTATGTCGCGGGTTAGGTAATTCTTTTCGTGAGGTCAGAGTTAGTGGGTGTCATATTCCACCACATGATCATCTTCCATAAGCATGCACTCAAGACCCATACCTGAAGCATCATAATAGACCACATACCCCTTCCCAGCCTCTGGAAAAATCTACACGGGGGCAGTAGTCAACCACCGCTTTAGCTCCTCGAAAGATTCCTATCATTAAGGGCCCCATACAAACTCCTCCCCTTTCCGGGTGAGTGTTGTCATCGGTGAAGCATGCCGAGAGAAGTACCAAATGAACCACTTGTAATAACCATCCAGGTCAAGGAAACTCATGATCTCTAACACAATATTTAGTTAATCACTAGACATGACCACTCTAATCTTATCGGGGTCCAATAAAACCCCCTACTATGAGATCACAAGCCCTAGAAATTTCACTTCACTGTTTCAGAAAGTGCACATTGACAAATTTTCATAAAGGCAATGCTCTCGCAAAGTTCGCAGAACGATCCATAAGTGATTCCCATGTTCCTCCTCAGATCTTGGATAAACTATGATGTAAAACACAAATACCACAATAAATGAATCGAGATACTAATAGAACACCCTATTCATGAGTTCCATAAAGTCTGCTGGAGTATTGGTCAATCCGAAGGGCATAACTATGTACTCGAATTGGTTGTACCTGCTTCAGATGGTTGTCTTTGGGATATCAGATTTATTCACCCAGAGTTGATGGTATCCCAAACGCAAGTATATTTTTGAAAACCACTTTTCCCATTAAACTAATCAAACAAATAATCTATTCTTGGCAAAGGCTATTTTTTCTTAATTGTCACCTTATTCAGATTTGGGTAGTCAATGCACAACTAAAGGGACCCATCGGCCTTCTTCGCGAACAACACAGGAGCAGCCCATGGAGATATGCTTGGGAAAATGAATCCTTTGGATTCTAAGTATTTCAGCTATATATTTAACTCCCTCAGCTCGGTAGGGGCCATGAGATATGGGGGAATAGATATCATCTGTGTTCCTGGTACCAGATCAATGTAAACTCCACATATCGCTCTGGGGGAAAACCTAACAAATCATTCAGGAATACCACTGGAAACTCATTCACCACATGAGGTAGTGCGCCTTCAGGGGTAATACAATCATCCCTTAATGTGATGGATGATAACTAGAAGATAATACTTCCAAACATTGGGAGTGGAGGTCCTACATGACCCAATCGAGGATCCCATTCTCCATGGAAAACATGATGACTCCCATCAGGTTCCGTGAAACTCACACGCCACCTATTGCAATCGATGTATGATTAGAAGTGTACTATCCAATCCATGCCAATTATGTTATACACTTCCATATCTAAGACCAATATATCCCACTACTTCTCAACCCCTGACACAAAAAGATCACATGATGTGCACTTGATATCCCACTCCTTTCCCAGTGGCGTCACCAACTCCATCACAAAGGACAACAACTCGATTGGAAAATTCAGAATGTTCACACTACCTCATAATGTAAGAGGATTTTTTTTAGAAACTCATAGGCCTAGTAATTTATTGGACCAGTCCCATATTCCCTAACAACAGTAGGAATATGATCCAATCTATGTCTTATTTCTTGGAAAGTTCTATCCACAACCTTTACTATCCTATGATCAAGTGGTGAGGGAGAACTCTCTCTTGATTCCTCCCATGGGTGCATGGGAGCATTCCGGGGAGGCATGTTGCTAAAAAAGGAAATAATTACAAGAGAAAAAATCAGTACAAATGATCTGAAAAAGTACATCAATATCATAAAATATAATGAATCCAAAAACCATAAAACAATAAAATAAACCAATACTTCACCCCTGCCTGATGTCCATGTGTAGTTAGCAGCCTACACGTCTCACCTGGAAGTTAAGTAAATCATTCTATTGAAAAATCCACTAGTGACTCAAGGACTACCACAAGAGGTATGGGCTGGGCACCCTACACTTGACTAAAACACCAGGACCAGAACTTCATAGTTCCTAGCTATCCCAACTGAACCCAAAATACCATGATAACCCAAAGACATTAACATCCTTTGATACCATTTTGTCATGAACCGAATATGGTCACCACCACTACTAGCACCAAACATGGACAGTGGAAAGTCCCGAAGGGTGTTACCTATCCCCATGGGATGGAAAAAGTGCATGAGTATCAAAAAATTAGTGTTGGGAATGATTTAACCGGGTACGAAAGCATAAAACATTAAAAAATCCATAATTTAAATCTGAAATTTTCTTCCAAACAAGTGTTAAGAAAAAACTAGAATTTAATAGATGGCATTGAATACAGTAAAAGTGGACCAAATAGAAATAAAGAATGAATCATGATATCAACTATTACTCCACATGACAAGGGGGTGGTCACCCCCAAGCCGTCTCCACAACACCACAACGCAGGAGGGGTCTAACAGCCCGAACAACCTTCACCTGAGATTTACCTTTTCTTGAGTCAATCATAACCAATTATACTTAAAACCAAATGGTATAGGTATAGTGCGATACTAATCCCAACAGTATCCCACCCAATTATTTTAAAGTGCATGCAATACAAGGTGAAAAATTAATTAGTTTTAATATGCAAAGTAACGCGATGTTAAATTCCATGAAAAAGAACTTTCAATTGAAATCAAATTTCAAGATAAAACATTTAGAATGTCAACAAATTTAAATAGACTTTTTAAAAAAATTACTATACTTACATACACAACCTATATAAGGGTAAATACCATAAATCCAATGACCAATAAAATCAAGAACACCCCAAGGAACTAGATTGTTTCAGGTCCTATGTACCTCATACCTTGGTGTAAACTAACAATAGAAAAATATGTTCTCATGCACAAGACACTAGTAGAGAACATAAACAAAACCTACTGGTCTCCAACAATCATCCACATAGTTTATATAGAGTTCCAATTATTCAAATTCTATATGAAACAGGGACAAAACCCATCTTGTTCACTAGTCATACTAGTAAAAATCCACCCACCTAGGTACCCGAGCTTCCCCCTTTGTGCTAAAACAATTTCTGCATGATAAAAAAAATACATTTTTCATATGAAACAACAATACTGGTCACATAAATTATGTACAATATCTATATACATTTTAAACCACTTAAAACACACAACCAAAAACTTTAATTTTTATTGAAACAATTTCTCAAATCCCATATTGTTTTGCACCCAAAACTACATGAAAACACCACTTTGTACACTATGTTCACAATTTTAAGTTACAAAAACTGAAAATGAATCCAAATAAATTTCATTAAAACCAAAATATAAATTTTAGGGAATCCTGTTGTGAACCAAGAAATAATAACTTTGTAAAACATTCATTTTCACAAAAACATGGTACTTAAAATTCACATATTCTACAAAAACCACTAAAACCCATTTTCGTAGTAAGAACCAAAGGAGATAAACATTAAAAAAATGTTTTTCATTCCTATTATAGTTTAATAAAATCAATTATGTTTTTATTGGGTGTCCCCTAACAAAAAAATATAACATTTCAATGAAAACCCCCAATTTCACATGAAATTGGAATTTAAAACTCATTTTCAATAAAAACACCACTAAAATTAATATTGTAAGTAATAATAAAATGATAAAAACCATAAAATACTATAAATACATCTTGATAAGAAATAGTTATTTCATAAACATGGAATCACCTACCCATGTAATGAAAACCCTTGAATCCTTTGTTTGAAAATAGAAACGCACCACCGCCGCACATCATGGAAGGAAAAATAGACCAAAAACCAAAATTTCATACAATAAAATAGAAGATCAAACCCAAATTTCAAAACCCTACCTTTTGGACATTAGGAACTTTAAGAATAAGGGAAGAAACACTAAGAAATTCGGAGTAAGAAGGATGGAATCCCACTTACTTGGGAGATATTGAAAAAATCACTCAAAGTACACTAGTAGATGAATTTCCAAACAATAAAAAATTTAGGTGAGGTTTGAAAAAGGAAGAGGAGGTCATGTAGGATATAGAATGGGGGAAAATGAGTGAGAAATTAATGAGTTATGAAGTAAATAAGATACCTCTTTAAATATGGACTATTTGATAATCCCCATGAAGGTCTTCCGTAATTCACACTGCATATGAGATCCAAATAGGGAAGAAAGGTAATTGAGTTGTGATTAAGGACATTATATTTCTATGGGAGGTCTAATAACCAAAAAATATTAACAAATGAATACATTATAAATAAAAACAAATTATTTTTAAAACTAGAAATGGGATTTGGTGAAGGCACAATTACATAAATAAAAACCCAAATCTACCATGATTATGGATTCTTAAATAGTCCAAATTAATATGGTGGTGATAATAGGTAAGGGGAGGCCTAGTCTAAATTGGAATGAATGAAAAATGTTGAAAACTAAAAGAGTTATAAAATAAAAAAATGATTTTTAATTCTATAATTGGGCTCAAAGTTTGGCCCAAATTTTGAAAACCCCCCATTTCCACAAAAATGCATGGGAAGCACCCAAAACAAAGAAAAAATGGAAATTAAATTAAAAATAACAATAAAATATTTCAAAGATGTGAAAATCATGGTTCAATCACACAACCATATTGGAATCATGAGTTCACTCCTCATACCATAATGGTAGTCATGGTTCACTCCAATGGCCATATTAGTATTAGAGGATCATTCACAAGACCATCTTAGTCTATATAACGAGAAATAAAACTTTACCCAACACATTGGGGGGGGGGGTGAAATATGTCCCACCCATCACATAATGAAAGAATACATATATGTTTTACAAGATCATAAAAAATAATATCACAACCCATGAAATAAAATGGGTATTACAAACTTGAAATAAAATCATAACCTATAAAAAAAGATTGGTTTCATAATCAGTTCATCAAAAGAATAAGCTGTGGAAGATGGACATATTTAGGAAATATATATCCTATGAAAGAGAAAAAAATTTCATAAATACCATTACATTATTAAAAACCCATTCGTAGAAAGAATATGAATGGAAAATTTAGATCATTTTATAGAAGGTAATGTTTAAGATAAACAGATATAATCATATATGAAAAATAATATTGAAATTTCAGTCAAAACTATTTTATGAAGAGAATACCCTTCCTTTATTTAAAATTTATTTTTGATGCATTTATCCATTTGAATATCCTTTTATTAGAAAATACATTGAAAAATTATAAATAAGAATTGAAATAATTTTGAAAACCGTTTCTCCTTGAAAACATATTAAATATGAATCAAAAAATTTTAAGACCCTCTTCCATTGAAAACACTTGTAGAACATATGAATAAATCTTGAATGTATTTTTAAAACATTTTTAATTGAAAAAATGAGAAATGATCATGAATATATTTTGAAAACCATTTTTTAAATACTTTGAAAACATATAAGTAAGAATTTAAAACATTTTAAAATTTTTTCAATGAAATGTTATGATTTAATGTCGAAATCATTTTGAAAAAAATTTTCCTTGAAAATAATATAAAAAAACATTTATCGAAAAATTATCCTTTAAAAAAATTCAGTGATAGCATCAAAGAAATGATGTGAGATAAATTAGTACATGTTGTATGAGGTAAAAAAATTAATTTTTAATGGTAAAAAGGTTAAAAAAGTGTTTTGTTTGTAATGTGAAAAGAATATTTCTTTTAAAAGATTATTAAAATTAAAAAAATGAAAAATAAATTTTAAAGATTAAAGGATAATGGTATAATTTAACACTATAAGATTTTATGATATAGATTCCTTAAATTTATTTGATGTATTTTATTGTATGGTACAACAATATTAGCTTGTGATATATTCAATTCCATATTATCTTGCTGTATATGCAACACTATTATTGGCTTGTGTTAGACAAAATTTCAGGTTCTTTTGTTAGAATTCATTTTTCGAAACAGAGAGAATAGAATTTTATCAATGTATAAATTAATTGTGTTGTATTATGTTATATGAAACACTAATGGAATATTTTACTACAGAAAATGTTTACTTGGCATGCGTTACACGTAAGAGTGACCTTCCTCAATAGCTTCCATTTTACATAATACCGAGTTTTACTAAAGAACGAGATATTATTAAAATATTATTTTTTAATGGTATATAAATTAGCCATTATGAATATTATTAAGTAAATTTTGAATTTTATACAACATTAGCATTCATATTAAATATTTTCTAGAATATTTTATAAGAACAAATCCAATTATATCTGATAAAATAATTATTTTTTCAAAGAAATACTATTTTACCGCCTTTTGATGGATAATCCATTTTAAATATATTTGTTGACAGTTTTATATGAAAAAAATGAAAAATAAACTTCTTCTTTAGAATATTAACATAAAATTTTACTTTTGATTAATTTTTGGTATTTTTTTCAGATAAATTCTAATTCTAATGAATAATGAAAAATAATGCATTTTAATACCAAACTGTCTTTTCATCTATTTTATTTATCTTGTTAGATTATATTATTAATTGGTTTTAAAGTGTAATTTGATTATTTTTTATCATTTAATCCCATTTTTGTTATGTTAATTAATTTCACATTTAAATTGGACATGAACACATGACACTCTTTTGATAAGATTTTATTTCTTAAAAACCCTACTTGTCGGTTTTGATAGTGGTAATTAATATTAAATTATTTTCTTTAAATTTTGTGTTTTGAATTATGAAAAATGTATTCCATATTTGGAATCACTGAGTCCAAATTATGTTAATAGGATACTTTTATTTTTGGATATTATGAATAGTAACAACAGTAATTTTTATTTACTAGAGTTAATGGTAAATCGAGTAAATTAGGGTAAATAATAACATGATATGAACAATAAAATTATCCTAAAAAACCCAAAATACCATTATATCAATAAATTATTAACAATAACATATTTGGATCGGTACATAGTCATTTAATGTCCACTTGACAATGAAAATGACATAGATATTAATATAACCAATGAAAGTGACAAAATGTAAAACTCACATTTCTAATAAGTATAATAATTTTAATATATGGATAACTAGGTGATTTCTTCAAAAATAAATAGCAATTGGAAATATAAAATAACTAACTACCTCATGGTAATGTATTTTTAATTTATAAAAATATATAATTACCTCAAATTATTATTCTATGATGATGTAAACATTAAATAATTGAAGATAAATAATTGAAATATTTTCTATTAAAATATTAATAAATATAAAAATGTCCAAACAGATGACCAAATCTTATTGGTCAAATATATATCGACCATAATCATCCAAAGTCCATGATAAGGACCATTTTGAGCCTAATCTGAAAGATTACGACCTTTATATTATTTTATTTAAAGTAATGTTAACGTTGTCACATTCATACTTTAATAAGTACAACATTTTAAATATTTGATTTGATATCCGATAAATTCAAAAAAATAATATAATTAAATATATTAAATTTATATCCATCATATTTTTTTTAAAATTTTTACTCAAGAATTAAGTATATTACGCAATTATAGAAAATCATTATAGTAATTATTTTATTAACAGAGATATCAAATAAATGTTATTAACAATATTAAAATAAATATATTTTTTGATAATTAATATATATAATGAATTTTATAGAAAACCTTGAAATCATAGTAATATAACAAAATAGTTTTTTCTAAGTTAACTTATTATCGTTATATTTTTTAAAATCAACAAATTGAATAATGAAAAGATTGACACTCTTGCTTGTTTATCAAAATTGTGTTTTATTACATTATTTGAAAATAATAAATCAGTTTTTTAAAATATTAATTATTATATGCTCAAATATGTTCTAAATATATAATTTATTATTTAATTTAAATCAAATAATTTAATATTTTACCTTTTTAATATTGAGATATTTGTTACCCTAGTTAAAATGAAACATATTAACTAAGTGTTTAATATAAAAGATAATGTTTTAATGGACATATAAAATTGAATAAAATTTATTGTATTATGATATTACAAACCTATCTCATCTCATCATAGAAAATGGGACATTTTGGAGGGTTTAAGTGGATTTTTATTTTATTATAAATTGATATTTTTGAAGTTTCCAAAAGTGCCCCTCAAATCAATTATAAAAGGGAACCTCCTCTATCATTTCACCACGCCTAATTAATCCATCATGTTTATCCATCAAGAGAAAATTTTTATTACCAAATTCTTTATTATCATTATATAGGTGGTTATCTTCTCAAAATACCAATTATAGTTCCATCAAAAGGAGATCTAGAGAGAGAACATCAAAGAAGAGGTAATCTCTTCTACTGATTCTTTCTTATTTATTTATATGTATACTTCATATTTATTAGTTGTTTCATTATATAATAATAAATACAATATAAATTATATAATTATATGTTATTATAATTATGAAACTACCATTTTCAATTTTCAATCCTTCCTAAGAAAATTGAAATCTCCACGCGTGTGTACGTATGACTTACCGTCTCCATTCCATGGTGTAATCTATTTGTCACCACCACATTAAATGATGGGTATAAAAATGAATTTAATAACTATATATGATTATTATAAAATTATATTTATTCTGAAATATAGTACACCACTAAAATCAATATCATTCCACAATTATGGGACTGATATCGTCGCTCGTGCGTACATACGACCTATCGTCTCCATGATGTGATGAGATTTGTTCTAAATGTTAACAACTAAAAAATGATTATATAATTGAAATTAATGAACAATTATGGTATTTGCTATGTCAATATAATTATATAAGGTTATAAATATGATATAAGTAGAAGAACCAAATCTTATTCGACAAAAGATGTATATGATCACAAAGTAGTTAAAAACCCAAATAAAGGGTAACAATGAATTATTACAAGCCAATAACAGGAGAATATGACCCTCTATGATGAGCATGATTTGGGAATATGTTAAAAACATTATCTAAATCATTATATAGGATTTCCCGACACATAGGAAGCATATCTTACCTAAGGTAAGGGGTAATTTTACAATCTCTTTTTTATCCATCAAAGTATATACGTATGTATTTACTTGGGTATATTTTTCACCAACATCCATGTTTTCTAACTATGCTATATTATTTCTATTATTCTAAAATTTGTATATTTAATTTTACCCTTTGTTGAGGTTTTGATAAAAATTATTAAATGAATCATATTTCTTTATTTGAATAGAGGAACTTTTTGATTTTTACAGCAAAAGTATGAGGATAATGTTTTTTAACTTATATAACATGAAGGGATTTTATGCCTTATTTCCATTAAGATTAATTTTCAAGATTTAAATTTTATTTTATAATAAATTGTTTTATTTTAAAATTTCATGGAATTTTGAGAAAAGAAAACATTTTTAAGAAGAAAGGATATTTTCCTCAATAATTAAGACCATGTGTTTTCTCAAAATTACCTTTTATCTAAGATGACATAAGTTTATGTTTCTATCACTATTATTAATTTGATTTTATTATGTTAATGATGGAATGATCTTTTATATGAATATGTTATGAATGAATGATGTTTAAGAAACCCATTTTATTTCTTGGGTTATTCTATGATGACTGATTTATGTTATGTGGGACATGTAAGGATGATTTTATATATCAGGAGATAAAAATGGATGTAATAGAATGTAAATCTAGTTTAATAATAAATGGATTGAAAGAAAAGTAGCCACGGTTCAGTAATACATGGATAGAATGACGTGTAAACCTGATTCAGTAAAGGAATTTTTCCACTATATTGGCTTTAGTAGGAATTCCGTGGATACTATAAAAATAATATTATATACATATTTGTTTGAAAAAATTCCATGTTTTATGCTAATTCTATTTTCTCATGGTTAATGTTTTTTTATGATCTGTGCCTTACATACTTTTAATATTTATTCCATGACTCATAGTTTTGATATTAAAAATTTATCATCATGTTTTCACATTCTTATATTGATGTTTTGTTTGATGCTCTTCATTTTTACCCCTTAATGAGCATTTGAAATCACTATTTTTATGTTTTCTTCTCCCCAGGATATAAAAAATGTTTTAGGTAGGAAACAAAAGGGGAATATCTTTATTGGAAATGTTGAAAATATTTCACAAATATAGAATGTTATGTTCCATGTTTCCAAAGAAAATAAAATAATACGATCTTTGGGTGTATCTTTGTGCCATGTATTAAGTATTCCTCAAAAGTAATGTAATTTCTATGTACATCAAGCATGGGTCATTATAGTTGGTATCATAGAAAAGTCTATTTATCCTTTGGAAACTAGGTTGAGAAAACTTTAATGATATCCCTAGAGATATTTCTATGGTATGTCTAAGGATGTCCCTAAGGGTAAGTCTAACTATAGGTTACAGTCCTATAATTATAATAACAAACATGAATAACTTAGGATTAAAACTGAGATGTTAGAGATTGAACGTACTCCCCCATGATTATGTTGTTTTATTAGTATGATTTTTTCCTCTCACACTATTCTTTTTGGGTTTCAGACAATGGATAGAACCAAAAGGAACTATGTTAACGATCAACGCACTGGGAAATGAAATGATTATTCTCTTGATCAATCAATTGTTATGTGAGATAGAATGAAGAATATAATTTCTATAATTACACAAGATATGAATCATTATGGACTTAAAAATGAGAATAGAAGGTAATGATATACTATTGAGTTCTTCATGAGACCACACCCACCTTCTTTTAGTTGGTCTTTAGACACACTTTTTTCTAAATAGTGGATTATTATAATTTAAAATATATTTTCCATCCTTCATTGTTAAAAAAATGAAAAATTGGTTTTACTTGTTTATTGTTTTGATAGTGAAGCAGACCAGTGATGGTCTCTAATTAAGGATATAAGGTAGCAAAATGAAATTGAATCCAGGGAATGGGAATAGTTAAAGAGCTTGTTATTAAATATGTACTTCCCTCATATTCTTAAAAAATATGGAAAATTGGTTCTTTGAGCATAAAAAAATGGAGGATGAATCTGTTGGTAAATATGGGGGGAATTGTACAAGACTTCTAAGATATGCTTCTGGATTTATCATCCAACTTGAATGTAATGTTGATCTATTCTTAAATGAAATAAAACCTAATATTCAAAGGTTGTTAGCTATAAGAGGCTTTAGTAGCTATGAAGATATTGTGCATTGTGCTATCAAGGTAGAAATGTATGTTGGTGTTACATATCCATCTAAAGGTTTTGACAAGAAAGGAAAGACGATGTTCAAGGGAAAATCTCAAAATAATGGTGAAAAGAAGATAAATGTTTCTTTATTCTCAAAGTGTGGATAGAAGCAGGATAGAGATTTTCATAAAGGGACTAGAAAATGTTTCAAGTGTAGTAAATATGGTTAGCAATAAGTTGAGTGACAATTTAATTGAAAAAAGGTTGATGATGATGTAAATAGGGAAAAGAATATAGAGAACATACCACAAAGACTTCAATGCTACAAGTACAAGGAAATGGGGAATTATGATAACCAACTCCCTAATGATAGGGTTAATGATGATCAACGTCAGAAACCATATATGGAAAATGATAATGGGAAGTCACATGCAATCACTATTAGATATGTTTAGTATTACAACAAAGTGTTGGAATGATTAAGTGTTTATGTAATTGGATTCCAAAAAAGTGGTGTGGAATCTCATTTATAGTATTATAGAATATTGGAATATATATGTATTGGTACATTTTGGTTTTCTATAATTATGTGGTATCATTAAACATTAAAAGTGATTGAAATATTTTTGTAAAGAACATGATATGTGTATAATGAAGGTATAAAGAGATAATGAGATGTTGGATAGTATGAATGAGATCACGACTGATATAAGGAAAAAAGTGATATTGTGGTATGAGTAAATAAATATTTTGGTATTTTTGGTGTGTAGAAAGAGTAAATTTTAACAGAATTCATGTTTTCACTAAGGTTCTATGGTAATTCATGTTATTATCATGTTTCCAGAAACTACATTATTAAGGTATTCACATGTTTGGAATGTGAAAACCAAGAACTACCTTATAAGATATGGGAGATAAATGTTATGTTGATTTAGTCCACATCTATCTAAAGTTTTATAATTTATGTTTTGGAAGGATTGTAATGTTGTCCATTTATGGATAGTATATATTATATTTCTGTTGATGTTTGTTCGATTAATGTTTTATTTCACTATAGGTGGCCTTATGCATATTTGATTACCTGTTGTAAGAATTTGTTGAGACATATGGAATGACCTTTCATTCTATCGCATGATCTGCTGACACTTCAACAATGATAAACTCAACTTCATTTCTTTAAATAAGACATGAATTGGAAATTTTTCAAGGCACAAACAATGGTGACATTGTACCAAAATCAAGTAAGTATTTAATCTCCTGAAAAATTCACCAACTTTAGGAAAAAGATCTTGAAAACCAATAATGTTATCCTAGTAACTTCTTATCCAATTAATCAGTTGGTTCCTTATTTCATTACATATTTATGGATTTTTCGTAGTTAATGTTCTCCAAACCTTATTCTCTAACACAATCCATTAGAACATGATTGTTAAATATCTCTTCTATATCCATGTTTTCATTTCCCACCTATATTATCCAATCTAGAAACCTGGCGATGATTTACTTTTGGTAACCATTATGTTTCTAAATTTCATTTTCAAAATAAATTTTTAGTGTTCCTTTTTATTATATGTGTTTCTATGTAAAAAACATTCATGTAGCAAACCATTTATAAACCCGACGAATTTCGAGGGTGAAATTAATTTTAAGGGGGATATAATGTAACACCCCGAGATTTTATGAGATATATTATTTTAATTTATTAGATGTATTGTTTTTTATGGTAAACCAATATTATCTTACGCTATATTCAACACCGTATTAGCTTGTAGTATACACAACACTATTCATGGCTTGTGTTACACAGAATTTCTGGTATTTTGATAGAAATAATTTCACGCAATAGTGAGTATAGATTTTGTACATTGTGTAAATGAAATAAGATAGAATTATGTTATATGAAACAACAATGGAAGCTTTCACTACACTCAACACTTACCTTGCTTGTGTTACACGAAAGAGTGACCCTCCTCGATAACTTTCATTATACGGAATACTAAGTTTCACTAAACAACGATATATTATTAAAATATTATTATTTAATGAGATGTAAACTAGATATTATGAATTGTATTGACCAAATTTTTAATTTTATAAAACATTATCATTCATATTATATATTTAAAAAAAAAATATAAAAAAAAATTCAAATTTCTTCGATAAGATAATTATTTTTTAAAAAATGAATCTTTACCTCCTTTTGATGGAAAACCCATTTTAAATATAGTTTTTAACAATTTAATAAGTTTAATTGGACAAAATATAATAATTATTTGTAAGAAAGACATTAAAATTAAATTTTTTTAAATTTTTGGTATTTTTGTAATAAAATTTAAATTTTAATGAATAGTGAAAAATACTACATTTTAATAAAAAATTGCCCTTGCATCTAAATTTTTTATCTAGTTATATTATCTTTTTAAATGGATTAAAAGTTTAATTTGATTATTTTTTATCATTTAATCCTATTTTGTTTATTGTATGTAATTTCACATTTATATTAGACATGAACACATGAAAATATTTTGATATGTTTTTACTTATTAAGAACCCAATTTTTTGTTTTGACAACGTGATTTAATATTAAATTAATTCCAGCCAATTCTATGTCTTGAATTATGAAAAATTTATTCCATATTTATAGTTTGTGGGTAAAAATTATGATAAAAAGTTACTTTTATTTTTGGATATTATGAATAGTAACTACAATAACTCTTATCAACCCCAGTTAAATATAAATCGAGTAAATTAAGGTAACTAATAATATGACGAGGACAAAAATTAACCTAGGACATACCAAAATATATTTAGATAAATAAAAGAAAACCATTAAATTATTATTTTTCAAAAAAAAGTCCTTTAATATTCACATGACAATGAAAATGACTTAGATATTAATAAAACCATTGAAAGTGACAAAATATCAAACTCACATTTCTTATAAGAACAATAATATAGATATAGTGAAAACATATTATAAAATAAATATTCCATGGAAACATAAATAAATTACCTAAATCATGGTAATTTATTTTTAGTTTTTAGGAAATAAATAATTACTTTAAAGTCTTATTATTTGATGATACAAAATTTATTTAATTGTTGAGAAATCAAATAAAATATATTTATTAAAATCCAAATAACCATAAAAATGTACAAAAAAATGACCGAATATTATTTTTTGAGTATAGCTCTACCATAATCATCCAAATATCAAGATATTGACCATTTGGAGCCTTATAGAAAAGATTATGACTTTTATATTAGTTTATTTAAAGTATTGTTAAAGATGTCACATTCACACTTTAATAAGTAAAATTTTTCAATGTTTTATTTTATAGTAGATAAATTATAATAAATATCTTCTCATGAAATATATTAATTTTTTTTCATAATATTATTTTATTTTTAGTTTTTACTCCAAAAATAATTATATTAAATATTTATACATAACCATTGTAGTAATTATTTTATTAATGGAGGTATCAAATAAATGTTATTAAAAATATTAATATAAATATATTTTTGGATAATCAATTTATATAAGGAATTTTATATACAATCTTTCTCTAAAATTAATATAATAAAATAGTTTTTTTTGAGTTAACTTGTTATCTTTATATTAGTAAAAATCAATAAATTGAATAGTTTCAAAATTGACGCTATTTTTTCTTTATCAAAATAGTGTTCTATTAAATTATTAAAAAATCATAAAACATTTAAAAAAAGAATAAGTATCGATGGTTAAAATTATTATAAATTATTTATTTATAATTTGATTGACATTATATAAGTAAATATTTTACCCTTTTGATATTGAAATTTTTGTTACCCTAGTTGAAATGAAATAGAATAAATTAGTGTTAAATTGAATTGATATGGTTTGAATGGACATAAAAATTTTCTAAAATTTATTGGCTGATGATATTACAACACTATATCATCTCATATTCTAAATTGGGAAATTTTTTATGTTTTTGAGTGGGTTTTTATTTTATCATAAATTAATATTATTGAGGTTTCTAGAAGTGCACCTCAATTATAAAAGGGCACCTCCTCCATCAATTCTACAAAACTAATTTAAAAATAAATTATATCCATCCACTGACAGTTTTTACAATAAACATACCTAGTAAAATTATATATGAGATGGTTTTCTAAAAAGACCAACTCTAGTTCCATCAAGAGGAGATCTTAAAAGAGCACATCAAATAAGAGGTTATATCCACCACTAATTCATTCATATTTATTTAAACATAAAATTATAATTAATGAGTTGTTTAATTATATAATAATAAATACAATATAACTTCTATAATGATATGTTATTATAATTGTTAAAAAACCATAATAAACATTCTATCGATCTGAAGATAGATGAAATCACCACGCATGCGTACGTACGTCTTGCCATCTCCACATCGTGGTGTAATCTGTTTTTTCACCACCACCTTACTTTAATGTGTATAAATATGGATGTAAAAAATATATATGATTAATATAAGATTATATTGATTTTGAGATATATTACTCTCTGAAAATCAACAACATTCAAAAATTACGGGAATGATATAATCGCTCGTGCGTATGTACGACACACCGTCTAAATAATGCGAGTATATTTGTTCTACATGATTACCACTAAAGAATGATTATATAAATGTAATGAATGAATATATAATGTTTTTATTATGTGAATATCATTTTATAATGATGTTAATATGTCATAATAAGGATAAAAAGAACATATTCGACCTCACATGCATACAATCAAATAGTATTTAAAACATGAATAACGAGTAAAAATGAATTGCTACAAACAAACAAAGGATAATATGACCATATATTATAAATATGATTATGGAATATTTTAATAAAATTATATAAATCATTATGAATGTTGTTTAGACACAAAGGAATCATATCAGACATTATTTATGGGATAATTTTAGAATCTCGATTTTATCTGAGATTGTTTATACATAAATATTTATGGGGGTAAATTTATTATCCAATCGACGTATCCTAATTATGTAATATTATTTGAATTATTTTAAAAAATTTAAATTTAATTTTACGATTTTGTGAATTTTCATTAAATGGTATGAAATAAATCTTTTTTTGTTATTCTATTTGAGGTACTTTTAGACTTTTCCAGCAGAAGTATGGGGATGATGTTTTTTTAACATAAACAACATGATAATTTTTTTACGCCATATTTCCCTACATATTAATTTACATGATTCTATGTTTATTTTCTAATAAATTATTTTATTTTATAATTTCATTCCATTTTCAGAAAAGAAAACATCTTTGTAGAAGAAGGCATATTTTCCACAGGAATTATGTTCAAATGTTTTATCAAAGTTAACTTCTATATAAGATGACATAGGGTCATGTTTCTATCCATATTATTAATATGACTTGATTGTGTTAATTATGGAATAATATTTTATATGATTTATGTTGTGATGGAATGATGTTTAAGAAACCCATTTTATATCTTTGGTTATGCTACGATGAATGGTTTTTGTTTTTTATCACATGTAAGGTTGACTTCATTATGTGATGGGATGTAAATATATCTCCCTCTAATTCATTGGGTAAATATTTATGTCCTATGATACAAAAGTGATATTATGACAAGTAAATCTAGTTTAGTAATACATGTCTTGAATGAAAAGTAAACCTGGTTCAGTAATACCTGATTGGGATGACATGTAATCACTGTTAAATAAAGGACATTTTCCACTATGATGGTCTTGGAATAAATGCCTTCGCTAATATGGAAATCATATTATGTTCTTATTTGTTTTTGAAAATTTAATATTTTATTCCAATGGTATTTTATCATGGTTTCTATTCCTTCATGATCTATGCCTTAAGTACCAGCAAATTTTTTTCCATGACTCATTATTTTGATATAGAAAATTTATGTTAATGTTTTCACATTCTTATGTTTATATTTTGTTTGATGTTATCCATGTTTACCCTTAATGATCATTTGATCTCACCCTAATTTTTTTCTTTTCCCTAGGTTATAAAGAAAGGTTTTAGGTAGGAAAAGTAATGGGAATGATCTTTGTGGGAGATATTGACGATCTCTAACCATGTTAGAAGATTTTATTGCAAGTTTCCAAGGATAATAAACAAATTTTGGATTTTGGGAGTCTATTTGTTTCAAGTATTAACTATTCTGAAATTTTAATGTAATGTCCATGTAAATCATGATTGGGTATTTATATACAATATTCTTAGATACAATTTTTAGAAAACATGGTTTTTTAAAGAACTTTGATTTCTTATCGAAGAGAGGGTTAAGTCAGGATTTCCTAAAAACCAATTCTTAACTATCTTATGTACCAAAGTATGGAGAAAATATAACTATAAGAGAATAAAAGATATTAATTTTCTTGAGATAAGGATCATAATATTTCATCGGAGGAAGAATAATTATAAACAATCTAAAAAATAGATGAAATTGTTTAAATAAACTCTTATCACCCAGTGACATTGAAATATACCCCCATGCGCAATGGTGAAATTAATTGATTATAAAAATATCATAAAATGAATTAGAGTAAAGATATAAAATTTCAAATATATGTATATACATCTCCAAAAATAATTTATGCGAATAATAAAACATGTCTCAAAGGAAAACTAAGACAAAATTGTCATTCTAATTTGGTAGCTTTTGAAAAACTAACCCTATTAAATAAAGAGCCTAGAAGGGATATTTAAATACCCTTAAATTTAATTATATGAATAATTTAATACATCCTTGGGCTGTATATACACCAAATAAAATGAATGGGTGGTGAATAAATAATGTATCTCATAGAAATAAAAAGTGAGTTTCAATCCCCATACATTGTGTCTTGACACTCATTGTACTCATTCTAACAACCAGTATTTTAAATATAAATTTATTATAAAAAATTTAAATAACTTTATTATTAAATTAAATACCCTATAAGGTTTGATTAAAACTTTATATTACATGATTTTTAGCCATCCTATGTTATGGATTCACTTTGGATAATATTTTATTTGTTCTTCACATGTGTCTTAATTTGTTATATCAATGGTCCTTATACTTATATCATTATTACATAATTTATAAAATGATTTAAATATCACTTATATATAGTATATTTATATTATAATAACTAATAGAATATATAATAATGAAATGGAATACGTCGTTCATGGAGATAGTCTGTTGTAAGTACACATGGATGTTTTTTTATTTTCATATTGAATGAAATAATGAAAATGAAATAAATTTATATATGTATATATGATCATTAAAATAGAATTATAATTCTATATAATCATATAAGTTCACCAAACAAATCACCAATACATTCTATGCAATGTATGAATGAATCACATCACATTGTGGGGACGATAGTCCACACTTCCTCAAACAAAATAACCATAATTACAACAAATGGAAAGTAAAATAGATATGTCTTGTAAAAGGAATTTAAAAAATTAAATACAAAATAAATATAATATTATATATATTCGTAGTTTTCATAATAAAGTCCACCATGAGAGGTGGTAAGGAAAATTGATCAATCATCATTTTGTGAGGTAAAAGTTCATCATACACATAAACAATATGCTTGTTACCCATTATAGGGAGATGGGTGTAAGTGTAGGTTAAACCCATAGCATAAAAAAAATCAAATCATATTGATGATATTGGTGTTTTTATACAATAATGGAATAAATAGAGGGGTTGGTGGAGGGGCGTTGAGAAGAAAAATAAAATAAAATATCTTGAAAGAAGGTGTTACCTCTTAATCAGGTAACTCCTTTTGGTTTGTGACAAAATGATTAATTAGAAGAATTAATGACAAAATTGAGTGTTCAATGAGGATGGGAAGGATTTTTTTTAAGTGGATAAGTAATATCATGGCCGAAGCTAAATGGGATTATTGATGTGAAGAATAGGGAGAGGTGGTGGCCTTTTAAACAGGCGGGAAAGAACAAAATTCATATTTTTCAAAATAAGTTAGGTGTACACATATTTTTACCTAATAATAGTCATAAAAACCATAAAAAATAAATAATGGAAGGTGATAGGCCAAACAATGGAAATCTAATTGGTGTTGGACCAGTATATTGGTTATTTTGGGTGATAAATTTAAGGTTTAGCCATTATTTAAACACAATTTTACCTTAATTAATATAATTAATTTTAATTACTTTCACTACTATATTTGTTCAAAAAATATGTTTTTCAATAACCAATCTGAACCACCATTTGACCCAACACCTGACCTGGTTTGTGGCATGGCTCAATGGGTGTTCCCTTTCCCCATGGTTTTGAAATAGGTTCATGGGTATTGATAACACGCCTTGGGAAAATTTTTACCCATTTTCATATATATATAAACAACCACCAAGACAAACAAACCATATCTAAAAAATAAAACCAAACATGGCATAAAAAATTTCCGAATTTAATGTTTACAACATTGAAAAAAAACCCAATAGAGTAAGAAAATTAAAATATAACTACAACTGAGATCTGCATGTAATGAGAGGATAAAAATCATCAAGCCACCCCCACCAGGATCCAAAAGAGAGATAACTAAAAACCCCAACCATAAAACTGACACTCCAAGCCTTTACCTGAGAAAAAAATAAAAAATATACTTACAAAAAATGGTTTGTGTAGCGTGTGATACAAATACCAGTAGGATGCAACCCAAGAAAAATGATTCCATGGCAATGCATTTAAAAATATAATAACACGCTCATTTATGAGAAGGATTTAAAAAACATTTCTAAGTATAATATTTCATGGGAAAACACTTTAAAAAGGAACCCATTCAAAGATTAGCATTTTAAAACAACATGTAGTAAAATGGAAAAGATTTTTTATAAAAAAACACAAAGACATAAGGTCCGCTATATGCTAACAGATGAAACCATATTATATAAAGGAGATCACCATGAGTAAATCCATAAGATCAATGTAGCTCAAGTGGGATACTAGAACATCGCATGTCAGTGTAAGGTGGCTTAGAAACCACAATCATATCTTTCTCACTCATGAGACACTCTGAGGGGATACCACAATGGCCTTGTGGTCTCTCATCATCATTATATTTTAGTTATTGTTTTATGTGTCAATCATGATAGATGAAATCAGGATGAACTGCTTCCATATCATGTAGCATACTAGAACTAGTAATCCCACATAGTTACCCATGATTCCCTAATGCTCAATTTAAAATTCACTAGTCACACAACATACCACTTTTAAAAACTGTTGCCATGAATTCTAGGGAAACAACCTTTTTCCCAAAAAACAGCCAATTTTCCATTTTACTGACACCAAAACCTATTTTTATGTAAATTTACCATCCATTACATTATTCATGAATTCCACTTTTTTAAAAACACATGAAAGGAATAAATTTAATTAACCAAATACATGGGCAAAACACCTTTTTGAAATCACTCATCAACCAATTCCACATTAAAACATACTTTTCAATATTTTACAAAATAATAATTAATTTATGTGCACAATAAATAATCCCCTATTTCATAAAAACCAATTTCGTTTGGAAATATCCACTTTAAATACCTTATCACCTTGAGTTCCTTGAGAAACACATATCATACCTTTCATACTAGGCTCAAACCTCTTTAAAGAAATGTCACAATATAACACACACAAAATATACCAATTTTCCATAAAAAATAAATTTTCACCACATAAATATATCAAATAAATTCAAACCACATTTTTCATCACAAAAATAATTTATAAAACTAGAATATATACAAAATCAAGAATATTAAAAGACATATAAAAATTTTAAAGAAATGAACCACCTACTTGGGTGAAGAAAAATCTTGAAAATGATGAGAAATCCCAAACACACCACTATGAGACCCTATTAAAGAAATATTTAACCATGAAATAAATAACAGACCCCATTTAATGAAAAAAAACCCCAAAATTAGCACCCTAGACACTGGAGATTACGAACCCCAAAGATATAGGGGAGAACCCAATAAAAGGGAAGGAATCAAGGAGATAAGGAATTTACATGAAGAATATTAGAGGTTCTACCCAAAATATTCCACAAAAAATAGAGATCCAAGGGAAGGGAATGGAGAGGGAGTCATGCCTAGGGCTGGGGAGGATAAATGAGGTGAGAAAGGAGGTGTATGGGGTTAAAATATGAGGAGAGAGAAAAATGGGAGATTAGTTTTCAATGAAATGGAAAGACCACATTATTAGTACTCATGGTATCACCAACCGTGTGGTGACTGTGAAATTGCCTCTTCCAAGTTGGAAACCTACTACATTGTTTATCTACATGGTCTTACTTATCATGTGGAATCAAAGTAGTCATTTCTGGCTCTGACTCTGACTTACTGCACAGTTAACTGGGTTGGGAGCATGCTTTTTACTAACTGCGAACCATATGATTTCCATAGATTTTTAAAAAAAATTTCAGGAAACATCAATGGAAAACTCAAGGATGACCAGTAAAACAAGAATAACGAAGTATGAGACCTCAAAAATTAAAACATGTAACACTTTGTTCTTGAGAAAATAACTTGGAACCAAACCAGAACTAGACCAAGGTGAATTCAAAAACCTGGGCATGCTAATTCTCCTCCCCCTAATGCTTTCATCCCTTAAAAATCCATGCAAAGGTTTATCAAAAAACAAAAACAAATACACCTTTAATACCCACGTATATTCCCTTGAATACCAATTGAGATTAAGATAAAATAAAACCAATATGAATAAAAATTACAAGGCTTACTCATGACCTAATGTTGTCTCCCCCCATATTCCACCCACCCCAAAAAGATAGAACACATCTAATTGATTGATCAAATGAAAGGAACTCCCACAACCTATAATCCATCTTCTTAAACTGAAAAACCTCAGATATTATAATACAAAACTCATACTACTTTATTTAAACATGAAAACAAGATCAAACTACATCATGATGGAAACCCGTTGACATTAATTTCAAAAAAAACTATTGGGCGTGCTCCAATACCAACGATTAATCAAGAGAGGATATTGGGGACAGATAGATCTAAGAGAGACTTCCCTCATCGATGCCATTATCAGGAACAAAACTGAATTACTGTCCCATTAAGGCTTAAAAGGACACCCCACCATAATAAACAAAACAACACCCAATAAAAATGGAATACCAAATAAGGGGTTCCCAGAATGGACTCCCCACCATAAGGAATTGGCTGGCATCAATTCATTCCAACGAAATTTTAGTGATACCCATAGTGGGTCTCCATTCCATAAGGACCAACCAGCTTAACTGACTAGGTAAACCCAACCCCATCCAACTACTACCACAATGAGTTTGATGGAAAATACTATAAACATAATGGGAAACATAACATGATTCTTTAGTATCACAAGGTGGTACCATTCCTAGATGATCTCTAACAAAAAATGGGGAACTATTTAGGAAACTAGAATTATGGGGACAATTATATAGAGACTCAAATCTTGTGAGACACAATCACTAGGGTTTTAAGAAAACATAATTGTCACACCTCTTTATAACCAAGGATGAACTCTATCACCCACATGATTCAAAATAAGGAAATGAGGTCCTCACATATCCTTCCACCAATAATAACAATTCTGAACGAATCAAGAACATGGGGATTAAATGTTATTATTTCCACAAAGTGATATTAATCACTAAACCATGGTCCTTTACACCTATGGGGTTCCTAAAAAGGCACCGACTTCACTATAGGACCTATGGAAAGAGCTTTAATGATTGAATCACCTCATGCCCCACAATATGGTGTTAAGATCTCTAAACATAACTTCTCAGTTTGTTTCCACAAGTAATGACACCACATCCAAAATAGAACTATAAGATCACAACACACCCAAGACCCACTTTGAATCAACATGACACTTCACTGAAAAACGGCTAAAAAGATGCATGTGAATCATTCCATTCCACTTCAGGTGATAGAATCAGATGGAAGAATACACAATAGGAACATCCTTATAAAATAGAAGAATTCATAAATTCCCAAAAGAAAATACAACTATTTTAAAATAGATGTTATTATAAGATGAAACAACATCAAAATTGATATTTAATAGAGTACACAATGCTTCAATACATCACCGAACAAGAATTTTCAACCTATGAGGCCTTCTAAGAGGAGATACTTAAACCAGATCCTGAGCAACACACAATCTCTGCATGCAATTACAAAATCCTATCACAACCACATTTTCCACACTGGTGTTTGAGCATGATCCCTTGCTTCGAAGAAATTGAAAAAAGATCCTATGGAACTTTAAGATAGTGGTTAACACCATCATATTGAGACCGCTTTCCACTCACATCACTAGAATTACATTCACTACTTCCAAATAGAACAATTAGTGTTAGATTTTTTAAACTTTACCTTTTACAACCTTAAAAATTTAAAGAAACCAATAATTCTTTCTACTCCTCCCAAATCCTCTATCTTACTAAGAGAGGATATACATAACCAAAAAAAGGAGAAGTGGATTCAATCATCAAAATACATGAATAAGGTCTTTACATTGATAAAATTGAGGGTGTTTAAATGGTAGATCACTTGTGGACACACTTCAAATATGCATTGATTCTTTATGTGGGTGTACACTATCTAGCATAGAAACCGAGGGGCCAATCAAACTAGTCCATCTGACAAAACATACCACAAACAAGCAATGAACGAAAACACAAGAAACAACTCAAGATAATCCCAACCAATCAATAATAACACAGTAACCATTATTCAAAAACTAAATCACCTACAAAAACACAACTTGAAACACCAATCTATCCCATTCAAAAAACATTTCTATAGTTTTCAAAAATCACATTTAAATATAATTTCCAAAAACCAAATTTAATACGATTCATGCTTTCCATACTATTAATTTCAGTGAACCAGAAGTTTAGATTATGAAAATAAAATCCCTATAAAATCAATTCATTCACCCAAAACCATTAAATTAAAAACCACATTTCCAAATATTCCTTAGAAAAAGAAGAAAACCCATTTTCCAGTTTTTGGAAATCAATTCATTTCCACCTGGAATTAATGTTTAACTAATTTTTAAACAATGGTTTCAAAAATAATTTTTTATTTCAAAACCATAGGAGACACAAGAAAATTCTCAAAGGTAGAAAATAGTGTTGATGGGTGACTCTGGCACATGGTTGCTGGCCACACTCTTGTCAGACCACCATCACAAAGATTGTTCAAGGACCTTGTCCTTGCCTCCACATGGATTTCCTTTCCCTGTGAGATCATTGAAACTAATTTCAAACTATAATTTCATTTACCCAAATATCAACAAACCACAAGAAACAAATGACCCATAAAACTTGACTTCCCATGGCAACTTGAGTCCCCTCAGAAAGTGTGTTGTCTAGGCACCATACTCATAACCAGAATGTCATGTACCCAATATCCTAACTCCGATATACCTAGAATATTCTATAAAGTACATGAACCAAAAGAGTATAACCTACTCTAATACAATTTTTCATGAACCAAGATGTGTTTCCATCCGACCTAGTGCCCGAACGGATCTAGGGCATGCCCCGAAGGGTGTTCTTGATCCCTATGGGTTGGAAAAAAGTTTCTAGGTATTGATAACTTTCATTTAGAATGATATTACAAATTTATATATATATATAAACACCAAAATTGACAAAAAACCAAAACTAAAAAATAAAACCAAACGTGGCATAAAGAATTTCCAAATTTAATGTTTACAACTTTGAAAAAAAAGGAATAAAACCAAAGATAACTATAACTCCAATCCAAATAGAAATGCAATTAAAAGAGAAACATTTTCAAAAAACTATCACCATGATCCATAAGTGAGATCATTAGAAACCCAAAAAATTATCACAATACTTCAATCAATTACTTAAAAAAACAAAACAAGTCTACATACACCCAACAATGTGTGTAGGGTGTGAACCAATGACCAATAGGATTTTATCAAAGTAAAAATATTTGATGCCAAAGAATTTAAAATATAATCTAACATACCCATTTATGGGAAACATTTTTAAAAAAAATTGTAAGGAAACAATTTCTTGGAAAAACACGTTAAAAATAGAAACTTTCGAAGAAAACATTTTTAGAAGAACATAAATTAAAAAGGAAAATAGTTTTAATAAAAAAAACACACACATGCACACATGTGTTCCACTGAATTAAAATGGAAGGAACCATATCATATAAAGAAGAGCACCATGGTTAAATCCAAAGGGTATATCTATCATGAGTGTGACATTATACCCCCATATCTTGGTGTATGGTGGGTTATAAACCGAAATCACAACTTTCTCAAGCACGAGCCAGTAGGAGGGGACACTTCGATGACCTAATGGTCTCCCATAAGATTCACTATTTAGTTAGTGTTGTATGTTCTAATACTGCTAGAAAAAATCGGGATGAACCACTTCTATATCATCTAGTGTACTATAAATAGTAATACCTCCTAGATACACAAGATTACCTTGGGCTCATGTTAATGTTTACATGTCACAAAACAAAAAAATTTCACAACCATGACCAAGAATTATTAGGAAATCACGTTTTTTCCACAAAACAACCCATTTTTCATTTTACTAACAACAAAACCTATTTTTAGATACATTTACCAACAACTGGGTAATTTATAAATTCCCCTTTTAAAAAATTAGATGAATGGAATTTAAATAATAAAACGGAGCCATGGGACAAACCCCTTTTTGAAATATGACATCATCCAATTCAACATTAAAACATGATTTCCAATATTTAACAAATTACAAATTAATTAATGTTCACAATAATGAATCCATTATTCCAAAAAATCCCATTTTAATTGAAAAACATCACTCTAAATACATTATCACCTTAGGTACCTTGAGAAACTTATTTCACAGTTTCCATACTAGTAACCAAACCATTTAAAGAATTATCACAATGGAACGCACACAAAATATAACTATTTGACCTTCACAAATCCATTTTCACAACATAAATGGGCCAAATCATTTCTATCCCTATTTTAAACTATATAATTAATTTATAAAAAAAGAATAAATATGAGAATAAGATTATTAAATAAATATGAAAATGTTAATGTAAGAAACCACCTACCTTGAGTGAAGAAATATCCAGAAAAAGATTAAAAATCCTACCTGATCCAACATTATACCCTAGAACGGCATGATCTGACCAAGAAAAACAAGATCAAACCCTATTTAACAAAATAAAAACCTAAAATTAGCACCCTACTTGCTAGAGAAGATGAAGCCCAAATAATGAGGGGAGAAACCCTTTAAAATAAAAGAATCAATGAGAGAAGGAATGTACTTGAAGGATCATGGAGGTTTTACACCAAATATTTCAAAAACAATTGATCTCTAAGGGAGGGAAAATGAGTGGTAAAAGAACCTAGGGATGGGGTGTCTGAGGGAGGAGAGAAATGGGGTGTTTGGGGTTAAAAATCAAGAGAGGGAATAAGGGGAGAAATAATTTTAATGAGCTTGAAAGGCAGTACATTTAGTCTGTAAGATTTTTTAAACTATACGGAGAACATGAGAACACATCATCCAAAGAGGAAACCTACACCAATGTTTATCCAAATGTTGTGACATACTATTCAGAAGACGCCTATTCTCCTATAGCTATGTCTCTGACCTACTGCAAGATTACCTATACAGGGCGCACAATTATTACTTACCATGTGCCAACCATGTGCCATTGTATGTCAACAAATTTACACAATTTTTCTAATAAATTTAATGGGTAATTAATGGTTGTGTATTGTAATAGGAATAACCAAGTATAATACCACAAAAATTCAAACCAGTCACCCCAAGTTCTAGATAAAATAATTGGTAACCAAACTCGAACCAGAAAAAGGTGAATTCAAAAACCCTAGTGGGAAGAATTTGAACCCTTTAGACATATATTTTCTTATTCCTAATTTTGTATAAAAATTTTCAAAATATTTTAAAAAAATAGGCATAAATTAATTTACGATTAATCCCATAATTGGGTAGACAATGTTGGTTTTAAATTAAAAACAATCAAAAGTATACTATGTTTTAATATCCAATTTCAATGGGAAATTGATCTTAATGTCCAAAATTTTATTAATTTAAAAACATTATGTAATTATAAATTGAATAAAATTTAAAATATAGTTCCATATTATAAATAAATTAGATGAAAATGTAATTTTTAATTAAAATTCATTATTTTAAATTATTCATTAAAAAATTAAACCATATAGAAAATTATTAAAAAATTCTCCTTACTTAATTTTTATGTTTAAAATCTAAATATAATGTTTTCTTTTTTAAATATTAAGTCTATAAAATTTCCAAAATTTGTATTCTATATGGGTTCTCCATTAGAAGTTGGTAAAACTACATTTGTTAAAAATAATTTATTAAGCATAAAATTGAGTTTTTTCTTATTTTATGTCTATAAAATATATTTAATGAATATTATTTTTTTATTGAATATATAATATATATATATTACATAAATTTCAGTCACTAAATTTATTTATTTTAATTTATTAGTGTAAAACAACTATATGACCCTAAATATAATAATATTACCTTTTATATTCAATCCTCTTTCATATTCATTTATAATTAATTGGTAGCATTTGAATTCATATAATATATTTGTAAACCATATACTTTTATTAATTATTTAATACTATTCATAACCTCTAATTTAACATCTAGTTTATATCTTATTATGTTAAATAATCATATTTTAAAAAAATACTATTGTTCGGTAAACCTATATCTTGCATTCTATGGAAAACATTATGGAAAGTAATTTTTTCCTATAAAGAATGCTAACCTTGGTGTTCCTTGTAGAGAAACATAAGGTTTATGTTTCATGTAGTGAATTATTAACTAGGTGTTTCATATTAATAAAGACAAACATTGTTATTTCTTATAAAATAAACCACATTTACTGTTGAGTGTAATGCAATATATCAAAAAGGATAAATTAATTCAAAAGAAAATCATTCAAAAAAATTTCAGGGAGTTATAGTTAAGGTGGAATAACATGAACAACATTAATATATGGTAAATTCTAGTAATGAAATTAGATCATTAAAGGAGATGAAATAGAAAAATAAGTGACCCTTAAGGATAATAGTTCCTGATTGGTTTCAATAGTGACAAGAATAGGAAAATGTTTTTATATTTGGAATAAATTCCATACTATGATTAATCCACTCCTAGGGTATCACTCATCAATGCTTCTTAAAGCACCTACAATTGTTATCAAAGGAATAATTTATTTTCTATTGGATTTTATATATATACCTTGAATTGTTGTTTTACAAAGGAAATAAATCAGTAATAAATAACTATTTTTTAATGAAAACAATTTCTACAATTCGAATAACGTTTTCATTTCATACTTGTAAGAACAAGTGGGTGTTCCTCATAATTTTTTTTAATATGTAATTTTTTTCTTACACATACATCATAATATATTTGACACATATGAGTGTTATTTTTATGTTTATAACTTTTCTAAAATGACATTATATGTTAATTCAAAGAAGATGTGTTTAATAAAAATTCTATGAATATCTTTCAAAAATAAATGTGTTTTTTCTTAGAAGATTAACATGAAAAAACTAGAAACGAAATTAAAATTTCATTATATGAATAGGGAAAATTAAATACAATTACAGGGGAATTCAATATCATTGAACAATTTCAGTAAATATTTCGATTCATTAGATGGAAATCATAATTCTATAAAAATATATTTTACAGAATTCAGATACAGATTCTAATTTTCTATTCAATTTATTTTTTCAGAATTTATGAATAGGATAACATAAAATTAAATTTTCTAATATTGTTAATGAATATGTTAAAGGGATTCCAAATGTGGAAAATATCCAATTGATATAGGAAATGTATTGATAATTAGAGAATGATAATATGAATCTAATGGAAGAGAAATATTTTCATATGGTCTATATAAAATTGTTTGGAATATAAAAAAATATTTTGAAAATACTAAAAAAGGGATTGTAGAAGTAGCCATTATTGTAATATAGAATAATTTTTAACAAGGTATTGAACTAAAGGTTATGTCCTAAAATGCATATAAAATAAAATTTTATTTCAATGGAATGTGTATAAACATAAAATATTATTAAATATTAACAACCAATAAGGATGAGATATTTTCACACCTATAAAATATGGTGCTGGAAAAAAAAATTCTATAAGAAGAAATGATTTTCTATAATACTATTTCTCAAATGATCTTGGTAATTAAGGAGAAAATTGAAATAGTAGATAAAATTTAACATGAATTAGATGATGAGATATCTAGTTAAGAAACTCCAAATAATGATTTTGATAATCATCTTGAATGTAAATACAAAATGATCAGGAAATTAGAGGACTTTATTTCAACCAAGAAACATATTGATAAACCCAATGATAAGGGTAATTCTAAGTTCAAAGTGGATATAATTTACTTTTTATTACTCTTATCATGTGATTATTAACTACAAGTATGGTATTCTATCATAGAGGAGAAAAATTAGAATATTTTCATGTCCTAAATAGTGCATTCTATGGAAAAAATGGTATTCTAAATGGAGAGACCTATCATATATAATAGAAGAAGATAACTATGGAGATTCCAATGAAAATAAAATATATGATTGATACTATAAAATTGATATAAGAGTGTTTGACTGAGAATTAATTACAACTTAATGGGTCATTCCAAATGATATGGAAGCATTTATAATTTTTTTAATGCATGGTCCCATTTCAGGTTTTTGTTTCAATGCATTGAATACCTGACATAATATGAACCTGATTAAAAATATGAGATAACATGTCATCAAACATAGTATAAATTCCACAAATTGGATTTTATAAACTCATTTCAAACTAGACATGGAACAAGATAAAATTTAAGATGATACTCAATACATATTAATGGAACAACTCATAATGAAATTTTTTAGAAATATGTGCCTTGAAAAAAAATTAAAAACAATATGAATAATTATTATATGAAAAAAGTGATGTCAAGGTAATCTATAAATATAATTCTCTATAACAAATATCATGGTTGGATAAGAAATTTTTTTTGAAGAATGATAAGAGTTCATCTGTTTCTAAAAATGAAAAGAAAATTAGGACTCGAAATTCATAAGGCAAGGTGAGAGCTAAGAAGTCAAATAATATTTTCTAGTAAAAGGAGAATATAAGGGTAGTTCATAGAATTAATAATAAACCTAAAATGGGTTGAAAATTACATGGAGATGCAACTAACTAATACAGGAACAATTTTCATTTGGTTTGTAAATAAAACAATAATCCGAGATATGATGAGACGAGATTTTATTCCATTTAAATATAATTTAGCTCTATACATTTTCTCCATGAAAAATTAATAACTGAAAATGGTGGTTCATAATGACTCACCATTCAAGTAAAATTTATTATAATGGAAGTTATCCCTATCCCTATATTCATTAAATGCATCAATCCTATTTAGAAAGATGAAAGTATTTGGGATAGATGCAATAAATGTTGTAAGAATGCTTAAAATAACATGAAATTGAGCTAAAAAATATCTAGTGAAACTAAAAACTACATGAAATTGGTGTAGTTAGAGGTTATACTATCCAACAAATTGAATTATCCTTGAATAAGAGTACCATGGATGATTCTAAATATAAACTAAATCATCAATATGAATGTATTTTGGGAATAAATTTGGAAAAATAGGTTCAAAAACCATCATGAAAAACAAATGTTAGGAGGAGTAAGATGGATTTAAATAAATGATATCAGGATAATGAATTAGTGAATTTAGACTATTAATATATAGGATAGAATGTGAACATATGTAATCAACATGGATGAACATTAGTTTTATATATTTTTTGATAACTTTTAATCATTATTAATTGATTAGTTTTTTATGATACCAATTGCAGCCCCTTAAGGATATTTATTCAAAACAAGTGATAGCTCTGAGTAGAATAATATATCAATAATTAGTGTGAATATATGATTCTGTATTTTAGGGTATTTAATTAGAGGAATTAAATGGGTGTTAATATTTAGTAGTGAATGAATAGTCCAATAATTAATTGGAGATCAAGTGATATCATAAATTCAATCTTAACAGGCGGTGTTTATTTTTTTATCAAGTGGTACATTACCCACCCAATGTGAATTATTTTATATTTACTTATTGTTTTTGTGAATAAGTGATGAGAACCATTGTTTATTTTTTATTAGTAATATGGAATTATAATTCTAATGTAGTTTTAGTGGTAATTATGAGTAAACAAAATAAATATTTGGTGGTTAACATAGACTATTAGTCAAAAAACCACTAATTTTATCAATAAGATTATATTACATGTTAACACCCCAAATTACATGTGGTAAATTCATTAATTTAATGTATTTATGTTTATAGAGTTATTAATAAATATTTCTTGAAGACCTCATAGAATTGGACATTCCGGAAAAGATTTTTTTTCATATGTTATAATGAAATGGCTCAAAGAAGCGAATTACTGATAGGGAGAAATTTCATTCCCTTATAGAGTATTTCACTTGAAATTTATAACCCATATTTTGGAGAGATAATCCTCCTAAATTATACAATAGGATTTTGGAATGAAGTTTTATATTTAATTTTTAATAAGGGGAGAGATATTCCACCTATAATACATTCATATTATTCTTGAATATTATTTTAAATTATTATAAATTTGATGGAGTTATACTTGATGGGATATAGTAAAAAAATAAAATGAGGGAAACTGTAGAACCCAAATGTGTTTGAATTTAAATTTTTTACCCTATGTTTTGATTGTGTTTATTGAAAATATGAAATCAATGATTGTTATATACTTAATAATATGATACAATTAATGGATTTGATTTTGATTCTTGGATGATATTTATGGATTCATTAAATCCATTTTATTTTAAGTAAAAGGATAGTGAATTTTATGTAGAACCTATCTAGAATATAGAATCTAGGATGCAACACATTAGATTTCATCATTGATGTAGTTTTTTAGAGAGTTATCTCATGAACATTTGAATTATTTATGTCATATAATTATACCACACTTTAGTATTTTGTTTTGTTAAAATGATGTCTAAAATAAGATTAGTTACCTATGACATAAAATATTGGGCTACACCATAAGGATCATTATAAATTCACACTATAAAAAATCCATGTTTTTTATAGATCCTATCCAAGCGGATTCAATGATTTGATATGTAACTCGCCAAGCTTCCACGGTATGCTTCTCTTTGAATAATACAATTGTTTGCGCTATAAGCAAATTTGAGTTCTAACACACCATGACCAATCAAACTAGTTGTTATGAATAGTAATAACCACCTTTTGAAAATTCAAAAATTTTATTTTTCAAAATGGACTTCATTTTTGGATTTAGAATATCAAAATTAGCTTGGGGTGAATTTTGGGTATTTTTTCTAAAAACATTATGTTTTTGATGAATACATGAAAACGCTGCATTATTGTTTAAAACTAACTTTTTATTTTTGTAAATAGTTATTTTATTTAAATTTATTTTAGGTAAAATAGATAAGTACTAGCTATATATGTCCAATTTAATTCATTGGATTCATTTTATAATAATATTATATATATATAATTTTATTGAACTTTTTACCATCTTTTACCCACCTTCTTGGTGCATTTGAAAATTTGCATAAAACGTAATTTTACCGCTTCTATGAATTGAATTTAAAAAATATAAGATGCACTGTTTAAATTAGTAAGTAAAATTTGTGTCAATAAAATGAAAATAAGTTTTGGTGAATAATAACTTTTGACTTTTATTTATCAAGGTTAAAAGTAAATAGGGTAATTAATGGTAACAAGTGATATTATTATTACCCTAAAACATGTCCCAATTCTATTGGATAAATGTATTTTGACAATAATCAACCATAGGAATAAAATATGATCCTTTTGGACCACTTGGATTAGATTATGACATTTCTTATAATATTATTTAATGAAGAGTTAAAAGTGTTAAATTCAAAAATTTATAACAAAACCATTTTTAATATAGGGTTATACAAAAGATAAATTCATCTATAAAAATTAATTATAACTCTAAAAAGATTTCAAATATAATGGTATTTGTTTTATAATTGTTAGTCATTATATAATTAAATTTATTTATGACACAATGATGATGTTGTAATTACCTTATTATTGAAAGATTAAAATAATTAATATTATAAATATTAAAATTATTATAAATTGAGACTTTTGATGTATTTCACGTATTTTATAGGTTAATATGACATGTTAGGGTTGATTAATTTTTTTTAACTTGATATTGTTTTTATGACTTTCACTAAAACCAAATAATAAATTTTTTCAAAACTGACATAAATGAGTTTTTAAAACAAATACAACATTATTAATTGATATAATATTCCAAAAAATATAAGGTTCAACTAGAGGACTTATATAGTTTTAGATATATAAATAATTTACCACTTTGGGTTCACATGGCCTTTTATTGTATGTTTATTAACAATTTATTATAATAATACATGGGTACATGGTAAAAGTTAAAATATTTAACTAAGAGTTAAATCAAAATGATAAAGTTAATATGGTGACCTAAACCTATCTATAACCTATCGTTTGAGAGGTTTGCGACCCATACCCACCTTATAATAAAAATAAATCCTTTTATAGACATTATATAACAAATAGGATGGTATAATAAAATAATATTTCAAACTTTTCCAAAAGTGACCCTCACCTCTCTTATAAAAGGGCACTTCCCCTTCTCTTAATTTCACACCTCAAAGCCATTTGGCTCGACCAAAACCTACTAAAATATCCACCCAACTAACATAATTTCTTACTAGTGGACTTAATTTGAATATAATAATTCTTAAGGATACATATTTATCAAATCAAAACGAAGCACCCGATGAAGAGGTAACAATTTCATCATCTCTTTTAAAGTTCTTTTCTTCTTCCACTTCCTATTTATTTGTTTTTTTCATACAAAAATAATAACTTTAGTACCTTATATATTCTGAAATGTTTTTATAAATATGTTACAACCATTTTCATTGTTCTATCCATCCTATGAATTACAAATTCATCATACGTGCGTACATACGGCTTACCGTCTCCATGTCGTGGTGTAGTCTATTATTCAACAGTTAATTATTTTGATGGGCATAATAATTAGTATAAATGATGTAAATAATAAATATAACATGTTAATGAATATATATATATATATATATGATATACCATCAATTTATATACGATTTCACCATCAATTTAATGATATTGTCGCTTGTGCGTACGTACGAATTACCGTCTCCACGAACACGATGAGATTCATTACCCATCATAAACATTGAAGAATACATTTCATTTTATGAATAAAAATAATTTTTAAAAACTTAATATCATTCGGTATATAGATAAAATACATCTTATGCATAACAAACATGACTTATGTAACAAAACATATAAAGGAAAACGAATCAGTTAACACACAAAACAATGATACTAATAAAATATTATTAACAAAGCAATATTAGAAGATCATATATGATATCATATTTATGCATGTGGTTCTTTATAACAAAATAACAATAATTTAACTATTATACAGGAGTTTAACATACCCTCAACAATGGAAAATTACAAGGTAATGGTTAATTTCAAAATATCTTTATTATCTAAGGATGTTTATACGTAAGAATCTACTAGGACTTCTTTATCATCCACATCCCTGATACTAAAAAATGTATTCCAAAACATTTTTAATATTTCCTTAAATATTGGTTAAAGTCGTTTATAATATTTTTTTACTTTTTATAAATTTTTAATGGAATTTTTCCATCATTTTCCAAACAAGGTACTTTATAACATTATTTATAAATTAATGTAATAGTTTTTTTAACTTATACAATGGGTGCATATTTTTTCTACTCTTATAAAACCTTTGAAGCTTACCTTACAATATTATAATAATATTTTCAAAATAAATGTTTTCTTTTATAATTATGTGACATTATATTATTTCAAAATATAAAGAGATATTTCTCTCAAGTAGTTTTGATTTCCACTATGTCACCATCCTTTGATAGATTTTACACTTGTTTGAAGTTGATTTATTATGATAAAATCATCAAAATTGTATTGAAGGTTTTGTGATATGTTTGACTATGGATGTGTATTTTTATACAATTCATGGTATATGGTTAATGTATTAACATTTCGTATGCTATTTTTAATACAAATGTTTATATTATGTATCAACCTTTTCATATGAGGAATGCATTGGACATAGTAAGTGATAGGTGGATCCCACTATAGCTCCTCTGTGCATCAGTAGGTCTAATGAGACAAACTAGTGTCTTGGAATAAGACCATGAAAAAAATCATATTTGTAGTCTCGGAATGAGGCCTTGACTATGTGGTTTTGGTGTCCCACATTATGCATTCCGTCATTATGAAATTAGCTATTGATATTATATGTGATTATTAGACTATAAGAATATTCACGTGATTATGTAAATTCCATTATTTGACTTAACATTTCCATATTATGATGAACTTTATGTTTAAAATTCTTTTTTTAGTCCTATACATCTCAAAAATGTTTATGCTTATTTATGAACGTTTGTGCTATATTTGTATCCTTTCTAAGCATCTGAGCTCGACTATTTCTTATGATTATTTTTTTATATTTTGTGAAGAAGTATATTTTGACTGACCTATAGGGATAGTCTAATAGAGATGAATGTGTTCAAAGGATACATAATGTTGTTTTTTTCATTTCAATAATGTAATGTAAAACTTATGTATGTATCTAGTATATCCAAGGCTACTAAACTGATCATTCATTCCGGATTTGATCGCTTGTGATCATGAAAATATTATGTAATAATGCATCAAATCTAGAAAACCGGGGTCGAGACATTACAGTTGGTATCAGAGGAAGTTTAGTACAATCCTTGGAAACTAGATTGAAAAATATCTGATTAGAGAACATTACCCTAAGATAGACTTTGAGGATTAGTATAGATTAAATTCCAAGAATTTTTGTAATGTAAAGATTTTGTGAGTTTTTAAAGTAATACATACATGTGTGGATACGAGTAGGTAGAGGTGGCTCTGGAACAGATGTACCTAAGAAAGAAAACTCTGAAAAGGAGTTTCAGGCTTGACCCGGGGTATCCTAGTACATGAAAATGGGCCTTGCTGTACTCTTGGTTATGACACACACGGGGGATATGTTTAGGATAATTCACATTTTCATTACAAACAATTATACATTATTTATGAGTATATACCTCCTAAAATATTTTTTTATGATTATGGATTATATCCATAACTGTTCACTTTATGTTCAGTGTTTTATAAGATTAGAATTATGTACTGTGATTCATAAACTAATATTGTGTATGCCATTATTTAGAAATGAATCCTAGTGAAAGGAGTGGAAACTTTATCGACGAAGGTAATTCATGTTGGGATTTCCCTCTAACTCAAGATAATTATAGTGGAGATGGTGATGCAACTATTGCTGAACAACATATTACCATATTGGGACAACTCAATCATATTATGAATAATAACCTTACCCTTTTGGAGAACCCTAGTCCACAACACAGAGGATCAATATTAGACCGATTCATGTATAAACAACAAAAGAAATTCAATGTGACTACAAATAAATTTGTAGATGAGCAGTGAATAAGTTCCTTAGAGAAAATATTTTTTTCTTTGGGGAGTTGTGAATGGGGAAAAGTTTTCATGGATGTTTATCACATCACTGGAGATGCAGATCAATGGTGGTCATTAATTTAAAACCAAAAGGAGGATAATGAAGTATCAAATATGGAATGGAGGGAGTTTAAAGAGCCTTTCTTAGAGAAATAATTTTCTCATGACCATTCAGAAGATATAAAAAAATATTTTCAAATCTAAGGAAAAAGGAGGATGAGAATGTTGTAAGGTATGATGATAACTTTACATGGTTAGAAAGGCATCTAGAAGATTATATACGTAACCCTAGGAGTAAGATTGGTCAATTAATTGATGGGTTAGAACCATTTCTCCATAGAGCATTAGTCTCACAATCCATCTTAACATACAAATATATTGTCTCATGTGCTATCTAGACTGAAAAGGAATTCTCTAAGTCTTGTGACTTTAAATCAAAGAAATAGAAGAAGAGATCTATTGGACACTCTAGAAATGGAAATAAAGGGAATAAGGGAAAAGTTTAATTTCCATCCGATGGTAAATGTTTGAAGAAATACCCCGATACTTTCCTGAAGGGAATGAGAGTACATTACAGGTGTGGTGAAATAAGCCACTATGATTTTGATTGCAAGGGAAAGAAAAAGTCTGCCAATGTTGAATGCTAAAATTTTAGAGAAATGGGGAATTTTTCAAATGAATGTCCTAAGTACCAAGAAAACATACCATAGAAAAGGGCAAGGGAAAAAGGCCAAGCTTATGCGATCACTACTGCTGAGCTTGATTCTTCGAATAATGTGGTGGCAGGTAATTTATTGGTTTCCTCATGTTTATCCAATGCTTTATTTGATTATGGATCATCTCATTATTTCATATATTCCCAGTTTTCTATGAAAAATTGATATTTCCATTTTGATTCAACAAGGGAGTTGTCAGTCGAAAATCCTAAGGAATGTATCATTGCAAAAAAGTTATGTGAATAAGTTACCATTAAGGAATATAAATGTGATTTATCTACAGATCTCATCATCATACCCATGATTTAATTTGATATAATTCTCTATATAGATTGGATTTCAGACCATGATGCGAAAATTTATTGTAAGAAGAATGAGGATACAATTTTCTTTGATGATAAAGAATACCTTATCTTTATAGCCGAAACATCACCATTTTATTCTTATCTAGATCCACCCCTATAGCTCTACTAAATTCAATTATTGGGGAGTAAGAGAGTGAAATAACTATGGGTGAGGAATGTAATGTTAAAATAGAGGATGTACATATTTTTCAAGATTAGGTTGATGTGTTTCTAGAGGATTTACCTAGACATCATCTAGAATGATAAATTGAGTGTTCCATTGACTTGATTCTTGGTTCAAGTCCCATATCAATGACCCCTTATAGAATGGTCACTATTGAATTAGTGGAACTAAAGAAACAACTAGAGTAATCTTGTAATAAAGGATTTAATTTACATAGTGTTTCTTTATAGGGATCCCCTATCACTTTTGTTAAGAAGAAAGATGAATCTATGAGGTTTTGCATTGACTACAAGGAGATCAATGCTATAACAATAAAGAAAAAGAATCCCCTACCTCGCATTGCTAATTTATTTGACCAACTTCATGGATCTCAATATTTCTCAAATATTGAACTTTGATCTGGATATCATCAATTGTGTGTAAAGAAGGAAGACATTCTTAAGAAAATATTTCATACCATGTATAACCATTACAAGTTCACAAAAATGCCTTTTAGACGGACCAATTCACCCTCTATTTTTATGGATCTAATGTATAGAGTTTTCAAGGAATATCTTGATGACTTTGTAGTGGTATTTAATGATGAAATTTTTGTACACTAAAAACTCAATGAAGATCATGAAAATAACTAGTGCATTGTTCTAGAAATGAACTAAATAGGATGTTTAGCATGTGTGAATTCTGGATTCATGAGATTTGTTTTCATGACCATATTTTCTCTAAGGATATAATCTCTATTGATTCTTCTAAGACTAGATAAATATAATAATGACCAAAACCAATGAGTATAACTGAGGTACACAGTTTTATTTTGTTAGCAGGTTATTATTGGCATATCGTCCATGATTTTGCCCGATTGGCTAACCCATTAACCAAGATCACACTTAAATGGGTTATATATTCATTAAAAAAAGAGTGTGAAGAATGTTTTGAATAACTGAATAGAATATTAGTCAATTATCCTATATGGACTCTACCATTGGGGAATGATGGGTTTATTATTTATAGTGATGCTTCAAAGAATGGACAAGGTTGTGACCTTATGCAGAATGATAGTGTTATTACCTATTCATCGGGACAACTAAAAATTCATGGACAAGACTATCCTACTCATGATCTAGAGTTAGCTATAGTAATGTTTTCTTTGAGGATATGGAGACACTATATCGATGGTGAAAAATGTGAGATATAAACTGATCAAAAGAGTTTGAAGTATATTTTCTCACAAAAAGAAATTAACATGAGGAAAAGATGATTGCTTGAACTACTCAAAGATTATGATTGCACTATACACTACCAACCAGGGAAGAAAAATAAGGTGGAAAATGCTTAGAGTAGAAAGGATCATGGAGATTTGAAAAAGATAGAGTAGAAAGGGATCCTATGTTCATGGATATAGTAAAGATAGACATGGTAATAATCATGGAAGCTGAAAAATCAATACTTTTTCAAATGGTTGCCATTGTAAATTTTCTAGATAGGATAAAAAGTTCTCAGATTGATGATGATGTGTTTCAAAAGGAAATTAAATCCCTGAATGATGGGAGATTTATTGACTTCGAATATGAAGATGGAATTTTGAAATTTGGGAAGAGACTTTGTGTTCTTAATAAACAAGATCTAAAAAGGGAATTTTTATATGATTATATATCACGACCCGTCTACTAGGGCTTGTGCCATGACTACCCCATGCCCGCCTTACATAGGCTAGGGGCTAGTGACTAGAAATAGAAAGGTGTATCCCCATAATGGGAAGACATTTCCCTTAAACCAGTACAAAAACACAAATCCAAGAGCCCAACAAGAGGCAACCACGAAGTAAACGGCGGTAGTAAAAGTGTGCTAAATGTAAAGGGGCCGGAATACAAGACCAACTGAAAAGTACACGTACAACTAAAATGTATAAATACAAATGGAATGTTAAAAACATCTCCTCGATTATCCATCAAGGATCCTACATGAATGGTAGGTACAACTCACAAACAGTAGTCCCTGCGTCACGTCACGCCAAATGGTCCACCTCCGAGAACCATCCTATCCTGGCTCCCATAGCCTCAATCAAAATGTTACATCTTCTATACAAGACACAATAAGGTGTTGGTGTAGCCTGAGAATGGGTGAGTATAACGATACTTAGTAGGGACCCTGAGACCGATGAAGTTCTCCCAGTGTTCCACAAAGGAAAAAAGACAAAGCAAGACCTTAATCGCAAAACACGGGGTATTCATCAACTCTACTTAGGTATATTCCCATAAGTATACCTAAGTTATCAAAATATAATCATCTTAAAACCAAAAAATCTCCAAAGGGAGAGTAACACAAAGGTAACACCACCAAGGTAACACCATGAAGGTAAACAAACCACAAAGGTAACTTCACAATGTTAACACCATGAAGGTAAAAGTACCACACAGGTAATACCACAAAGGTAAAAGTAACATATAGGTAACACCACTAAGATAGAAGTACCACTTAGGTAATACCACAAATGTAGAAGTACCCCACAGGTAATACCACGAAAGTATAATTACCACACAAGTCATACCTCAACGGTATAGGTTCAACACCGGGAATACCACGAAGGTAGAAGTACCACACAGGTAACACCATGAAGGTAAAGTACCACCCAGGTAATACCATGAAAATAGAAGCACCACACACAAAATACCACGAATGTAGAAGTACCACATAGGTAATACAACAAAGGTAAAAGTACCAAACAGGTAAAAACTCAACTCACGCTAGGTATTAGTCAAGCATAGAGGTACATATGATCAGTCACAAATCTAGATTGTTTTTCCGTCAAGAGGAACTAATGCTGAGCATATGATCTCTGACCCACACTAGATCGATAGGCACTAACAACCACAATTATCCACACAGGATCCGACCCTCCCAGATTCGATAGGTACTAACCCCCGTAATGACCCACATAGGATCTGACCCACAAAGAATCAGTATGTGCTGACCCACACAGGATAGCTAAGTGCTGAACCACATAGGATCTAACCCACACATGATCAGTATGCGATGACCCACACTGGATCACTGAGTGCTGATCCACACAGGATCTGACCCATATAGAATCGGTGCTTACCCACATAGGACTGCACAGTACTAACCTCTATATGGCCTATCTCTAACCTCTATCTCACTTCCAGCCACTGGATCCCGCTCATAGTATGCATGATTCCAATAGAACAACACCTAGTGCCATCATTTGTACCCAAACCGCCACAAATCACCACGAAGAAGTATTACAAAGGACTTCTATGTCGTACGGGTTATATCAGAACATACAGAGCATCAAACGGACGCCTGGTCTATAAGTTACTGACATTTTAGCACTGAGGGCTCAGCTGGATTCAAGTACGATCCAACCCGGACAAAATCCAATTTTCTCCAATTCTCTCGTGGAGTATCTCAAAAGGACTGCCTTGTCCTAAGGGTTTCAGAACTGTAGACGGTTCTTCAAAGATACACATGGTCTGTTAGTTACACCCCTTTCTATGAAACGGGGGTGATCGCACCCCGGTCCAGCCTTACTTGGTCAGGCCCCCCAGAATATGACAAAGGGACCGCTTCCCAAAATGGATCCCAACGCCACTGACGGTGTCTCAAACGAACACCTAGTTTTTTAGTTACAAAAGTATCTTTATTCATGGACTGGTTAGGTCTAGGCCCAATCTAACTTGGTCAGGACAACCTGACGCAACGAGTCTCGGGGTCTACCTGACCCCACTTGGGTTCAATCTACTAAGGTTTGGCCCTGTTTACTAGGTTCAGCACATTGGGGTTGGCCCAGATCGGTTCGCTGGCTCAGGCCGCGGTTGGCCCAGCCCGTCAGGTGGGGCTCGACCCACCCGCATTGGCCAACTAGGCCATTGGTTTGTCCCGACCTACTGGGTGGGTCCGGTTCGCTGGGCGGGTCCATCCTGCTCGGCTGGCCCACATCCAGCCCAGTCCACCATAAGGATGACCGGTCTTCCCAGGTGGCCCTGCGGGTGCAGGGCCGTTTCGTCCAGCCAGTGGGGCACTACCCCACAACAATTACCAGTCCTCCATTTTTGCCTAACAGGGGGGGTCTACCAACCTGGTGCGATTCTAGGGCCTCTCCTTTCTTCACCTGTTGCTACTTCAAGCTGTAACATCCTCCAACAGATTGCGACGAAACAATGCTCCACCTTCCTCCATGGTCGACCGGTGTCGGCTGCTGCTGCCCGCCGCGACTACATGCTGTGACCCCCTTGCCTAGTGGTATGCGATGGCGCACCACCACCTCCCTTGCGGCTGACAGAGTTGGCTGCTGTGTCCACCAGTCGTGGATACAGCTACGACCTTCTTTGAAGGCAGGGCATGATGTGATGCCACTATCTCCTCCACGGCCTGTCGTTTCCATCCTCCACCATCACCTGCCATCCCAGTATTAATCCAACCCAAACATTCCTTGCAAAGGACATATCAACATCATCAAAAGGGCGGAAGGACCGGGACTTGTTCATTTATCCCACAACATCTGCATTAGCTTGATAACAAGAGGGTGGTAAATATATTTATCAACTATTGAAATTAAAGAAGAAATAAAACATACCTCATGTTCACTGGAGAGCATCTATATTCGAGGAAGATTCGACGTTCATCATCCCCACAAAAAGCGACCAACGATGCCTCTCAATCATCGTTCTTTGGTTCGAGGTTCCGTGTCGCTCGTCACCGCTCACTGGAACCAGATTTGTCCTCCAGGTGTTGGGCATCACAAAAATTTACCATAGATTTGACGCTTGGTGAATCCATTCCAATACCTCCCCAAAGCACCATATAAATAGGAGAGGGGGAGGATAAGTAACGATTGTGGAATTTATGGGGGTTCATTTAATAGGAACCTTCCAAAATTTTGACGACACTATTAATTAGGATTTGAAGGGTCAAGACATTTAATGGCTTGACAAATCGCTGGTCCCACAATACCCCTTGTCCATTGGAGGAAAAGAAAGAATTAAATAAAATAACAATGTTATTTTATTATTCTTTTAAAAAGTCCCAAAATCTAGCTTTTTCTCCAAAATCACTGTGGTATAGGTGAAGCCTAAGAGAATCCCGACACTGAGGTTTAAACGGTGCCCTAATATTTTTAATCCGAGCATCGGTTAAAATGTTAGAAAGTGCCACACACACGTTTACTGAACATACTTTAAAAAGATTCAATAAGTTATTAACGTTCACCCTCGACCCATGAATATTCAGTTTTGGCTTTGACTAAAAAGAAACTTATCTAACGAACTCCATGGTACTCCCAGATTTTCAATCTGAGTTACTATTTAGAAGTTGTTGATTTTAAAAACAAAATAACTGTTACTTTATTATTTTATTTACGACCAAAAACTAACTTCCACTATTGGCCTGCGTCAGCCAATGTTAGTATCTTCCAAAATAAATTATACCCCCATGATTTCAGCTATGGTTATATATTTTTAATCTGAGTCACCGTTTATGAGTTATAAGCATTGGAAAAATGAAATAACTTTATTTAATTATTTTATTAATGGTTATTCCATTTTTAGGTTTTCTCATAAGAGGACTGCGCCAACTAAACCTAAGTTTCCCCTAGGGTAAAACCGCCATCCGGAATACTATGGTGCCCTCAAATTTCTGATCTGAGAAACCATTAAAGTGTTAATCAATTTTTTTAGGAAAACTGCTTGTGTGTGATAATTAATGTCTAAAAAAATAATCAATGGATCATTCTGGGAACTTTGGGCCTTGTAATCACACGCCATCAGATTTCGTAATCTCAAAATAATTATACTAAATTAAAAAAATAGTATACAAAAAATATCTGACATTACATGCTCATAGTTCCAATTTCTCTATGCACCCTGGTAGCACTAAGATGCATGGAGATTTGAAAGAATATTTTTTTTGAGACAACATAAAGAGGGAGATTGTAGATTATGTGTCAAGATGTATGGATTTTCAATAGGTGAAGGTTATAAGACAACATCCGAGATGAGTCATGAAACCTTTTCCTATACCTGGGTAGAAATGGGATGATATTACGATGGAATTTTTTATGGGGAAAAAAAAGACTCTTAGAAGGAATGATGCAGTACTGGTCATTGTTGATTATATAACCAGGTCAACAAATTTTCTTACTATAAGTGAAGATTTTCCACTTGATCATTTAGAAATAATATTTATTAATGAAGTTGTAAAACTTCATGGAGTACCCCTATCAGTAGTTTCTGATCATGATCCCTATTTGACATCTTGATTCTGGAAATGTCATCATAAGGCCTTGGATAATAAACTTCGTTTAAGCACTGCGTACCATCATCAAACTGATGTACAATCAAGACAGACTATTCAAACCTTAGAAGACATGTTGAGATCTTACTCACATGACATTCAAGGTATGTGGGATCAGTATTTACCTATGGTAGAATTTTCCTATAACAATAGCTTCTATTCAAGTATTCAGATGGCCCCATATGAAGCGTTATAGGGAAAGGGATGTTTCCCACCAACTTGTGGGATGATGTTGGTGAAAGAAAATTCATAGGCCCATATCTTGTTGAGGGAACAATAGAAATTGTGAAGGTTATCCAAACCCACATCAAAGAAGATCAATGTAGGAAAAAGTGATATGCCGATAACCGAAGGAAGGATTTGGAATTTTGAGTTGGAGATTATATTTTTCTGAAGGTATCTCCATGGAAGGTTGTTATATGATTCAGTAAGAAGGGAAAATTAAGTCCTACGTACATCATACCATTCGAAATTCTATAATGAATAGGAGTTTTAGCTTATCGTTTGGAAACACCGCCAAGTTTCTTCAATGTTCATGATGTGTTCCAAATATCATTGTTGAGTAAATACATGCCTGACCCAATTCATGTACTTACCAATGAAGAAATGAAGTTAGAACCCAACCTTTCTTATTGCGAAGAGCCTATCATAATTCTTGATACCAGAAAGCAAGTGTTGAGAAACCAGACGACTTGTCTGGTAAAAGTTCTATACAGAAACCATAAGATGTGAGAGGCAATGTGGGAACCTGATGAACTTATGAAGAAGAACCACCCGAATCTTTTTATGGAGTAATATTCTAGAAATTTTGAGGAGGAAATTATTTGTAGGAAGGAATAATGTAACACACCAAGCTTCCACCGTACACATCTATTTGAATAATATAATAGTTTGATATGTACACAACTTCGAGTTCTAACACACCACTACCAATCAAACTAGCCATTATGAATAGTAATATTCACCATTTGAAATTTTATAATTTTTTTTTTCAAAACAAACATCATTTTGGGATTCAGAATATCAAAATTTTCTTAGGGTGAATTTTTGGTATTTTTCTAAAAACATTAAATTTTTGATACATAGTGAAAACACTGCATTATTGTCTAAAATAGAATTTTTATTTAAATAATTAGTTATTTTATATAAATTTATTTTAGGTAAAAATAGATACATAAAACCTATATATGTTCAATGTAATTCATTGGAGTCATTTTATAATAATATTAGATATATAAAAATTTACTGAATTTTTACCGTCTTTTACACATCTTCTAGGCGCATTTTCCAATTTGCATAAAAGGTAATTTTACCACTTCTGTGAATTTAATTTAAAAAATTTGAGAGGAAATATTTACATCAGTAAGTATAATATGGTTCAATAAAATGAAAATAAGTTTTGGAGAATAGAAACATTTGACATTTATTTACCACTGTTTAAAGTAGATAGGGTAAATAAAGGTAAAAATGATTTTATAATTACCTTAAAACATGTCCTATTTCTTTTGCATAAGTGTATTTCGACCAAAATCAATATTAAAAATAAAATATGATCCTTCTGGTCCACTTGTATTAGATTAGGACTTTTATTATTATTTTATTTAAAGAAGAGTTAAAAGTGATAAATTCAAAGTTTAATAACTAAACCATTTTTAATATAAGATTATAAATAAGATATATTAGACTATAATTATTCATTAAAACATCCAAAATATTTCCTATGTAATGGTTTTTTATTTATAAAATTTCTAGACTTTAAACAATTAAATTTATTTATGACACAATATTGATGTAGTAATTACCTTATTATTGAATGATCAAAATAATTGATATTATAAATATTAAAATAATTGTAAATTGAGACTTTTGATGTATTAAAAGGATTTTTTGAGTTAATAAGACATGTTATGGTTGGTTAAATAAATTTTTTTCAGTGTGACAAAATTTTTATGACTTTCACAAAAACAAAATACTAAATAGTGTCAAAATTGACGTAAATGAGTTTTTAAAACAAATACTATATTATTAATTGATATAATATTCCTAAAAATAAAATTTGTAGGAAAAGTACTTAAATAAGGTTAGATATATCAATAATTAACCATTAGTGGTTCTCTTGTCTTGTTATTGTATATTTATTAACCATTTGTTATAATAATAAATGAATACATTGTAAAAGTTAAACTATTTAACTAAGAGTTAAATCTAAAAGATATGGTTAATATGGTGACCTAAACCTATATATAAAATATTGGTTGAATGTTTTTCAACCCATATATACCTTATACTCTTAATAAATAATTTTGTAGCCATTATAAAACGAATATAATTATATAATAAAATAATATTTCAAGATTTTCCTAAAGTGACCCTCACATCTCTTATAAAAGGGAACATCCCATTATATTAATTTCACACCTCAAAAGCCATTTGGATCAGAAAAAACCTACTCATATGTCCTCCCTACTACCCTCAATCTATCCTAGTGGACTTAATTTGATCAGGATATATCCTAAGGATCCCTTTTTAACAAATCAAAAGGAATCACCCAAAGAAGATGTAATAATTTCATCACCTCTTTCAAAGTTCTTTTCTTATTCTACTTACTCTTTCTTTGTTGTTTCCATACCAAAATAATAAATACAACACATTATATTTAATTTTATGTTATTATAAATATTACAGAACCATTTTCATTATTCTATCAATCTTATGAATGACATAGTCACCATACGTGCGTACATATGGATTACCATCTCCACATCGTGGTGTAGTTTGTTATTCAACACATCATTATTTGGAAGGGTAAAATAATTAATATAACTAATGTAAATAATAAATATAACAAGATAGTGATTATATATATATGTGATATACCATCCAATTACATACTATTTAACCATCGATAGAATGATGTTGGCACTCGTTCTTACGTATGGATTACCGTCTCCATGAACGCGGTGAGATTCATTCCCCATCACAACCATTAAATTATAATTTTTATTTTATGATAAAAAATAATTTTTAAGAACTTAATATCATAATATATCTGAATAAAATACATCCTATCCATAATAAACATGACTTACATAACAAAACATATAACAAAAAATGAATATGTTAACAACCGAAAAAATGATACAACTAAAATATAATTTAAAAGCAATATTAGAAGATAATTTATGATATTATATTTATGTATGTGGTTATCATATAATTTTATAACAATTATTAAACTATTATACAGTAGATTAAAATACCCTCGACCACGGAAAAGTACAAGGAAAGGGTTAAATTTACAATTTCTTTATTATCTAAGGTTGTTTATTCATAAGAATCTACTTGGAATTATTTATCATCCACATCTGTGATACATAAAAATTCATTAAAAAACTAGTTTACTATTTCCTAGAATATGTTTTAAAGTCCATTATAATCTTGTTGGACATTTTTTTATTTTTTTGGAAGGAATCATTCCATCATTTTCCAAACAGGGTACTTTTTGACCTTTTTGAAAAATGAAGGTAGGAATGTTTTTTTAAATTATTCGGTGGGTGAAGATATTTTACGCCATTATAAAACCTTTGGAGAAACCATTAAAATATAATAATAATATTTTCCAAATAAAGGTTTTATTTTATAAATATGTGACTTTTAAATAATTTCAATATAAAAATAGATATTTTCTCTCAAATAGTTTTGATTTGATCTATGTCAACATATTTTGATGTATTTTACACTTATTTGAAGTTGATTTCTTATGATACAACATTCCGCATTGTATTGAATGTTTGATGATATGTTTGATTGTGGATGTTTATTTCTATACCATTTTGGGTTTACGGTTAAAGTATTAACTTTCTTATGCTAGTTTTAATACAATTGTTAATGTTAGGTTTCAACCTTTTCATATGAGGAATGAATTGGACTTATTAAGTGATAGGTGGAGCCCACGATAACTCCTTGATGCATCAATAGATCACATGAGACAAACTAGTGTCTTGCTCAAGGACATGACAAAATCTTATTTGTTGTCTTGGAATAAGTCCATGAATATGTGGTTATGATGTCTGGAATTATGCATTCCATCAATATGAAATTAGCTATTGATATTAAATTTGATTATTCGGCTAGTAGAATATCCATATGAATAAGTAAATGGAATTATTTGACTTATATTTTCTATATAATTATGAATTTTATGTTTAAAAGGGGTTTTTTAGTCTTATACGTTTCCTTAAATATTTATGCTTTTTTATAAGTGTTTCGCCTATATTTTTATCCTTACTGAGCATCTAAGATCACCCCTTTCTTATGTTTTATTTCTTCCCTATATGTGAAGAATTATATTATGATTGACCTACTAGGATAGTCTAAGGGATATGAATTTTTTTAGAGGAGACATATTTTTGATGTTTTTCATTTAAATAATGTAATGTAAAAAATTTGATTGTGTCTAGTACATCCTTGGATTCTAAACAGACTGGTCTTTCGGTATTTTATCCTTTTTGATCATTCCAATTTTATGTAATAATTAACCGACTCTAGGTATCTTTGGTCGGGGTGTTACATGATAGTATTTATTTATATATGCTTCTATGCCACCAATAATGTATTAAATAGGAGGAAATCCATTGATGGTTGTAATTTTGAAGAGATTTGTCCATAATCATGGGAGAGATATGAGGACGTTAAGGTTACTAAAATTTATATATTTTGAAATAAATATGACACACCTAATGCGCCTACATGTGTGAGTTAATTTTCATGGGCTGCAATTATAGTTGATTTATATTTCCAAAATTATACTATCTACTAGGGTGTATTATAGTGTTAGTACATGGTAGGTCCCATGAGGATTTATATTGGTTGGAAGGAACTAAGCCTTATAACCCTTTTGGTCAAATTCATCACAGTAATGTTGATTTTGGGAATATCATTAATGCTAATGGATTTACAGATTACAATCAAATATGAAAAAGGGTCTAGGATCAATTTTGGGTTTTGAAGAAATTATGATCTAAATTACAACATGGTATGATTCTATGGTAATGGCTGTGAAGAAAGGAAAGGTAACTAGTTTTCTATTGTCAAGACAACTAGATCTATCTAAGAGGCTAATATTTCATCATATAGAGAAAACTAAAATCAGGAAAAATTAATCCTAGAATCAAGAGCATAAATAAACACAAGCGATTGGTTATAGACTATTATACTCCAATAAGACCAGGGTTGTTCATTTGAACATACTATGGTCAAGGTCTCATAAAATAAATGTATTAACATTTTTTATTTTACATGACTACTATTCCTTATGATTACCCAATTTATAATTAAATATTAACCAACTTCAAAATGCCCTACTCTCTCTCCCTACCCTATGTGGTTTAACTACTCATGGTTGAATCAGTTAAATATATATAATGAACTACAAACATTGTTAACATAACAATTAATTTTCATATTAATCAATTTTAAATCATTTAATGGTCAAAATTAATCAATTATCTAACATGAAATAAAGAATAAGAAATATAATATGAAAATGAATAAAAATTTTAATGAATAAGTTAAATAATAACAAGAACAAGAAAATCATGGATTAATAAAATATGGTTGATAAAAATGAATAATCCATGTAGATTGGTAGTTTCTATGTAAAAATAATGAACAACATGTCTCAAATTGATCCACAAGGCTTGAATAATTGTAAAATAATAAAATTTCCTGAAAAATGGAGTGTATATAGAATAGGTATAAGAATTTTGAGAGAGAAGAGAAGAGAAAATGAGAGAAAACTAAAATTTATATCACTGTTATATTGATGATAATAATTTTTAAGGTAAATATTGGGATATTACATGATGTGTAATGGGTATTAACATTGTGTAATTTTAATCCAATTTTTCATCCACATATTTTAAAACCAATGAGCCTTGTTTGAATATACATTGATGAATTTTTTATTTGACTTCTTTTATGACATGTTTCATGGATTAATGATGTGTATCTTCCCTTGGTCTATATCTTCAATGTGGGAACTTAGTTTGAAGGTTACACAATTTTTATTCGAAAATCATGTCATGTAATTTCATCATCGCTGGAAATTATTCCATAACAAACATCATGAAATGATATGTGTAGTGGAAGGAGACTAAAAACAATTTAATGGAGTTTCATGATGTGTAGTTGGATGTTTTGGTTAGTTTCATTAGCTTTTGATTTGAATCCTAAAAAACCAAAATATTATAATAATCATAAAAAACCTTGTGCGTTATTGAGTAAAAACAAGGATAATACTTAATTAAATTATAGAAAAATGTATATAATATTTCATCTTATCAACAATATAAAATAAGTCTCTATGATAATTGTTTTTTATTTTTCTATCTTTATATTCCATAGTTTAAGGAGCTATTCCCCAATAAAGGTACAGAAGATAATGGGTATGCTGTAGAAGTAGAGAAAAGTTCTATAGTCACAGTGTTTTATTTGACAAGGAAATAAGATTATGCATGTTATAATTAATATTTTATATCTTTAAATCAAAATTAATAAATCTAAATAGACACTATATATTTGTGGTTCACCTAGAAAAATATCCGAGAGAATAAGATGGAAGATTAATCCAATCTGTTGGATTAAGTGATACAAACATATAAATGTTCATGTAGTAGTTCTAGGAGGAGATTTAGTGCATATTTAAATGTTTAATCCTATAGGGGGAAGATAATTTTAGTTTTAAATTTTTGATAGAGAGATCTTGGAACCTGTTTAGTAAATTTTCAATGAACATAACGAAGAGATCACAATAGTGTAGTGTAAATGGGGAATTTTATTTTAATTATTGAAATTGAATAAAGGTGGTTCTTTAAAGTCTCGTGGAATATATATTATAATCATGTTCATATTCATAGTAATCTATAAGTGAGTAAGTGGATATTAAAGGTGCCCATATTTGAAGCATAGTGAATCTATAAAAAACATGCAGTGTTGTTATTTTTTGATGTGTCAACTTATTATACCATCTTGTAGTAGTAAAAATAACATTGAATTTGTGTGTAAGAAGTGATCACAAGGTGATAGTGATTCATCCCAAATATTTTTAAGGGATGTGACATCGTGAATTAATGACCAAGATCAAACCCAATGAAGTGAGTTTTAGTGATTTGGTTTTTTGATAAGTTATTGGCTATAAGCTCCTTGGATTAGCCAATATCATTGATCAAAGTAGAAATCACTATGTCCCATAAAATTTATTGTTTATATTTTTATGATCATATAGTTTTTTAAGGTGGGATGAAGTTATATTTATTAATGTTTTGTAAATTATTTTCAAGTATTGAGATCAAAATAGCTGTAAAATTGGAATCATAATTGAACCTTAAGGTTAGAAGGAAAAAGATCGTCTATGGTGGTTCAAGGAAAGAAAAATGTTATTAAATAGGAATGAATTCCATTCTTATATTCACCCCACCATCTATCTATCTATAAAATAAGACCCTAGCTGGATCTACATGTGTCGGATCTCAAAATTAATGATATTTTAATGTTGCCAACGAATAGTTTGTTTGGATAATCTAAAAATTATAAGGATAAACATATATGATATATATAATTTTTTTTGGATAACATTACTATATGATTGATGTTTTCATAATGAGTTACTGTTGATAGACTATCATGATAATGGGGTTGAATTTTTTATAAATAAAATGGTGTTTTTGAGGTGTTCACGGTGGGGGTTGTGAGGTATGATTGTGTGATGTGAGACCATGGTAGAAGATTTATGATGGCATGGAATGAGATGAAATGTTGTGGAAATGGCTAATAAAATATATGAATTGGGATGAATATTAACATTTATTAACTATAAATTATTTATATGATAATGGATGGAAAGGATGAATGGATAAAAAATGCGGCTATTTCCGTATGAAAGGTTTTCCCACCCAAATTATTACTAATTGGAATAATGAAATTAATATTGATGGTAATTTTTAAATATGTAAATGGCAGATTATATGATCCAAAAGTGAGTCAATGGATTTTTTCTAGATGGTTTTGTTGAATTGTGGGGCTGGTTTATTTTATATAGGTGGCAGAAGTATTTTGTGGAAGTTGATGGATATGTAGGGGTTGTTATGTGATTTTGTATAGATAATTGTTATGAAAATTTAGGGCTGGGATTTCATGTGATTTTAATGTATAAATGTTTTATTTTCTAGTAAATTTATAGGCACCTCAACTTAGTTGGATAACCTTATTTGTTACCAAATGTTTTGTGTTATGGGTATCTTCCTCCAAAATCCATGTCGGAGAGGGAACACATGAATGACTACTCACTCTTACCCCCTCTACATTCAAAAAAGAATCAATTTTTATGGACAATGGTATATAATCATCGGTATTGACGTCAATAATTCATATTTATATTTATGTTTTAATTAAATCAGGATGATTTCCAATATAGTGGGTATCATGAATGATAAGAATATGGAACTAGGTTTATTTTCTTTATGATAAGAAAAGATGATGTACTATTGAGGTATAAATGTGAATTGTGTGACCTTGGATATGTAGTGATTGGAATTTTATGTTTTCATGTAACATGCTCATGTGTGTATATGATTATAGGGATATAGAATTGACGGTATTTATAATTAATTTTCCAAATGGAAATGAGAGAATCCAACAAGTGAATAAGTGTAGGAGGGTACCATACGTTCTAAAATATATGATATTTGTTTATTTTATAAGGATATGAAATTTGGTGATTGACCCTTATCCAAGTAAGTTTAGTTGACATAGTATGCATGCATGTTTGTTACAATATTTACAAATTGAGGAACCCATATAATTCATCCACTTTTTCGTGAGTGATATTGTGGTGTAAATTACTAGGATTGAATGTATGATCAACCCTAAATGTATAAATAAGTTTTATAACATTCCTATTGGGATTTTTGGAACAAAATTAAATTTATTAATTTTTTGTTAGGGGTTGTTGTTGATGATGCGACATTTGGAGTTTTAGTTTCTTAATATATATTGGAGACTTGTACCTATATGATATTTTAATATATTTTGTTTTTATGGGTTATTACCATTACTAATAGAATATATTTGAATGGAATATTCTTTCATTATACATTAAAAGGATTTCTGAGTGTAATAACTTCAATATTGGATATTTATACCCTCTATATTAGTCCCCAATCCATGACTATTGGATGTTGGATTTGGGGTTTACATTTATCGTAACTATATACACTAGTGGGGTTTCAAGATGTGGTAGTTTGTGAAATGATTGATTCATATTGGTGAAATTTTTTATATTCTTATGATGACATGAATCATTACCTTTCACAACTCTAGAAATAAATTTTATTTTTATAACCTCAATATTTCATGATTAACCAACATTTATTGCATTATCATTATCAAATAATGGACTGTCAACTATAATATAACTAATGAATTATTAGTATAAGGAGAAATTGATGGATTACCATTTTACAATTAATGTACAATGAAAAAAAATTTTAGGCAAAATAGTTCATTACTCTCCACCTATCATCACTTGAAAAATTGATCATGAAATACACTGGAAATAATTATATTTACTTTATAATGAGATGAATTCACCCCATTATTCCTATAGTAATCATCATCTTAATATATTGAGTTTTTAACGATGATAAATTTATTTCTCTATGTATAATATATATATATATATATTAATAATATACAACCATAAATTCTATATTGAGAAATATCCATATATTTTTTTCAAAGGGAGAATCCTTAAGGATAAACCATTAATTTTAGAAAAATAACCCTGATTTTGAGTAAAATATTATGAATTTATTTCAATCTATATCAATTTTGAATTTTATCCAAACATGGTCATGATCTCAAATAAATACTATAATTAATTCATGGTATAAATTATATATAATAATAAGAGAATGAATTATCAAAGAACTATTCCATATCAAGCGTTTTTCTCTCTACACCATCTACGTAACAAACATTTCATCATATCTTAGATTCTTAAAATCACTGAACTGAAATATTCACTCTATTATCCTAATATATGTTAGTCTATAATGGTTTATGTGATATTGAAAAAAATAATAAATCTTGAACATTTTATATTTCACTAATCACCAACTTAAATCTCCACCACAGTTTATTGTAACCCCAAATCCTTATAACTAAATTTTAAAGTACCATATTCTTGTCACTGAATTGTACTTTTTTTGTATTTACCAATTTTTTTAACAATTTTATACAATTCCAACTACTAGTTAGTAATTTATTTTATAATTAACCGAAGTGTTCTTCATTAAATATTATATTTTCGAAATACAGTATATGTTACTCAACTAAATTCATCTCATTTTATGGTCCCATCAAGTCACCTGGCTTGATCAGCCATTAAAAGAGTCAACTTCACCTATCCTAAATTATAATTTCAATTATATAAGAAACACTAGAATGACCTAAATGTATCTAAAACAAAGCTAGGTTTCATCATGTTGTTGTAATCCTTCTTGTGCGAATTAATTAACAACCAAATTCATATATTACCATTTTGAACATCCTCAAAATATTGATATTGACCATATTATCTGAGATAGAATGGGAGTCATCCTCACCTTATTAAGAAGATAATTCTTAAATAAAGACAATCTAATTCTAATTTTCAGAAATAATCAACTTCCTTTACTACCATCCACCTTATGGATCTCCTATTATTATTTAACCTTTGGCTTAGAATAAATAAATTAGAGATGTTACCTATATTTCAGTTGAACAATGATTCACATGGGAATTCTATCATGAATCCCATGTGAATCTCTACCAAATGTTTTTCATGATTTAACCTTGATAAATTAATTTCTATAAATTTGAAACATATATAATATTGGGGAAATGTTATTAAAAGTCATAACATTTAGAAAAACACAATTATTTCAACATGTTTCCACAAAATCTGGTTAATCTCTATTATTTTATGGGTTTTTAATATTTATCTAATCCTCTTTCTATCAACCTCATCAGGCTTTTATTAGATAATGAGCTTATGAATAATAATTCAAAAATCGAGTCTATAGAAAAATACATCAATAGTTCCACCGAGAATAATATTTCCACCGATTTCCTTGATCCGAGTGGCATTCCATTAATCACAAAAGATCCAATCATCCAATACATCTATTGTTGTGATATGATACCTAACTTTATCTTAATCAAAATTAACTTTAATCAAGATATATGTTGAATTTATTAAGTAATTATAATAAAACATTTTTTAAAATTAAAACCTGGATACTCTGTTAATAAGTGTAACATGCTAAGAATTTATGGTATGACTATTTTTAAACAAATTTAATCTCTATGATATATTATGTTGGAAAAATAAACAAGCTTAAACGAACCCCAAAATATCATTATATTAACAAGATCATAATAAAAAATCCATTAAATTGGATGAAATGAACAATATTAACCACATTATTAGATAAATAAATTTCTAAATCATTATTAATTTATTACATTATTCAATTTAAATAAAAACATAAATTTTATTAAATTTATTTTTTTCATTAAATATATGTTTTCTTCGAAATGTGATTTTTAAGTATTTGTAAAAAAATAAATATAAATATTTTTCCACAAATTTAGATAATTTATATGATAAAATTAAAATCATTTTTTGAATTTTTATATCCATATTTACATATTGTGAATTTTTGGTTAATTTATAAAATGTTTGATGTATTAGTGAAAATTGACAACTACTCATTTTAATAAAATGGTCATATTATTTTTTTAAAGTGTATTTGTGATTTTAAAATGATACAAAATATAATTTATTAATTTTAGTTATATATAATATAAATAATTACACTTGAAAAATATTTATAATAGATTTTTTATAATTCTAATTTCGCTCTCAAAATCACATTTTTTTCAAAAAACAGATTTATTGCCTTTGGATAGATTAATTTTAAATTTAATTACAGAAAATTCACTATTCATGTTTTTTAAGAATAAATAAATTAACTAGAAATAGGATTTCATGATTATTTTCTAATTCCATTTTACATTATAGGAAAAAAAACGTAACTATTGTAAAAGGAAAGAGTTGATGAAATATCTGTTAAAGAATGTACTGGGTTAATGTAGATAGGTAAAAGATAAAAATAACTAAAAATTAAAAAAATTAATAGATATATTAGGTATTTATAAAACCTAAATAAATTTTAAAATATTAATTATAAATAAAATTATCTTAAATTAGTACAACCAAAATATGGTTGGATTTAATTATAAAAGAATAATTATTTAATCATTTAAAACAACCCCTCCTAAAGTATAAATACCACACCTCACCACCCCTTTCATATAAAATTTATTGAATATATTAAAATATATAATTAAAAATCTATCACCCACTCTCCCCAAGTCCATGTGCTACTGGTGTCACCTAAAGACCAATTCCACACTCCTTAATTGGTCCTTTTTGAAAGTGATATTTAAGAGGTAAAATTCTCAAACAACTTCCCTTAATTTATTTTCATTCTATAGATTATATTCATATAATTCATTCATAAATTCATAGTAAATACCTTATAATTTGTATAATGGAATTTTATATTTTCCATGGGATATATTATAATCATTCATTTTCTTACCCTATCTTATTTAAATAAACGAATCCATTTTCCAAATTATTATGGTTAACCGTCTTTATAAATGATAATATTATTCACTTACGATTACAACCTTTTTGGTTAGTCAATAAAGTATTATTATTATTAAATATAATTTTAATATGTTCATTAAAACCTATTTCATATTATATTACTGATATATACACATAATTTTATATAAAATTATACAATTTGGTTATGTAGAGAAAAAACCGCCAAAAAAATAAAAAATTATGGTTAATTTTTATTTTCAAATGAATTATCCTAATGTAAGAAATAAAAATTATATACATGTCCATTTATAATAATTTAAGTGAATTAATACCATATCATATTACTTATAGAGTTTTATTTCTTTTTTACAAGAACATCCTTAATTACACACTACTGAACCGAGCATGAATCCGTGAAATAAGTTCTCTCGAAACAATAAAAATAATGAAATATTATAAATGAATGTGTTTAAATATGTTATAAAATAATCATATAAGGTATTATAAATGTTAATATAGTTAATTAATGATTAAATAACATTACATAAACCATTATATAATATCTTAAAGTTCGTAAAGCTAATGTGATGTGTGATGTACGGGTTTCATGACTAACATTTACTTCTGTGAGATATATGACTTTTTGACCACTTATTTCTTTTTTTGTGACGTGTATACTACCCTTTGATATATCATAACATGAATCTTATTAAATTCATGGTAATTAATTTATAATTTGATCACTATTACTTTTATGGTCATTAAGATTCGACAAATTACAAACTATAGGGACTTGTTTACTACACTTCAATTCATTGGGTTAAATTTAAACTTAATATATTATTAAATGTTAGAAATATTTGTGTGTCGACTTATTATTATCTTACGATTTATTTCCACTTATTTTATTTGTATATATATGTTACACAAAATCAATAGATTTTATTAATTCCCACTTGAATGATATGATATTTATATGAGACTTTCTTTTAAAAAATATATTCTAAATGATTCCCTTAAAAGTAATCATTTTTCCCTCTACATGTTTTCTAAAATTTATTCCAAAAATAATTTTACTATTCTATTTTTAATTTTTAATGTCAATTTTATTCATCTTTATATTTTTACAAAAATTCTTTGAAATTATTCATTTTGACAATTTCAATATGAAGTTCATTTTGATTTTTTTGATGGAAATAAAAATGGATTGTTTCTTAAATTATACATAATAAGCATATTTTATAGTATTAATGACTCTATAATTATTTTATGATTCAATTAAAATATTAAAAGGTTTTTTTCAAAGAAATTTATTTCATTTATAATTGTGTGGTTCTTTAAAAATAAATTATTAAAAAATGGAAATTAATTTTTTTAAAATAATTATTTCAAGTGATATTTCAAAATTAATTTTTGGTTTAACATAAAATTATTTTTTTCAAATTACGAATTAATAGGTATATAACCCAATAATACCTTTATTATTATTTCTTTGGATGGTTTATTATTATAATGGAATAATGTTTTTGAATCCCTTTTCTTTTAATAGAGTTATTTTTTGGGGAAAAGATTATGAAACTCACTTCATTACATGTAATCTGATATGATAAATGAATAATGTTTGCCTTGAAAAAATAGGTATGGTTCTCATTATATGATTGTGATTAAATTATAACCAATTATAGTGGTCGGGTTATAACCATATATGGTGGTTATGTTATAACCAATTACAGGTGGGACCTATATCTCAATCTAATGAATTGGGTAATGATTTATATCTCATGAGATAGACAAGAATGAAAAGAGAAGTTAACTTGGGTCAGTAAAATATGGCTTAAATTTGATGTGATCATGGTTTAGTAAGAAATGACTGAAATGGGTTGTGAACATGGATCAATAAGGCATTTTTTTCCATCATGGTGTTCTTGGGATTGAACCATGACTACTATGATGGTTTATAGAGTGACCCCATTCCACTATGAGGAATCAAATTAATTTATTAATGGCAGTGTGTCCCTCCTAGGCGGTGTATCCACACATAGTGTTCCCTTATTTTTTTACGATCCTGGACCTATAAGGGAATTATATTATATTTTTATATTTATAAAAATTACATGTCTTATGATAATGTTATTATCTGATTAATCATGGAATTTTATGATTCATGTATTCAAAACCTAAATGACTTATTCCACGGATCAATAATATAAACATTGATATATAGGGTATAATTTTCAAAGGAAATATTCATGTTTTTATTCCATTATGATTATATTATATTTTTACATCTTTCTTATTTACCATAACTGAGAAATTATCCTGACTATTTTATTATTTTTATTTTCCTTAGGCTTTGAAAAAAGTTATTACGTATGATATGTCAAAAGGGGTCTAGATATTAATTAATAAATTTTATATGATGTATATATTTTTTGAACTTATTTTTTTAACACTCTATCATCCCAAAGACAATAAACCAATAAGTTTATAGTAGGGATTTTTTATTTTATGAATATTAAACTATTTAGATGAAATATATATGCATGAAAATAATGTGTTGTTATATGTGGTATTTGAAAAAGGTTTAGTTATCCTTTTGAAACTAGGATGATAAAACCTTTAAAAACAACTAATGGAATTTCTAGGTATATGTTACAATCTTATAATTTTGGTACTAATCATGAATAATAAGGATTAATCATTTGGGTCATAGATTAAAATATTATTAGAAATTTATATTTATTTCAAACATGGATTACTTTTTCTCACACTATTATTTTTTGGTTTTAGAATATTGATAGAAGCAGTATGATTTATGTTAATGGTGAATGTGATGGATAATGGAACGATCTTACTCATGAAAATCACAATTAAATTGGATTCTAAAGGGGAAACTGTTTTATTATGCATAACCAGTAATCTCAAAATATGATCATTAAACTCAACATTAGTGAGTTTCATAACCCATCTTATTAGATAAAGATAGAGATTCATAGTGAATAAAGAAGAAAAAATCCTCAGGTAAATATTATGGGAAGAGTTATCAAGGTGAATGATTCAATGGAACTATAATTTGATTTGGGTGTGGAAAATAAATACAAAAAGTATGTAATTTCATAGGATGTGTGATACGACCAGTTAATACAATGGATGAGAATAAAAACTTTTGTAAGAAAAAAATGACAGTTAAATATTATAAACATTGAATTTATGAGAATTATAGAAATTGATATACTAATGGGAATGATACTAAAGTGAATTAGAATGGTTGTGTGAGTAGCCATTATATTTCTGAGGATAAAGAGACTAGAAATGATATATTAGATGAAATAAGTGTTATAAAATAAAATAATTAATCTTTATTAATGGTTTTAGAAGGAAGTTGAATGATTCTGTGTTTATGTATTGGAATTCATGAATAATGTTGTAGATGTTCATTTTTGGTATTACCGAATAACTAATAATCTAATGATTTTCCTCTGCATCATTTCCATAAGTATTTTCAAGTATAAGTTAAATGGTACCAGTGACTTTGAAATGTGATTGAGGTGGTGTCATGACCCGTCCGCGGGACCAGTGTCGTGACTACCCCAAGCCCGCATTCCATAGGCCATGGATTGGCGACTAGCACCAAAGGTATAAATCCCGAAAAAAGGGAATACATTGCCTTTAATAAGTAAAAAAATACAACAAAGTACACAACTGGAAGTAAACACTATGTAAATAATATATACAAAATAAAGTGCTTAAAGGAAAGGGGAAGGAAATACAATCCCAACAGTAAAGTACAGTACAACTGAAAAGCTAGTACAACTACAGTAAAGAAAAACAACAACAACTGAGTCATCCTCTGGGAATTCCACCTGAAGGGTGGATACAGATGGCCTCCTCAGTAACCCAGGTCTGTCCGTCCACTCCGTGTACATCTCGCTAAGTGGTCCACCTCTGGGCACTATCCGGTCCTGGCTCGCTCTCTACCTATGTCAATGCTGTCTGTCCTCTGCATCCAACACAACGAGGTGCGGGCATAGCCCGTGCATGGGTGAGTATAACGATACTCAGTAGAGACTCCAAGACCCTCGAAGGTCTCCCAGAATCGATGAAGGATAAAACACAAAAGGAAAGATAAATTCACAAAGTATCAACCAAATCTACTTAGTTATATGCCCATACATATACCTATGTTATGAATCTCAGTTTGACTCCAACTCTCGATCCCACGAACAACCCAGTCCACACATGAATTAAAGTAAATCACATCAATGATAATGATTTAAATTCAAGACTGAGCTCAAACAGGTATACATCTCTTGAATAGAGATAGAGATGATAAGATGTAGTCACTGAATTATCTAAACTGTCAGAACCACACAGGATACTAGAACAGTAGTCGTCGCTACCAAACCCACGTAGGGTCCTAGTACAGTAGTCGTCACTGCCGAACCCACATAGGATCCGAGTACAGTAGGCGTCGCTGCCGAACCCACGAAGGATCCATGTATAGAATTCATCACTGCTGAACCCATGTAGGACCCACGTACAGTAGTCTTCGCTACCGAACCCACGAAGGATCCAAGCACCATTGTCGTCCCTACCGAACCCACTTACGATCCAATTATAGTAGTCATTGCTGCCGAACCCATGTATGATCCATGTACAATAGTCTTCGTAGTCGCAGCGAGCTCTAGGTATCCCGCACAAAGCATGTTCGATTATGGGAGGGTCTGCTCCTCGAGCCAAGAGTCGATACACCAACTATCATGAAGTCCTGAATTGATGTATCACGTAGTTCCGTCTCATTAATAGAAACCCACCGCGATAGATGACGCATCAATCAGATGCCCGGTTTGAGAGTTATTGGCTTTTCTGTTCTAGGGGCCTGGTTGGAATTATGATGTTTCCAAACCCGGCCATTTACCAATGTTGTCCAAAACAAACTTAGAGTATCTCAAAAGGACCGTCTCGTCACAATGATCCCAGTGCCGTAGATGGTACATCAATCAGATGCGCGATCTAGATGTTATTCACGTTTAAGCGAAACTTGCCCGGCCCGTCAAGCCCAAGGGGCTGGCAGGTCAGCCCGACCCGATTTGGCGGGTCCGAACTGGTGGGGCGTGGCCTAGCCCGGCGGCTGTAGCCCAGATCACGCGAACGGCCCAGCCCGCGTGATGGCGGCGCGGCCCGCGCGGCAGGCCGCGGCTCGGCCAGCTGGCCGAGCGGAGCGGGGGGGGGGGGGGGGGTGGTAATGGTGGCACTGAGCGGTGCCGCCTCTCCTGCCCGGCCGGCCGAAGACGTCCAGTTTTCTTCGGCGGGAGCAGCCCACACGGTGGGCCACTGTCCTCCAACGTGGTACCTTTGGGTGCCGCAACTTCCTTCAACCCAGCCGGCAGGCGACCGGCCGGTTCGCTCGCCAAATCGGTCCGCCCAGCGCGAGTTGTGGTTGCTCCATAGCACGGTTCTAGAAGGCGCAATGGTCTTCTGCCCCACATGTCGTAGCTGGCTGGTTCATCCAGCAAGCGACACATGGATGCGAGCCGCTCCTCCGTGCGGCAACTGTGGGCGCTGCGGTTCACCACCCCGGCCGGCTATGGCCAACCGGTTGGGTTTGTCCCAATGGCCCGTGGAAATGGGTTGTGGTTTCCACCATGCGGCCGGTGCGCGGTCACCGCTTCCGGTCACCGTCTCCTTCGGTCACTGCCACCTCCGGTCTCCACCGCCTCCAGTCGTCGTTGCCAAAATTAATGACAAAAAAATGTAGGGTCATCGGGCTGTGTTCATTCATCCAGCACCCTCTGCATTAGGTGGTATCAGATGGCCAAACACAATCCAATGAATTCATCAAGAACAAGATATAATTTTATTGACTTAAAATTATACAAAAACCCCCTACCTCGTTTGTCTTTCGTACATGATGTCTCGGGGTGGCGGCGTCAATTTGTTGACATCATGGAAGAATAATATGAGGTTGGCGTGTCGTCGGCGTTCCTTACAGGTGGATCATTCTCTTTTGTATTGGACGATGCTCGAAGGTGAATTTCTTCGTTCTTCGGTGGTTCTTCGTTGGAAGAATGAATCTCTCCTCTCTCGAGCCTTTCAAAATAATTATGCCAACCCCAAAAGAAAATAGAGGTGATCTCTATTAATCCATTTGCACAACAAAACATGGTTGTGTTTAATTAAATGAGCATACTAATTTAATTAAATCCTAGGATTGGTTTATATCCAAATCTTAGAGGAGGTGGAGAGTCCCAATTAATGAGGGGGGGGGGTTTCAAATTAATTAAGGGCTGTTAATGGGGAGTTTTAAGGGAGTTGAGGGGTGGTGAATAGTTTGAGTTCTTGAGGGCCCCACCACATATTATCCTCTTATGAGAGGTTATGTGGGGGTGGGCCCTACCACCAACCTCCCTTTGGAGATAAAAACTACCAACTAAATAAAGTTGTGTATCACATCAATTTTATTTAATTTACTATGAAACCCCAAAATTAACTCCCACTGTGTATAAAATGAAACTGCGGTAAGTGTCCTCTTAATAGAAAACTGGAGCTGTGGTTTCATCAGTGTCCATGGATTTAAATTCCGAGCACCAATTCAAAATAAAGAAAATCTCGCTCGTACGTCTACTTAACGTACCTGAATAAAACTTCAGAAAATTATTTCGGGCACACCGGGCCTTAGAATCAAGCGCCGTCATAAACTGTGTACTCTTAAAATTCCTAATCATTTAAGAAAAATTTTTCATTGAAATTTAAGGGTCTTTACATTACCCCCACCTCAGGGATTTATGCCCCCGTAATGCTACAACACACACAAGGGAAACAAATGAGGGTATTGAGAACGCATCTGAGCCTCTCGCTCTTATGGGCTCTCCTGGTGGTTCCCCCGCTGCCAGCTAACGCACAACAGATGTAACGAATGTCCTCGTAGGACCCGCTCTTGTCAATACTCGATCTCCACCAGGACCTCTATGAATGTCGCCCCGTCATTGATGTCTAACTCCCCATGGTCGATGATGTGGGATGGGTCATGCACGTATCTCCTCAGCTGAGATACATGGAAGACGTCATGCACTAGGTGAAACTGAGGTGGAAGGGCCAGGCTGTAAACCACCTCGCCTACCCAGTTGAGGACTTGGAATAATCCGATAAATCGCAGAGATAACTTGCCGCCTCAGCCAAATATCCGTAGACCTCATCGAGGTGAGACCCGTAAGAAGACGTAGTCTCCATCCTCGAACTCCAGTGGTCTCCGTCTTCTATCCGCATAGGACTTATGTCTGCTCTATGTAGTCTTCATCTACTCCTGGATGATCTGCACATTCTACGTCATAGCCTGAACCATTTCTGGTCCAACAAGTGTTTACTCCCCTAGGTCAGTCCAGCACAAAGGTGATCTGCAAGGTCGGACGTATAGTTCCTTGTATGGGGCCATCCAAATGGTGTAGTGGTAACTATTGTAGTATGAAAACTCCACCAAGGGTAAGTTATCCTCCCAGCTGCGACCAAAGTTGAGGGCACTTGCACAGAGCATGTCCTTGAGAGTCTGAATGGTCCTCTCAGTCTGACCATCCATCTATGGATGGAAGGCAGTGCTCAAGAGACGCTGTGAGCTAAAAGCCTCATGTAACCCCTTCCATAGCCGGGATGTGAAACAAACATCTCGATCAGAGACAATAGTCGATATCACACGATGAAGCCGTACGATCTCCTAAACGTAGAGACGTCCCATGCTCTCTATTGATCCCTGCTATTTGATTGGTAGAAAGTGGGCCAACATGCTGAGTCGGTCTACAATCACCCAGATATAGTCATGCCCTCTGGATGTACGTGGAATCCCCATCACAAAATCCCTTGATATTCCATCCCACTTCCACTCTGGGACTTGTAAGGGCTATACCAAGCCTACTGGTACCTGATGCTCCGCCTTCACTTGCTGACAAGTGAGGCACTGAGAGACAAACTCTGATACTGCTTTATTCATACATGGCCACCAGTGCTTTCGTCTGAGGTCCTATTACATATTTTCCACTCTTGAATGTACCCCTAGAGGAGAAGTGTGAATATCCTACAACACATCATCCTGTAGTACAATTGGTACCATGGTACGTCCGCTGAAGAGGATGGCATGGTTTCTACCTTCAGAAAACCCATCAGGTGCCTGCCCTGAGGATATCTGGGCATGTCACGTCTCACAGTCAACGTCCCCTCGTAGTGCATCCCTGACTCGGTGAAGAAGTGGATGAGTGACTGTGAGAGACTAAAAAAAGGATGCTCCATCACTATCGACAAAGGATATCTGCAATGCGGATAGTTGCTCTATCACCTCTCCTAGTAGCTGAATGCCCGATCTCTTGTTGAGAGAAACTGTTACAACTTTCCCCTTCCTAGGATTATAGACTATCTCAATGTCATAGTCCTAGAGGAACTCGAGCCATCACCACTGTCTCATGTTCAGGTCCTTCTGTGAGAATATGTACCAAAGACTCTGGTGGTTATAGTAGACTGCAAAACGATCACCCATAAGATAGTGCAACAACATCTTCAAGGCGAAGACCACTACTGCTAACTCCAGGTCATGGGTTGCGTAGTTCTTCTCATGCTGTCTCAAATGTCGTGAACCAAAGGTGATCACTGCTCTCTCCTGCATCAGGACACACCCGTGTCCGGTCCCTGATTCGTCTTAGTAAAATATGTACCCAAGGCCCTACTCTGGCAGCATCAAGATGCTCGTACTGGTCAATATTTTCCTCATATTGTGAAGGCTCTGCTGGTATCTCTTTGACCACATGAAGTGATTCCCCTTCTTCATCAATGCTGAATGCGGTGTTTCAACTCTGGAGAAGTCTGGCACAAATCTCCGACAGTACCCAGCCAGTCCCAAGAAACTCTGCACCTCTATCACACTCCTGGGTGGCTCCCAAGCAAGTACTGCCTCGATCTTCACTGGATCCACTGCAACTCTAGCCTCTGAGATGACGTGTCCCTGAAAGTGAAACTCTCAAATACAGAACTGGAACTTCGAGAGCTTACCTTAAATATGGTGCTCTAAGAATGTATCCAATACCACCCGCAAATGGTATGCGTGCTCCTCCTCAGCAGTCGAGTAAATCAGTATGTTTTTGATGAAGACTACGACAAAACGATCAAGGTAAGGCTGGATGATACTATTCCTGAGACTCATGAACACTTCTGGTGCATTTGTTGTGCCGAAGGGAATAACCAAGAACTCATAGAGGCCATACCAACACCTAACGGCCATCTTCTGCACATCCTCGTCTCGAACTATGAGTTGGTGATAGTCTGATCTGAGGCCTATCTTCGAGAACTATCGTTCTCCCTTTATCTGATCGAAGAGGTCATCTATCCTTGGGAGTGGGTACTTTTTCTTCACGGTCACCTAATTCAGGCAATAGTAGTCGACACACAGCCGAAAGCTCCCATATTCCTTCTCGGCGAACAAAATCGGAGATGCCTATGGTGAAACATTTGGTCGGATAAATCCATTCCTCTACAAGTCCTCTAGTTGTTCCCATAGTTCATGAAACTCAGTGGGAGCCATCCGATATCCTGGAGTAGATATCGGTGTTGTCCCGGGGTACAGGTCAATGTAGAAGTCTACCTCTCTATGAGGAGGTAGTCCTGGAATGTCGTCAGAAAAAAAATCCACATATTGATCCACCACAATATGAAAACTCAGACTACGCACATCAATGACTCCGGGGATGAGACTAGCCAACTGAGGTGTGACCGGCTTCCCCCTCCTCTGTGTAAGTCCATCCTGCGCTGCTAAGGCTCCCTTCTTGCTTGTGAAGGTGAAATTGGTCCCATCTCTGTGGATACACCACACCTTGCGCCTAATACAGTCAATCTGATCATGAACTGTGGATAACCAGTCAATACCCAAGATGATTTCGTAACGCCTCAACGTTGCTACAAGAATATCCCAGCTGAATCTATCGCCTCCTAGAGTAATCTCACACTGCCGGAACCTATTCGTAATCGTCGATTCTGCTCCCGTAGGAGTCTCTAGCCATAAGGATTGATCCAACATCTCCGTCGGAATCTCCGAACTCCCAACAAGGGCAGCAGAAATAAAATAATGACTCCCACCTGTGTCTATATGTACTACAGCAAGGGTGGAGTAGACATATATAGAACCTCGAATCATCTCAGGTGTGCCATGGTGGTAGGCCTTGACTGCCTAGAGCTGACCCTGCCTCTGTCCTCTAGATCTATGTGGTCAGGGTGGACCTCCTAGTGGTGGTGGTGGTAGTGCCTCGAAACGTCATCCACCACCCACTTCTCGGCCAGCTCCTCTGCCACGTCCGACTGCTCCTGAAGGACCACCACTGTCAAACCTCTGCCTCTTCTTGGGAGGTCCCTCTACTATCTGCTACTCGTTCGCATGGGGGGACGGGCAGTATCGAGCCATGGGACCCTGCCCGCCGCAAGAATAACACTATCTACCCCTTGTATGGTCGACTATGTATCGTGTGCCCCGCACAACCGAACCTATATCCTGAGGTTGCCCACCTGATGGCCTGGTCCGCTTGGGCCTCTGCATAAACTGCCTACTGATGGCTGCAGAAGACTCTGATACATGTCTTCCTGCGCAAGGTCTCACCACTGGTGACTGCTCATCGAGAAAAATCTCCACTAGAAGGGCTCGCTCCACAACCGTTGCCTGCGTCGGGATGCTGAGGGGAATCATCTAAGCCCTGATCTCGTGCCTGAGTCCCTGCTCGAAGGTCGGGGACCTGAAGAATGGGTCATGTACCATATCCTTGGAGTAGCGCGAGATGTCGGTGAACCTCACTAAGTACTGAGATACTATCATGCTGCCCTAATGTAGATGATGTAACTCTTGAATCTGCACCGCACGAAGGGTGGCTAGAAAAAACTCCGAGCGGAAGAGACTCTCGAAGTCTGTCTAAAGTAATGATGCATTGTCATTAACCTAGAGCATCAGGCTCCACCAACTACCTACTTCTGCATGCAGGAGACTCACGGTAAGGATCACCATAGGGTCGGCTGGTGTCCCTACCAATCTGAAAACTCTCACGACAGCCTCCAGAAAATCCTCAGCTACCTGTGGGTCCGTCTCTCCCCAGAACCTGGGCGGCCTCTGTCACTGGAACTCATTCAATGCACTCAAGAGGCGTGCAATCTCTACTAATAGGGCTGGTGATATCAGTGGTCTCGTAGGTAGAGGTGCCACTAGTACCTCCGCTGTGATGGGGCCATGCACCGAGGCCTCATCACTCGGTTGTCTACCGTCTCGTATGTTACTCAGAACCCTGGCTGGCTACCTTCATGGGGCCATACTAAAAATAAACATGTGCGGCATGGTTAAAATAGTATACTGAGCTGACACAAAGTAATCATGAAGAAATCTTTTTTTAAAGGAAACACACACGCAATCAGTGTTTTTGTGCTCTGAGTCGGAAATCAGAGGTCAGGGTCCTAGTGTATGGATATTTCGGCCGCTGCACCAACACTGGACTCCCAAGACTGAAAGCCATACTCAATACTCTTAACACTATTGCTTCACAGAAAATAACGATCAGAGTCCTGAGTTCTACGGTAGAACCGACACCTTTGATACCAATTTGTCACGACCCATCCTTGGGACCAGTGTCGTGACTACCCCAATCCCACCTTCCATAGGCCAGGGGCTGGCGACTAGCACCGAAGTTGTAAATCCTGATAAAAGGGAAGTCATTTACTTTAATAAGTAAACAAATACACCAGAGTAATCAACTGGAAGTAAACACTAATTAAATACTATATACAAAATAAAGTGCTGAAAGTAAAGGGGCCAGAAATACAAGCCCAACAGTGAAGTATAGTACAACTGAAAAGCTAGTACAACTGCATTAAAGTAAAACAGCAACAAATAAGTCGTCCTCCAGGAATCCCACCTAAAGGGTGGGTTCGAATGGCCTCCTCAGCACCCCAGGTCCATCCGTCCGCTCCATGTACGTCTCGCCATGTGGTCCACCTATCAGTACCGTCCGGTCCTAGTTCCCTCTTGACCTCCGTCAATGCTGTCTGTCGTCGGCATCCAAGACAACGAGGTGCAGGCATAGCCCGTGCATGGGTGTGTATAATGATACTCATTAGGGACCCCGAGCCCCCAGAAGGTCTTCCAGAATCCACAAAGGATAAACCCAAAAAGGAAGGTTACAATCACAAAGTATCAACCAACCTTACTTAGGTATATGCCGATATATATACCTATGTTATCTATCTCAGTTCGGCTCCAACTCTCGAGCCCAAGCAAAACCCAATCTACACATGAAGTAAAGTCAACAACATCCATGATAATGATTAAAAGTCAAGACTCTACTCACACAGGTATAAATCTATTGTGTAGCGATAGATATGGTCAGATGTAGTCAATGAATCATCTAAACTGTCGGACCCACATAAGATACTAGAACAGTAGTCATCGCTGCCGAACCCACATAAGATCCTAGTACAGTAGTCGTCGCTACCAAACTAACATAGGATCCCAGTATAGTAGTTTTCGCTGCTGAACCCACGAAGGATCCAAGTACAGTAGTCATCACTGCTAATCCAACAAAGGATCCAAGTATAGTAGTCGTCGCATCCGAACCCACGTAGGATCCAAGTATAGTAGTCATTGCTGCCGAACCCAAGAGAGATCCAAGTACAGTAGTAGTCACTGCTGAACCCACGTAGGATCCAATTATAGTAGTCGTTTTTTCTGATCCCACATAGGATCGAAGTACCGTAGTCGTCGCAGTCGCAGCCAGCTCTAGGGTTCTCGCACACAACACGCTCGATTCCGAGAGGGTCCGCTCCTCGAGCCAAGAGTAGATACATAAACAGTCATGAAGTCCTGATTTGATGTATCTCATAGTTCCATATCATCAAATTAAACCCAACACGATAGATGGCGCGTCAATCGGATGCCTGGTCTGAGAGTTAGTGGCTTTTCCATTCCAGAGGCCATGTTGGAATTGTGCTTGTTCCAAACCAGGACATTTTCCAAATTTTTTCAAAACACACCTAGATTATCTATAAAAGACTTTCTCGTCACGAGGATCATAGTGTCATAGACGTCGCATCAATCAGATGCACGGTCTAGAAGTTATTGGCGTTTAAGAGAAACGGGCCCGGCCCGTCAAGCCCAGGGGGCTGGCGGGTCGGCCCGACTAGGTTTGGCGGGTACGACCTGATGGGGGTTGGCCCGACCCGGTTTGGAGTGTCTGACTTTGATGGGGGTCAGCCTGACCTAGTGGGACGTGGCCCATCATGGCAGCTGTGGCCCAACACGCACGAATGGCCCGACCCTCTCAAACGGCTCGGCCCGCGCGAGGGCGGCCCAACCTGAGCGATGGCGGCCCGACCCGCGTGGTAGGCAATCCGGCCTGCACGGTAGGCCATGACTCAGCTCGTGCATCAGGCCGTGACTTAGCTAGATGGATGAGTAGGGCAGGGGGGATTTCATGTAACAGCGGCGTTGAGTGGCATTGTCTCTCTTTCCAGGCCGGCCGAAGCCGACCAGTTTTCTTCAGCGAGTGCGGCCCGCACAACGGCCCACTATCCTCCCACAGGGCACCTTCAGGTGCTGCATTTTCCTTCAACCTGGACAGTAGGCGGCCGACCGGTTTGTCCGCCGAAGCAGCTCGCCCAGCACGGGCCGAGGTCCCTCCGCAGCGTGGCGCAATGAGGCACTGTGATCATCTGCCTGACTGGCCGTAGAAGGTCGATTCATCCAGCAAGCGGCCCGCAGATGCGAGCTACACCTCTTCTGCACAGCACCTAAAGGTGCCACGGTTCACCAACCCGGCCGGCTATGGCCGGCCGGTTTGGTTCATCCGGGCAGCCCGCGGAAATGGGCCACAGTTTCCTTGACGCGGCTAGTGCGCGATCGCCGCTTCCGGTCGCCGTCACCTCCGGTTGCCACCACCTCCGGTCGCCGCTGCCTCTGTCTGCCGTTGCCAAAAATAATCATGAACCAACGGAGGGTCTTTAGGCCGTGTACGTTCAGCCCGCACCCTTTCCGTTATGCGGTATCAAATGGCCAAAGATAATCCAAAGCATTCATCAGGAACGAGATATAATTTTATTCACATAAAATTATACAAAAACCCCCTACATCGTTTGTCATTCATAGACAATTTCACGGGGTGGCGGTGTGAATTTATTGATGTCGGGGAAGATGAAGCCGAGGATGGCGCGTCATCGACGTTCCATGCGGGCAGCTTCTTCTCTTTTGGCTTGGCCAAAGATCGAAGGAGATGTTCGTCATTCTTCGGTGGTTCTTCGTTGGAAGAATGAACCTCTCATCTCTCCAGCCTTTCCAAAGGATTATGCCAACCCCAAAAGAAAATAGAGGTGATCTCTATTAATCCTTATTCACAACAACACATGGTTTTGTTTAATTAAATGAGGTTACTCATTTAATTAATTCTTAGTATTGGTTCAAATTCAAATCGTAGAGGAGGTGGAGTGTCCCAATTAATGAGGTGAGGTGTCAAATTAATTAAGGGGTGTTAATGGGGAGTTTTATGGGAGTTGAGGGGTGGTGAAAAGTTGGAGTTCATGTGGGCCCCACCACTAACCTCCCATTTGGAGATAAAAACTACCAACTAAATAAAATTGTGTCTCACATTAATTTTTTTAATTTACTATGAAACCCAAATATTAACTTCCTCTCTGTATAAAACGCAACTACGATAAAGGTCCTCTTAAGTGAAAACTGGCACTGATGTTTTATCGGTGTCCACTAATTTCAATTCTGAGCACTAGTTCAAAAGATAGAAAATCCTGCTCGTACGTCTACTGAAGGTACCCGAAAATAATTTCAGAAAATTTTTCCGGGAACACCGGTCCTCAGAATCAGGCACCGTCCGAAAATGCGGACTCGAAAAATTCCAAAGAATTTAAGAAAAAAATTTCCTTGAAATTTCAGGGTCTTTACAGGTGGTAAGGTGATATGTTTAGGTAACACTTTATTTAGGGAAAGAGAATTATTAATTAGCACTTTATGTTTGGATTCTAATGATATAAATAGATGTTTTATTGTGATTATGTAAATTATATAGTATGGATGACCTTGTAAATGATTTATAATTTTTTGAAAAGTTGGATTATCGATTTACATTATAGAATTTTTTGATTTATTATATAAGGAAGGACTTATTTTTTGAATGAATAAATTTTTTCGATATTTTATATAGATAATTAAATTTATTACCAAGTATTAAGAGAATACATGATAATAATATTCAGATGTTTTTTGGGTAAAAATTAAGAAATACATCAAGTTTTTTGGGGGATAAATGATATATTTATTTTGAAAATATACTATCTTTATTTTAAATGTTTTGGAATTAAATCATTTGGAAGTTTAATAATGTTATCAATTTAAGTACTTTTTTATGTTTAATTTTTAATTCTTTTATATATTAATGTATAACATAACATAATAATTATTTATTCATATTAGTTAACATGTTCTTGATTTTTTTATGATGATAATTTGATACATAAGAATTATGTTTTCATCCCATTATGGATCTTATGACTGTCTAGTTCATCAAGAATTAAAATTTCTACTTATTTTTATAGAATAAGTGATGATGGAAAAATTTATTATAGTACAACCAAAGACTTATAATTTACTTATGAAATTAAATCAAGTAAGTTTATCTTGAAAAATGATTTTGAAATAAAATTATATCATATTATTATCATTTATGAAGAAATGAGTGAACTCTATCAGATCAAATTGTTGTATGGTAATAGTATTTAACCATATAATGATCATGTTATCAAAAATTACCCATTATAACATTATAGTTATAATTATCTTCTATGACAATATTTTCACTTCCCACTAATGTTCCCCAAATTAGAATCCTGGTTTTGTGGGGACCTTCACCTTTTTTTACTTTACCTCTTTTTTGTGGATGATTTATTTACCCTTTTTAAACTATTTATTTCAATAAAAGGAATTATCAATTATCCCACAATGAGATTGAAATTTTAATTTCAAATTCAAAAGATATTTTTTTGAAGTTCATTATTGTATCAGGATGGTAACATACCAATTTCCTCTTCCACCGAATCACCCTAATGTTTGTGATGTGTTCCTTGTATCTCTCCTAAGGAAGTGCATATATACTACTTTATAAGTAATTTACCTAGAGTTTATACTGATAGATAAATTTCATTACTATGAGGAACAACTAGTATAGATAATGTATGTTAGAGGTAAAGATCTATGTTATAATACCTCTCTCTAGATAAATTTTTTATAGCAAAACCACAAATTTGATGAAGCTGTATCTGAAAATAAATATTTGATAAGGAATATATATCCTCATATATTTATATCATAGTGATGATTTTTGAGGTAGAAAATTATTTTAGTGGGTAATGGTGTAGCATATCATGATTCAATGGGATTTCACTTTTTAAATTAATTTATTCTCTTTGATAGATTACATTGAACGGAACTGTTAGATAAAATGAAATCCAAAATATTTTTCTTTTAAGACAACCATTATAACCTACCCATTGATTTTTCAGGAAGGAATATTATTAACCCCATTATGAAATATATTCTTTTCCAACTCATTACTAATGTATTAATTTATTCTTATTAAGTAAACACGTATTTTTTTATTAGAGGCAATTTGTTCTTCAAATATTTATTTCCTTAAATAAGTTAATTACATTCAATTATATGATAATATAAATATAAAAACCTTTTGAAACTTTTAGAAAATAAATATGATAAAATTAATTTCATTTTTAATTTATCAAATCAAATTTAACTTTTACGTAATATTCTATTAAAATTATTTTAAATGATTTATTTTCAATTGATATGTGAAAAAATTGAATTTTATAAAAAAATAATTTTATTCATATTTAAAAGTCACTTTATAAATTTAAATTGTTCCAAAATTATCTTATGAAATATTTAGTTATATATAATGTAATTAATTACGTTTATATTATCTATTTACCTTATTTTGGTATAAGTACATTTTTGGGATTAGAAACACATTTTTCCAAAAAAATGATTTTCGTTGCATTTTGAATGTTTAATTTTAAATGACTTATTCAGAAATTTTATGTGTTGAATTTATAAATTTTGTTTTCAAAATTTCAATAAGTATGCCTGAATTAGGTTATATGGTCATTTATATTTTAATTATAAAAAATAATGTGATAAAAAAAAATTTACCACAATTTAAGGAAAATATTATAGTGGGTTAAAGTTAAAAGGAAAAGGCTTAAAATACCAACAAAACACAATTTTTAATGAGTGTTTTAGGAAATTATAAACCTTAAAAGACCATTAAAATAGTTAATATTAGTAATTTTTTGGAATTAATGCCACAAAAATGTGAGTTTCTTTAAATATAAAATAATCATTATTTAATCACTTAAATCTAACTCTACTCAGGTATAAATATCGCACATCACGATACCAATTCACATAAAAAGCCTTGAAGATCTAAAAATATCTTCAAAAACCTTTCTAAAACCCCATATTCTTCTATCTTCTTGTGAATACTAATTATGAGCTCCCTAATCTGTCCCCTCATGGGGTGATATTCAAGAGGTAACTCTCTGAGTCAACTTCTTTTAATTTGTTTTCTTTTTCAAACATCCCTTCAACTCCTTCATCCATAAAACCATATTAAATCCAATATCATGTATATAATATTCTATTATATTTATAATATAATATATCATATTCATCCCTTTTCTTATATCCTCTTATTCAATGAAATGAAACCATTGTACAATTTTTGCATTCTAACCGTCTCTGTGAATAATTATTTCATTCATTTTACATTACCACTATCAAGGATTGTCATAATTGTATAATTATGGTCAAATATGATTTTAACAGGTATATAATAACCTATTTCTTGTTATATAACTAATATATACACATAATATTAAATAAAATGAAACTAGTTCATGATGTTCAGAAGAAACCACCTAAATAAATTAACATTTATCATTAAAGTTTTTTCAAAATTAGTCATCCTCATGTAAGAAAGAAAAATGATATATGGGTTAATTTAGACCTATGGAATAGAATTAATACCATTTTATTTAACAAAGAAATTTTTATTTTCATTTGATAAGAGCACACATAATTATACACAGGTGAATAAACCATGAAACCATGCACTAAATGCTCCCAGAACATTGATCATAATGAAACATTATTAATGAAAAGGTTGTAAGATATTATAAAAGAATCATATAAAGTATTATAAATATTATTATAGTTCTATACTTTTTTAATAACATTCTATATACCATTATATATAAATATAATTTATGAAGAACAAAAGGGAATTGTAATTTAGGGGTTTATCAACTTACTTTTCCTTATGTGAAATATATTCCTCATTCACCACATATTTATTTTTTTAAATTTATATACATATATATATATATATATAATATATCATATTTGGATTATTATTTAACGAATGTTATAAATTTTTTTATATTTTAATTATTACTTTTACGGTCCACATGATTCAAAAGATCAAAAAGTTTAAGGGATTTCTTAACTCAATTTACATTCATTAGGTTAAATATCTACCTCCTTGATTATCAAATTTTAACATTATGTGTGCAATGTAATTTTAATTTATTATATTATATGCAAAAAAATTATATGGAATTATATATGATTAAAATAATTTAATTATTTTATTAATGCTTTTTTTAATTATTATATATTTATGTGGTATTTTCTTTTAAAAAATTTCTTTTTAATATTTCACTTATAAATCACATTTTATTCCATGGTTTTCTAATCTAAAATTGTTTCCAAAAACGATTTTTTTGTTCTATTATGAATTTTTAAATTAATCTTTCTTCGTGTTTAATTTTTTACAAAATGTTTTGAAAATATTTATCTTCATATTATAATAGAGTTTCTATGTGACTTTTCAGACAATAATACATAAATATTTTTTTAAATTATAGGGAATGAGAGGTTTTTACTATCATCACGAGACAGTAATACTTTTATTTTTTGCGTTAAATGATTATAATGTTATTTTTAATGAAATATTTTTCTTTTTATAATTTCTTGACTCTCTAAAAATAAATGATTTTAAAATGTAAATGTTAATTTCTTTTTCAGTATTTACTTCACGTGATTTGTGTCCAAAAAATATTCCGTCAAAGATAAAAATATTTTTAACCTATTATTTATTAGAGATATGATCCATGAAGTCCATCCATATTATTTCTTTGTATGATTTATGTTTTTGATGTTTATGAATCTTCTTTCTCTTAGATGAGTTATTTTATGATGAAATGTTTATAAAACTCATTTCGTTACATGGGTTCTGACATGATCAATGACTTATGACATTGTGGAACACTTATATATGGTTTTCATTAGGTGATGGTTACTATGTTATAACCATTGATGGATTTTATGTTATTCTTATAGATTATGGTTACAATATAACCACTGATGGCTAAAACCTATATCTCCTTCCAAGTAGTGGGTAATAATTTACCTCTCGTGGTATAGATATGACTAAAATATTAAACGAATGTGGTTCAATATGACAGGAATGATACATGATATAAAATCTGTTTAGTAAGACATGATTAAAATGGGAAATGAACACTGTTCAATATTGGACTTTTCCCTCCATGATGTTTTTCAGAGTGAGTTTTCACTACAATGATGGTTTTGGGAGTGAACCCATTACACGATGAGGAAAGGGCTTCCACTGGGGATGGTGGTGTGTATCACCTAGGATCTGTAACCACCCATAGATTTCCATTATGTGTTAGACAATTAACCTTGACTACTAAGGGAATGATTTTATTTACATAGTTGTGTGTAAAAATTACATGTCTTATTCCAATGTTAACCTTTCCCGGTTCATGTTATTTTAGGATTTACACCTCATGAAATTCTATTATTTATTACATAAATCCCCATTATTATCTTGGATATATTGTGTATAATTTTCAAATTTTATATTCATGTTCTTATTCACCTATTCTCATATTATATTTTTATACACCCCTTGTAATCCCTTAATGATCATATTTTATCACCCATTTCTCATGATTCTTTTCATAAGGATCTTAAGAACGATATTAAGTATGATATGCCAAAAAAGGGTTCTAGATATGATCGAATTAGTGGGAAATTATGTAGAGGCTTTATTAACCAGTTGAATATGTTCCCACATTTCTAAATACACAAAACCCATATGATTATTGGATTTTTTTATTATAATAATTCGTCTATTTAGATGTAATATATATTCATGAAATGAATGGTTCCTTATAATAACCATGAATATCATCTTAATCACCACATTTATTTAGATGATGGAATCCATAAAACATAGAAAATCCCATTAAATAATGAATATGTATCACTAAACAACCAATAATCATAAAAAAGATCCAGTTGATGAAGAACCTAAGAATAAAAAAATAAATGAAACAAAATTAATCTATAAAAATTGTTGAAAAATAAGACCCAAAATATATAATGAAAATACGGAAAATTTTAAAATTCTAGGGATTTATATGGTTCATATGAATTTGGTCCTACTACAAGGAAATAAAACCACCCCTCTCTCATTTATAATTATAATTAATAAATTATAGTATTAAATAGAAAACAAGAAATATAATGCACTAAAAATAGGCAAAATCAAGGCGAACAATCCTATAAGAAAAACAATCCAGATTGAAATCCCTTCACCAAGGCTGAATATCACATACTAAAACTCAAGATTATCTATTTATAGTCACCTATGTGATCCTTAGGGATCTTAATCCTTGATGTATCCATTGAATAATGTTTCTTAGGATTAGGTATGAGTGGATTAATAAATAGAGACAATGACATGTTATTCCTTCTCTGAACCATTGCATTCTCTATCTAGATTTATCTCAGTAGTTGATTCATTATCAAATTCAGTATAAAATAAATAAACCCCCTTGAATATATAAATATTAAGGAATAACCATTTATAATAGATTCTTGTAAATTTTAATATACATTAGTCATGTGGAAGAAATAAGTACATTAAAACCAAATAGACGCTGGTATATCTTCATAAAAAGATGATGTGTCATGGTATGATACTTGAACCCCCTAAAAAAATAGTTCAGTATCCATGAAAGGGTAAACATCCCGAGACACAACTACCCCATTGAAGGACAATTTAGATGAAAACTAGAAAAGGGTCCTCACTAGCTTGGGAAAAGGAAATATAACAACCATTATCCTTATGTAATGTTATGTACCACATCATACAAGGGAAAACCTACATCACAATGTATCATATATGGGTAACACACCCCTCATGTAGGTGGAATCCTTCCCCACATTAATGTAAACTATCCTCACAAATCATTAATCCAACCTCATTTAAGTGTAAAATAAAACACTGGAGAGACACAAATCAATAACGAAAATATAATAAAAGATGAAATGAATGAATAAAAAATAATATGAAATGAGGAAATAAAACACGTGGAATTAGTAAAATAAAAAAGAATACATATTAATATATATAATAAACATTCCATAATTAATATATCCCAAAAATAGGAAATAAAATTTTAATAAAGAAGGAATGTTTATGAAATCCCATATTAGACTATCATATCACCTATTTCATATAAATTTCACTAACAAAAAACAATATGATATATTATGATCAGCTAGGACTGCAATTTTTTTTGTCATATAACATAGTGGAGAATGTATAACCATACCGACCCATCATTCATTATCAATTTCTAAACGAATTCCCCCAAAAAGAAAAACAATCTAAAAAATATCATTGAAATGAGATAACAAACCATATACATAAATTGACCCAAACTAGTATTTCATTATATATTTTCCATCCAAAATGGTAGTATTCTTTCAAAAACATCATATATACCAAAAAAAAATTGAATGAGAAGAATATTTCATTTCCTAAGAAGAAAAAAAATATTATAGATATAAAAGACCAAATGATGACAATAAATGTAGTTGTAAAGAAAAAAAATGAAAAATCACATTTGGAAGATATTATACAAGTCCCAACATGATCTTAAACAGCTAACCCTCAAGCCATACAATCACACCCTTCTAATATAGGTCCCCTAAAAGCCACATGTTGAGCAAATTATTGAATAAAAAAATAAGTTAAACCTATATCTCTGTCAAACTATAAACTAATGTATTTTAATGAAATCAGAGTATCTTAGTATTTTAATTATTAGGTTATACCACATTTTACTAAGACACACCATCCATAGGTATATTCTCATGGTAGTATCTCTTAATGTGGGTGGCCATTAAACACTAATAAATCTTTAAATTCCAAAAAAATTACCATTACTCGTTTCTTTATAATTAATTTTGAGCACAAAATATAAATTGATAAACTCATGAATAAAGCTCAACTAATTAGCCTCTATCATCAAACCATGCATATAAAGATGAATAAAAAATATCAAAGACCCCATTTCCTCAAATGTAATGGAATCCCTACTGTAAAAAATAATTTAATTGATAAAATTAAATAAATAATATAAATGATTCAATAAACAATGTTCATGATCCACTTATATTATTTTAACATCCATGTTGGAGAAGTCTAAAACAATCTTGTTAACGCAATCTATTTAAATCAACATTGGTTTTATAAATACCATTTTAAAATTATAATGATTTATTTTCTATTGTAATATAATAATAAAAGGCATAGTCGTATAATGATAATAATGATTCAACCATAAGGAAGTAGAAGGTGTTTCATATATAACCTACTGCAGAGCCTTAATGTATAAGGTTAATAACAACAGGGAATGCGATTTATTCAAAACAAAATGGTGGAAATCAACATATAAGGAACAATATTCCAAAATGAAAAATATAGTGTTAAAATTTTAATTTTATCAAAAAAACAAATATTAAGTCCATTAGAGAATAATATATCATAGTTCTACTCTACACAAATTAAATTCATCATCACCATCAAACACCATGATCTTAAACAAGGACCAATATATCTCTTGACTTGATAATCTTATTCTGATATGATCTTAAATGAATATGGTAGCTAAGAGACACACCAAACTCCCCTAAGAAAGAGGCCATGTATAGCCTATAATAACCCTAACCGAAACTGAATCATTGAGATTATAAATTAATAAAAAACAAAAACAAAAACAAAAAAATTGAAATAAGATTAATAATTTGTAAAATGAGAACCAAATCCCAAAATGACGATGTTGATTTTAAAATAATATTAGATATTTGAGTGGTTCAAAAAACATTGGTCCTACTCCATATATTAAAAAACCCTACCTATATTTTATTATGCAATGAAAATAATATAAACAAAAAAAATAAAAAGAAAAAATAGATGAAATCCATAGAAAAAATGGGACACTAAAAATAAATAAGACTAAAAAAGTCACACCAATGCATGATATCACATGATGAAGACCCTATAAAACCTCCATATAGATTCCTCATTCTTCTTGATGGATCTCAATCAACAATATATTTACCGAAATAAGATTCTCTTGATTTCACACATGTAGAAACACTAATATATCAACAAAAAAGAACATTCTTATCCTAATTATCTCTTTATCCTTCTCTATTTATGTTTTTATACCTTGTATGATTTTTTTTATTAACAATAAAAGAAACAATATGGATAAAAATAAATATAATGGAGTAATTATCCATAAAATATCTATGAAAAAATGTTCTTACATTAGGGTCACATAAGAAGTCCTTAAAACAAACCAAAATAGTTGACACCACATTTTGGTAACATATCTACTGCTTTAGGGTACATTGCATGAACGCCATATGAAAAGGCAAGGAACCCATTGTGTTAGTTTAAAACGCTTGGGCTTTATCTATTTATGGTTAATTAATGTATGAAATTTCCAATATAAAGTTTTTCATTACCACTAGTAAAGGTAACAAGACACCCCTACCCCATATAAGCACCACAACAAAAAAAGGGTAAAACGATTTCTAAATAAATCACATAATTGTATCAAACCCCCCATATATGGGTAATTATACATCACATAAGTGAAAAACATATACAAAAAATGTAATATTCCTCCATGTAAGGGTAAAACTAAACACCAAAGTTATAAAAAACAACAATATCAAAAATAAATAATAAAACAAACTGGAAAACTACATAGATTGTGTAAATTTAAAAAAAATTTATCAACAGACTAAAAAATAATGAATTTTAAATTTTTAAACAAAATTGATAAAATTAACAATTCCATACAATGTTATTTATTGTAATCTTGGGATTCCTTAACATTTGTTGTTTACTTTCACTATGGACTATATGCTTCATTGATTTTCATTATATATAATCCAATTTAATCTTATGTTTTAATAATTAATTTATTTTAATTTTTCACATAAAGGTATTAATTTGTACACATACTTTCTTTGAATTTTATCCTCCTACTGAAAAGGTTTATTCGTATGAAACTAGACTATCAAAATTTAACGAAGTGTCAGAAATTATGTTTCCCCTTAATAATCATTATAAAAACATTTGATGAAAAAATTTAGATGATATTACTTATTAAGAAATGAAATAAGAATTTTCATGATAATTATTCAATATTAATATTTTTTACTCACAAAAAAAATCTTAAACATAAAAGAATAAATGTAAAATTGTTCCGAAATTAATATTTATGATAAAAATGTGGAACATTAGAAATTATTATTTAAAAAATATTATTCTTTTACCACTAATAAAATTAATAATAATTTCAAATTAAAGAAATATAAAACACCATATAAAAATAATATAATTTTTCAATTAAGAATGTCCAATAATGAATAATCTCTTAATAAATGTACATTTTAAGACCAAAAAACAAGAAAATAAAAAACCATGATAGGGAATAAAATATATAAAATAATGTAGCACCAAATTCTACCTCCCTTAGTGCATTTATTGACATCAAGAAACATTTTTTTCATACATAATAAAGTGTTAACTAATCCCAAATTTGAATTATTATAAAAATAATTAAACCTATTTCCAAAATAATTTTTATTTCAGATAACCTCAACCGCAAAACATGATTTTTTCTTCCATAAAATTATAATATTTTTTTAAAAAAAATATAGTTTCTAGTATAAAAAATGTAATCAAAATATATTTTTTAGTATATTGTAGGTAAAATCTTTATAATTTCAAGAATTATGCCAAATTTATAATTTTTTTCGTTATGGTGAACACGTAAAGAACCCATTAGTTAACATATAATTATTATATTAATTATTAATTAAATAACACTATAAATGTCTAATATATTAGCATGTTAAATAAAAACGTTTTTATGACAGAATTAATACAAAATCATTCTTCAACATCAAAACAAATAATCTCAATGATGGATTGAAACTTCACTTCCAATCGACATTAATATATAGTTTGTACGTTTAATAACTAAAATAAATCAAAAATAATTTTAAAATGTTAAACAATTTGGAAAATTTTACCTAAAATGAATTTTTAGTTTATTAATATAGGTGATGTTGTATGATTGAATACGTGGACAAAAAAATTACTAACCCCCATAAAGTGAGAAACATAAATACTATGTTTAGAATTTTTCCTCAATATTCATAACATTAAGATACTTAAAAATCATAAATTATAAATAAAATTAAATAATATTATAATTGCACACCATCAAATATTGTTTATTTCATAAAAACCCTTCTTAGATAATTTAAACGGGACATTTTCTTCAATTTTTATATCTATTTTTGACGAGATAAAAATTAAAATGATTAATAATACATGCAACACAACATGAAAAATTATGCACAAGGGTAACAATAATTCCAAAAAGTAGCATATTTTAAAAATAATTTTTTATGATAATAATTTAATCATGAAATCGAATTTATGAATCATAAAAATGATGATGATTGTAGAAGCACCAAATGTTTTTATAAATTCAAAGGAAACAAGTACTAAGAAGGATTTCTAGGTATAAAATAAAATAAAAATAGATTAAAAAACTGGAAATAAATTCCCATGTATGAGAATATTTTATGATTTTTGATCTTTCAAATACACTTCCATACCAATAAGAACATAATTATTTATTCCATTGAATATTCATAAGAAAACATAGATCATATCATTAGTACTCAACTACTATGATATTATTATAATAATGTCTGGAATAAATAATTAGAAAAAAAGATATTATGTTAAAAATTTATAGTGTGATGAATGCGTATGATGAAATGAAATATATTAATATAGATCAATGTAACAAATTTATAATAATAGAGATAAGAATGATCGTAAATAATTAATGTGTTAGGGGAGACCTGTTCAATTTTTATTGATGAAAATGTTTTATTTACTATAATGATTTTAATCATGATTTTCCAAAAAGAAGTGAAGAAATGTATTTTGTATCACTTCACCATTTCTCAAAAAACAAAAAATTTGTATTATTAGAATCAGTTAATAATTATTTATCAACCATAATTTCATGGTCAATTTGTTTTTTCACATTGAAATTTAAGGATAATAATTTTATAGTATAATTTTTTTTTTACTTTTAAATTCAATAAGTTCACTAGTTTTCACCTATCAATAAATGAATCAGTGCATAAGAAATGATCATAAAAAAATTAAATGTTATAATAAGTATAATGTATGTATGTATATATTCATTTTTAAAGTAAAAATCATATGAATCCATTGAATTATTGATGATGAAAAATTTATTTCCTCATAAATAGAATAGTTATTAATCATATTCAATTTTCAATTACTTTAGAAAAAATAATATAATACAACTTCAATGAGAGACTTCTTATGAAGGAAAAAATTTCCCATCTTAAGGGAACATAAATAATACTAATAAGAAAATTATTATTAAATTTAAATTTTCATTTCATTAGAATATTTATCCATATATGTTTTTGAAATAAAAGTAAATAAATAATAAAAACATCACAAAAATATATATGGAATAGAAGGAATAAGAAATTAAGACTTCCCTACTGAGAGAGTTTCTCCCTCCATCAAAACCATATTCAACATTTCTTCCATTCCATGAATGACTGAATCTCACATCTCAGATTTTCTTCTTCATTTCCCTCATTAGTTTTTTTCAAAAAAGTCTTAGAAAATATAGATACATCCTCTATTTATGCACCAATCATCAACTTGAATCACCACATTGTATTTACATAACATCCAAACCATTGTAAAATAAATTAAAAAATTACCACATGTTTTTTTCTAACTCACTCATGCCTTTCATTTACCCTGATAATTTCATATAATTAATCAATTCCATAAATTAATTTTTTTTACTTTGGTTTTTTAATTCACCAAAATTTACTTGTTCTTTAGTTGACAGATCAGAAAACATATTTCCAAATAAAATGAACATACCCACTCTATGGACTTTTTTAGCCACCATTCTTAATAATCATTTATGATTTCAATGAACAATACTTTTAGGAATTAAATTTCTTTCAAGAATATATATTTGTGTCATAATATTTAATTTATTATAATATAAAAAAATTCCCAATATTATGAAAATAAAAAACACTTTATTATATAAATTTTTACATTACATTCCAAAATTAAATTTATTCAAAAAAATGGTAGTTTTAGAATGGGAATGTATATAGAGAAAAATAGAATAAATATAATTGGTTAATTTGGCTTATCTTATTATACAAGAATAATAACACTTTTGAATAACTCTATAAAAAAAGAAAAAATAATTATTAACGTAAAATTAATTTTTTAATATAAAAAATATAACCTTGAGGAAGACATGAGTGAATGATGAATAGAGGAAATATTATGTATTTATATATGAAAAAACCCATATTACCATTGGAAATATGAATATTGGAATAATAACTTGACCATTATTAAAAATAACATTACAATTATAATTGGACCTTGGATGATGGAATAATAAATTATATATCGGAAATTTTCTAAAACAAAAATATTTGAAACTTATTTTAGAATTAAATTAATTTAAACTATTGAATATGATAAAATATTTATTTGACATAATAAAAACCTATGTTTTTCTGGAAAATATGTATTTAATTATATTTAAAATACATTTAAAAAAATATGAAATAAAATTTTATATTAATAATATGGGTTTAATAATTTTTTTAAATTTTATATAAATGATAATCTGATTTTACGAAAACAAATTAATGTTTCTATTGATTTTAAATTTAATTGTGACATAGAATTAATTTTTTAACATAGAAAAAGAATTTTATTTAAAATTAAATTACCAATATTATTATAATTATTTGGATAAAATAGATTTTATTTTTCAAATCAGCAAAACAAAAAATATATTATTGTCTAATTTTGGATTTTTTATTAAAATATTGACTTTTTAGGAATAATGAAATTTTGAGAAATAAATATTTAATATTGTAGGTTAATTATAAAATTAATTACATCATAGATGATATAAACAACCATTTTCTTATACTATCATTCACAAATTACTATATATATTCACAATAATAATAATTATTTCTAGTTTTGAGAATATGTTATAATCTAATTAATATTATATTAAAAAAACCTCTCTCCTCCCCTTATAAATACCCCTATCCTCAAACCATTATTATTAACCTTGAAAACACAATAGCTCCCTCAAAATCAAAATAAATATCTCACTAACCATCTTCTCTAAGAAATAAGAATTTTTGTCTCACATATAGTCTAATCTAATGTTCCTTAAGGTGCAGTTTAAGAGATTATATACAAAATAATAGGTAATGTTATCAATTGAACACTTTAAAATTATTGTCTTCTTATACATCAACTAAAATTGTTTGAATAAAATGAAATAATGGATTAATAATGAAAAATATAATGAAATGTTATAATCTTAATTTAATATCCATTGTTTAACCTCCTCTCAATATAAAAAAGAAGAAATCACAAATGATTTAGTTTGTTCCCCACCTCCATATATGGTGTATTCCTTTTTCCACTACCACAAACATATATGGTTGTTCTATAAAAATATTACTGTAAAATTTTCTAAATTTGTATATTTTATTTTGGTTTAAATTCAACATGAAATTCCAAATAGTATTTGGGGAGAATCATCAGATGGCTGAGGATGGATAATTGGGTGTTTTATATTTTCAACCAACATCCAATTAATTTTAAAATAATTAACACCATAATTATTAATTTATTTGTTTTATTTGTTAAGATTGAAAAATTTTATGTTTAATATAGAAATAAATAACTAAATAAAATTAAACTAAATCATATAAATAGGAACAAAATATATTTATAATTATTTAAAAAAAGGTCTAAAATATTGGATATTATTTTCCCCAAAATCATGTTTTCTCACATATAATAAATTTCCTAAATAAAATGTGTTCTGTTATTTCCACATCTAAAAATCTAGAGTCTCATTTGACCTACAAGACACTTATTTCCAAAATACTTCGTCTAAAAATATGACACTGAATTCATCAAGTCACATTATGATCTCCCTATATACCCAATACTGCATTGGTTATATGGGTTTTCTTTATGAAAATTAATGTGTTACTTCATTTTAATCATGGGGATTCAATCAAAATGTATACACATGATTATTGTGCTTGAATATGATAAATCACGTTATTATCCACAAAATATACTTTGACCGTGGGAAAGTATTCTTGATAACTCTACAACAAGTTCATACCTCATAAATTAGATTTATAGTCTTCTAAAATATGTATTAATCTTGGATGACTCATAGCCTAATCTCTTACGATCGTCAATTTCTAATAGATCTTTATTTCATGAAAAGTATTGGCCCAACTAATATGAATAATTTTATAGTTAGTCACTCAATCAATTTCCTCTTCCATTATCTTTATGTCAACTACATATGGATGATGTAATCATTGATTGAGTTTATACTCCTTCATCAATATATTACTTTGACACAAAATTTATCATTAAAATCAACATGGTCATAACAAACTCATTTTTTTCGCGATAGCTATAGAAAATATTGAACATAGATTTAGCACTTGGATTGAAAAACATCCTTTCTACCTTATTAATCTTACTTTAATATATATTTTACCAAAAATATATTTCTATACATTATATATAATGAATATACGACCTTATTTTTTTGATCCCATGATACACATTTTTTCAATGGAATGTATCTATCTTTTCTCTATTGATCTTCTTTTCATAATAATGAAATACAAACATGGTTTCTCTTCTATGTTTTTTATTTTTATTTTTCCATAAATGGTTGTCTCCAATAGAATAGTAAAATATCACCTTACATTTTTTCTTATCACATTTCTCAGTTCAATTCAACAAAAACGTCTCATCCATATCATTTTAGTATCTTTAAGATATCTATTTCATTGTCAAATTATTTTAAAGATACCCATCTCATCTTCCCAAAACAAACAACAGAAAATGTTAAAACCACTCAAAAAACATAGTAAAATATGATATTTCTTATTATATATATAAGATCATGTTAAATCTTGGAAATTTCATAATAGTCACCTAAAAATCATTAAGGCTTGTTCTTTCCAATTTTGATCTTTGAAATTATGAAAATAATTCCCCTTTATTAATTAACCACTCATGAAACATCAAAACTCACATGTATAATTTAAACATAACAAACCTCATCTATTATATCTTCTTAAAATATTGAATCACACTATTTTTTGAAATATTACTCTTTTATGGTCACAATGTGTGACATCAAATTTATCATCATTTTGATCAAAATACTAGATTCTCAAATATTCCCCTTTAAAAATACACAAAAATTTATTCATTATATCATTTCACCCCACTTACTTAAATATTAAAAAAATCTATTTAACAAGATTCATAGAATTATATGTATGTTTTGATGTATATAAAATAACTTAATAATCATCTGTGTTGATTATCTTATGCATTAGATATTGATTCTATGAACTCCACATATGTTTTCATAGATCCAAATTTTTAGAGTCACCATTATTTTTATCCTAGAAAATCATTATTACCATTATATAGGGTAAAATTTTACCTTTAAATGGATCATAAAATAATGATGATAACCTTACATTGTTCATGGAGATTAGTAATACCCCATAAAAATCCTTCATAATTTCCTGAGCCACCAATAATATGGTCACCAGTTACTATTATGTAGTTTTTCATCTATAATTCTCATCACATTGTATTTGGAAAATTTCAATAAGGATATAATTCATTCATTGTGAAAATATTATATTTATTGTGACCAAAAAAGGATCACAGTCAATAAGTGCCTAAACTTGATTTTAGATACGTTCACTCAGTAAAAAGAATTAAATTAGGGTTCAAAATAACTATGCACATGAGAAATTATATACCATTATTTTAGCCACTAAATTAACATATTTACATTATAATGCTTTTCAAATATCATAAAGAATAATAGGTTTAACATTCCATAGGTTTTTAGGTTTAAAAATACACATTTTAAGAGCCCATGCACAGGTTATGATCCATTGACTATGGATTAATCAGTGGTAGAAATATTTTTGGAGTTTTACCCAATTTAAATTCAAACTCTGGAAGTGCTTTAATTTCAAAATCCAATATATAGCATCTCTCAATCTCACCTCATGAAAAATAGAAATATAATAGATAGTATAATAATATATTAATAGGGTTTAGTATAACACCTACTACATTATTTGTTGGTTAGAAAACCCAACATGGATTCTCTTCACAATATATAGACATAAATACAACTATTTGGAATCCCCAATTATAATCTCCCCAAAATGTGTAAGTCATTTATATTACTCTTATTTTATGATTAGTCAGACACACCAATCTGTAATATTCTCTGATTGGTTAGACACCCAATTCACCAGCCTCAAGTAGTTGGTATGACCCCCAATACAATACTATTCTTTTATGTTGATCAAGATATAGATATATTTTCATCACAATTAGTATTCCACAAAATGAAATATGGATTCCCCTTTAGTTTATTAAATCTTATAGAGATTATAAATCTCAATTGTCATGAATAATTCAATATATTTAGCAGCAACCACTTATTATCGACACCATGATTCTAAAAAATAATCTTCTTTATTTTATTTAAACATGTATCAATATATCAAAAATAATTTTTCGATAATGGATGCATGATATGTCATTTATTACCCTTCACATAATTCTTGATCACATTTATGCACGATTTATTCACAACAAAACAATAATTGTGCATGTGAAAATAACTAATTATATCATGATATAAGATCCCTCATTTACGTCCTAATTTAAATATGTTTATGAATAAAATAATTTTTTTTATTCTTAAAATATAAATACCCAAAATATGACAGGTATTATATTACCCGATTTAAATACCTCAATAACTATTTGTAACTATATTTGTATATAAAAAACCAAATATTATATTGTATAATATATCTTCATCAAACATATAAATTCATAATGGTATTCATTCATCGTCATATATCACGCAACTCATATATAATAATAAATAGTTTTAGGTTTTCTACATTATTCACCACATGACATCGTCCTATAGAAATCATTATTTTCATGAATACATCTCAGAAACCCAAAGGATCTTCCATTATATATTTATTTATGGGGTATAGAAACCACTAAAACTTATTTTCGGAATCAAATGTTTTGGGTATTCATTATTCACATTATATATTATCTGTTTGGATATCCATGGTAAATATTATCAATATAGTTGATGCCTCAAGATATCTATTTTTTATTCAAATGGTGACATGAAATCACATCTCACCAATTTATTCAAGATATAAAAAACTTCCTGATGACATGATGAAATTGTTTATTAATTCATATTTATCATTTTATAGATCATAAAGTAATCACATAAGTGTTTTTTCAGTTATGGCTAGGAGAACATAAATTAAAACCATAAATTAATCATTTAAGGAAAATAAATTCATGTATAAATTCATGAATATATACTTTTGGAATTTCATATTCAATAAAATTTATTATTAAAATTTATCTTAAAAATCACCTTTATCTAGAGAAATTACAAATTTGTGATTTCTAGTTAATAATGAAAGAACATGAATATTTAATATACAGAGTTCATGAAAATATCATAAATATCATGTTTTTAATGAGGTATTCATAAATGTATATATCACAATGTATTATTATATTATACATAGGAATCAATGATAATACATACTAAATCATCTCCATTGGGGAAAGAGGTTGAAGCTGATCCCTGTTAGATCAATCAACTTTCATTGAATATAGTAGATGGTTGATGAAATATGTGTACCTTTTTATCAAGGGTGAAAAAAACCAATGATTATAACCATGAAATGATATAACAATATTTTTAAATATAGTTCTTCGATTGGATGATAAACTATGATGGGAAACATAGCATACATACCTTCAGGTGCGATTATTCGTAAGTAGATGCGACTTCCTCTCATGAAGTCCGCACTAGGTAATCTCCAAGACAAGAGATTATGAGAATAGACCAAGCAAGTTGGAATTATGCATGTTTTGGTGTCATTAGATATTCTTATTGGAGAGCACGTTTAACTATCCTTATACTTTAAGATTATCATTAAAACGCGTTACAACTTGCGCACTTTGATTTACAGAAAAAACCATCATGATGATAGTGAGAGGGAAGTAGGGTACGTTGGGTGCATCACGAGTGGCATGTTATCAATGGACAAGTCGAGGAAGAATTTGTCACTTCTATTTTTGGAAGTTGATATCTTGTACCTTTGATTGAAATAGAAGAGCCACACAAAATTCCATGGCCATGGTGTAATGACGAATTTATTTCAGGAATTCAAAGAACGACATATCAAGCACCAAGGTTGATGAAAATATCATGAAACCTTTTTTATGAGATATTGCAATCAAGGTATTATATAACATAGTAAGAATTCATATGTGTATGTCTTTATTGTGAAATTGTGTTCTTTCTTGTGGGTGCCTTGACCCATTACTAGATGGTACTCTTAGACTTTAGTCAAGCCTCCCTAATGCCAACGAGAAAGAATCCTAGAGGGTCACATACCACGCGTTTCTGGTTATCTCGGTTAAATTATATTTTAATTTAATTAATAAATATTATTCTCAAGATAGTGGGATAATTTTATTCAAGATAAAATGATTTCCAAAATTAAATAAATATTTATTCCCTAGATTGTGGGTAAAATATATTTATTTATTTTATTGAATATTTAATAAATATTTATTTACTATTTAAATAAAATATTTACTTTTTTATTCATGTTTTCAATAAATGGATGTGGATTTTGACTGGACTAAGGTCGGTCTGGTAGTAAAATTATTATTTCCAAGATGATAAATAATTATTTAACTAGTTGGAAAAAATTTAAATAACACTATTATTTTTTGATGTGAAACTTTATTTATAATTCCGTTTTGCGCAAGTTGGTGAACCATAAATAATGATGCAGTATTATTATTAATAACATGGGTTTTCTTTAAGATTTTGAATTTATTTAATTGCATTAAAAAATTAAATATTTTAACTAAATACCGATGTCAATAAATAGAAACATACGTCTATTGTCCCATGTCATGACCCGTCCCACTGGGGCCCACGCTGTGACTCCACAAGCCCACCACCAATAGGCCAGGGGCTGGTGACTAGCACCGAGTAGGCATATTACTCACATGGGAGGCATTGACTATGAACCTGTACACACACACACAAATCTCCAGGCACACAAATGATGAAATTTAAAAAACTACTAATGAATAAAAATTCACGCATACAACTAAAACCAACTAACAATGTACGACAAAAAGTAAAGTACTAAAAGTAAACAGGGCTAGAAAACAAGCCCACTAAAAACAAGAGTCCGAAAAATACAAAGTCCAACCCGTAAACACAAAGTGGTACTGGGATACTACTCATAGCTATAGGAATGCCTCGGCCTGTAGGGAACTCAGAATGCTCGGTCATATCCTGGTCCTCCCTGGACATTGTCAAAAGGTAGGACGTCTACAAAAGACATGACATGTGCGGGAAATGCCCATGCATGGGTGAGTATAACAGTACTTAGTAGAGGACCCTGAAAAACACAAAGCATTACACAAGATAAAGGCACATTCAACTCTACATAGTATATGTCTACTGAACATATAATAGGAGAACAAAAATAAGATATTCTTAGAACCCAGGCCCATAGTCTAAAGAAAAGTCTCACAACCACATACCCCCATCTAGGGATTTAGTTTGAAGATTTTTACAAAGCACTCATTCTGGGAGAACACACTCCATGAGAATAGTAGACATGATGAGGTCCCTCTGAGAAGTACTGTTCATCGGTAAATGTCCTGAGAGGTAGTTACACTCATTACGGGAGACACACCCTTGAGTGAGGAAGATCACAATAGATAGATGCAATCATTACGGGAGACACACTCTTGAGTGGGAAAGATCATGATACACAGATGAGGATCACTTACAGGGCCATGGAGGATAACGCGAATCATCCGAATTCACTAGCTAGGTTGAGGATCATTGCCCTGTAGATTTGGTCACTTCGATGATTGACTCAACCTAGGGCCAGGAATTGATAGAGGATCTTGCTTCGGGCCTCTTGGAGGGATACTAAATCTATGATAGAATGTCATGTTGAAGGGTTAATAGTCCTATTGAACAAAACAATGCCTGACATTCAGGGGAATGAGAAGAAGGGTCACTAACCCAAATGAAACATGTCCATGATACGGTGGGCAAGAAGTCCATGACATTTTCCAAAAATTACACGGTGTGTAGAAAAGTGACACACAATATTGTCTGACCCATCTTATTGCCCATGTACAATGACCCGCGTCGTAAGGAAGGTCATGTAGAAATGTTAGTACATGACACGTAGTACTGTGTACACTCTATGTCCAAGTGACTGGGGTCGGCTCTGTGTACGCTGGACATGTGCCAATACACGGTCCTCAACCCGTGTACTCATACACATGTAATCAGTACACGGGTGACCCGCGTTACTGGCCTCGCCTGGCCATGTGATGGAGTACACGGTCATGTAATACATCTTGTGTCCATGTATCCCATGGATACACACCAAGTCCTATGTAGCTACCTGTTCCATGCTGTGTAGAGAGTACACACTATGTTCTGAAGCCGTGTTGTCCATATCGTGTCCATGTACTTTCCCAAATACACACTGAGCTTCGGGGAAAGTCCAACACACCGTGTGACCAGAGTCACATTCTGTGTGATTCCTCTCTGACCCTCAAAACCATTTCCGCCACCGCCGGTGCTACACGATATGTTCTTCAGACATACATGTCGTGTATTCTGGAAATTTCCAAAATCGATTACTTTTGCCGCTGTACCTCCGTGCTGCCCTATTCGTCAATACGGTAGCTTGATTGACACGAAACTATGGAATCAATGTCGCCCCAACATCCTGAGTTTATCTCTCTTGTTTTTGGGTCTCTGAACGTCTCCAAAAAACACGTTTCGATCCTCCCGCACGAAGAACACTTGAAGAACAGTGTTTTCCGATCCGAGCCGATTCTTCATCCGCTATGATCGTCGCACCTCTGTAGGGTCATTACGATGTTGGATATTCAGTTTGGGATTGTTTCATTTCAATACGGGTGTGCAACAATCAATTGTTCGTATCCCCATGAAGAACACGAAGAACATATGAGAAAAAGATAGTGGGAAGAAATCCAATCAGAAAAATTGATTAAAGAAACTCCACCTTCATTCGTCATGGCATTGATCCGCTCCAATTAGTAGGCTTAAATGGAGAAGATTCAAACAAAAATTTATCATTGACTAATTCCTCAAAATCAACCCAAGAAAAACCCTCCCAAAAAAATGTACGAATCTAAGGATCAACATGTTCATGGTTGATCCACGTTCATCATCCAAAATCAAAAACATGGGAAGGAGAATCGAAATAACAACCCCTACCTCACGAAGGGTTTGATAGCTGACGGGGGGGGGGGGGGGGTGTGCTTTTTTCATTGCTGAGATCCTTCAAAATCGTTGGTGCAATGATTCACAGCTTTGATTCATCATCGTTTGTCACTGAGAGTTCTCTCCAAAGCACCAAGGATTCCCCAAAGTCTCTCTCCAGCTTCTTCCAATGAGAAAAATTCAATTAACCCATTAAGAAGAGGGAACATGTTTCATCATTTTTCTATGCTGAGTTGCTACTGTTACATTGCGACATTAAGGAGTTAGTGTTTTTGTTTCAGGGTCATTATGACGTGGAATTTATTATTGAAATAGCTGCCATATTGATGCACTCTAGGGAATGTTTACAAAATAAAATAAAATTTCCATTTATTTTATTTTATATTTACTGAAAACGTCCAAAAAATACCTTTTTCCCTCAACCCATGCTGGTTGATGTTAGACCCATTCTTTGGTAAAGTAGTCATCCTGGACGCAACAGTGCCCTCATATTTTTAATCCGGGAATCTATTTGGAAACTGCCACAACCCCAGACAAGTGTCAACTCAGTTAACTTAAAAAAGTTCGAAAAACAATTCCGGGATCACCGGGCCTCAGAATGATATACCGTCACAACACCTGGACTCGTAATAATTCCATATAATATTAATAAAATAATACATAGAAAATATGAGACATTACTTTCCATGTATCAAACCACACACCAAGTGAATTGAGATTTGTTGAGCTAAATAATTTCTATCATAAATCCTCTTCCCCCTCTCAAGAACGAGAGATGTTGTTCAAGGATGAAAAAAAAGTGATCAAGAAGGACCAACACAAGACACTCTCTTCTCCGCACTAGCACCTCGAGAAAGAGTCGTGTCAATTGGAGGCCATCAGAGCTCGTGTGGATCACCACTATAGGGATTATAGTATGGATCCATAAAAGTGCAACAAGATAATCCAGAAGGGCCATTTCGGAAAATAAACATCACCAATGAAAAAAATTCGAAATATCCAGGTAATATTTTTTTATGAAATTAATTAAATTAATTATAAAAATGATGTGTAAGATCTTCTATAAAGGGTTCATGACTCTTCTTACTTTTTTATAAATATTTGATTATATTCTGTGGAGACCAGCGTTCAATGTCATAGTGATCCCAGAATAATCATTGATCATGCTCAAAATCAACATTGGGTACCAGCCCAACCATGCTTCTACTGCGCCCGGAACCTTCATGTGGTATCAAAAGGTTACATCATAGTTTACAATTATTTAAATATTTTGTTGATGATTTTTTCATTTAATAATTTAATTTTTTCAATTCATGTTAATCATTCTAAAAATCTGAATCTCGAGATCTATTCCTCTTATTTAATTTTACATTCACCTTAAAAAATTAAATTTTATTTTAATTTTGATTAAAATAAAACTTAGGATCCCATATGAAGGTTCCAAAGCATCCAGGTCGTAGACCACATGATCACACCACATGTATTTGATAGTAAATTCCTTTTAGTTAAGATTCAATGCATTAGAACGGTCCGCTAAACCAATATGTGTGTTGGATTCTTTATAAGTCTTAAATGAATCCATATTTTGACCAAGAACAGGTGGAACATGGTTTCCGAATTATACGCCATATATTCCACTAGACAAGGTGTGTAGTCCCTTCATGTTAGGGTTGGATGGTGTACCCTGTACATAGTTTTCTTGGATGGAGACCATGTAACGCTGTTACTACATGACATATGGACCACTGAACGCGCCGTGTACTCCAAATATTTCTGATGTACCTCTACACACAATGTCCTCGAGCATGTACATTGAATGGGTGGTGAAAAATATTACACACTGTGTAGTTATAGCTACATGCAGTGTACTTATTCAAATTATACAGATTTATTAAAATTTATTTTTATATTATACAATCCATTGAGATGTGGACCATCATGCGGGCGTAAAGCTGACGCACAACACTTGATAGATGTTTTAAATATATATGTTTAATTTAACATCGTTGTAATGTTCATTTCTACTCATTGCGTAGTTATGAATAATAATTCACCGGGTAGCTTCCAATGTACATGTTACATTCAAATATAATTTTAAATGAATTTATTTGTTTAAAATTATGATGGTTGAGAATCTCAAGGAAATTCATAAAACCGTTTCAGATAAAATGATTGATTAATTAAATATGATAATTAATTGATGTGAGTGTGATTTATCTTAAACAAGAATGATTAAATAATTTAATTCTAGTTTTATTTATGCGTAAATATCATTAAATGTATGAATGATCATGAGCTAGACCAAGAAATTTCTATGTGGACGATTTCTTTTAATTTATTTTTTTAAATTAATTTTTTTTGGTCTGCGAGCCATCTTCACATTAATATGTAGGGTCTGCATGCCCAATGTTTCTTTTATGTAAAACCCCCCTTTAACCATCACCTTCATGTGAGTTAAAAAAAGGAATATTTAATGGATGGAACTCCTAAGATAGTGAATGCAGTTAAAGCTGGAGCCGAGACAAAACCAATCCTAGGAGATATAAAGGTGGACATGTGAAAATCATTAAACACGAACTCAAAAGGTTCAAGGTGTTTCTCCCCTAGATCAGGGGTAGTTTATCAACTTCTATGTAATACAACCATTAGAAATTCTCATTATCATTCTCTTTGGGTTATTTTATTTCTGTCAGATGCATGGTTTATCATTATGGATGTGTCTTCATGATAAAAAAATTAATGAATTAAACAAGCATGAAATATGGAACAAAATAAACTATACTTATGCATAAATATTATCAAGGCATGGTTAATCACTTATGTAAGTTCCAACTAATATTAGGAATCATGTGATAATGTTAATATGAAGCTCCCAAATAATATAAAAAATCCATCAAATAAAATATTATGCTAGAAGAAGCCTTCAATTACTTGATTAAGGGAAAAAGTCAATAAAACTATGTGTTTGACCAACCCTTAGGGGGACATTCACCTTTATATAGGTAGACCTTATTAAAGCCTTCGGGTTTAATTAACCATATTACATAAAAAGGATAATCCCTTGAAATACTTGGTGTAATATTAAAGGCAAGATTTCAAGAAATCCAAATTCAGGATTTTAGGATTGGGGAGTCCATTCAACAGATCTAGGAGATGGAAGCATGACATTTATAGATTTGGAGGAGCCCAGTTTTCATAGAGAGGAAGAGCGAAGCAGCCCTTTATTTTGGGGGAGAAGCCAGGGCTTAATATTTTGGGGTTTATCATTTCGGGTTGAGAGAGAGGCTAGTGAAGATTAACCGGGGAGATGTCATGGTCCTCCTCACCAGCGAAGCGATGATGAGCTGATGGATATACTGCTTTTTTTGACTCATACCAGCTTCTTTTTAGATTGTCAGAAGATGCCTAGAAGTTTTGCAAGAATCCAAGATAGCAGCAGCGTAACATGAGCTTAGACATGAAGAACGGAAGGATGGCGAATATTTTAATGGATTACGACAACCTTCTTCATCGATAAAGGTTTGGCTGAACCCCAGGCAAGGGGGTTTGTCTCCTATTTATTGTTTTATTCATAATTTTATAGAAGTCTTGGTCGTGATTTTTTTGGTGTTTCCTTTGTGTAATTGATTTGATGTGTTCTCATTATATTTTCCCCATCTTGTACTTTCCTTTGACCCCGAATAGTAAAAAACCCCAAAAAAGAGCTTTAAGCCCATAGTTGGAAAAGAACTAACTACCTAAATACCTTCAAATAGATTGTTCAACCCTTGTTGGGGTTATGCGATGGGGGATATAGTTCCATGACACTGAAATGTCATGGAAACTGGAAATTCTGAATTCAATAGTTTAGGGCATTGAGATTTGAAAAAATAGTGGGATACATAATTTATTATTTCTCATAAATATGTAATCAAGAAAGTACTAATAATATTCTCTTTTAATTATAGAATAAAAAATGACAATCTCTACAACAACAATATCCCTATTATCAATTCTGGATAAAGACAAAATCATCACCGGTAGTAACTTCCAAGAATGGTTTAGATGACCTTGGGTTATCCTATTCCATGAACAAAAGTCTTACGTGTTAGAGTTAGCATTACCTAATTTGCCTTCCAAAGAGGAAACTGATGATTATTTCTGGTCTATGAGAATCATATGAATGACGTGGTCAGTGTTCAATGTTTTATTCTATCATCAATGTCTAGTGAGTTCATGAAGTGTCACGAAAACATGGATGCGTATAGCATGCTCAAGCACCATCATGGTATTTACCAGGATAGGGAAAGACAAGAAAGGTTTTATATCTATATGGCACTCTTTCGGAGTTAAAATGGACTGAGTTCCGCAGCTAGGCCTCATATAGTCAATCTCATTGGCTCTATTGATGACCAAGAGGTTCTAGGGTTTACAATCCCTAATGAACTAGGCACCGATTTCATTCTCGCATCACTCACACAGAGATTCTCCATCTTTTTTCAAAATTTTAACTTGAAAATCCTTGATAAGATTCTATCTAATCTTCATATCCACATTCGTCATGTAGAAAAAGATATGAAGTGTGAAAATCACTATATCATAATAGTGAATAAGAGGAAAGAGTAGGAGAAGAGATTTAAGCCCAACGATTCTTCACATCCATACAAGAAAAGAAATACAAAAGGGGAGGCAAGGGAACATGAGGCTGTTTGTTTTTAATATGGAAATAAAGGCCATGGGAAGAAGAACTACACCCAGCATAAGAATCAAGGAGAATCATTAGGTGAGATTGTTATCGAATGAAATCAATCTTTTTATAAAAATTCAATACTAGATTCATCTATTGGTGCTCACATATGTATCCAAATATAGGAACCAAGTAGATTCAGGAAGAATGACTGATGGGAGGTAGATTCATGGGCAACCAATGGAGCCTGAATTGCCGCTGTAGCTGTCGTGAACTACCACCTCACATTTCTAACTAGGATGATCTTGGTGCTAAAGGGTTCTTATTATGTGTCGTATATTACTAAAAACATTATTTATGTATCTATATTATATATAGATGGGTTTTTTCAATTTTAGGAGTTAATGTTTCTTATTTTAAAAAGATAGAATTTGTTTCTGTAGGGAACATTTATACAATGGTATTTACGTTTTGGATTACACAAACCACGTAATGGAAATTGACAAAAAATATACATCACATGACTTATACAACACCCAACTTTGGAATCACTAGATTGGTCATGTTAATGAAATATTATGGAAAAAGTTACATCAATATGTATATTTAGATTCATTCGAACAAAAGCCATTTAGAATATTTCATGCATGTTTACAAGATGAAATGACCAAATCCCCATTTAGTGGGAAAAGTGAAATTGCTAATGAACTTCTTTAATAGGTTCATAACGATGTGTGTGGACCATTTCCAATTGAAGAAAGGGGAGGGTACTCATACTTCATAACCATTACTGATGATATTAGTAGACATAGAAATATATACATTATTAGGTATAAGTTGGATTCTTTTGATATGTTCAAAGAATACAAGAATAATGTTGAGAACCATCTTGGTAAGAAGATTAAAAAACTTCGCTCAGACCGAGGTGGAAAATACCTTAATCAATACTTAATTGATTACTTATGGGAGTTTGGGATCCTCTCCCAACTCACTCCTCCTTACACGCCCCAGTTGAATGGTGTGAGAGAAAGGAGGAACCACACCCTATTGGACATGGTCAGATCAATGATGAGTCATGTGAGTCTTCCATTATCCTTTTGGGGATATGCGTTACAAATAGACGCACCCATACTAAACCAAGTTCCAACTAAATCAATAAATGGTATTCCATACGAGTTCTAAAGGAGAAATAAATCCATGTTATTGAATCTAAAAGTGTGGGGAATAGAGGTGTTTGTTATGGACTCTTCAGGTAACAAACATGCACACCGAGGCACAAAGTGTACCTTTATAGGATACCCAATGGAAACAAGGCAATATTACATATACAATCCCTCAGATAAAATGGTTATAGTGACAATACATGTGATATTACTTGATAGGGAGCACATCCACGAAAGGGATAGTGAGAGAAAGATATAATTAAATTTATTTGAGGTTCAAGGTTCACAAGAGTGGGTACATGAGATGATTCCACAAATCCCTATAGAAGAAATAATTGTTAAAGAGACACAAGAATAGCGTAGGAGTACAAGATAGAATAGAGAACTATAATGGTATTTTTTACTAGTTACCAAGGATGGTAACTCATTATTAGGTGATAATAATGAACCTATAATCTACAAGGAAGTTGTAAGTTCCACATATGTTGGCAAGTGGAAAGAAGCCATGAATTATGAAATGTATTTCATGTACCAAAACCATGCGTGGATTTTTGTAGATCCTCAAGTTCATGTAATGATTTTTTGTTGAAAATTTATATTCAAGAAGAAAATGTACATGGAAGGATAAGTCAGTACCTATATGGCATGAATGGTTGTGAAAGGGTGCAAATAGTGTCAAGGCATTGGCTATGATGGAATATTTTCACTGGTTGCAATGCTGAAATCCATCAGAATTCTATTGGCCATTGCCGCATACCCTGACTATGAGATTAAGATAGTGGATGTCAAAACATCATTCTTTAATTAGAAACTTTAGGAAGATGTCTACATGGAACAACCGGAAGTGTTTGTGACTCCAAATGAATCCAATAAGGTGTAAAAGTTGCAAAAATCCATTTATGGATTAAAAAAGAATCCATGTCATGAAACATTATTTTTGATGAAGATATAATGAAATTTGTTTTTATCTAGAACTAATGTGACCCTTGTGTCTACAAACAGTTTAGTGGGAGTGGAGTCATTTTCATAATAGTATATGTAGATGAGATATTACTTATTAGAAATGAGATACCAATCATACAGTCTGTTGGGGTATGGTTGAATTAATGCTTCTCCATGAAGGACTTGGGTGAGGCATCATATATTCTTGGGATCCAGATCTATCATGATATTTCCATGAGATTGTTGGGTATATGTCAGAGTAAAAATATTAATAAGACAATGAAGACATTCAGTATGGAACAATCCATGAGGGGGTTTTTTCCAGTGTCACATTGAATTCATCTTTCGAAGAAAAATGTGTCCTCAGACACATGATGAAGGAATGATAATGGCAGAGAATATATAAACATTAGTGATTGGGTCAGTCATTTATGCCATGATATTTACTAGGCTGGATGTCGCCTATGCATTGAGTGTGCTAGGTAGATATCAAGCTGACCCAGGTGACTACCATTGGAGGGAAGTCCATACTATCTATAGTATCTGAGGCATACTAAGGATATGTTTATGGTCTATGGAGGAGATGAGGAACTAGTTATCAAAGGATATATAGATGCTCGTTTCAAAACTAATCAAGATGTCATGATGTTGAAAATGGGATACATCCACACTTTGAATGGCGGTATAGTGAGTTGGAAGAGCTCAAAGCATAGTGAGATTGCAAATTATACAGTAGAGTCTGAGTATATCGTAGCTTCTAAGGCAGCTAATGAAGCAGTTTGGATGCGAATCTTCATCAGGGAGCTAGATGTGATACCAAGCAGTATAGTTCCTATCACGCTATACTATGATAATATTATAGAGATGGATCTCACAAAAGAGTCATGTTCTCATCAGTGGAAAATGCACATACGTCAGAAGAATCATATCTTGAGGGATTTTACTCAGAGAGGTGAAGTTGAAGTGAGCAGTATTTCCACGGAAAAAAATAAGGAATACCCCTTGACTAATTCTTTGACTCAGCAGAAACTTGATAATAATGTGAGGTCTGGCGTACTGAAAGTCGTAAGAAGTTATCTCTTGTCCATGTCATTTTTTTTTACAGTTGGTGTACTAGAACCAATTATTTTTACTTTCATTACATGGATATTTAATGTATTACATATTCTTCATTGTTCTCAATGAATATGATGTAATAATTTACTAGAGTATTTTTTGCATTGATATGATCATGGAAGTTCCCAACTATGATGAGAACATTTAAATTCTACAACAATATTCTTGAATATAGTTTCACTGTAGGATGATATATAATGATTGGATACATTGAATATGGACCATCATCTGAAAGTACTCATAAGAATATGATACTTCCTCTCATGGAGCTCGCATTTGGTAATCTCCAAGATATGAGATTATGAGAACAGATCTGCCAGTAGGAATTCTGCATGTTTTGGTGTCATCGGATATTCCCATATGTGAGAATTTGTAATGATCCTCAGACCTTGAGATTATCATTAATACATGTCACAATATGAAGAATTTGATTTTCGGAGGAAAACCATCATATACACAGTTGGTAAGAAGAAGGGTACATTGGGTTAATCACAAGTGGTATGTTATTAATGGATAAGTCGATCAAGAATTTTTCCCTTCCATTTATTAAAGTTGATATATCGGCCCCTTAATTGGTATGGAATCCGTGGACAAAATTACATGGCTATGGTGCAATGATTAGATTATTTTAGGTAGTCAAAGAATGATGTATCAAGAACAATGGTTGATGATCATATCATGAAACCTGCATGATGAGATATTGTGACAAAGAGATTATATTACATAGTGAGAATTTTAATGTGGATATCACTGTTGTGACTTTATGTTCCTTCTCTTGGGTTCCTTGACCATTTCTACACAGTACACTTAGAATTTATTACATCATTTTCTTGTAGAACAATGAAAAATATGTAATACATTTAATATCCATTCAATAAAATTAAAAATAATGTGTTCTAGGACACCAAGTATAACATTTTTATCATGGGTGAATAGAACCTATGGTTTTAAATCCCACATCGCTCTCGGAATTAGTTTTTCTCTAAAAAATATAGTTTCAAATTTCCATAGTAGATCAGAAAGTAGCAAGGGGTGTACTTATTTATTCACACCGGCACACACTACGTCAGGGGCCATGCTAACATGTGATATCCCACAATCACTTTGTCCATCCTCATGCACAATATTTCTACACATTATAAATCTGGACAATAACTCTCAACATCTCTCTATAGGCACCATAAAATTCCCCTCTTTCCACCACCTCACATATTATGGTTGAATCTAGTGCCAACATTAGTAATGGATGAACCAGACTCCGTCATCATAGTATTTTTGTTTGGCATTCTTGTTTTTGTGTAGTCCAGAAAATGTGTTAGCCATATATAAAATATAGAATTCTCAAATTACAAGGAAGAATTCCTCAGGCTAAATATATGAATACATTTTCTCTTTTAAACTATATATCCTTATAGTAAATTCATTATTCATTATGAATAATATATAAAACTTTATAACACTCTTATTTATAACCTCATGAAACAAAATATATTACATGGATTTTTTTACACATTGTATAAAATGTTCGTAAATGATTCTTTTTCACATGTCATTATGCTTTTAAATCAGTCAAAAAATAATAAATTTTACAAGTATAATTATCCTACCTGGATATCCAATGATATAAATTGAATACATGAAATTTCTCTAAGTAATACCACAACATCTTCTATATAACAAATAGATATTAACATATCACTAAAATGAAATGAAACACTAGGGATAATCACTATTAAATAGTGCATGGACTACATTTATAAAGCTAGTGATATATCTATAGGACCATTCCTAGAATTTCATAGAAACCATTGCATGATTTAGGAATGAACTACACATGACTAGGTCAAATCTATAATTACATATACACAACCATTGGAATTTCTATCTTCCTATTAATAATGCATTTTTTCTGAATATATTGTCTATAGACATATCATAATTTAAACTATAAACTCTAAAAATTCCTTAAATAAGATACCACATTTTTCAAACACATATAAAATATTAAAATAACATGTTATTATTTATCAATAATTATTAAAACAATCATCACAATTCCTTTAAAATATTATGTATAATTACCCCACTTTGTGATATTAAATGTGGCTCCTAACACATAAAAACATCTTCCTCATTTCAATCATTCAATGAATTTATTGTAAAATACTAAAACTAATTTAATTAGTGAATAGAAGCCTCACACATGGATGGATTCTCAAATACATCTACCCTACCTTTATTGTAGTACATTACAAAATGAGATTACAACCACTATAAACCTTGTATTTGACTAGAGATTCAATTAATAATTAATATGATATTTAAATTTATCAGCTACAATAGTTGGTTTGTCCTTTTCCCTTCCCAATATGTAAATTAAAATTTTCATTTCAAATAGAAGCACAAGAACTAGTTTTTATTTACAATTTAGTATAGATAAATCTATTAACATTATGTACTAGGAATATACACATTCCATTATCAATGTTCTCTAAGTAAATTGATTCACCTCTAAGAAATACACTAATCAATAATAAAAAATAGAATTATAGAATCCTTAATGTCATATTAATCACTTGTTTTTTATTTTTTATCAGGTTCACATTAATAAATCAAGTCAATATTTCTCTACACACCCTTATTCATAATGAAATATTATAGGGAAGTATATTTTTCCAAATTAAGATATGATTGTTCTATTTCAAATGAAATAAAAACTAATTCTCTCTTGGGTTCTTTACCATCTATATACTCCAACATCTCTAAGGTATTCATCCAATTTATTTTTTGATAATGATATATTCACATAATTCCTTTTTATCCTATATTCTTCTTCATAGAGAAATAAAAATATCACGTGGAAGATATATAACTCCCCATTTTTTTCAATAAACCCCCTATTTAGGATATGATTAAGAAAATACTGTAATAAAATTATGAATGTGTAAATTCTACCTTACTCATCTATAGTTACATGAGATTCCCAAATTCTAGATGCAATTAATTATGATATATATTTGGTATGCATTAATTATTTAGTTGGTCCACTCAATGTGTTATCTCATTACATCATATACATGATTAATATATTCAATAAATAACATCCATGTATTTCGGGTACCAGTTGATACTTAATACCAACTGAAACTAAATACAATCTGAAATTTTAGTCCATAGTGGATTTATTACATTTATCATTACATATAATTCCAACTTCATTGTATGATTAAAATTATATTTTAAAAAGGTGGGTCTTCATTGACTCATCAGTTATAGCACCAAGGAAGATGGCCGTTTATCACCCCATACTGATTCTACATTTTAGGTCAAATGGTTGTTATATTATTTATTCTTAACCCACTCATGGATTTCCCTACTTGTTCATTTTAGGAAAGAATGTAATCCCATTAGTTTTCTAGTTTCATTAAATTATATAATGGTCTCTTCGCTTATGTAATCACAACAATTTTATATTGTTTATATTTCTATAACTTCATTCCCTTTTTCAATTGACTATGATATATGATTAAACAAACCATTTACAAATTCATTATTTTTATCATTTTTATAGGCACCATCTTTCTTTAAATAGATTTAGCATTACAAATCAATTGTTTTTTCACATTGCTATTCATCAGTTATATTTGTTGATGTAGAGTGGTCATGAAATTGATAAAAGTGTGTCTATGTAGATTTCACATTAAATAAACTATTTATTTCATCTATTATTTTGATATATATGGAAAATTCTCTGTTATTTTATCCATCATCTTGATTGTTTCATTCTAAATAAATCACAATTTTACTAAACTAACTCCCAAGTTAGACATGAATATGTTATCATATGTTTTATTCTATTGTGATATCATAATATTTTCAGTATTAGTGTTTCGGCTTGATGGAATATACTTGAATTCCACCTTTCATTAACTATTTCTATTGAATTTTTCAAAAACATTCGCTATAGTTTAATATATGTTCTTAAATGAAACATTATAATTTATTTGTGGAAATTAATTTTTTTTCATCTTGTTTATTCCTTCCTATAGCCTTTCAATCATTTTAATCTAAACATACATAACTTTTTAAAAGAAATATTATTCAAAAAATCAATTACAATATTCCCAAATATCGATAAACAAAATCATGTTCTAAAAAATATATTTCCTTTATCTTTTGTAGCATTATTTATATTTTTTATAGATTAAAAACCTTTTTATTTTTGAGTTAATGTCACTAAATTATTATGGTCTTGTTTTTGGGAATGTTTTATTTTAATTACCCACATCCACCCTCAATAAATTAGTGGGTTTATAATAAATTTTTCTTACCCACATTTATCAATAATTTTACTAATGACCATTGTATATAGATAAAACACATTTAACTCTTATAGATTGATCGTCCTAATCGGATGTATTTTTCCATGTGGATGATTTATAAGGTAATTTACATGTTATCACACTTTCATTACTACTATTTTTTGATCAATTTTATTCAAAAATCATCTCTAAATCTTGATTTTTTGTATGTATCTTTGTATCAATTTAAGATTGTCTATATTGTACAGTTTACAATTTTTTCACTTTTATTTATTTCTCAGCACATATATAGTTGAGAGTGATATTTCCAACCTCTAGTGATTTTATCCTAAACTTCCATTCATCATATATCATATAAAATTGAAATTTATGATGTTATCAAATTTAAGTTAGAGCATTTTTAATATCATTGATTCCATTATCATTGTCCTCTAATGGAGATACATTAACATCTAGTGTAGAATAATATGATCCTATATTGCATGGAATCTCACTTATGAGATCATATAAAGTTTTTTTCATATTAAAAATTTATTTCATTATCTTTTTATCAATTTTTTAATTTTATCTACTAATCTTTAAGGATATATCTATGAACATTAATATTTCTTTGGAGTGAGTTTATTTTTATAGAATCATCTGAAATTTAGGATTTTCATTAACTATATGCCAAAAAAACACAAATATATGAGAAACAACATTAACATGATCATTTCTCATGTATTCCCCAATCTTAAATTAGAGTGTTTTAGCATCTTAAATACACATAGTTTTATTAAATCATGTTCTAAAAAATGTGTTCAATTTACATTTTTATAGATATTATTCCTTCTTGATGATGTTATTATTAGATTCATGGACCATTTCTATTAAATATTTTATTTAGTCTTAAGAGTTATATACAAATGAATATTAGTAAGAATATATTTTCATCATTCCATTTTATTCTCTTCAAAAATATCAAATTTCCACTACACTATTCTCAATGAAATTTTGAATGTCTTAAAAAATTGAACTAATCAGAGGTAATCGTGGATTTGATATGAGTTGAAATTCCCAATAGGATCATTTCATACAAAATAGAGGGTAGGAGGTTAGTTTTTCCCAAAATATTTAACAATTTTCAAATCATCTTTGAATCATTAACCACCTCTGTATATTAACCTATGTTAATGGATAACACATGATGATATATTTTATATTTAAGAATGAAATCCTTATCAATATAAAATTAAATTAATGAAAGAATATGATCATATAATTTTTACATGGATCAACTTAGATGAATTCTCAATGAAATGGTTGTTTATTCACCTTAAATATGGTTTCATGACTATAATCAATCACTGATTAAATAAGTTCTCTTCAACCCACACCTATAATTATAGAGTATTTTTAAACTAAAATGTTTCTTCTTCTTATTGTACTTCATCCAATAGATAGAATATACTTAATTTGATTTGTGTTATAATATCCCTACCACACTAAGTCCCACATTATCTATGGATTCACAACATTTATATTAATTTATTACATTTAATTCCTTTCTAATAGTTAATCTACATGTCTATATGGGATTATTCTGTGACTAGAAAAAATATAACCTTTTCTTAGTCGTGAATACATTGAATTACATCATGTGTTTAGGAATAATTCTAAAATAAGATACTAATAACTATTAAATTTCAAATACCTATACATAATATATTCACCAAGCTATCTCATTCACTGAGAACCTGTGACCATTAATATCTTGAATATTATTAGTATTTTGAAAGGATTGACCAAAATGAAATGAAAAACAATATAGTCAGCCTATAAAAATATTTACTCTTTTTTCTTCATCTTATTCTCAACATCATCTCATTGATATGACTATCTAATGATGGTTTACCAATTATTTAATAATCAGCATCTACACCAAAAATTTTATGAAATTTTGTTCAAGGATAGAATAGTTATCCTCTTCCTTGTGAGGACTTCATTATATAAAATAAAACATTATCAATTGGCTTATTAAAAATCTATTATCTCCTATTCATTTTATATTCATATGTAGGTTTATCCAAAAATATATTTATATATTTTTCATATAAAATGTCAAATAAAATATTCTTGAGAACACGATTCCCATGTTAAAAATGTTTTGTTTGTGGTTTTTGTCCCATAATATAAATTCATTAATGATGAAATATCTATGTTGCAGTGTTTCTATGTTCTCAATTATTCATTTATCATCCAACTAATTTTTCATTTTAAATACTTTGAGAGGCCTTTATTTTTATTATTTCCCTTTTATCATTTATCTTGGATGGACAGATCACTTATACATCATTCCAATGTACTTGACATGACCATTTATTTCACAAATTATCCTATAGATACCCATAACATATTTCACACTGAAACAACATATCCCTTTCATCATGATCAATAAAAATAGTAACTCACAATATGACATGTTTATTAGATTGTAAGAACTCAAATCATCATTTCTAGTATGGATACAATTTTTATGTGTTTTTTATAAAAGGGAGAATTTGTAAATTTTATAAGTACATGCCGAGTACTTTGGAGTACATACCGTGTACCATGTTATCGCTAGTAGTCATGTACTGGGAGTTTAACGGCCGAGACATAGAGGTATGGGGTGATGTGGTAGACCTCCCAATGTGGGGCCCAATTGAGGCATGTGCATGGCATGTACATTAAATGAACATGTTAAGTGCTTTTTATTTTAATTGATTAATTTGACTGGGGGCGTGTCTCATCTCCAGGATAATCTTCTTGAAGTCGTGTCTCACAACAGAGCCTAGAAAATCACTGAATCCTCTCTAAGACCCCATTTCTTCATCCAAGGTCCGATTTAATCTTCAACAGATGCACTGGAATCCCACCAGTGAGTCATTCCTTATTCAAGAGTCTCTCTTTATGATTTTCCCTCTTTCTTAAGTTATCTATGGTTGAACTATTTGGAACATTTTGTAGTTATTCTTCATTCTTGGATGATGCAAGGCCTGACATTTGAAAGTGTTAATCATACATCATCTAGGTAAGTGGTTTTGTATCCTTTTTTAGTTTTTCTATGTGTTTTATATGCCAACATATTGATTACCCTATCGTTGAGTATTTCAGGTTAAGAAAATTGAAATGTATTTTATCTTCCATAGATTTATTGTTTGATTAAGGGTTACTGATGTGATATTATATGAAATTTCATGTGTATGACACATCCCATGGGTGTGTTTCATTGTCTGAATATTTAGGGTCATTTGGTCCATATTTTATATGATGTTGTCCTTGTATTATTTCAATACCTATAGGATGGAACTGATTGATTTTTGATTCTTGTTAAATGATTGTGGAATGCATTGGTAATGTTTATCCATCTATTAGTTGAGATTACTTTGGGCTTATTGATATCATATATGAATGTTGGAATTAACCAGGGCTATGAGAACCTTGTGTTGCTAAACCACATGGGGAATTGACATTGAGTGATTTCTCAGAGTGTCTATTATATTTCATTCTATGAAACCACAGAGGGAATTGATGGTGAGTGCTCCCTCAGAGTGTATATAGTTTATGTTATGCGACCATTGGGGGAATTAATGGTGATTGCTTCCCTAGAGTGTCTTTAGTTATTGTTGAATGTTCATAGGGGGAATTGATGTTGAGTGCTTACATAGAGTGTTTTTTCCATTATTAGATTACTTTCATAGAGGGGTTACACTGTGCAAGCTACTTAGAGGGTTAATGTAAATATTTAGTGTTTGAGATGCATATTCCAATACAAAGACCAAGCTTGGATTCGGTCCTGTTAGGTTTTATTATGAGATAACTGTTTTTGATACTTTCTTGATTAAATGATGAACATTAAATGCAGATTAATTAAAATGGAAACTTTAGGATTGGTTACTTTTGTGTACTCCTACTTTCTTTACTGAATTTACTTTATTAATATCTATATATTCTCAATGAAAGATAGGAAAATATCTTATGGTGGTTACCTTCTAGGATTCATCTCACACTATGTTTTCATCATGATTTTGGAACCAAACATATTATATGGTTTCACGTATAGATAAGGGAAAGTGCCCTTCATAATTTTGTACATGATTGCTGTGGAGATGGAGAGAATGGGACCAAGTCGAGGCTTTGCAATGCTGCTAGAGTTTACATGTTTTATTTTTCACTTGTATTAGTACTGTATTTATATCATTGTGACTTATTTGTCTGCTTTAATAGAAACATGTGACATGAATCATTTAATTATATATGTGCTATAGTTTTTTTAACAACTTTAAGTCTTCCAATTTTTAATTGACATATAGTATTACTTTTTCTACTACAATTTATTATTTTTTATTCTGTTGTGCATTCTCTTCCAATGAAGGAATAGTTTACCCACTATGACTCCCAAGGTCCTCTCTACTAGTCAGTAGCCTCTGGCATTCGGGGAAATCTGCTTGAGGCTAAGTGACCAACCAGGTACGAGGTAGCTTTGGGTGGAACATGAATCCAAAATGTTACAAAGTGGTTTCATAGGAAGGTTCTATTCTACTTTGTCTTATTATGTGGAGCCTATAGATAGGAATAACAAGGAATAGGTAGTTGTTAATAAGATGTGTCTAGGCGTACATAACCCATGTATAGGGAAAAACCAATATACCTCAAATATTTCAATTTTTATGTTTTTCCAATTATTACAGTTTATTTGATTACATCGTTGGGTTATTCACATGCTTTGTGTTATTATCATTGATATTATTGAGGTTATATTTCTATTTAAACCTGATGAGATGAGGTTATTCCATATCATGCATCATATATGAACTTTCTAGAGATCACATATCATGAATTCTTGTAATTCCATTTAGGCTGCATTACTGATTGCATGATATTAGGATAGATGTTGTACTTGATATGCTTGTTGTTATGATAGATTTTTTGATAGAATACCTACTATTTTAATATGGTATTGGAATATGTAATGTTTAATTTGTATGATTGAAAAACTTTGGTTCTTGAGGTGTTATGGGTTATCTTGGATCGTAATTTGGTGGATCATGTTAGAAATGTATTTGGTTATTTTAATGTTATGATACAAATAAGTATTAAAAAAATTTGATTCATGAGAGTTTGGTCACTCTCGGGTTAGAATTTTTCATTCCTAGATTTCAGAGACGTTTTAGAGGCCAACTGTCCAAAAACCCAGACAACACGGTGTGTGGTATTATGAACACACACCATGTGTTCTTTTGTTCTGAAAGAAAAAAAATTTCTTAAGTACATGCCTTGTATAGTATGTACATGTCATGTAGTCTTAAACTGTGTGACTGACTGTGTGGGTAGAGACACAGGGTTGGGAAATGTTTGGTGGAACATGCCTTTTATGGGACTACACACCATATTGTAGAGACCATGTATCTGGGCGTGTGAATAATGACATAGGTGGATGAAACATAGGTTTTACATGCCATGTCCTATTCTTACACTCTATGTATAGTCAATTGTGTCTCTGACCATGTGAATAACGACACAGGTTGTTATGACATAAGGGATACATGTCGTGTCTATGGTGAACATGACATGTAGTGTTTCCCTGGAGAGAATCGTGGGTTTATCCATGTAGAGGAACTTGGGATGGGGAGGGGAATGATTCAATTTCACACCATGTCATAGGAGGAACACTCTTTTTGTATGGGTGATACATGACCTGGGTTGGAAGAGGTACACACCCATGTTAAAACCTAAGGGAACATGCTGTGTGGGGGGTATACATGTCATGTAACCCTATTTTAAAAAACATGAATGATTTATTCTCCTACTCCTATATTGCACTTCTATGGTTCAGTCGTTGATAATATTGAACTATGGTTTTCACATGAACATCTAGAGGGATTCCACTGAGATGTCCTCTGGTTTAATGCTAGGTTCAGGGTAATGACCAGTCACTGAAAATAGTAGAACAACGACAACATGAAAACCCTCTAATGATGCCCTTCATGGCACCATCCGTCATTCTAGATACAGGTGATAATGTACAATAATGAGAAATCATCATGAGTATGTTGAAAACAATATCGGGAGCACCACATCTTTCCCCGTCTATAGTAGAATTGACATGGGGTTTTCACCAGTAGAAACCTCCCAAATTCTCAGGGGATATAGGAACTCATGTTGTAGAGTCATTGTTAGAAGCCATGCTGTCTATCTTCGAGCATCTCAAGACACATCTAGAGAGGAAATTTAAACTCACTACATACATTCTACATAATTACGAAATGAGATGGTGGGATGTTACATCACAGGTGGGATTCCAGTGGGTCATGTCTTTGGATGAGTTCCATAGGACCTTCTATGACTACTTATAACCGGATACCTTGACAGATGACTGAAATTGAGAGTTCATGAGTTTGGAGCATGGGAATTTCTCAGTCATGGATTATTTTTCTTATTTCATAAAGCTATAACACATCACACACATTATGAGGGGTGCTGAGTTATTTCTAGTAAGGAAGTTCAAGGATGGCCTCAGGCATGAAATCATATCCAAGGTGATCATCTTCAGGTTGACATCCATATCTTCTATAGTCAACCAAGAACTTATCATAGAGAACAAAATGAGGGATTCTAGATCTAGGGTCCAAGGCGGTTCAACTTCAAGAGTTGGTACTCTTCCAACTAATAGTAGGAAGCGCCACGGGGAGTCTACGCGTAGATATCTGAGTAGGCATTATTTTCCATTAGGTAGCCAAGTGTTGTACTACCAGTGTGTTAAGGGAGAACATATAAAAAATCCATGCCCGAGAGACCTAGTTGAATGTCATTATTATGGAAAGATGGGAAATCCTCAGCATTTCTGCCACACCCTCCTTCCAGTAGTTTGTGAATAAGGATCTGTTTCGACTCCTCATACCAGAGAAGGACCACTAGTCCAACCTCAGAATAGGAAAAGGAGTTCTTCATGAAGATCATGCTAAGGTGGTGGACACAGACATAGTGGTTAGGCACATGGTTATCAAAAGCCATAGGGTAGAGTAGCTCAGGAATCTCATATAGCTACACAGGGTCGTGATGCAGGTCTGGAATTTGCGTTGCAGTATATCCAGATGGAGTACGATCTATGACCCTTTATGGTTAGAGGTATGATTTTGGATGCCTCAGTTTTAGATTCTTCTATTTTTGATATACTACCTTCCCATATATTTGATTCTATGCCTATTGTGGAGATCCTTGGGATCTCTGTCTTTACTTTTGCTGATATCCGGACTCTAGACACTCCATTGTGGAATAAAGCGGCTAGTGTATGACAGTGAAAGGATTTCCCTATTGAGGTTTGTGGGTGACAATTCTTATAGGGTCATTATGTCATAGAGATGATGAGATATTACATCATTCATTGAATGCACTATTTATTTTTCTTCTAAGAAGTTATCGATTGCTATCACCTTATGGTGAGCTTCACGTCACCAAAGGTTAAATTGTTTCTATATATGGGAAATGGGATGTCTAGGTGAGCAAATCTTGATCAAAGAATCATGTGTTGCGAGGTGTTACAACCCAAATTTCGTGTATGTATCTTGATGACTGGGGACTTCCCATAAGGATTTTCCTCAAGTGGTCAATCATTTTCTAGTTTTTTTTCTAGATGAATTTTCAGGTTTTACTTTAGAGAGAGAGGTATAATTTTATATTTATCTTGTTCCAGGGGCAGCATCGGTGTCCATTCCTCCTTATAGGATGGATACACCATAGTTGTAGGAGCTCAATAAGTAGTTTGAGGAGTTGCAGGAAATTTTTTTCACCTGACTCTGTACATCCCCTTGGGGTTTTCCTGTCCCATTTGTGACCTGGTGTGGATTATCATATGATTAACTAGTTGACGATCAAAATCTAATACCCCTTTCAAAAAATTAATGATCTATTTGATCAACAATGAGGAGCTCAGTTGTTCTCAATGATTGACTTGAGATCCGGTTATCATCTTTTTCACCTTAGACCATCAGATATACCTCTTCAAACCTTTTGGAGAAGGAATGTTCTGTACGAGTATGTGGTCATGCTGTTTGGTCTCAGGAACGTGCCAGAAGATTTCATGGCACCGATGAATTGAGTGTTACGTACTTACTTGGATTCCTTTATTGTAGTATTTGTGGATGATATATCGGTGTACTCTCACACTCAACACGACCATGCCACCCATCCTGAGATCATCTTGAGTGTATTGATAGAGTATCAGTTACATTCCATGATCTCAAAAGGACACTTTTGGACGAACCCAATTCACTTGTTGGGTCATGTCATCTCAAGGACATGAGTATCAGTAGACCCAAAGAACATGAGACTAATAGTTTCCTACGATCATATGAAGAATGTTTTTGAGGTAAAATGTTTTCTAGGGATGGCTGGTTACTACATGCATTTTATACTTGACTTTTCACAGTTAGAAGCACCACTGATGGGCCAGACTAAGAAGGGCATGAATTACTTATGGTCAGATTCTTGTAAGTCATCTTTTAAGAAGCTTAAAGGGATGGTGACTACAGCAACGATACTATTCTTGCTAGATACACCCAATAGTTACACCATTTTCTATAATGCATTAGGTATCATGCTTGGATAAGTGACTATGCAAGAGGATTTTGTAGTTGTGTATGGATCTCGGCAGTTGAGGCCACATGAGAGGAATTATCCCATGCAGGATCTTGAGCTAGATGGATTTTTTCATGCCTTTCACTATTGAAGACATTATCTTTTAGGAGTGAATTTGGTGGTTTTATCTAACCAGAAAATTTTTAAGTATATCATTACCTAGCCCGATCTGAATTTGACACAGTGAAGGTGGGACGAGTACCTTCAATATTTTGACATTGTGCTTTCCTATACACCTGGGAAAGGCAACGTGGTGGCTGATTCATTAATTCGGAAGACTCATGTTAAGGGAGTTCAAGAGGCCATCAATTAGTCAAAGATTATGGATCTGTTATCTGAGATTAATTTGGTGGTGAACGGAAAATGGGGGATGGAATTTCTTTCATCTGTAGTAGTTACCTCTACTCATCTAGATTAGGTATGAATGAGGCAGTTGTTAGACTCTGAATTCCTAGTACGGTAAGAGAATGTGTCTGGAGAAGACCCTACACCTAGGTGGACCATAGGAGAGGATGATTTATTTAATTTTCATGGATGTGTATGGGTGTCTGAAAACATATGTGAGGGGTTGATGCGGTATTTTTATTCTTCAGTTTGGGTTTATCATCTTTGTGTTACCAAGATGTATCGAGATTTACACTGTTAGTATTAGACGCTAGGTATGAAGAGGGACATTGCTTGTTTTGTTATGAGATGTTCCACCTGTCATTAGGTGAAGGTAGATCATTAACAACCGATATGTATTTTACAACATCTACCCATTTCTGAGTAGATGTTGAATGATTTCATGATGGATTTCGTGATAGTGTTACCAAGATCACCTCAAGGGAATGATATAGTTTGGGTTGTTATCGATTGGATTATGAAGGTTTCATATTTCATACTGATCAAAGATACCTTATGTGTTGATGATCATGGATGTTTGTACATCTAAGAGATTCTATGATTCCATGGAATTCTGTACTTTATCATTTTGGATAGAGATGTCTGTATTACTTGTTGTGTCTAGTAGGGATTACAAAGGGCTTTAGGTACATTAGTACTTGTATGTACAACATACCATCTGCAGATAGATGGCCTATCTGAGCGCATGATTCAGTGGTTGGAGGACATGCTTCGAGCATGTGTCCTGGGTTTTGGGGGTTCTTGGGTGATACACATACCCCTAGTGGATTTTTACTACAATAACAATTTTTAGGTGACGATTAAGATGAAACCTTATGAGGATTTGTATGGTAGGCCATGCCGATCACCCCTATGATGGTTGTAGGTATGAGAAGCAGCTATGATGGGACCATGTCTTGTCCAGGAGACCACTGAGTAGGTGGAGTTGATTCAGAAGAGTATGACTACTATACAATCTTGATAGAAATATAATGCTGATCAATTGAGATAACCTCTGGAGTTCGAGGTCAGAGATCAAGTTTTCTTATGTGTCACACCGAGGATGGGACACATGCGGATTACAAGAAAATGGAATCTTTTACTAAGATACATCAGACAGTTCACGGTTTTGGAGGGAGTCGGGCCGATGGCCTATCGATTGTAGTTAACTCAGAGGTATCGTTATATGAAAGACGTCATCAATGATTCTTAGATATGATGTAACTTTCCTGACCCATCTCACATTTTTCATCCTGAAGTGGTTGAGTTAGAGGTGGATGCATCCTTTGAGGAGCACCCTATAAGGATTTTAGATCGCATCCCAATGGTTCTCCATATCTAGTCTATTCCTCTTGTATGCGTGTTATGGAAGCACGCGCGAGTACATGATGAGACTTGGGAGAGGGAGGAAGATGTATGATCATAGTGGCCAGAGTTGTTTGAAGTTTCTTCTTCATCACCCATAGAATGGTAATACAGGGAAGAATTTTATTAAGGGGAAATTTTGTATGAATCTAGATCTTCATTTTAGGTATGGATCCTATTTTCAGTTATTTTTGAGAAAAGGGGTATAATTGGGATGTTTTATAAGTACATGCCGTGTAATTATTACTACATGTCATCTATGTGGTAACCACTGGTAGCCATGTATTTGGAGTATAACGGCCGATACACAGCCATATAAAGTGATCTGGCAGACAACTTAATGTGGGGGACAAATATGGCATGTACACATCGTGTACATTAATTGAACACACTGTATACTTTATCTTTAAATTGATTAATCAGACCGAGGTCACGTCTAATCTCCGTAATGGTCATCTTATTGTCGTGCCTCACAATGAAGAATATAGAATCACTAAATATTCTCTAACCCACCATTTCTTTCTCCATGGTCTAATTCGATCTCCAAAGGGTGCATTGGAATCCCATATGTGAGTCCTTCCTTCTTCTAGATCCACGATTTCAGATTTCAACTCTCTCTGGAGTCATCCAAGGTTGAATGAATTTTACCATTCTATTGATCTACATCGTTCAATGATGATTAAATGGATGACGTTTGAGAGTGTTCATCATACATCATCAAGGTTGGATTTTGGTTTCCTTTCGTAGTTTTTCTTTGAGTTTTATATGTCAACGTGCAAATTACCCATGCTTCGGGTATTTCATGTGAAGGTAATTGAACCCTGTTTCATCTACCTTATATTGATTATGGGATTAAGGGTTTGTTTATGTGATATTATGTGAAATTTAATGCTTAATGAACACCCCATTGGTGAATTTCCTTGTTTGAATGTCTAGGGATGTTTGGTATTGGCTGCCTGTGAGGAAGACCTTGTTTCCAGATCTTTCTTGATAGGATGGAATTGATTGTATTTTTCTGATTTTTAAATTCTTGTGGTATGAATTAAAAGTGATTATCCATGTATTAGTTGAGATTACTTTGGTCTGCATGATATTTCATATGAATTTTTGAAAGAAATAGGGCTATGAGAACCTGGTGTAGTTAGACCATAGTGGGAATTAATGTTGAGTGCTTCCTCAGAGTGTCTGTTATATTTTACCCCATGAGGCCACATGGTGGATTTACGGTGAGTGCTCCTTCAAAGTGTCTATAGTTTACTTTATGAGACCATAGGGGGAATTGATGTTGAGTGCCACCCTAGAGAGTGTGAAGTTATAGTGGAAAGACCATAGGGGGAATTGACGGTGAGTGATTCCTTCGAGTGACTTTTCCTTTATTACATTACTTGGGCGGATGGGTTAGTCAGTGCGAGATACCCAGAGGGTAAATGTAAATATTGAGTGTTTGTGACTCGTCAGCTAAGCCAAAGCACATTCCTGGATTCGGTCATGTTAGGTAGTCTTCTGAGATACATATTTTTGATACTTACATGATTAAATGATAAATATTAAATTCTGATAAATGTAAATGAAAACTATTGGATTGGTTACTTTTTCTACTCCTAGTTTCTTTGCTTCATTTCCATTATTACCTGCTATATATACTCACTGACAGGTAGGCATAGATCATGTGGTGGTTTTCTATTGTAATTCATCTCACACACTTTTTGGATCATGATTTTGGACCCAAACAGATTTTATAGTCATAGGTATTGATAAGGGAAGGCGCCCGTCATTATCATGTACTTGATTGCCTTAGAGCTGGAGAGCATGGGACCAAGATGTGTCTTGAGATGCTGCTAGAGTTTACTTGTTTTATTTTTAACTTTGTTTAGTACTGTATTTCTTGTATAGTGACTTGTTTGACTACATTTCTAGACATATGTGACCTGAAAATTTTATATATAAATGTTATCGTTGTTTATTTACTTTCATTCATCCATTTTTTACTTGTTATATGGGATTACTGTTTATTCTACCATTTATTATTTGTTATTACACAATGAATACTCTTCCAATGGGGGAATAAATTCTATACTATCACACCCAAGGCCCTTTCTCCTAGTCGGTAGCCTGTAGAGATCAGGGAAATGCACTTGAGGCCATGTGACCAACTGGTTATGGGGCACCTTTTGGCAGCACCCGGAACCGGGACGTTACATAGATCAGACACTATTTAACCACTAAAATTTCAAATTAGGAACCTAAAAATGGATATGGTGTGGTAAATTCCATTTTTTCTCCAAAAGTTTTGTATGAAATTATTATTTATTATATAATAGTATTCAAAACATCAAAAATGACATCCAAATTCTCAAACAACTCCACATCAGAATGAGAGTATAATTACAAGTGATTATTAATTTACATTCATATATTTTACACTTTAAAAGTCATCTAGAGTGACATCTGATTGATTTTTATTTTTATCACATGTATAGATTTTTATATATGCCTAATTAAAAATCCAGGAAAAGTTAAAATAGTGATCCCCTAATAATTTTCTCTATTCAATAATTATTAGACAGGTCTATGATCATGTATAATTGAGGCATTATGATATTTAGATTCATATTGAATAGTTAAAGAATCTTATGAATTTATCCCCTTCTTCATAAAGAATTTATTTTCAGAACATAATGTTCCTTTACATATGTATTATTATTCTTAGTAACTATTACATAACTTCTGGATCACATACATTATCTTTATTAAGGGTTTATGTCTATATTTATATAACTCATGAAACATTGATGATAACCACATATTTTTCACAGATTTTACAAATAAACCATACATAGGTTTCATGATTTTTGAGTAATCTATACATATACCTCCAATTAGTTTTACATAGTTATCCATCACTATTTATTTACTAGGAGTATTGTAAAAATTTATTTAATTTTATAAGTTGTACATTAAATACCCAAATGATTTAGGGTAATATGTAATGGATTAGTCTATTTAATGGATTTTGCATGATTTTTATGGTTTTCAGTTAACAGATATGGTATACACTAGGTCTCAAAAGACAAAATCTCGTGGGTAAAGGAATATATTTAAGTAAAAATATAAATCTAATTATTTCATTTATTTATCTGGTGAACAAAATTCATTGATAATGTTTTCACCATTATGTTGGTCATGTGTCTTTCAACTAAATTTACAATGTAAATGGATTAACATTACACGGGTAGTGCAATATCGATAGGACTATTACATAGCTCCTATAATATTTGGATGGACTTTACGTTTGTTTGAAAAAACCTATATGAAACTAGTTCTATTTACATATTTATTTTTTATAGAATATGTAATTATTATCTAACCTATACAATGTTATTGTATTACCTTTATAAATATTCCACATATAGATAGATTTTAAATATAAACTTGAATACATTATTAAATTACCTCAGAGAGTTATCAAACACTCAAAAATACTATAAATCAACATTTATACATTATTAAGAAATGACAAACTCTTGAAATAATTTACCTAGAATTCATACAACATAATTAATTCCCTATGAGTACATTATTTCTCTAACTATAATTTAAAACATCAATATCATTTCATTAATGAAATGTATATCTTTTAAAACATAAAAAAATATTTTAATAGTCAACATAAGAAGAATTCATTGATGGATTCTCCAATACATCTCCACATCACTTCTTGTGGTACTACTATCGATATGTAATTCAAAAGACATAACACATATCTTTAATGTGTGGTCCAATTTAATAATCATCCGATTTCTAAATACATCTCCATGTAGAATTTCCTTTATAATTTTCTATACCAATATTTGAATCATCATTTACATTTATATTGGAGATATTAGCAATAGTTTCCATTTTTCATTATTTAAGATAATATACATAAACTTCATGTATTTTGTGGATACACAATCTATAACACATTTTATCAGATAATATTTAATCATCTTAATCAAATAAAATGAAAATATCTAAAATCATTTCATCACACAATCGAAGAGTTCAGTTTAAAATTGTGAATGTTCAAATTTATATGAAAAATTAATCATTAGTACCCTGAAATTATTCTCCTTAGGCATCCTACAAACCAATATATTCCCCCCATTGAGTATAAAACCATACCATAGGGAAATGACCTATTGAATGATGTTTTATCACATATATATTTTTTATGTACATGGTATCCTCCCCACAATACAATATAGAACTTTTCACTTTCTAATAGATACACATACTAATAGTTGGGTGGGAGGACCTAATTATAAACACTAGTAGGAGCCTCATATTACCCTAGGAGTGAAAAGCACCCCATTGACTTTAATTAATGGTGTCTGGAGCTACCACATAGCTCTGATACCAGATGAAGACCCATACATTCTTCCATGAGTGCTTACTAGTTCCAAGACCATATCATCTTTGGGAATGCCACCTATAATTGTTTTTCTATCTTTGTAATTAATACTATTTAATTGTAAAAATCTATTGTCAATAAAGATGGATTGCCACCATATTATCTCACACACGCAATCCTACTCAAACCCCAACGTGGGACTTGGGACTAGCCAACAAACACCCCTTCAAGTAGTAGGGTAGTCAACATTAGTCATTATCACAAAGGGGATCCTTGTACTAGATTAGTAATAATACAAGAATTTATAGATATTCATAATGTTAAAAAACAAAATAATTTCTTCTTGGTCATAAAAATCAACTAAATGAACAAACTATAAAATAATAACACATAAATATCATGAATATTGTATATTTATAAAAATTATTGGATATTGAGAAACATATGAACATATAACAACAACTTAAATAAATACCATTACACTAATTTATTTATATAAATTTTTTAGCATAATTATCTACAAACTAATGTAGCCTTGGGACCATAATATATACATCACAATGATAGTGAAAATAAATAGGATATATTAATTAATGATTATAAATTTAAAAAGTAGAAATAAAATGAATAAAATATATATGAATAAAGTTATGTAATAACTATTTATTTAATTTTATTAGATTATTTATGATATTAGGCAGACATACCAAGAAATTAGTGACCTACGGTATAGAATATATATAAAAACTCTATTTTATTTAGGTTATGTTTTATCTCTCCATCATAGTTTTTATCTACATTTTTTGAAACAAATTATACTATATAATTTACATATATTTCATACATATATACCACATTATTTTACAATTTATTTCTATGTTTATACACACTTTTATGTTCATTTATCAATATTCTATCTAATGGAAACATAATTAATAAGAACCTTCCCTTTCATGGTTACATTTAATGTGTAAATTATTTCATTTATGTTACCATCAATTATATCATAATATCGTAACTTTTATTTGTAAAACAATTATGGTATATTTTTTCAAAAGACCCCAATTTTCTCATAATTTTAAGATGTTCATTCTATATTTATTAAATAATTGTTTTAGAGGATCATTTATTTAATCACTTCTCTAGAATTTCTTTTGTTTTTCCACCATAACTCAATATTTAAGAAATACGATTTTTATTTCAAATATGCACATGAATAAAAATTAATTTATTCTTATCATTGGAATAATTATGAAATATATATTGATTATTAATTGAGAAAAGATTCAGCAACACATTTCTTCTTCATCACTTTTTCTTATGGTTTTCCCTTATTTATGATTTAATTATGTGGAACATATATTCATGAAAATATTATATTTTTTTGTGGGATAAAAATTATAATGCATCCCAATTTATTGGAAAATGATTTCTTCTAATCTGATACTATATATGGTGCACGACCATTTAACCTAACACACCATGCATTCATTCTATGGAAGGGAACCTTAACTTATTTTTTTATGAGGATGTTTTTTTTATTTTTTTTACATTTGTATGATTCTATTTTTATGATATCATTATTCTTTATCTATTCTCCATTTTTAGGATATATGAAATTTCTGATTATACTAATATGTTATCCCTCTTATCTAAATTATAATATATTACAATAATGTTTTCACAGTTATAATTAATTATAACTCAAAAATTTTCTTTATTTATTACCCATGATATACTAACAAATAATTGATTTTTAATGGACATTAATATAATTTTATAGAGATGAAAATAAAGATAATAGAACTTATCATTATTATTCTTTATTATTTTTAATTTACTAATGAACCTAGACATCAAAATTTCTATTTTACATTTAATAGATGATTATGTTAAGAATCATGAAATAAAATGTACACGATAATTAGGTATGTATAGATAATATTATCGAAATACATTGTATGTTTCTAGGATTAGGATAATAATACAATAGTGAAAATCATTGGGATAATATTATGTATAGAAACAAATACTAAAATAATGAAAATTCATAGATTATGGGATATCCTTGAAATGAAATCCTTGTATGGATACTAAAAAGAAGATACATGCATTCAAAAAAATTCACCTAGGTGTAAAAATCATGAACATATGTATTAGATATTAACTACAACATTACACTGTGAACAAAAATTCGTCCATATTTTAGTGATAGTAAAACACTCCTAGGTAATATACATTGGTAGATTGAAAATTTATATATGATCATATATTATGGATTGGAATATATATGTAGTTTTAATAGAAAAAATAATAATAAAAATCAACATTTATAAACTAGTAAGAAACCAATAAATTAAAATGCTCAGCTATATAGGTGATTTATGAATTATTCATTTAATTTATTAGTTTGATTTTTATATGGTTATTAATTTTCTTATCACATTCAATAATTTTAATTTACATGCGGTAATAGAATGAAATTAGTGGAATTAAGCCAGTATACTATATGATTGGTACTGTAATGATTACTTTAATGAAATTTCAAAAATGAATTGAAAAAGTGTTGAAAAATTAATAATATACCTTTATCAACTGACTGAAGTTGTAATAAAAAACCCGAGTCATGTGGAATAAAATCCTTCTCCTATGAAAGAACAAGTTTCTATTGAGCCCCTATGTGATATTGGACTCTTATTTTTAGTGGATCTTTTTATACCTTAAATGTTTAATAATAGATTAATTCTATTGGGAATATGTTCTCTAAAATAAAATTCTATTTGATAGATAAATTTGTATTTGATATTTGTCACATAGAGGGAGAAGCCAAGAAGTATTGGATACTGATCATGTATTTATCACCCAAGGAATAAATTAAATTATTTGAGTGGGAAATATTTTAGAAAATATTTTACAAAAAATAATTTCGTTTCAGTCTCTTTCTAAAAATGGTTGAGCACCATATGATCATGAAAATGGATTATGAATCAATCATGTTGTATAATATATTAATAAAATCGCTTTTAATTCACAAATTTCTCTTTTATGCCATTCCCAAAAGTATGTTTGACTATTTCATTAGTAGATTAATATTATTATAAGAGAATATTTTGGGATTTGAGACTTTATGATATTTGAGGAAATTTTCCAATTGTCCGTTGAATTAGATATTGAGATTAATAAATCTCAATGTTTATGAGTGTTTATAGATAAAATTAATTAATAATATATCATGTTTTAGGTAAAATAGATCAATCTAAAAGGGGAAGACAATTTTTCTACCCACATGTCATAATTTTGGAAATAAGAATCCCTAAAACTATCTGAATGGAACATTATGATTCTTCAAATGGGAAAATGTGGGTTTTCAACATAATTAATGTTAAAGGGATATGGAGTATAAAAAAATATGATATACGAGGAGAAGGTCCCAATCAATCCCAATGATATGGTATAATGTTTCAACATCATGGAACATGATAAATATGAAAATTAATAATCTACACTTTGTATTGTTTAATATATCCAAGGATGACATCCTCCATGGATATGATAAAAATTATGAGGGTTTTCTACCTCCACTTATCTGTTTTATCTTGATAATTAAGTAACAATGAATTCAATTTTTATTTATTCAAGAATAAAAAATAAATTATTTGTTTTTACTTAATTTCATTCATTTATATCATACATGATTATTAAAATAGTTTAAACACTACCTCATGACATGGTGGTTTAATTAATTGTAAAAATAATGGTGAAATAATTACATATCATGTATATAACTATTTTCTAGTCAATATATTTAAGGTTAATCAATTAGAAAACCTTGTAATTAATATTTTATTTGAATTCAATTATATACTAATAATTTATTTGATATATATTCTAATGTCAAAATTTTAGAAATGGATGTCACATTCCATGACAAAATTTATTCTCAAATTATATACATTTTTAATTAAAAGGATGAATCAATTTTCACAATATAATTTAAATAATTGTTACTATTTCATAGTGAGATAGATATGTTTCTCAGGTGATTGAGGAAAATGAGTTGATCTACAAAAAAATCCATTCCCTTTATTAGGGAAAACCCTAATGTATTCCTTGAAGAGTTTCATAGAGTTTCTCCTAACATTGATTTTGAGTTCACAGTTTATATTTTATCTGGATCTTGGACTATATTGATGATTCCCCATGGAATATCCCAGAATGAATTGAATTAATTGAAGAATAAACTATAATATAATATTTTTAATCTTTTCACATATCCAAGTGCTTCACCATGGGATTAACCTCTCCTCTTTTCAAAAATATGGATGGCTAAATTATTTTATACGTCAATTTTTAGAACTCAAGACAAACCTTTTAAATAAAATTTATTCTCTTCCAAAAATTGATGGATTTTTTGAAAAACTACACGAGGTTCATTAATTATATAAAGTGGACATTTTTAAAGAATATCCTCAATTTAAGGTGAAGATGGTGGATATTCATAATCCCACCATTAAAAAAAATCATTGAAACTACGAGATGATAGTGATTACATTTAGACTCACTAATTATCTTGATATCATCATGAATGTAATTAATTGGGTTATTGTAGATCACTTTGAAAAAAAATTATATTAATTGATTATGAGAATATTATAGGATCTGAAATCAAGGAGAATCATGTGGAGTATTTGAGTACCATGTCAAAAACATTGAGTAAGGATAATTTATATTAAAATTATTGAAAATATATGGTTTTGATACATAATGTCTCTTTGATTTGGAATTATATCACTATCAAGATGAAATATATAGATCCTTTGAAGAAAATGTTATTAAGGATTTTCTAAGAACAATATATGGAATACAGATACATTGAATCCTTGGATTAATTGGGTACAAAATATAATTTTTAGGAAACATATCATGATTTTTGAATAAACTAAACAATCACTCATATAATGTTTTAAAACATATGTTGACTGATTAATGTGAAGAAATCATAATGGAGTTGAATAAGAGTATATCACTTCACTAGATATCATAGTAACTTTATAAAATTTATGTTATTTACTGAAAACGATGATTTAATAATGGTATTGAGTTGTGTTCTCAAGGGAAAAAATGTGATAGCATATGCCTCTTGAAAATTAAGGATCTATCAATAGAACTATCTAACAAATGATATAGAGTTAGATATTGTGATCCTTCAATTAGTTATTTTGGATAATTATCTCTAAGGAGAGATGTTTGACATAAATATAGATGATAATATCCTATCTTATATATTTACAAATAATTTGATTGACATGTTCCAATTATAATGGTTGTATTTGATAAAAGACTATGAACAATCAATCCATTCTTATAATGAGAAAGTGAACAATATGGAAGATTCTATATATAGAATGTATGCACAAACACTTAACATGATATGTATAGTGAATAATCTAATTTTCATATACATAAGAAGCATGTAAATGGTTTTTATAGTGGATGTAAAAACATATTTACTTTCTCAAATGATTTGTCAAAAATCAATTATTGATGTGATTAAGGAAGCTCAGGGGTTAATATTGAGATAAAAATAATATCGATTATATAATAATGGGGAAGGCCCCATCATTCAATATTGTTTAAAAAGTAGTGTTGATATATAGTTCATGACATTGTGTTCAAATAAATTTCAAGATAAAGAATGAGTTGTTGAATGATCCACATATCTTAACATTATCTATCAACTCAATGTGTATATACATGTATAGATATCTCTGAGAAAACTATAGGTGGGACAATATGAAAAGGGGATTGAAGAATATACATAAAGCTGATATTTATTATAATATTTAATGTTTGAAATGAAAATTTACAATGAATGGATAAACTATTATCTAAAACTTCATTAAAATTAGAGAATATCCCCTTGGTTTTTTTCATTGGTCTTCCAAAGACGTCCAAATGACCAAATTCAACATGAGATCAAATGGACCAAAAAAACTATGATAACTCCATATATAATCATAGTTAATTGTAACATGATCAACATGTAATTTTCTATTGTATATAATTTATGAGGTTGTACTGAACCCCATTATTGATTGTATCTGATCGATATCCCACACTAACCTCTGCATTATAAGGGAGTATTCAACATTACATAAATATATAGTTAATCATGTGTATGAACTATCACCACAATGTGATATAAAATATTAATTTAATATAAAAAAAGATGATGATATGTGGTGATCTTATTTTATATTATTCAAGTATGGCCTGTTCCAAGGTCTTACTCTGGTTGAGTTCTCACATTAAAATTTCTTTCATAAGATAATTCATGTAGATTTTTCTGAAGTTATCATGGGGAATATATATAGAAAACCCATGGGTTGGGTGGATCTAGTGAATACACAAATATATAAACTTAAATGGTTGATAAAATGGAAAATTAGGTCATGATAATTGAATAAAAAACATATTAAATATAGATCTAACAAAAGGTGTACCCTAAAAATCCTCAACCATAGAAAAAAGATAAATTTTGGGATAATATAATTATTTTATTATCTATATAAAATATATTCATTATTTTTGGGAATAAGGGAAACCTAATTAAAAAATACACTTTTACATTTGAAATTCTATACCCAATACTAGATATGGAAAATATAATGCTACTCCCAAAAAAATAGTGTCATATACATGATGATTTTTACATATCCTATTTAAATAAGTACGTACCAAATCTCTCACATGAAATAATATTAATGATAATAAAATTGGAATATAATAATCCATCTATGAAAGAACTATTGATTATCAAGGGATATAATGAAAAACCTATATGATATAAGATAACCTACCTCATAAAAGAACATTGGTGGATCCATATATATTATGAAGAAACATGAGACATGAGAAAATAATAAAATTGATATACCCTTAATTTTGTAGCATAATATGGATAATAAATTTTTTAGGGAGATATTTCCAATTTCGAGAAGAAATTAATCAACCATAATTTTAGAAATTTCATTCCCAATATAAATGTGTTCCATATTTGGTAAGGATGTAATATATAAAATCAAAAAAAACATAATGAAAATAATAATATTATATATATTTGAAAATTAAATTTAGGTAATAAATATATCCTTAATAATATTTTATTTTACAATTGGATAATATGCTATGAAAGGTAGAATAACCAGAATTGGAAAATTTTGATTATCTCAGTGTTATAGAAATTTTTCACTTGTGATAAACACAATAAAATTAGATACAAAATGTTATTAATGTAATTTCAATTTTCGGAAATGATTAATACAACCTTAATAATTATATATGTTAATAATAAATTAAGGAATTTGAATTATTTTTAATGAGTAAAGAACCCTTATAATTGTTGGAATAGTAATTGAACAATTATAAATAGTAACCAAGACATTATAATAGTAAATTGGGATGTGGAATAATAAAATAATATTTTGGGTATCATATAAAAAATAAGTATATAAAATTCATGTTTGAATCAAAATAAGTAAAATGTTAAATATGATAAAATATATAGTTTACAAAAATAAACCATAATTTTATTTTTTGAAAATATATTTGTTATATTTTTATTAAAATTAAATTATTAAATTAGAAGATAATTGATTTTATCAATAAAATAGTTTTATAATACACTAGTTATTTGTGTTTAATTGATAATTTCATTTTTATGAAATCAAAACCTATTTTTCAAAGGTTGTAAATTTATCTATTTCATAATAATTATGATTTTTTAATAAAAATGTATTTTATTTATTAATAAAATTTCTCCCATTTATAATTTTTTGGTTAAAATGGATGAAAATTATAAAATAGGAAATAATGAATTATATATGTGATTTTTTTATGTTATCAAATTGTTGGTTTTTAGCGAATAATTAAATTTGACAAAACATAACATTTCTAATTGTTAGTTAGATACAATATTAATTAAATCATAGATGGTGTATATTGTAAGGATCTAACCATAAAAATTACTTATCCAATTTATATTAAAAACTAAAAATTAAATTATTTTCTCAAATATCTTGTAGGGGTTGTGTTTTATTGAATTTCAAAAAACAGTTATGTAGTAAACCCATAAATTTCATTTGGAAACATTTAATTAGTATCCATTTTTTCTATAAAATAATATTTTTAAAACTAAAAAATGATTTATTACGATTTTATATCTTCACAATTTTCCCTGGATATCATCCTTGCCATAAATAATCCCTAAACCTCATGAAATACATTTTAATTCTTGGGAGGATTAGAAAATCTCATTAAAAGATATAAAAAATAGAAACTCTGAGTTCAGTAAAAAAATAAATAAAATAAAATATTTTCCATAATCATAAAATTTATTTTATAACATTAAACAACCCATTTTGAAATTGAAAAAACCCACATTCTATTCAAAAAAATCATTAAAACCCAAAGAATGAAATATTTACTCGTATAGGTGACAAATTGCATCATATATTTAAAAGTCTTTAAAATCCCTTTCAACATACACTCAATTGGAATAACCATATGGCCTACTTCTAATGAAGATATTATAGGCTTACCTAGATCTATTTTGGACACCCGACATTAAGATGTAATATGCATTCCTAGCTCTATTAGGGCCACCCCATGTTAATCTATAATGGGATTACCCAACACAATATTTTCAACCCCATGTTAATCTATAACATGATTCACCAACACTATTAGAGAAATTACATTTATATGTAACATAAGATTCACTTTTTTCCTATAATTACTTATTATCATATATTTAATAAATCATTTTCATCATATTACCTTAGAAAAAAATACTTTAATCCAATATAAAAAACCTTTTTTATAAAAAAAGAGTTGTCAATTAAAATACCTTCATAAATTTCAAAATACCAATAAAATAAGGAATTAAATTTATGAAATCAAGTAATATCTAAAAGGAAGAAAAAAATTAGATAATAGTTACAGAGGAAGAAAAATAATTTTCACCATGTATATTAATAATATAAAATTATTTTTATAGATTGTTTAATCATTCTATAAAAGCATGTAAAAAATATTCCTTAATATCAAGAATATTAACATGGAGAAAAGTATTTATAATTAAATATGTAATAATTAAAAGTGTTTCAAACCACATTAAAGATTTAAATCATAATATATATGAATGAATAAATTAAAAAACATTAAATAACATGAGAATAAATAAATTCATGATATTACATGCGAAATTCAATGAATTTACATATTATAAAATAAGGAGAGTGTTTAAAATAAAAATATGGCTCTATGAAAGGAGATAGAGACAAAGTCATATACCATGAGTCTGACACATCACATACATTATTTATATTAATTAGTAATCAACCAAGGTTAATTATCTACTTGCATGAGATCCTAATTAATTTTTATTATTCCCTTTATATCACTTATCTTTAGGTTATTATAATTAATTTATTATTCATGTTTTTGTATGATGTTTTGATGATATTCCGTACTTGAGCCTGACATGAATTTGGTACGATTTAAATAGTAAAGGTTCCCATAATTATATTATCTCAATAATAATATTCATGAAATAGTTTTAAATTTCAAAAATAAAATATACATTTAAATAAACCCATTAGTTATTGCTATGAAAAATTAACTTATTTATAATCATAGAGACCGTATGTTGTATGTATGCATGAGAGAATTTCCCATTTATCATTAATAATTATATGAAGAATGTAAGTACTACTTTAAATTTATAATATTATAATAATATTATTAATATTTTATTAATAATTTAAATACACTATATAAATATATATAACTTGTATAGGTTATGTGGTAATGAAAAACATTTGACATCACTTCGTGGTGGTGATAGTTTATACTTATGCATGAATCACATTGTAATTCTCATTTACTTGGAATGGTAAGAATTTAACTGATATATTACACTTTATATAACGATATATATGTCATCAATATCAAATAAAACATTAATTTCAACTTTATAACTAGTATTGAGAGACGAATATTGAAAATGAATTATATCGATTCGTGAGGTGGTAGTCCTCTGTACACATGAACGATTAATTAGTTTTCCATTTGATAAAAGTGGATATGGATTAATGTGATGACATTAAAATAATAACATCTCATTATATTAAGGATACTGGAATTATTATTTCATCATGGTCGAATAATATATTCATGTAGTGGAAGAAGAAATAAAAAAATACTTGATTAAAAAAATTTCTATTATTCAGACAAGATCCTTTTTATAATACCTTAATACCACTATGGTTAGTGTTATGCCTAAAATTATAGATCTATAATATGGTTATGGATTCTATAAAGGTATTTTAGAAGATTGTGGCCATACCAAATTGGATTAAATTGTGATAAATAGAGAAGAATGAGGTACTGTTTTATAATAGTTGATTGTGCTCTTGGAATTTATCACAATATTAAATTAACATATATTAGTTTTTTTATTCTATATGGATGGAAATGGATTTATATTTAACATATGATGATTATGGGTCTAAATAAAAAAATCCAATTAAAATCAGTCACATTTTGACTATTTTTTAGTCCTTATTGTCTTCTTTTAACCATTATTTAACTTTTTTAATTCATATTATGAAATCTTGTAATTTACCCTTTTGGATTAATATTATTAATATAAAATTCCAAACGTCCTATAAATCAGACATTTATAAAATGTTAAGACTTTCCACAAACATTTTTCTGAATTTTATTTATTTATTTATTTATTTTATATCATTTTATAAAATATTTTTTATTTTAAAATATTACTAATTTCAAATATGAAAAAATTCATCACTTGACTTTTTAAAAATATCATAACAACAAGATATCATCAAATCAACCATTTTTATACATAACTGAAATGGAAAATTTAACCATAACATTAGTTCATGAAATTAATTCTCTCAAATTATATATATTTTAATATTCTTAATATCATTTATTTGATATTTCCAATAATTTAACAATTACTACAACATCATTGTGAAATATTTTAATTTTGTTATTTATATCCTAAAAATTATAAACAAATTACCATGATGAATATATACATGTTATATTTAAAGAAAATTATTAGTAAATATGCCCTATAGAACCCCATATTAAAAATATTTCTCTTGTTAAAAACAAAATTATTATAAAATTGACTTTTCATTTCATATAATAATATAAATAGCTTAAAGGCAACGATGTGGCTCCAAGAGCTCAAAAAATAGACAATGGTTTATTTTGGTCGGAAATTACTCTTTAAATAAAATACATACAAATTTTAGGGTGAATTTATATTATTTATAAAATTATAAACCCTTAATTACCTAATTTACATTTATTTGTTGTAATAATAATTACCATTATTTCTATTTATCGTTTTTTTTCAAAATTGAAATGTACCTATTTAAGAACATTGAATCATATAATTCCAAATTTTAATCAAATTTTAATAATTAAAAATTCATAATTGGGAAAAAAATAAATTTAAAAATAATCCCATTAAAGGATCAATAAACTAGTATGGAAAGTAAAAACTTTCAAAAGTTTAAAATATTTTTATAAAAAAATTAATTATTAAATTTATTATAGTGGATTTTATTGGATTAAATAATAATATATTGATATAAATATACTTTAAAATTACTGTTAATGTAATCTAACCATATAAATAAATAAATCAAAAATTGCAGTTTCAAGGAAAATAAAGTATTTTTGTCACTATTCATCGAAAATAAATCTTGTCATAAAAATACGGAAAATGTAACCAATGTAAATTTTTATACTCTAATTTAAAATCATAATTATATTTAATCATATATAATTTATTATAGTGTCAAGAAAATAGATTTAGAAAAATTATGCCATTAAATATCAGGAAATCTGCCTTTTTAGGGAAATTTTTTTATCTATAATTTTGAATTTGTACTTATATAATGTTTAGAAAGAACATAAGAATAATGTAAAATATTAAAATGAATATATATATATATATATATCATTAATATATTAAAAAAATGATTTTATAATACATTGGTGTAAAACTAACTTGTTCACATTTAAATAGTTTTACGAAAGAAAATTTCATTTTATTTTAAAAATTGTTTTATTTTCATTTATAATTAACTAGTCACAAAAATTTTACTTTTATAGACATGTGTAAACCATGTTTTTACAATTCATATTATCATATTCAATCCCACTATCATAACTGGTATGGCTTACCTTCTATATTAAATAATAATATTTAGTTGTTCATTTAAACATTATGTGGAGCATCATGTAAGATATTGAACATAGTGTTTCATTTTAAAAAATCAGGATGTAAAATACCCCCATTTAATAAATTATTTTTTCTCAATTTGAACTCAAGATCAAAAATTAAGTGTATGAAATTTAAAAATACTTATGTTAAAATCCCTTATTGGAAATAGTATTATTAAACATCCACTTGAAAATAAATAATTGGTTGTATGAAAGAGACATGAGATAACTAATACTATGGTTAAATGTATAAAAACATTGACATGAAAGTGAAAAATAACTATCAAGTAATGATGTACATTGATTGACTACATGATTATACGTAAGATAATAATTAAAAGAAAATAAATCTAGGATGGGATAAATGGTCTTTGATTTCTTTGTAAGAATAGAAATGAATAATATTTTTTTAAGATCCATTTCGTAGAGTTGAAGAATAATTTTACTTCATGGACTAAGAACGTAGAGAAATATAGTTACATAAAAATTATTTTTGTATACATTAATAAAATTCCACTACAAAATCATCTTTTTCTACAAACAATGAGTCTTCAAGAATATTTTTTATGCTATATAAACTAGAATAATCTCCTAGAGAATCACATAATGCACACAAGTTTAACTATATATTACTCCAGTATTTAGAAATTAAGTAAAACAAAAAAAAGGTTAGTACTAGATATGATAGGTCTGAAAAATAATAAACCATTAAATTAAGGGGCACTAATTTTAATCTAAATAATTCAACAGTAATACCCAAAGTTCAAAATAGACCGTTCAATAAATAACTGTCTTTAATATCCATCAAAATAACACAATCTACGAATCAATCCCATGACATAGAAGGATTTTATATCATAGATTACAAAGATAATTTTTATGTTTTGTCTTGAAATAAAATCAATTACGCTTGAAGTCTCATACCAAAAACTAATTTCTGTAATGCCAAATTCTATAAGAAATGTTATTTCTTTCTATACATAACCTGGATAACCATAAAATAATATTTTCCTCTAAAATATAATTCAACCATTATTTCTCCAATAAAATTCAGAGATATTCAATATACAATAATAATATGAGGTTCCCAAAATAATGAACTTCTTCCGAAATCAAATTAATCACATAATCATTAAATCATTTTCCAATCCCAAGGATATCTATTAGATAAAAAATATGTTCCAAAAATCAATATATTCTTTAATCATCAAATGGTTAAAAAATAAAAAATCACACATAATGAGACATCATGTAGGATCATGGTATGATATTCACCCTTATTTTCGTTCAGTTATGTGTTCAAAAATCATAGACATACTAGATGTGATAGGTTGTCACCAATATTAAGGGTTTTCTATTTTCTAAAAGTGTATCGTTTTTATAAAATTCCTAAAATTTGATGAAATGCTCATAAATAATGACAACATTTTTTAAAATCAACGGTTCTGTTTTAACGTTCATTTAATATCCCATAATTTAATAACACATAATGAACTATACAAATATATCCAAAAATACCGTTAATCACAATGAAATATAACAAAATAAATTCAAAATAGGGTTTGGAATATATGAAAATTATGATCCACATGGACATTATAATCTCATGATGATATCTCGGACTCGTAAGAAAAAAATATTAATATCAAAATTTTTCTATACCCTATACTGATAACAATTCTAAGGAATCAATCATAAAATTTCATATTCTAGTTATTTTAATAACTATAAATAAAATCCTTTATTAAAAAACTATTTGGTTTATAGTTATTGATAATTAAGAAAAACTATTACATAGTAAACCCATGCATTACATGGGGACACATATACTCAGTATCCATTTTTTTCAATGAATTGAAAATTATTTAAATGAAACATGATTTATTAAGATGATATATCTTCACAATTACCATTTATAGAATCCTTCTACCAACTCTTACTTAAACCTTATGAAGTAAATTATAAAACATGGGATGAAAAAAATGATCATTTTGAGATAAAAGATGAAATAAAACCATTAGTTTAGTAAAAACATGAAAACACACCAAAAATTACCTTCATCTTAAAATTATGTGATAATATGAAATAAATATTTTTCATATGAAAAACAAACACACCTTTTACTCAAATAAAATCACAAAAACCAATAGAAAGTAGTTTAAACTCATTTATGTTACAAATAGAACCATATAATTTAAAAAATGAAAACACTTTCAAAGCCCATTCGATAGGAATAAACATATACCCAACATCTAATTTTTCTATTATGGGCTAACCCATCACTAACTGGGCCATCCTATATTGACCTATAATGAGATTACCTGAAGCTATCTTAGGAACCCAATTTAAATATATAACATGCTTACTTAGTGATATCTGGGCCATTGTATGTATAAGATATATAATAGGATTACCCATTTCCTGTAATTATCAATTACCATAACATTATTAAAACACTTTCATCATAAAATCCTTTGAAAAAATAATTTAATCCCACATTAAAAACATTCAAATAAAAATACAATTTTATTTTAAAATTAAATTTTCAATTAAAAAATACAAAAATATGAATATAAGGGTTTGTTTTAAGGAAAACATGTAACATTTCAATTGAAGTTATAAATTAAATAACTGGTATAGAGTAATTAACTTCATTTTTGATGTGAACATTATGAATAGAACATTATTTTTTTTATTTTTGTAAACGCTCTGTATAAAACACGAAAAAAGATTCATTTTAAAAACCATTGAATGGAATTAAAAAAATTAATTATAATCCTTTTATATTCATATAAAATAAAAGGTTTAAATTATATAAATAGTATTGTCATGGGGAAAAATATGATTATTAAATCTTTAAACATTCAAAGAATCCCATACCATATAGAGAATTAAATCATAATCTATATGAATGAATAAAATAAAAAACATTAAATAAAATGAGAATAAATATATTCATTATATTATATGCCAATTGAGATATACATACACATCTTAAATAAAGGTGAGTGTATACCATCATAATAAGCCTTAATAAAATGAGATTGATATGGAATCCCATACCTTGAGTAGAACTCAACAAGTAACATTATTATATTCATCAATAATTTAGTTTTACTAACTATTTAATTTCTTTATAAACTCATTAAATTATATTATTCCATCATTATCACTTATTATCATGTAATAAACAATACTTATTTATACAAGTTGTGTTGGATGTTTTGATCATCTTCTCTACTTGACTCCAAAATGAAAATGGTATGATGTCAACAACCAAAGTGGTCATAATTAAATAATCAAGAGAATAATATTCCTAAAATAATTATCATTTTTACACTTCAATTATTTTTTAATTCAAACTATTATATTTGGTTATCAAAAAATTAAATATGTTAGAATCATGGAGATGGTAGACCGTACGTAGGCATGAGTGACATTTCCAATTATCAATTATCCTTATGTAAAAATAATTATTTTTTATCATTAAAAAATAATCATAATGTCATTAATTTAATTCTAAACATTAAAATACAGTTATATATATCATTCATGTTATGTGGTGATGAAAAATGGTTCACATCGCTTCGTATAGATTATTTTTCACACAAACACATGAACGATGTTATCATTTGATCTTTATGCAAATGTAATAATTTATGCGGTATATTATAATTCAATAATGATAAATATTTGTTTAATATAAAAAATAAATATTAATTTCATCATTATAAATAGTCTTGAGTGATTGTTATTGAAAATAATTATATCTGTTAGTGAGATGTCATCCTTTCTTAAACATATATGATTAGAAATTTTTCATTTGATGAATATATAGTTGGATTTCGGTGATTATATTTACATAATAACATCTAAATATATTAATGATATGTGAGTTATTATTTCAACATATTTGAATATGATTTTAATGAATTGGAAGATGAAATACAATATAAATACTTGATTAAAATAATACCTCTTCCTTGGATGATATCCTTTTATTAACAGTTTATGACCATTAAGTTTGTTGTTATGAATATATTAAGAGCTGTAAAATATAGAGAGAGATTATAGGATGGTATTTGGGTATATATTTTCTAAATAAAATATGTTTTTATATTTGACAAATAGAGAAGAATAAGTGACTTTAATAAGAGAGAGGAGGGGAACTCTTGGAATTGTTTATAAATTTAAATTAATATTAATAAATATTTTATTCCAAATAGATCCAAATTGATTTATATATACTATAGGAAGATTATGGGTATAAATAATTTCAAAAAATGAAAATAGACACTTTTTACTATTCCTTAATCCCTGAATGTTTTAACCCTTATTAATGCTTTATAATTATTTCTAAGATATCATTTAATTTATAGTATGAGGGTTAATAAAATTAATATAAATTGAAAAAATACAAATAAATGAGTCATTTATGAAATTTTATTTCTTATAAAAATCAATTAGGATTTTTTTATATTTTCTTGAGTTTTATTTATTTTTATAAAATATTATTTATATTAAAATTTCATTTATCTATCTTTTGATACTATTCGTTACTTTACTTTTTAAAAATATCATAGTAATTATATATCATAACAAACTATTTTAAATAATAACTAACTTGTCAAAGTGTTTCTTAAATGTTTTGGTTGAAATTATAACCCTTAAATTATATTCATTTAACTATTTTTCATATATCATTAATTTTATATTTCTTTTAGTTAAAATAATAATTCATCATCATTGTGAAATACTTCCATATAATTATTTAACTCTTGAAAATTAAAAAGAAATTTCCATGAAGAATAAAAAAATATTATTTTAAAATACTATTTATAGTCAAACATTGCCTTTTTATAAACCCCTATTAAAAATTTTTCACTTTTTAAAAACAAAAGTATGAAAATTTTTCATTTCATTGAATATAATAATATAAAGGGATTAATGAAATAAAAGTGACTCCAAGAGATCCAAAAGTAGACATAAAAATTATTTGGGTATAATATCACTTACACAATAAAATTATAAGAAATTTGATGCTAATTTTAAATAATTTATAATATTATTGTTACCCTGATTTTTTTGATTTACCCAAAACCGTGTTAAGAAAAAATTACCAAATATACTGTTTATATTTTTTCCAATAATAAAAGGGAAATAAATAATAAATTTTGAAATATAATTCAAAATATGGAATCTATTTTTAAAAATTGAAAACCCATATTTATCTAATTTTATTTAAAATTAATCCAGTTGACATATTTAGAAATAAACTTTTAAAAGTATAGACGTTCAAAAGATTGAAATGTTTTTATATCTAATTTCATTTTCAAAGTTATTACAATGTCATTAATTGGATTAAGTGATAAAATATTGATGTAAATGTACTATAAAACCATTCAAAAAATATAATCTATCAATATTAGTAAAATATCACAAAAAATCAGTTTTTAATTAAAATACAATACTTTTCTCACATTCATCAAGAAATATATCCTATCAAAACATTTCAAAAAATTTAAAAAAATATAATTTTGATACTCTAACATTAAATAATGATTATATTTTGTAAAATAGTATTTATAAATGTGAAAAAAAATATAATTAAAACATGTTCTCCATTAAAAGGCTACGAAAATATCTTTTTAGAAAAAAACTTCTTTTATCCCTAAAATTGGATTTTTTTCAAATATCATATCTATATAACATATAAGATGACTGTTAAGTATTATATTAAATATTTTTTTTCCATTAATATCATAAAAAAAGAGTTATTTTATTATATATTAGTTTCAAATAGACTTGTTCACCATAAAACATCTTTTCAAAAGAAATTTATTTTATTTTAAAAGTGTTTTATTTTCTTTTATAATTAAATGGTCACAATATAATTAATTATGTGTACAATTGTAAAATATATTTTTATAATTTAGTTAATCTAATTCATTTTCACCATTCTAACATATATTTTATAACTACCATATAAAAAACAATATTGAGTTGTTTGTTTATTCTCTTTGTTGTATATCATATAAACCCTCGAACATTGTGATTCATTTTAAAAACTCGGTATGTTACATATTTTATCATTATCCAGACCTCAAATTGAAAAATTACTATATATAGTTAAAATTATATTCACCATTCTATTTCATTAGTAAAAATAATTAACTAAGTAATAATATATCAAAAAACCACCCCCTCATCCCTATATACATAGAACCCTACTCTATCTCATCAATTTTAATACACTATAGATCATAAAACTAAAAATAAGATATCTTCCAAACACTATATCACATATACCATGTGTTTAGATCCCAACAAAGGAACATCTTAGAATCCTAAAAGTGTATTATGAGAGAAGACCTCTAAAAGAAGAGATAATATTCTCAAAAAAATATTTTCATGTTACTTTCCTCTTCTAACCCACCTAAATTTATTCATCCCATCATGAAATAATTTAATTAGTGTCTTTAATGTATTAAAATTGTATTTTAGTTATGAAATATCCATTTTATAAAATCATGTCATTCTAAAAATGAAATCCTCACCCATATTTTGGCTTGTTCATCGCCTCCCTGAACCATGTAATCCATTATACCACACCACCTTTATGGATTTTTTAATACACAAATATTTCATTTTAAATGGTCTATATCATTTTATCATAATATTTTTTATTCATGAATGCATAAAAATTCCTAATATCAATTTAACCTATAGAACATTATCATGTTAGAAAAAACATCCTAAATGAACTTATCTTATAATAATAAAATACATACTATATGGATAATTAATATTTAGAAATAATATTTTATTGTGTCCTTTATAAATTATTTTAAAAAATTAACTCCATACCATTACACTTTGGGTGTTATAAACCCATTTTTTACAAACATAGGTAATTATAAAAAAGCCAATGCAACCTTAAAATCATGAAACAAACACTAATATGGTTATGAGATGAAACCTCATATCCCAGTGAAATGATTATGACTATAAATAATACAATAATAAAAATTAAAAAAATAGTTTAAATTTTTTCTAACTATTTTTTTAGAAATTTAATTTCATTATTTAAGATATTTGGTATGTAACCAACTGATTCTAGATCGAGATAAGGGAACTCTTTAACGCACCATCTTTTATTTGGGTTATTTTTTATATATAAAATAATTTATTTCTTTATTATCACTATTAAATTATAATTTTATATATATATTAGATATAATCTTAGATGTTTTTATCTTCCATTCTAGGGATATATATGTTTTTGCATTACCTTTTCTATCATCTATGTATATAATAACTAAATAATTATAAATTTCATATTATTTAATCCTTTTTATATATTAATCTATTATTTTTTTCTTACATAATTATTTAAAATGATTAAAATTTAATTGAAAAAAAATATGATTTACTAATTTATGAATCAAAAACACAATAATCCCAATTTCACATATGGATTTTTATCAAATTCATAAAGAATTTTTAGGCAATTCATTTTTACGCCCACTTTTATAATGTTTCATTTGAATTTTTGATAACTAAAACTCTATATTTAGGAAATGTGAATGTTTATATAAAAATGAACATGACAATATTTAGTTCCAATATCTATTTGTAATATTTATGAAATATCATTTGATTATGTATAGATGTAGGATTATGAATCCCATTTATTTATCATGTGTTTTTTCTTATTATATTTCCTTATCTATGATTTTCTATGTGAAACACATATTCACATATATATAATTATTTTTTGATTATTCCTAGAATTATATGTCCACCGAATTCATTGGGTAATGTTTCCATCCCATTAGATACCATATATGATTTATTCTTAGTTATCCTAACATAATATGTAATTTTTTCTTGGTAGTGTTCTTTGATTTATTCATATAGATTCATAATTTTTTCTAATTCAATATTATAATGATTTTGTTATGTTATGATATTATTCTCCTTTTATTGTTCCCTCATTTGATGATAAATGATGATTTTATTTATGAAATTTTATTTTACCTATTTTCTCTACTATAATATTTTTTAGTAGGATTTCTATAATATTTGGCATTATATTCATACTCATTAATTTCATATTCCCTATGATGTCAATTTTTTCTCAATAATTGCTATGAGTATTTAGATAAATTTTTGGAGAGAAAAATAAATATGATGAGTCTTATCATTATATTCTTGTATAATGTTTTTAATCACCCAAATAAAAACGGCCTATATATTTTTGGGTTGTATGTTATAGAATATTATGTCAATAAAAATATATAAAATGTATAAGAGATTTAATGTCGTAGTTTCACTTTTATATTCTTATTAATTTTTTAATTCTTATATAAAAATTTCAATTACTTTTTTAATGCTACAAATAAGAGGATTCATAAAAAATTCATACATGATAGTAAATTTAATGAATACCCTAATTAAATGACTTATATGATAGGATAATGATTCATGAATTTTATTTATGTACTTACTCAACTTGATGATGTCATGAAAAATAACTGCAATCACATATAAGTTTCTCATTCCCTTAGAAAATAACATCTTTTTCTCAGTTAATTTATGTGATAAATGCCTTCTACATTTCATTGACCATCTGGTCCAAAAATAGGTTATTAATGGATTACATAAATTAAGAAGAAATTTTAAATCCTATAATTCTATTAGAAGGAGAAATTATTATTGTTACATTATCACTGAAAATGATTATAAAATCAGTGGTAGAAACTGAAAAATTTATCAAATCTTAAAACAAAAATCAAATATATATAGTGTAAGCGATTTAGTAAAAATAATATATAGTAAATATTCCCCCCACACTTTATAATAAAATTTAGATAGAAATTATTGAATATAAGTAAAAGGAGGATGAATCAATTTGGTTTTTTGAGGAAAATTTCTAAAGGATTTCACTATATTATTTGGAATTAGATAATTTCCAGAAATATATGTTTGGACATTTATTTATTATGATAAATTTAAGTATTTGAAAAGATTAGTGGATTTGAGACTATCAAAATTATGAGAAAATTATCTGATCCTCCCTTTATGTCGAGGTTATTATTAATGATTCTTACTGGTCCTGATGTGATGGAATAATATTAAATAACGGTTTTTAAATATAGAGGAAAAAAATATAAATATAAAGGGGAGGGTTGAAAATTGACCTACCTCTTTTCAAAACTGGGAGATGAATAATCATAGAAATTGCCTCATGTGAAAAGAAGACTCTTAATGACTCATAAAGAAGAGAATTAATGTAATGAATATTCAAGGGATATAATGTATCCAACTAAATAAATTGGAGGTAGGAAGGTTCTGATAAATCATTAAACTATGAACCAATTTTTATAAATAACATAGTAAATAATATATGAACATTGATTCTATACAACAAGGGTTGATGAAGATAAAAATTGAAAAAAAAATCAAAGGACAATAGAGATAAAACAACCGTATACTATTAATACCAATGATGAGGATCATAAAAATGATGTGGTGAATGGTGGACTTGTTAACAATTAAATATTTTTAAATGATTTATCTTATTATGGGTTTGTAAATTCATTCAATCAATGTAGGCTTATGAGAACTATTTAAACACCACCTGAAAAAATTAATGTTGAATTATTGGTCATCATACAAAGGAGTCCAATAATTATCTCTGAAAAATGTAATTCATCAAAAATAAATATTTTTTTGGTGAATATACTAGAAATAATTTCCATTATTCATTTAGTGTAATTCGATTATATACTAGTCATGGATTGAAAAAATATATATAGAGACAACATAAACATTTTGGAGAAATTATCAACATTCCCTATCAAAAATCATCCTCTAATTCTTTAAAGATGTATCGGGGATGACGGATCTCCTATAGATTCTTAATTTAAATAATTTATATTACTTCAACGTGAGAAATAGTTTTTCGTATATATTAGTAAAGAATATTATAGGGTACTTATTAAATAATTTCATCTTTTTAGGGAGTATTCTAGTATATTCCATGCAGGGTTTAGTAGTATTCTTTCTAATCAATAATTCTAGTATTCAATTGAACATATACCATGGGATCAAACCATATAAAAGAGTCCCAATAATATTACCCCATTGAAGTGAAATAAATAATGAATAAAATAATAGTGGTATATGAAAAGTGTGTAATACACATTTTTTCTTCATAATGGGGGTCTCAAAATCCCCATCATTAAAACTAAATATTGTTCAACGTTACTCTAATCTGATTATCATCAACACAAAAAAATTATGATAAAGAACATGTTTTCTAGAACATGTAATGATAACTTGATTCATAAACTAAATCGGGGCCAATATTTATATAAAGAAAATTATTACATGGAAAGTCATTAATTTATGGTGACAGATGATATTTTTAGGATTACCTTTTGAAAAATGTATATAACTAGGAGTTGATAGTGATTCTATTAAGTCTCTCTAATTCTCCTAAAATCAATAGGGAATTTATTAATATCTTTTAATATATAGCTAAAAAAATACAGGCAGTATTTATGGAAATAAATCTTATATGATCCAAAATTAAAAAGAAAGATGATGAGAATTTGAGTTATATTCTAATGACATTGAGAAAGGATATGTTATATGAAAAGTAAAGTAAATAATTATTTTGGTTGAATCATGTGAAATTCATGGGGTATGTTATGACTAACAAGGGGTTATCTATGGACCATTTAATAAATAATGCGATTGTTGAATTGAAATAGAAAACATCTATAAAGGATATATGTAGTTTCATTTTATTAGCTAGTCACTGTCCATGATTTGTGAGTACATTCACACCATTGGAAAATTGACCAACCTAGATAACTGAAAAGGGGATAAAATTTATTTGAAGTGATTAAATGTGAGATATATTTAAGCTGTTAACTAAGAGGATTATCACTACACAAGTTCTCACACTACCCTCAATAATAGAAGGTTTTATTATTTACCCAGATTCATCAATGAGGTATATAGTTACTTACTATTGAAAATTGATAAATTTATCATTTATAACACAAAATAATTTATGAATTATAACCATGACTATCTGATTCTTGACCTAGATGTGGATAGAGTAATAATTTTATTAAACACTCAGATTCAATATATCTATAGTGTGAATTGTGTCATATAAAATGATCAAGATGTTCTAATGGAAATATTTAAATATAAGGAGCTCAACATAAACCAATATAGGTGGACAGAGCTGATCATGAATTTTAATTACATTATCTACTAAGATACTTATAACTTGAATATATTGGTAGATGAAATAATTAAAAATGATATTTCAACCATATATAAGATAAATATTGAGTTTTATATAATCCTTACAAAAATAAAAAGAACAAAAAATGGTAATCATAAATAAAGGAGCATCATCCTACATTTTTCCAATGATTTATCAACCATATATTCTGGAGAAGATTATGAAAGATTAATTTTTTTATGTGGAGATAAATTATAAAGTCTATGTTATAAGAATTTAAAAATTATAAAACCATGTGTATTTTCTAATTATTATTATTTATTTAATTCAATATTTTTTATATTTTTCATTTCACACGACACTAAATATAACATGTGTTATACAAAAGAATAAAGAAATTATTTTTCTGTACACAAAAAGTATATATTATCCTATTCAGAAAACTTATGTAATATTTCAATACAAAAATAACTATATTTTTCTATTATTACTCACAATGACAAGTTCCTTTGATAATGTTTTTACTCCCAGGCCATGTTTTACCAAACTACAATGTTCTATTAATATTATTATTAAATAATTCCTATATTTATAACCTTAATATTGAAGTAGAAGTTATAAATAATAATAAATAATTTTTTTTAAAAAAATTCATATTTAAATAATAATAATAATTTTGTGATCAATTAAATTGAAAAAAAATAAAAATATTTGAAAAATATAAAAAATCCTTTGCTCGAAAACAATATTATTCGAATTAAAAACATTTTACATCAATAAATTAAGTAAAAAATTATAAGTGAGTTTAAATATAGATATATATATATTATTTATTAAAATTTTTAATTTCAATCTTATGTGTTTTCCAGTAAAAAGATAATAATAAATCCAATTTTATGCAAAAAGAAATATATTCTTTCTAAAAAGTAATTTTATGTACTTTTAATGACACAAAAAATTTTAATATAAGTTTTTCACATTTATAAATTTTATTTTACTAAATTAAAACCATTTTTAAATAAAATAAACAAAACATTCATTGGGTAAATTTTCATATTTTTTATGAGAAGTTTCAAATTTTGATGAATAGTATAATAAACACAAAATGTTTATTGAAAAAATTATTTTTTATAAGTGATTTATATACATAAATTAAATTTTCAATTTGGTTTAAGGTAAATTTTGATCAACTATACATATTTTAATATAATTTCATTAGACTCTATTTCACCTAGAAATTGGATATAATGTTTTCCTTAAGCTTTTAATCATTTTCATTTTAAAACCCCATTGTCTCATCCCATTTTAGGTAATGATAATAAATTAATTTCCTCCCTTTACATGCTTAAAATTTTTTAAAATTCATTCCAAATTTGGATTCATATTAATTTTCTATTTTTATTAAGTTAAATGTAGTTTTTAACAAAAATTTAACACATATTAATTAAAATTAATTTATAGTGATTAAAGAAGAAACAAGTTTACATAGTGGTTGCAATTTTAATTAAGGATTAAAAAACCAAGATTAATTTAAAAATTCTATTATAAAAAAATATTTCTACACTATAATACATTTCAACTAAAATGGATAATTATTTGAGGAAAATGGTCTATGGGATACCACTCAACAATGTTTAAGGTGTTATAGTTACAAGAATGTAACACCTCCTCAAATACGAAAGGGAACTATTCCCCTAACTTATTAACACATATGATGTACTTTTTCTGAGATAGAACCTCCCAAATTAAGCCATAAAAATCCATAATACCATTTTATAGGCCTCAATTTGGTCTAAAATCAAACCAATTTAGTAATTTGGTGCAAATAAAAAGGAATTAACTAATCAAGAGATAATATCCTCCAACAAGCACTTTTGATTATTTATTTCTACACCCCTTTGATTGTTATTATTACACGATTTTATAATAATATAATTATCCAAAATATACTAATATGTTGTTATATTAGGGTTTTTCTGTACACCTACACACTGTTAAATAAAATGGGGCACAAAATCAAGGTTCATGTGTACAGATGACTAGAATCACACGAACCAATGTTGTTCATTATGAAATTAACTCATTTCAATGTTGGGAATAATGATTGACATGCTATATTTAATATATATATATATATATATATATTATATTTATGATATTTTTATACTTATTTATTTATTATATAACCCATACCTTCATTATTTCCATTTTTTGGGAATATGATAATTTTGTTTGTGGACATGTGGACTACCTCCTCCCCAAAGTGATGTGATTTATTCTCACTTTATATGGAATGTATTGAGTATGGGTTTAGTAAATGTATTCAATATTTATATAAAAAATATGATCATATAATGATAATATATATACACACACACAAACATAGACATATATATCATTTAATTTGTTTCATTCAATACAACATGAAAATTGAAATAATATTCATGTGTACATAAGGCATACCCTATCCATGAACGGTGTATTCAATTAAAAACATATATAAATTATAGATTATTAAATTACATAAATAATGAATATATATATATATAAATATTTGACATTTATATCATTTTTACTTTAATTTAATATTTAAATCATGATATATGTAATAAGATCATGAATAAAAAGTCAAAGCATGTACAAAAAATAATGTGGCTATTACCTGAAACATAACATTAATTAGAATTGTCACTAAAATGGTAATATAATGATAGAATAAAATAATATATGTTGTGACATATAATAATATGGATCCTTAGTATATATTTAATAAAATTATATTTATTATTAAACATATTTGGCTGTGTACATAGAAATTTAACACTTAAGGTACGAGTCTTCTCGTACCACTTTTATTTCTATGTGATATACAATATATTCACCACTTATTTTTTTTGTGATGTAGATAAATATATATGACATGTTTGACCTTGAATTTAATGTATTTAAATATATTTATTGTTTCATTTGATGTTGTCCTTTCATGGATCTAATGATTCAAAAGTTACTCTTGTAGTAAAGGGAATTTCTTGTCTCACTTTTATTAGTGAGTTACTTATGCCTTTATCACCACTGATTTTTTTTATGGAGTATATAATTACCTTGAATGTATTAAATGATTTCTATTGATCAATATAAGATTATTCAAATATCCAATAGATGATCAGAATTTTCAAGGTTTAGTAATTCAAAATAAACCAAGTTGTTAAAGTATTTGTGTGTCAATTTGCATTCTTCAAGAAACATGTTTTGTCACGCCCCTATATTTTGTAGGGGTTTATATAATTACCATTGACATGTAATGTCATTAATTTATTCATCCTAATTATAATTTATGTTTCATTATATGTTATTTATTTATGGGGCTTATGATTCAAAGTTACCAGATCTGTAAGAGTTTATTTCTGTAGTCTAACATTTTATCGAGATTATATATGATTTTTCATCCATTGATGTTATCATATTATTCATAAATTAAGAACCCTCATTAAATATATCCCACTCTTTTTATTATTGGAATATTATAGTAATAGTCATTTTCCACTTTTTGTTAATTATTATAATGTAGGAATTTTTTTATGAAAAAATGACATTATTAAACTCTTTAGTTGAAAATATATTTTCATTAAAAACCATGTTTTTTAAAAATTTCTTCGCTATTGTTGCACTCTTATTCTATGATCATTCAAAAATTTGTCCCAATTTGTTTTACCTTTTTATCAAAATAATTTTTTATTAGTGATCTTTATTTTCTTTTTATGGTTATGACTCTTTAATAATCCTTTTATGGTGAAGAATGAATGTTCGTCACGTATATATTTATCTATCATCATATCCATTATTTTATGGAATATTCCCTTTAATGTTTCAAAGAATAATTTTTAAGAAAAATTATCTCCAAATATTTTATAAATTCATTTTTATTAATGTGATTTTCAAATTATTTTGTTTTTCAAAACGTTTTATGTTCATGAAGAATTTTAAATGATTTTCAATGTTTATTTTATATGTTTTTTAGTTTATCTTCCTAGAAAAAATGTTTTCTAAATAATTAATGATTTAAAAAATGGTTCTCAAGAAAGATTATTATCATCATGAAACATTATAAATTATTTTTAATGCTAAATTTATAATTTATCAATGTGGTTTTCAATGAAATATATTTTGAAATTTGTTTCTGGGTTATTTTAAATGATTTGTAATGAAAGGTTATTCTACTTAAGAAATGATCCATTTTAAATTTAAAAATTCACCAACATCTTATATGAAACCCTTTGATATATTTAATGCCATAGTAGTGATAGAATCCAAATACACCATTTCTTCTCATACATATAATGTTTTATTCTTATGATGACAAGTTTATCAAGAAACAAATTTTTTATACATAGGTTATACCATGATAAAATGCATTTGAAGCCTATTTATTTAATTTTTTATTATATGATGAAATTTTTATGAATCTATTTTTTAAAAGTTTAAATAAGATTATTTATTTATAATATCCATTTCATTTCATGGATTATAAAATTATGTTTATGATACCCATGCCATTTATGGGTCATGATATGAAGACTATTTAATTATTTTGTGCCACATGGATGTGTAATTTATTATGTGATGGGTAGGAAAAATATCTCCCCCTAAAGAACTGGGTAATGATAAATTCTTTGTGATCTCAAAGGGTAAATAGGTGGCTTCCCATGCCTATAACAAGAGGGTACACTAGAGGATATCCCAACATAATTCCATGAGAGTAAATTAGAGGAAAACCCAAGAATTTAACCAAAGGGTACATATAAGGGAATCCCTAGCACATAACACGAGGGTATATATGAGGGTATCCTCGTCCTTTAATAAGATTGTAGATGAGAGGGAATCCCAATATTGTAATATGATGGTATATATGAGGGAATCCTAAACCCATAACAAGAGGTTATATATGAGGGTATATCGAGTCCAAAACAAAATGTTACGTGAGATGTCATCCCATGCCCGAAGAAGGTACACTGGTGATTAGAATAAGCCTAAAAGTTTATGAGGGCCTCAGTATATATCATTAAAATAGTATTATCTATTCTTATATTTATGCCAAAATTCCATGTCTTAATATTATTTTATGATCACATAGGTCATGCTCCTGATTCCATTATGATTAATTTATCATGAACTATTAATAGTTATTTCTTTAATATTGTTTAAGATCATTGATACGACAATCACAACCTGTTAATGTGATTACCATGTCTTCATAGACTTAAGCTAATATGAATATTATATATATATATATATATATATCCATTTTTATTACCATTACTAAGCATTTGAGCTCACCCCTTTGTTATTTTTCCTTTCCCCGGGTAATGAGGAAGAGTTTTAAGTAGGTGTAATAAATGTGAATAAGTTTAAAGGATATGTTGAAAATATTCCACCATGTTAGATAATAATGATTCAATTTTTACAAGGAAACTAAACTACTACAGTCCTCAATCATATACTTCTCTTATGATCTGAATATTCATCTAAAATGATGTAATATCAACGTATCTTTATCCTACGTCACTATAGGAATCCTCATTTTTTATCATTATTAAAATATGAATTGTGATATCTGGGTCATGGATATTTATACCATCATATCCCAATTTAATGATGGATTTATTAAATGATTCACATACCATGATATTCTCTATCTATCTAAGGGGGAAAAATTTATACAGATCCCAGAGAGTAATATATGTGGGATCATATATATAAGTATTTTTCTGAATATAAATAATATTCTTTGGTATGAAACCATGTGTAGTATAATAGGAAAATATCTAAGACAATGATGAAACCACTACCCATACATTTATTAAAATAAGAGCACATCACCATGGACTTTGTTCATGTGTATTGTAAAAAAATATGAAGGTAATAAATAAATTTGTGATATAATGGATCATCTTATAAATATTATTAACTTCATATCTATTTCATATGATCCCTCAATATGTAAAATTTTAAAAATATTCATCATAGAAATGATTAGTCTCTATGGAATACCATTATCGACTGTATCTGATGAAGATCCAAGGTTTACTAAAATTATTTTAAAGCATTTTTAACATTACATGTACAATGATATTAACAAATGTATGACTTATCACCTTCATATTAATGGAAAATATAAAAATGATATCTACACACATAATGATATACTATTATATTTATCTAAATATTTTAAATTATTTTGGGAAAAATATAATCCTTCTGTGGATTTCTGAAACATTAAAATCATAAAAATGATAATTCAAATGGATCATTTGAAATAAATGTAGTGTATGTGATGTAAAAATACCATGTGATGGTATTAAGATTGTGAACATAAGATTTCTGGACCTTAACTAGTCAACTAAAATAATGAAATGGTCAGGGCCATCTTACAACACAACTAACCAATAGAAAGTTTAAAGGTGTTATTCTTTGAATCATTGATGAGACAAAGAGTGTGATATTAGAGAGGAACTGTTCATTCCTATAACATCATAGATGAGATTCACAAGGTGTATTAATATTTGAATTCTAAGTCAATGTCAAATTTTATCCTTCAATATTCCTGATCACATTAAAGGGGTGACCTATAGACTTACATTCCAACCATAGAAGTCTTATGTGCATGATGTGTCCGATGTATACTGTTTTAAATTTACATTCTCTATCACTCACATGTTCTTAATATAGTAAAGGTATAATTCAATAATAATTTTTTAAGGAGGAGAAAATGGTGAAGATCCTGGAATAATGATATAGAGCTCTTAAAAACAAGACACCTCAGCATGTCAAAGTAATTTGGTAGAAATTTAAGTATGAGGAAACAATATGGGAACACAAGAAAGAAATGAAATATAATTACCGAATTTATTTTTACATTAACATGTATAATGATATTTTTCATTAATAAATTAGTATTGTAGAAAAATGTATTGGTTAAAACTTTTATAAATTTAATTTTTACACTAAATATATATGTGTGTCACATTTTCTATTTTATCATAATATAAAACACATGTACCACATATTAAATATAATTAATCAATTATTAAATTATTTATAAAAATAAATTAAGAGAATAAATATTTCTATTAGATTTATTATGTTGTAATGGGATAGTAAGCATAAAAAATAATATTACTAGATTCAGGAAACATGGATAATTCTATTCTATAGGAATAATAAAAATTAAGAACACAATTGTGAAAAATATACAAAATATTATTAATATAATATCCATTTTTTAAAATAAGGAATATAATATTGAATGAAATAGGTGTGAATAATGAAAAATGGAATTAAGAGGTATTTATTATGGTATAGTACCTATATGATAGTTGGAAATATGGTCGTTGGAATAATAATTTAACCATTACGAATTACACCATCACTATTAAAAAAATAATTAGACCAATTTAAGGGAAAATAATATATTTTATACATTATGAAATAATATTATGTTAAATTTATATCAGAATATAATTAGATAAGAATGAAAATTTGGATAAAATATTTATCTAATAGAAAGAAACAATAATTGGATTTTTAGGAAATATTAATGTTTTTTAAACAAAAGTCATTTATTAAAATATAAAAATTATAGTTTCTCTTCATAAAATAATTTTATATGGAACTAGTTATACGTATCTAAATTATAATATGATTGTATGAAATCAATTGCAATTATTCTAGGGGTCAAAAATACAATCATGTTATAAAAAATAGTCTTAAAAAACAGGTTAATTTAAAAATTAAATCACTCACATTTAGAAAATTATTTTTATAAAATTCATATGATTTTTGAAATTTGTTGGATTAAATTATTTAATGTTATTTTTTTCCATTTTTTTTGAAAATCATGTTTTTTTGAATAATTAAATATATAATAGTAAAATATTTCACATTGTAAATTAAATACAAAATTAATTACGTCATGAATGTTCTGATTAATCATTATATCTTCCCAAATTGAAAACATTATTGTATATAATCAAAATACTTATCACTATTGTTCCTCATGAGACCAAATAATAAATTAATGAATATTATACTTAAAAAACACCCTCAATCCCTAATAGATACTACCCTCCACCTTTTTCCACATATAAATAAAAGTAACTTTTCTCATGAAAACCCTAAACAAATATTCTCATATATGTTTCCCATGTTTTTGGTGTTTTGGTAATTCTATAGGACCGGTCTAGATCACCTTAAACTGTAGTCTAAGATAACACATCCAATTGAAGATGTAACCTTCTAAACAAAAGAATTTGAAAATAATACATTTTTATATCTCCCCAAAATTGATTCTACCAATCATTGAATAATTAAATTAGTATAAAAAAGATTGAAATGTGATTATGTTAATGGGGAATCAATTATTTGTTTTCCTATTTTTTAAAAAATAAGTCATCTCCCATTTTTTGTTTGGTTCATTTCCTATATAGATGATATATTTCATTATTAATAATCACCTTCATGGTAATTTTTAATACCCACATATTTTAGGGTAAAAAATATATAAATAAGTATATTCTAATTTGTTCTAATATAGAGTGGACAAATAGTAATAATGTAAAAAAACGAATTACCATCATTATGGTTGGAAGAATTCCATAAATAAACTAAAAATATGAGTCTATCACATATACATCTATTCACCCAACTCTCTTAGATAGTATTTAATTATCACAAACACATATTTTTGTTTTTTGTCGTTTCTTTTTATGGATTTAAATTTTTAATTTTTATAAATTTTTCCTTGTAGGTACTCAAAAAAACTGAGAGCTCAAGATGTGTGAGGGGGGGTATTTAAAGATTACACCCACATGTACTAGTGGCTACACAATTAGATAACATTGGATTTCAAGTGGGACCTATATAGGAAAAATATTTTATCTAGGTACCACCATCTAGCCGGTGGTGTCTAGAAAGAACCATTATTGTATCCTTGTGCCACCAGCAACCTAGGGACACCCACCAGCTATATACTCGAACCAATACAATCAAAAAAGCTAATGGTGGAGGGAACCAATTAATTTTTATGTATTCTAAATCGATATATTCAAACCCAAATAACCCCATAACTTTAAGAAGTCCATAAGAGACTATAAATAAACCCCAATAGTTCATTGAAGATACTAGTTACGAGGTAGATTCACTTTGTATCCATATTATTTCATTTTTCTCTCATTTTTGAGATCTCATAACCTTATCTCACACTACCCCATTCATATATTACTATATATTATTAGTTTAATTTGACCATTCAATAAAGCCCTCAAAAAAAATGTTTTTATTTTTTTACAGCTTCACTATATATTTGAATGTGGGGGGGATATTTGTTCACTTCATTTAATGGGTGGGGATTTGGGTTTCCATCCTGAACTAATAAAATGATAGTGGTGCCTTGTATTTTTTTATACCAACTACTTAAAATCTATTGTATTCATATTTTAGTATGTTTACTCCGACAACTATTAAAAATGAATGGGCTAGGTATCTTTATAAAACAACTAAAATGAACTTTTGAAACAAAAAAACTCAAGTATATATATGGGGAGGATGCATAGGTTTTACATTTGGATTATTTATTAACTAAATTATCAATTGATCCTATTATTTCATTTATTTTTCTACTATGAAAATGCATTTCTTTAATTTATTCTACATAGAATTATTAAAGCATTTATTAAATACTACTACGAAATTAATAGTTTCAATTTAATCTTAATATAGATTTAAATTATAAGAATATTTTTAAATGAAATTATCCCATGATCATGTCATGTTTACACATTACTAATAATTGATATGACATCCAAATTAAATTTCAAAACAATATAATGTTTCAAAAAATAATCATTTAATAATGGATTGAAGTCAAATTCTATACATAGTTCTTTGAGATACTCTATGGGAAGAGGAACTTATTTTGATCAAACTGATTATAGTAATTAAAATACAAATAAGTATGAATTTTTTTAAAGAAAATGATATCCAGTTTACATAATTCGTTTTCATGGATATTTCCATATGCAAAAAATAAGAATTATAGACCCCCAACGATATAGTTGAATTCTAGATATATAGAAAATCCACGGATTCTCTATATTTTGTGTTAGAGGGAAAATAATTTAAATTATTATCCTTGTGTAAGATGGATCATGAAATTTAGAAATTATTAAAATCCATACATGGGGGTACCAATAATTTAGAGGACATGATATATGATATGTATCACAATGATTTTGAATGATTTAGTATACATCCAAACATGTCTATAACTAGAATATTTACTTGTTTCACTAATATTTTAAATAAACTGAAGTGTATATGTGATGTAATTTTATTTGGGACACTTGTAATGTAGATACATTTCATATTTACAAGTTCTTGGGCACCAAAAGATGATAGTATTACATGAATTTAACGAATGAAAAAGTATACCATTGAAGAGATCATTGGGTATCTAATTACATGTGAGATTATAATGAAAAAGAAACCAAAATTTTTAAAAGAATAATTCCACATCATTTAAATCCAAAATTGATGAATCATTAAAATGTGAATAAAAGTTTTCCTAAATCTCCATTATAAAGATCAATACACTCTAGAAAAAAACTCATTAAACCTTGAGAAGAAGAAATCAAAATAATGTAAATTATTGGTAAGATGCAATGATTATATCAAGAAGGGTCATATAAAGTGAGAGTATTACAATATCAAAAACACGACCAAGGGGAACAAGGAATGAAAAAAGGACTTCAAGGCTTTAACATAGAGTGCATGTAAAGAAAAACTCTTATTATTAAAATGAAGTAATTGTTTCTCCATGGGAATCATGGATGACATTGAGAAAATTAATGAGTTAAATTATTCAACATGAAATTTCGCCCCTAAAAATAGAAATTATGAATATTTAAGAGATTTTAGAGAAAAAATTAAAAAGGGATTTTTTGAACTTACTTCTATGATAAAAGAGAATAAAAAGTAAATAAAATATTATTGTTATTAATAAATATAATCATTCAAAAAAATAAAAATAAAAAGTCAAAAATGAAAATATAGTATAATTTATCGAAAAAACGATGAAAAAAAGAGAAATTATTGAAATAATTATTGTAAGAAAAAGAAATTTAAAAAAATGATATAGATTAAAAAAATCAAAAAAGAGTTCATCTTGAAGATTAATAATAAATTTATAAATTAGAAACTATAATCAAATAGAAAAAATGCTCTTACAAATTTAACCAGAGGTGAGAAAAAATTGATGTTTATTTTTAGTTCTCATAATTATGGAAAATGTATCTAATTGAATGGTTACATAAATCAATAAATGACCACTAGAATTTCTTAAAATACCATATATATTAAAGGTAGTTATTAATATAAAATTTTCATTTATTAGAAAAAGACATAAAAATTATTTATTAATGAAATTAATATAATTGTCAAAATGAAAGTGAAAAAACAGTCAACTATTTTAAAATTTTAATTCTATAAGTTTTTTAATGTTATTATGTTTATCAAAATAAATTTTAAATAGAATTTTCGGACAGAAAATTTTGGTACCAATGTCATTTGCCTCTTAATGTTTTTTGTTAGATATTTTTTCATGAAAAACTATCGAGGAGATACATAGTACATGTATATAAGATGATTAAAGAATATTTATTGCAACCACTCTGAGTTAAGCCACCTTATGGATCTTGTTTGCTGTCAGGTCTCCTTTGGCAACAACTGAAGAAGTGTAATCCTTGTTATAGGTACCGTTTGAATTTCAAACTCCTCTCTTATTTAATAATTTTTATATTTTAATGGATTGAAGCATAATTTTATAATATTTAGTCAATTATATTATTTTGGATCTAATGTATCATTTGAAAATGAGGTTTGAAAAGTTTTTGTTGATCATGGAAATATTTTATTTTTTAAATATAAATTTCAAAAAAAAAATCATTTATTCCAAATTCCATGAATGAAAAAATGATTAATTTATGGGTTCAAATGGTATTTCATATGGATATGGTTATAATTCTGGGTCATTTTATCACACACCCACATTTTATACATAACCAGAAACATCTAGTTTGAAAATTACAAAAATTAAATAGACCAAATGGCATTGTGTATGAACTATTCCAAGTTAGTAAACAACATGCTTTAAACATTAAATATAAAAAGTAAATGTGGGTATTAAATGTACTTAAACATATACAAAAAAATAATTTTTACCTACCAATGTGGATAGTATAGGAGGAAAATATTAATTAATTTTAATTGTTGATGATTATATAAGATTTACATGTTTGTAATTCCTAGAAAATTAAACCGAAGAATGTAAATCCTTAATCAAATATACCAAAAGGTAAAAAATGAACAATTTCATAAAACCATTTCCCTTTAGAGTGATCATGTTGATGAGTCTGAAAATAATTATTTTTATGTTCTTATATTTCACAAGGTCATTAGGATGGTGTTTCTACATCGAGAAATCAATAAGAAAATGATGTTTTTGATTGATATAATAAATATTTTAAAGAAAATAATTGATACCTCCCAAAAAATCATGGTAAAAAATATTTAATTCATGAGTTGGTTATTATGGAATGATATACCATTAATCATGTACTTATAAGACCCATTATTAAAAATACCCATGAAAATCATCAAAAGGGTAAATTAACAAAAAATGGTAATTTTAAGGTGTCTCGAAGTCTTTTATTGTCAACATTAATGATAAAATTGTTAAATTTGACACTAAATTTGAAGAAGTAATATTTAATTGGTATTAAAACTCATGTAAAAAGTTCTATAATTTTAATAAAATAAACAAGACCATTAAAGAGTCAGTCACATTAAATATTATGATAATTTTATAGAACCTTATCTCTAAATTGAAGAGATTATAGTCAGTCATGGTTATTATAAAATATATGAACTTTAAATTCTATTAGAGATTTAATTTAAAAAATATTATATCCCTTTACCTGAGGAATGGGTTAAAAAATAACCATCCTCTATAAAATGTAATCAGTGATTTTCTATATTGTAAATATACTAGGACATCCATTTGAAATGAAGTATAACATCAATATTTTGGGGAAAACCAAGATTCCTTAAACCATTATGTTTCCATTAATGATTATAATTGGGAACTATCCATGAAAGTGTAATTAAAAAAAAGTACACCTAATAATTTATAGACTAATTCCGAAAATTATAACAATCATTTCATTATTGGCACAAATTCTGTCAATATAGATATATTAGATTGGAAAGGTAATATAACCCATAAAAAGGGCTTTTAGATAATGTGTATAACCAAGAGTAAGGATTTTATTATAGTGAAAAATTTTCTATTGACTCTAATATTGAATTCACAAGGATCTTATTAGAATTCCTATATCATTTAAATTTTATTATTTTAAAAATTTATTTCAAAATTGAATAATAAAATAGATTAAATTTTAAAAAAATATTTTGGGAAAATAATCATATTTTTATGATTCAATTTTTTTTCCTATTTTTAATTTTACCAGGGAAAATTGTGCATTGAAATAATAACCAAGATATGTTAGGATAGACTAATAATGTTTCTCTTTGAAAAAGTTTTAAAATTGGTAATAGATGACTGAAATATGTGTCTAATTTGTTTTACCAACACATTGTGGTTATTAAAGTTTTTGTTGAAGGTACCATTTTCAGTTCAACAGAATAATCTAGTTTCCAGGAATTTTTAATTTAATGAGTAATAAATTTGAGATTTGATTTGTATTAGAACTCTAATGTTTCCATATTTTTCGAATTTTGAAAAATTTGAATGACACATTTGTTTAAAAGAATATATATTTTTGAATGCGGTATTATTTTTTTCATATATAATGTTATTTATATTAGTAATCCAATGAGTTCTTATTTTATTCTTACTTTGAATGAAACTAGTATATTAATGAAAAATTAGATTTATAGATGTATGATCGTATTTCTTCTCTTATATACCAGAGCCTAGATTGATATCATGTTTAGTATAAGCCATCATGCATGTTTTCAACCCAAAAAATTGAATTACATGTAAAATATATCAAATATATTTCAGAAAATTTTTATGGAATCGAAATTCATGTTTTATTTTATAAATATTATGCATATTATAAATTTATACATTTTATGATGTATATTTTAGTGGGTTCCATATTTATAGGAAATATAAATGTGGGACATGCCATATACATATAGAATCTCTTTTCCCAGGGATAATTAAGAAGATCATTTTGGTTTTCTATTTCTATGGTCAAAGGGGGATATATTTTCAATATAACATTTTTTCCAAAATAATATGAACTAGACATAATATCATAAATTATGATTTAAATTATGGAAAAGTTCCATCCAAGTTTGATAAAAAATATGTAATTTAATTTTATAAACATCAAATTTAGTACTAGTTCAGAAATATCATTGGCCATAGAAAGTATTTGCATAGAGACAATTAACAAAATGATGATACAGTGATAGATTTTTTGTGAGATAATATTCAAATAGTTAATATATTTACTAGACATATTATGGTTTATTGTTCTGATATTAATAATTCAATTATAAAGGATATAATTATAATTCAATCAATTATGTTTGGAATTCTTTAGTGATTTCCTTTATTTATCATCATGATATTTACTTAATTATTTTCTTAATTTGAAATGTATTGATATTATTTCACTCATATAAATTGTGGATATATTTATTGATTTAATTCTCCCTTATAGGTTTATTTTTTTTAAATATTTTACTTTTTATTTATAATACTTGTATTGACCACATAAATTTTAAATGTAGGCATCATTTTATGGGTTTACCAGCATTCTAAAATAAGAAGTTTATAAGAGAGATACGTGTCTTAAAAATTAAATTTTGTAATTTTGAAATGAAAATATCTATAATTTTGTAATATAATATGTTTTGTGTAGTTTTTAATTTTGAAAAATTAATATTGTTATTTTAAAATCCATTATTTTTTTATTTTTTTAATAATTTAATTTTAAAAAAATCATGGATTAATATTTCCTGAGACATGATGGTTTTATCTTTCTCAAATTAACATTAATTAACTTTTTAATTATTTTAATGAACATTTATTTTTGAAAGTATCATGTTATAAATACAATGAACGTTATTTTACTCACATTTATCTATTAGATCAATGAAAATTTCAATAGGGGGTGTTATTTGATGATATTGAAGTTAATTTTAAAATTAAATTATAATTAATGTGTTTTAATCTATTTGAAAATAAAAAATCAATTTAAAAAACGTTGTTGATGTCTATTTCGATATTTCATAATCCTAAAGGGAAAAATATATTAAAATGGATTTACAAGAAAAATAATATGGGTTGAAAAAAATGGATTTATATTTACAAATTTGGAAATAATTTCAATTATAAAAATTATTTTTTAGAAAATAATTGAATATGTTTTTAAATATTATATTACTTTCAATTTAAAATATTTAGACTCCCTTTGGTTTCATTTGTGATAATTTCAGGACGCATATAATTCTTAATTATTGATTATGTGTTTTTGGTCATCATAATGTTGGATAACGTTTTAAATATCCTTCATTGTGGTAGAATTTATTGATCACACATACATGCATTTTATTTTGGAATAGTTTATTTATATAAATTTCTGTTTAAAAAGTTTAAACTTTTATATATGAAGAAACCTATCCAAACCGAGGGATCAGGAGGGGAATTTAAGACATTTTTTATTTCCTTCCACCAGATAGTTCTTACAGACACAAAAATGGATCACACTAGATGGAAAGTAATAAACACCCAATTTCCATTGGAACCCTTTGAGAAAAAAAATGAAATAATATATGAGTTACCACATGCTATAATTCAACTCCAAATGTCTCAATTCTATATAATATAACATCGAGAACATTATTAATGAAATGAGAGGCTAAAAGATTTATCCAAAGTGTTATTGGAAGCTATCGATTACCATTGATATTCATTATATAATTGTATTCTTTCTTTTTTCTTTAATTATTGTTCTCTCTTACTCTTGTCACAGTCTCTCCCGTTATTCTCTTGTTGTATCTTTTTTGGAGAAATGTGAGTGTTATTAGAAAGAGTTTTATAAAAAATCCTCTTCTTTTTTCCTTTCATGGGTTCTCACTACCATTAATTGTGAGGTGGATCATTGATCATTAAATATAATGTGAGGGGATTTTGGATTATAGACACAACTACTATAATTCTATTTATTATTAGGGATTCTTGGTACCAACCAAAAAAAAATAGAATAAATATTATAATGAGTATCATTCTATAATAAATAAAGTTCCTTGTGTTGGGACTCTAGAATTAAAAATTAGAAATCATATTTTAAACCAAAACATATTAATGTTGCCTGATGGGAGGGGAGACATAGATTCATAATAGATTATTTTCAAACCAATTTATAAATTGTTCCATGAATTTAAATTATATTTCCACTATATTAACTAATTTATTTTAATTATTCAACATATAATTATTTATTTTGCTCATAACTCTATTAATAATTTAATATTTTCAATTTCATCTCAACAGAGTGTAATATTTTAAAATTTTTAAAGGTAACTCACTTTCCTCCGACCATCCTTATGAAAAAAATATAATATATAAAACATATGTTATTATGAATACTCTGTGATATTAATAACCATATATTCCTATATAAACACAATAACTCTATAAAATTTCCTTTTTTGATTTTTGGACAAAATTCCTAAAAAAAGATTATTATTTATAAACTGATGATACGATGGAATGGAGAAAAAATTGTTCTTGGTCAAAAAAATATTATCATAATTTCCCAATTATTTTTTCTACAGGACTATTTTATAATAAAAATATATAAAAAATACATGAAAAGTGTTTTTAAGTATTAATTTAATAAATTTAATTTGATTCAGTAGGATATTTAGTGCACATAACAATCCATTTGAGACATGATGTATATGATCTCTCCACACAACCAACATTTACTTTGGTTATTATATCTCTTAGTAAAAAAAGTTACATCTTTATTACAAAAAAAAAATTAATATATTTAATATATATATATATCATAATTATATACCAATCCATATTTTGTTGCTTTTCTACGGTTCTAAATGTTTTTATATTCCCTTCACAATATTCTATTTAATAAAACCCAATTAATTAGAACCTTCCTATTTATTATTAATTTTAATTTTTTAATAGTTTCAAGTTTTTACCATTCCATTGTATTCAAAAATAATAAAAATCATATTCAAAAACATAATATTTTATTTCTAGTTTTAGTGAGAACATCATGTGTTCGCCTTATTCAATGGTTCTTCACAAGTTTTTCAAATGAACTATTAAAACGGTCATATATATACCCCAACTAAACAATTTATTATAATTTTTTCTTCACATGATCTCAGAATTTAGTACCTTCTAAATTTATTTCAAATATTATTTAAAGGAATTTTTAATTCATATATCTCTTTGTAATCTTTATGAATCATCCTTTAATTATTCCTTGAGAAAGGTTATTGCAGCACATTTTATTATCATGGGGTTTTTATTATGATTTTCCTTATGTATGATTTCCTTATGTGGAAGAAAATGTTATGTACATATTATGATGTGATACTTTGGATCTAAATTATACAGTCTTCCAATGAATTATTTAATTCTTTTATCTCATGATATATTATGTATAGTGCACAATATGTCATCCTAACACACTATGTAGTTCTTCCATAGAAGTGAGACTTGAAATATTCTTATGATATCATATTTTAGGTTGTTCGCACATTATTATCATTTCATTTTGTTATGATATTAGTGAATTTATTCTATGATTCTATTTTATGATATATAATGTTTCTATTAATCATATGATGTTGTTACCATTATCTCACCTAATATTTTGTTATGATTTTCTCCCTTACAGGACCTTATAAATCATAAAATTTTTTATTTATTGCAAAAAACATTCATTGATGTAACATAATTTAGTTGTATTTTATAGAAAGTAATAGATATAAAAATAAATATATTTTTCCATATGTTTAATTTATTATTTTGTTTTTTTACCAATAAAACAAACTCAGACTCTAGATTTTTTGGTTGTAATATATACTAATTTATGTTAAAAATAATAAATGAAGATGTGTAAAAAAATATATTTCTATATAAATCCTTAATATAACTTCAAAATAGCCTCACTAATAATTTTCTACAAAAAATCATAATTTTAACTGCAAGCATTCATCCTTGGAGTCTGGATTATTCAATATCTACCATCAAATGTTATCATGGTGATCATATTCAAACACCTGGAAATGAAATACCCATAAAACCTTCAATTGAAATCATTATGAAGATATTAATGATTTAACTAACAAAAAAGGCCATCCGATATAAATTCCCATGAATAATTGAATTCCTTTTTTCAAAAATATAAATTTAAATACTTCTCCCATAATTTAGTTTTGGATTAAAATAAATCAACTATATATCCAATCAATAATCTAGATGATAAAGTCATACATGAGGCATGACTCAAAAAAATGTTCACCTTTACCCACCATTATTTTTGAATTCCCCTTGATCATAGAATATTCTAATTTTTACATCCTATGTAAAAAATAGATAAATGGTGATTATAGGTCTTCATTGTTAATTTATATCATTGATTTCACTTGGTTTATTCCTCATTTGGTTGATCATTATCAATATTCAAGATTCCCTTTAGGTTGGGGTCTTCTTTCACTAAAACGCAATATACATAAACTAGTTGATGACATTTGGATCAATATTTCACTAATTAAGTTCAATAAGAACATAAAAAATAGTTTACGTGTGAAGTACATCACAATTAGTTTCCTCAGTCTAGATGTGTTTTCACATCTCTTTGAAGAGCCACTTACTATAAAATTTCATTAAACCAATCCAAAATTTGACCATTAACTTGGTGAAATTCATTGTTATACTAAATGTTTTGAATGATTAATTAGATATACCAATTGAAAAAAATTCTTTATATGAGAACCTACTATCTTTTAAGACTACCATTGACATCAGGTTTTCCTCAACTCGAAACAGTTTTGTTCACTATAATATTGAGATAACTCAATGATTATTCCAAATTTATATCCTTGGATAAATGTTTCGGTTTTCATTTTTATACACGAAATCATCAATTCTAACGTATGGTGTCATTTATATTTCTCATTCAATAAATATGGTTCTTGTTATAAAAACATCAGAATGTACTTGAAATTTTATATCCCCATGATAGTAATTTTAATCATACACTCCAAAAAAAGTAACACAATATTAGTAATCAATGCATATATATAAGAATAAAATTATTATTATGACAATAAATTTTAGTAAATTAATTTTTTTACTAATTAAAAATGAATTATTAAAGGATAATTGATAAAACGATTCTTCAAAATAAATATTAATTAAATTTTTTTCTTATCAAATAATTTTAAAAATTAAAAATCAAATATAAATAGAATAAAATACTATTTTTTAAACAAACAAAACAAAAATAAGTATTTAATAATATATTAATTTCATCAATAATTTATTTAAACTCAAAAATATATCTACTATTATTTCAAAATAAATTTAAATGATTTACCATTGGAACATTTGATATTGTAACAACACAAATAATAATTTTTAATAAAACATATAATAAAACATTATTTTTCCACTTGAACCATATTTCCAATAAAATATAAATAATTTCAATTTTAAAGTATATATGATAATGATTGATTAATCAATCAATATAAATTCAATTTAATTGAAAGGAATTAGAAAATATTAAAAAATTACTTGGATACCGTTTTTTAAATAAATACACGAAAATGTAAAAAGACCAAAATGACATTGGACCAATGATTGACCACAATTATTATCTTACATGAAACCACAGGGGGATATAAAATATTAAAATAGTAAAAAATAAATTCTATTATACTATTTTTTCAAAAACAACATCATTGATGAAGTTCCCAATTAGGATCTCAGTATTACTAAGAGTGGGAGGGGTGAATCAGTGATATCTTTTCCCTTTTTATGTTTCCTTCTTTTTGAAACAACCTTCACCACCTGTTAAAGAGTTTCTTCTCTGTTGAACACACACAACCACGTGAACACACGATTTACAAGGTTCACTACTCAACAAGAGTAGCTATGACCTTGGTATGGTACAAAAATAATCCAGTACCACACAATCCTTAAGAAAAAAAATCCTTATATGTGGAATACAACGAGTAGGATATACGCTTACACTATTATAGCATGTGGAAAACAACCTGCAAGTGTGTGTTCACCCTCTTAGCATAGATATGGAATTATAGTATTTCAGTGCTTCTTTATAATTTAACAGATGTATTCTCTGAAGTACATATATTAACTTTCTTACCTAAAAGGCAGTAAGAACAATCTTACGCATAACTGAATACATGTGAATACCACAATTTTTTCACACCGCCTTTAGGGAACCTTGTGCTCAATTAAAATGGCTTGCGGGAAAAAATTCTCTTTTGGCCTGAATTTTTTTTCGTGCAACCTCCTTTTTTCTCGCAACACTCAACTGTTTGCGCAACTTTCCACTTTTTTGCGAACCATTCCTCTTTTTGCACAAACCTCTTTCTTTTTGTGCAACTCACTTAGCATATAATTTTACGCACTTCAGAGATCGGGATTTCTCTAAGTTTTGAGCCACACAAAATGAGAGGGGATCACCTCATATTTATAGGACTTTTTAACACTGTGTGAAAAACAATAATCCACGGGTAAAACCCCCTTCATGCACGTGAAAAATCTTTCACACAACATCATATTTAAAAAAATGATCTATTTTTTTGAGTACCTCATGCCTTTTCCATTTTTCAATCTTCTGATCTCGAATCACCTCTTGCACGAAAAAATTCAGTTCTCTATTTCGTGCATCGAGCCAATATTTCACACACCACTTTATTTTTTGCGCATCCCTCTAATATTTCGTGCACCACTTTATTTTTTCACGCATACCACTGATATTTTGCGGTTCCGGCAAATATTTCATGCAAACTTTTTATTTTCCACACACACCTCTGATATTTTGTTCGTCCCACAAATATTTCATGCAACCATTATTCTTTTGCACTCTCTTCCCAATTTTTCAGGAACTACATGCCTTTTCCATTTCTCGATTTTATGACCTTGAATCGTGCCATGTGTGCAAAAATCTAAAACATTTCTAATTGTGCGTGCTACATCCACCTTAAACAGTTCTTTTGTGTCGCCTCCAAATTGTCTATTCTTTTTTCATTTCTCTCTTCACTACTTCTCATAACTATTCTTCAGCTTTCATCACGATATCCACTACCGTGATATATATCGTTCAATAGATTAGATTTCCCATCATCAATGTTACAATGGGAAGTACTGAAACTTCCCTATATTCCTGTAGCATCATTCCTTCTGATCAAAACTATATATGACTGGAAATATCATTTATACCCCTTTCCTTCATGAGGATTGATTCACATGTTCTCATAACTTATGGTATTTTGTAAATACATACTAGCAAAGCATTTTCTGGTTTACAATTCCATTACAAAGTGAATTGATTTATCTTCTTTGACAAAAAAAATAACACTCTGTAACAGAAAACTCTTATTACACCCTTATCTGTCCAACTTGGTCCCATAAATTGAGTCCAAACCATTCAATCATATTAATATTTATATATAATTAAGAAGAAAATAATTCTTGTATGGGAAAATCAACAGATAAATTGAAAGATTAGTATATCATTTCATATGTTGTTAAAAAAAATATTTGATAATTTTTGGTATTTAATTTATTTTACTATTATTAGAAGTATGGGACCCCCAAACAACTCTACCATATCTAAATTCAAACCATCATTTTTCCATGCCAAAAAATATTAAAAATTCCAACCCTTGTCTAAAAGAAACTACGCTCATGTAAAATAATATGTGTTTTAGGAGAGATAAAAATCCCCTTTAAATACCTCATGTATTTTCCTCATATTCAGAAGTGTATTGGGACCCATTCAACTATACCCATACATAAAAAACCACTAGAAAAGAATTATTTAGCATGTATCATTATAAAATATTGAGACATACTAAAAAAATATCTTGAAAAAAAATCAAGAAACTAACCTTCACTAAGAAGAATGAATGTCCTATGTATTTTATTAGAAAAATGTCCCATTAGTCAAATACACATGTCATAGATTAAAATAAATGAAAAACACCTCTAATGATACAAAAATACTTAATCATAATGATTATAATCAATTAGGGGAACTAAATATCCAATAAATACCGACATTAAAATTTGGTAATAGTGGTGGTTTACTAGCTATAATTTCGGAAACCAGAGGTAATTTGTTTTAAGATATTTAGTGGCTATTTCTTAAAATCTATTGCTAAATATTTGTTTTCTAATTCACTTCTTCCCCTCTCCTGAATCCACACCCTCCTTCCCTCTCTCTGTTCCACTCTCCCCCTCTCACATACCCCAATCCCTAGCCCCATTTTTTCTACCTATTACACCTTGATGCCAACCGATGAACATCACAAACACCCCCCTTGCACCTCACTTCAACCCTATCCCAATTTTCCCCCTATCTTCTCCTCCCTCTCTCCCCTCTAACAATTTCAGCTTACCTATACTGCCTGTTTCACCTCCCTCCACCCTCATTCTCAGTCTCCACTCCCCTATATCTTTGTTGAGCCACCCTCTACCCGATCCCATGACCTAGCCACTACCACCATTGCACCTCCCCACCATCCCCCATTGAAACTTTTTTCCACCCCATTAAGCGATTTATGATTCTTATTTTTAATATTTATTATTTTCGTAATTTTGAGGGTTCACCAAGTTATGGGATTTTGAGAAATCAAATTATTTAATTATATAAGAATATTGATTTACAACAATTTTTATTTCATTGGTTGGATGGATGAATTGTTCTAATGCAAGATAATTACCATAAAATGAAATTGAATGGAAGAGGTGTGTTTTGAATTTGAGTTACTTAATTCAATGGTATTATTTGTATATTTATATAAATTAAGTCTTTGTTGATATTTTTTGAATAATTAATTTATGACATATGAGATGTTTTTTGTACCCAAAAATTTCCAGTGAGGAAATCACGATGTTTTAATGAAAATAAAAAATGTTGCATTTACTTTTTTTAGGTTACAATGATTATTTGATATACTTTGATAAAAATTTTATTTTCTGATCTATAGAGATAACATTAGAACTAGAAATATTATCCAATGTTTAATATCCCAAATTTCATTTTATAAATGAAATTTTATAAGGTAATTGTATCCTTTATGTGTTATCATTATATTGGTTTGTATAAATGAATAAAATTTTAATAGCTTCTGGACATGTTATATATATATAACATTCAATATAAGAATGGTTTATTTCTATAATGGTTGTTTTATGATTTATTTATTATGCCTTTCTATTTGGAACTTTCATTTTCTGACCTCACATATATATATATATATATCATTAATGTGTAGCTAAATGGGATATCATGGATTACGTTCTACACTAGTTTATGATATTTCATTATTTAGTGGTCCTTAGTTAGGACTACCATCTAACTATGGGTGTTTTCCATTAGTTGGTCCAAGTTGGGTGGGACTAAGTGTCAGTTCAATTAAATTTCATCAGGCACTAAAAGGGTGGATTCTATGTTAGTTCATTCCTATAATTTCTGTAATTACCCTACTGTGTTCCATGAATAATCATTTTTCATTATATTATGATGACTGTGATACATCCATTTGAATGATAATTGACTTATGTTTTTTATATATTGAACATTTTTATAGATCACTACACTAAATTTAGTGTTATGTTCATTAGATTTTAGATTTTAATAATTAGTGATTTTATCGATGTTACAGTTCTATACATATATGGAAAATACTTATTTATGAATTCAAATATTTTTATAAATTCAAAAAACCATTTTTTAAAGAGATATGATATTTTAATCAAGTAAATCAATAACCATGACGTGGTTTCAGAATTAGTTATTAATTTTTAATTTTTTATGTTATGGTATACAAATGAGTTATTATTAAATATCATTGACTAAATGGGATGTATTCCAATAGGTTAATGGAATTTAGATGTGTGATTTTCAAGGTTTTGTATAAGACACCATATCATGATTTTGAGATTTTTACAACTATAAATATTTTCATTTGAACTATTGGGTAATTATGTAGGAAATTCAGAGATGGATGTTATACCATTTAGGATCATGAATCAGATATTATCCCAGGCTATCCCATGGAAAAATTATATTAATTAAACTAGTGGGGTTGAATTGTTCTAAAGATATCCCTATTTTATTAAATGATAATAATGGAATGGAATACAAATATAACTAATATCAATCAACTCTTAGTCAATATTCCCTTAACCACATAGACAGATAATGAACCATTGGTTTCACCACCGACAGCATCCAAGACACCATTCATATGCCCCCTTTATCATCTCATACACCATCCAACATATATGCTTCTAGAGCACCCTTCATTAGAATTTAGTCATCGTATAATATAGTGACTCCTAATTAATATACTTTTACAATGAAGGAATAGGTTTTCTCATGAGGATATTGGAAGGTGGTAGTCATTGTTACAAATTTTAATGTGAATAAACTTCATCAAATATTTTGTACTACTAATTGTTTTTCATAAATGATGAATACAAAGTCACTATGGAGATACATATGAAAAGGTCATATGTTTGTAATTTGAATATATTGAGGATAGTTGTCCCATTTGACTACTATGGGGTCCCCATAGTAGATTCTGTATGATTAATTTTCCAAATTCATGGCCTGCTAGTGGTAGAGCTAGTTACCCTTCTGATTAACTATATTGATTGGAGGAATTTGCCTCATACATGAAAAAGGATGTTTTTGATTCAGATATAAAAGTAATCTTAATAAATTATAGTGTAATTAATTACCATTAGGTTATTAATTTCTAATATTTTAAAAATAATACTATTTGTATGGATGTTTTTTACTTTAATGTTGCTGATAAGATCGCACAAAAGTGGATATTGATAAATTTATATAAGAAATAGAAGTATTTTTAGTGGATAATATGGAATTAATTCAATGATACTCTATTGAGAATTCAAAAATTGTGTTATAATATACCTGATGGTATACCTATTGTGTTATGGTATGTTTTATTTGATAATCATCATCACGAGAAGAACATTGTAATAAAATGTATATTATTATATTAATCTAATTTTACAAATACACATGCCTACGAAAAGGATATTACATTTTATATAGTAATATTAGATTACATGTTTTTTATTTTAGGATGTTTCAAATTTAATGCATCATGTTGAGCTAAAAAAACACCCCTTACAATATTGGATCAATTCGTTTTCTAAGAACAGATCGAATCAGGTAATATTTTCATTAGATTAAATAATTAGAAATAAAAATTATATTTTTCAAATATTGAATTTTTTATTTAGATTTAATTAATTTATTTAAACAGTTTAGGGAACACATTTACCCAAATAAAACTCTGGTTGGATGTTCATAAAAACTTTGTTGGGAGTTATGTTAATAAGATTGTAAAATAGGTTGAGGTATGAATTAATTTTTCATTAAATGTATTTTATTGTAAGTTTTACGATGTTAATATGTATTTCCTAAAATATGGTAGATATTTTATTTAAAAGTAATAATTAAAGAACTGCGGGATTCCCATGCTGCACAGTCTTTATCTGTCTCCCAATATATCCCAGTTTGTCATGTTTATACGAAGGAGCATCCTGGTTAAGTGTGTGGGATGGGTTTGGGACTATTACCATATGAGATGTTTGGTATGCCATTAGGGGTATTTGAAGTATCTAATCTGGGTTGTAGTGACTATCTACCTCAACATGGATTTATGGTATTTTTTATAATGAAGAACATAATTCATGAATATTGGGATCATATAATGATGAAATATGCAATGATCGATGCTTTGAAAAATGTATCGATTGAATTAAATAAAAAGATTAATGGGTCTATACCTAATGATATTTATTCGAGAAATATAAGTGAGGATTTATATCACACATCTTTAAAATCATTTAGTATCCAAAAATTTATTGGTTCAAAGATTAAAATCTATTTATACAACATTGTTAAATTTGTAACATAATTTTTAGCTAATGCTGGTAGTAGGAAGTAGATATGGAGATCGATATGGAAAGGATGTTGAGGAATGTTTATCTGATAGTGATAATATTTTAAATTGGATTTTGATATGATGTTTAACTAAATACATGATGGTTCCTTAACACATTTCCCAGAGAAGCCTTATTTTTAAGAATAGATAGTTAATTTATTTCTTAATGCCACCCAATGTCCCACCATGCAGACCATTTGTATTTTAAATATTTTATATATCCCAATTCTCTCTATCAAGATTCTTAATAATTGATTTAGTATATTTAATCTTTTATATTTTCCATCATATATGACATATATCCATGTTTTTTCTTTGTCTGTGAGCATTATAAATATGATCCAAAACCATCTGATGTTTAAAAATGGGAAGTCCTAGTTTTTGAATTTGATTTATTAGTAATAGTGACATGTTTAAGTTAATAATTATCAGGAAATAATTCAATCTAAAAACCACATCCAATGGTCTACGTGTTGTGGCTAAATGGAATAGACTCTCATAAGATGTAGGAATGATGATAGATGATGTGGTAGTAGTGGGATCACATTCTTAGTAATATGTCTTATTATGTAAGACTATTTTCGTTAAAATGTGATATTGTATGGAGAATTAACAAATAATGATGTCACATTGAGGTAATAAAACGTTTTTTCAGTATTTTAATGAACAACTACCATTTTTATTGTTAATTTTGGGACATTTTGTACTCCTCTTGGCATGTTCATGATTTGTGCGTAGTTATGATAAACCATGTGGCATTCTAAGATAACATGTATATAGTGGGGTTTTGTGGATGTTGTATTTTTTATGGTTTTTAAACAATTATAAAAACTATTTGACTAAACCATGTGTCTTTTCATATAGATAAAATAGGAACATGATCAGCCTATAACATTCCAAAATGTGCAGTGACCACATGGGATGAAAATTAAGTTATCAAAAAATATTTTTTAAAAAAAGATATTCCTCTCACTCACTAAATTATTCCTCTAAATGATTAGTTTGTTGAAACTATGTATTTATTTTTGAAATAGTGGATATTCCAACCCTTTTTCATAGAGATAACATAGGTTATTTAGTTGTTAGATACTGGAAACATAAGTAATAAATAATTAATTATTGTTCTTCATTGTTTTTATAGATCTCCACTATTCCTATAAATAAAAATGAATGATTGTGGTTGTTTTTTATAGAGCTTTGTGTTTTTTTGGGATATATTTCATTTTCATATATATCTATTTTGATAAAGGAATTATGAGACCAGAAAATGAGGTTTTATGTAGATTCAGATTATTTAATCGATGTTTCAGATTTCATATTCTCTCATATGATAGTATTAAGATACTGAGTTGTTATTTGATTTGGTTTCCTATTTCTTGTTGACTTTTGATGATTTATTTTATGGAATCCTTTGGTTTTAATGAGTGTCATAATACATATTCTATAATATTGTACTTGGAACTTCCAAGGATTTTTGATATATTAATATATATATGTAAATTATGCTGACTCTAGATTGGTTTAGATATTGGTAATTGGTTTATTGTTTGTTTTGAATATCTTGGGAAAGTATATATTACATCGATTTTTCAAATTTGATATATAGATGACGTTTAAAGAACCATAATAAATTAAAACATAACGATTAAAGGCAATGTGAAATGATGTTATACTATGGTAAAAATTATTTAAGGGGTTTTTTGGATTTAGTGTTGGTTTAAAATTCGGCTATACTCTCAACATTTTTGGAAGAATTATCTCCCCCTAAACTCTAAAACCACATTTAAACAATGTTTCTGTGATGGTTTCATGAAACATCCAATAAATGGTTTGAAGTGACATGAGTTGGATGATGATGCCAAATTTAGCTGCGGATTTTGGAAGCCATCACATAATAATTTTTCCGAGGTTTAATCCTCTACTACCAGTCAATTTTTCTATAGTGAAAGAGTTTTCATTCCGTTATATTTTCAGGAAATATATGTGAACACACAAAAATCACAAATAAGAAATATTAATATTATCCTAGGGTAAATAAAGATTTTTAATGGAAACCCCAAAAAAGAAATATTCACCATAATGAATTAAATAAACATGGGTGATTTCAACTTATAGAGATAATATGTGTTGAGATTGAAAATTAGTCACAAAACTAGGTATTTCCTTTATTTTTTGTTCATTTAATTCGACATAATCTATTTTTTCCTCCTCTATATTTTTCTTTTTCCACTTCCCATTGTTACCACTTTGATAGTAAATATTATTTCATATTTTTCTATTTCTCTAGGATTGATGATGAATATTTTTAATGGTTAAGTAACAGTAGTAGATGATATTATGGTGTGGTAGTTTTCTTGATAACTCTATTGGATACTAACTAATTCTAGTTAAATTCCACCTATATAGTTTGATTTTGAAACTATTTTTTTTAATATGGTATAACGAGTCATAGGATGAAGAGGTTGTTGTAGGATTGATTGATGTGTTTACCTCCTGATTAAGTGAATAAAATAGCTGGGAAAAAATTTATATAAATGGTATGAAAATTTTTGGAAGTAAATAATCCATTGAATCCACTCTAGAAATGGTATTTAAAAAACCTCATCATCTTCTTGTGATTGAAGGGTAATAATTATTAGTGTTATCATTCACAACAAACTAAACTAGGTCAAATGATCCATCACTCAAACCAATCATCCAAAAATCTTATGGAGTGTTCCTGATCATATCAGGATGAAAACTAGTGCTATGTTATAACACTATAATAACCATAAATATTATTACCCTTAGTAAAAAATAAAATATAAGTAGAATGAAATGATAATATGAAATGCTACACCCACACATTATACTACCAAGGATATGAAATAGAAATTTTATATAAAGACAAAATTAAATTAATCCTAAAGGAAATAAGAAATAAAATGAGAAATAACTTATAATAATGATCCATAGCACTTTTTATTGTTTATTATATCCAATCTATAAATTCATAAATGTAAAAATATTAGGTAATGAATAAAATAAAAATCACTAGTCCAAAATTTTGAGTACATTATCATCCAAATAATTTAATAATAAATAACTCATCACTATAATATCTCATTATTACCCATGGTCCATCACCATACCCAAAATATACCTAAACATGTCAAAACCAACATGGAACTTGGGCACCGATATGAAATATAATGGCATGATACCCACATACATGTTCTTATGCAATGTGTGAAATAAATAACTACATTATTATTTTACTATAAATTCACTAAAATTACATTACCAAATATATCATAAACACTATGATGAATAAATTTTTGAATTTGATGCCATAAAATTTTAATACATAAAGGAAAAAATCACACATTTATCAGTTTATAAAAATACAATAGAAAACCCCCTTTCTAACTTAAACATTTTAATAAATGTAGAACAATATTTTTGAGACATAAAATTATATCATTAATGTCATTAAAAATATCATTCAAAATCCTATTCTTACCATGGGGTGATACCACCATTTAAAATGGAAATACTTCAAAAAATTAAAATGTCATACTTCCTTGTTTATATAGTAAAAAACACTATAATTTATAAATATAAAAATATTGCATAAAACTCCCTTTTTCAATCAAATTTTAAATGAATGGAAAACTATAATTTATTTTCTTAAAAAATATAAATCCTTATTTAAGTGAATTATAATTAAATTAATAAACAATAATATGTGGTTCCACAAAACCAGTAAGAGTAACATGGGATAAAAATAAACAATAAGTGGGAGTCCCCAAATCTATTCATTAGTGTGGATTATGAATCATTGTAAATTTTCTTGTTTATAATTTAAACATGATATCTAATCTCCCATATAGAAAAACATTATAAGTATCATTAAATCATTTTGAATCCTATGAAATCATTAAAATTTATATTAAATTCATGGACTCCAAGGATGAAGTACCTTCCCTAATGTGAACACAATTAGGTCCAAGGGGATTTCTTGTTCGTTAACTAAAATATAGTAACAATGGTATAAATATTATACATATCTACCCAGGGATACCATGAATTAAATTTACTATAGGTTTGAAAACAAGTGAATAGAATAATCAACTAAATTATCGATAATAAAACAATCAAGTAAATCCCACATATCAAATCAATCAACATCATAAAAACCACCCCATTCAAATTATTCAAGAATAAAATAATAATAATAACATCACATTTCATGAAAGGAGAAATATACTATAGAAGAAATAACCAATAATTTGTGAATGTTTCAATATCTGGTCATACCTATGTGGTCAATCCTCTGTGGATTTGTTATATTTTTTTAATTAAGTATTTATTAAATTAAATAAATAATTTACTATATAAATAAGAATAAATGGATGATTTTTCAAGACATCCTAATGACCCAATTCATCACATCATATCTAAATTACCATTATAGAAAAAGAAAAATATAAATTCTCAATTCAAAATATCATGTAATGAATTTACATGGAAGATGTCATATTTACAGAAAACTTTGAGATTTAATTTTACATTGAGGGACATTTTTTTCATAACAAATCATCATAATCAATATTTAATTATTTCAGACCCCCTCAATATGGTAGGTTTTAATTAAAAAAATGAAAATGGATTTTTTGGTATTCTAATAAAATTTCGGAAATTTGAGTTATAAAAAATACATTTGATGATAAAAACCACAACAAATGTTCCAAGGTGGAATCATCAAAATCCCATTAGATATCATTTCAAATGATCTTATTGATTTGATAAGATATATTCCAACATGTAGAGAGTTAAGGAATACATATAATGTGAATGCATTATATGAAATTATATTATAAAAAAAAATTATATAAATAATACTTCATTGTCTCCCAAAACCATAATATATGATAAAGATTTAGTTACTCATGGGATAAATGAAAAATAAAGAATATCTTTTTATCAATGGAGTTCATTAAAAACAAGAATTTAGGGATGTATAAAAAACATAAATAAATGCAACGAAACATTCCTTATATTAAGCTTCACTATCCTCCAACATGAATATGATGTGATGTTTCATGATACATACCAACTAATATCATCAAATGAAAAATAATGGGTTGACCCCAAACGTATGTGAGTTGATAGGGGTTATAATCGCGAGACCAAGGGTGGTTAAAGAGTTATATGGATGGTAGGTGGATGATTGTATATTGGTTCATTGTTATAATGCCAATTTATTTAACTCATGCGCCATCGGTTCATACTAATATATTATTTCAGGATTGATTTAGATGGTCTGTTGGAAATACTATATGGTTTAGTTAATCATGGATAGACATTATGAATAGTTCATTATTCATTGCCTCCTTCCCTCATGGTTTGAGGCATGATTCACATGTTGAAAAAAATCATGTGGAGACTATGAAATTTTAATTTCTACTTGATTTCATGACATGAATGGTTTTTTAGAGGGTAACTCATTTTTTGATGACTTAGTAGAAACCATACTCTAGGGAAAATTGGTTAAAATACCACCAATTTTCCTCTAAAAATTAGAATTTATTCCAAATATCTCCACTTTTTTATTTTATAACCATATTTTACCTACAAAAAATATATGAGAACTATCTATATATTTATTTTAAAAATATAGAATGATTTTAATAGAGACGAAACAACCAAATAAGACCATGAATCATAGTACATCAAACTCCCCCACAATTATTCATGACCCGAACAATTGGGACCTTGACTAGGATGGTAGTAAAAAGTAAAAAATCCTAAAACAACTCCAACAAGATAGGTGATGGTGACACGAGTCTTTTGAGGATACAATTATAATGGGAGTTCAGATCCAAATGTACATACAAGTACACACAAAAAATACCCATGAAATAATGAAAAATGTCTGAATAAACGAAAACCTCTATAGTGTAAACCATGTATGGAAACAACATTTAGTAAAGAATGAAATTACTATTGAATAATGAAAGGGATATAAATATGATAAATAAATTCCGATCCAAATATAATGCCCCAACATGGGAACAATTTTAAAAATCAATCACTAAAGAGAGACCACCATGGCATGTCTGTGTCTATCAACTGAAAGAGGTCAGTATCTCTAATAACTACTATGCTCCTTTGAAATCAATAATGATATTAATATAATATAAATATGACATAATATGTGTGGGTAGATCCTACTCTGAGGTAAGTATATACATACCCATTAGGACTCCCCAAAAACAATGAAGAGTGTACAAAAAATATCAATAGCAGTGACACCCAAAAGAAAGATTGTAAAGTAAAACTGAAAATATATACTGAAAATTTATATGAAATGAAGAGATAAATGGAATATCCATACCCATTTCATGTAAGGGATGAAATGTAAGCCAACATCACCCCAAGTTATATCTCTGATTCCTAGCACCACACACACCCTCACAAGAATCTGTTTGAAGAGAGAACACTGTAGAACTTATTTCCATTGCAAAAGGAGCACTAACTGAAGTGGTGGACCCACATCCTATCATAGAATGAAAATATTTGAGATCCAATATTTATGTAGAGGACACATGAACTATTATAGGATAGAGGTGTAATTTATCATCCTATTTAATGATTATGGGGGACTATACCTTGATGTGATATGGGAGTACTGACCCCAATAATAGTACGATGATAATACTTTATCACTACCATTAGAGATGCATTACTAAATGAAGTGTCCCCATACCAAAACCCTGTGACATATCCTTGATTTCAAAATGAATACCACATATTAATCTTATACAGAAAACTACTTTATATATACTACTCATGAGCCCAATTATGATTTCATAAGGAGATATAAAATATTGATATCCTTTCAAAAACATATATGACATGTATTGGAAATATGTAGAGTGACTTGGATACCCTAGGGATGCTTATTCTATTTGACCTATTCCTATGTTCTTATGCCCATTTTCATGTACGTTGTTCCTTCCCAATTACACTGGTCATATCTAGTTACATTTCCTTTCATCGGAACTCTTATAATCCCATTTTCCAAGTTAGGTTCATGACATTGTACTCTAGGGGTACACATAAAGATTATATAACTAGGTCACATGATGTTTATTGGTTATACATAGTATGTGACATGTAATTATACTTGAAACCATAGTGAACAAAGAATGGGGAAAAATATCATGTTTTCATCCAAATAAAATATGTGTAACTCAATATTTTCATGAAACTCCCATAACCTTCACACTTATTCCCCTTGCAGCCAATACAACCATTTAAACTTGGAATTACATGATAGAACTCAGATTTGGGGATGGAAACACTTGATCCTTCACTGGTGATTGGATTCTAGCCACACAAACCATTTTCAGACCTACCCCATCACACTATAACTCCACATCACCTCACCCCTGGACGAAGATCCATGTTCTAACCACTAATCTATGTCATTTCACCCCTCATATAAATATCATCACAATACAATCTCAATATTCCAATATCCTCTTATTTCATGAATCTTAAATGAATATGGTTGTTTGATCATGCTCAAATACATCCAAGAAATGTTGATCTGTGACCGATAGGGAAAATGCTGAAAAACACATAGAATATTGAGGGGAAAGTAAAATAACAACATATCATTATTATTTTTTGATGGGATCCTTGAAAATGTCTAAGAAAAAACGAAACAATAATGATTGAATCATTTGATCAATGAATACAAACATATTGGGTTCAATAATACCAAATAGAATGAGGCCGAAGAGAATAATGGAAAATAACAATAAATAATCAGGTCCAAAATCCATGATCATCAATTGAATGAAAATAGGATAAAAATACTTGAAATAACATTCCTTACACCAGGAATGGATCAATGTTTGGTGAAAACATGTTTGATAGTGATTAATGCACTGATCTCAGAGTGTTTTTTGTTCATCTCATGATTCCCAATGATTATTTTCAACAAATCATTGACCCTAATCAAATACTAAAAAAATCTCATAAATTTCTATAATCTTAGTATATTATGTGGAAATACATATAGATTCATCATAAGGACGTATTTATAGAAGTTAATTAAGAATGATGTTATTAAATCACTTTAACAAATTAGTCATTTAATTTATTTAATTCAACCACCAATAATTGTAATCCACTAGGAGTCCAACATGGACAATGTATTTTTTAAACCTATGGTAAACCCCACATTCTAAAAATAACCATAGTCTCCAATTTCCCATCTTAGGTCTCAATCATTATAGAAAACATTCACCATAAATATATTTTTAATTTGAATTATTATATATTAATATATATAATATATTAATTCATGGGTCATGTGACATCAAACAATATCATCAACTCTAAGGATAAAAATACATATATATATATATATATATATATATTAATAATATTAAAAAACCAGATTTTATTCATTCCCTTATCTTTCAAGAAATTTCACCTCAAAAATAACATGCTATACAAAATGGTAGGTGTACGTATTGTAGATATGGTTCTCACACTCTTAAGAGCTCTCTTACACACTCCCAGATTACTAAATCACTCCAAAAAATGGTATGGTCTATCCACATAGGATAATTTACTACTAAAAATACAATTATAATGTTTACTATAAGAATATTTATTTCTTCTAAATGTATTTCCCACCCTATTAAATATCACACATTGCTTCATTCATGTATCTATCATTTGTGAGACATGGAAGATGTCAAAAAATTAGTCTATCAATGAAGGTATGCTCAAGGTGTAGGTAACCACACCAACTCTTTATAGGTTATTGGATGATCTGATATTCCTCAAGGATTCATTATTTGTTTAGATAATCCTCTAAAACCCTTTTCATGGTGATACCCTAAGAAAAAAATTGTCTCCCTACATGAAATCGAATGAACTATTTTACATTTTTAAATAACATTTCTGTCAACTCTATTCCATCCCAATATAGTCATGTTTTACCTAATAGTTCAATTTCATTACCTTCACCAGCTCTAGACCAACAAGAGATACCCCAAAAATCATTCAAACATAAGAGTTCCTAGTAGGGGATCTTTAATTTGATTAAATTATTTCCAGACTAATAGTGGAGTGATAAATATAATAATAATGAAACATCACAAACAGATTATACACCCATATATGTAGAAATTATTGTTCATATTATTTATGTATATCCTACAAAACTAGCATGGTGCACTATTTCCATCAATCCATTTGGGGTTGAGTTTTTTTTCATTGTTATTTGTCTACATAAAGAATCCTAAAAGCTTCAATAAAACTAGTATCTTGACTAAGAAACAATTTTTTGAGAATATCATTGCTGGAAACCCATGAATATGGAAGCTCTCTCACATGTATATATTCCCAAACATCTCAGAAAATGAATTCTCCCTGTTGGAAAATAAGAGTTTCAACATGTTTGGTGAGTCAATGATCAACTATATGACATAATGAACCCCCTTTTCTATGTAATAAATTTCAAAAAATCCATCACTATGTCATCCTAAATCCATTCAAAAATATCGTTAGGTTGATTCAAACATTCTAGAACCAAATGATTATCCTTTACCTACTAACACATGTGACACTGGGAGAAAAACTTGTTCATGATATGCCTAAATCTATCCCACCAAAACCCCCATTAAAGATCATTGTAGATATTTTCCACACCCATATGTATTGAAAAATGAAATTAAAAAACATCCCTTACCATATCCTCTTGTAACATGATGAAAACTACAATCCATCCCTAGAAAAGAATATTATGACCCCCATATAAAAAATCAAAATAGAACATCTCCTAGGAGAATATGGTTATTGAAAATGACACGGAAAATATATCCCAAATAAACATCTGAAATGTGATGAATTATTGGTGGAGTCACTACTATCAATTTTTGATAAGATTTTACCCTATCCTACACAGCGGTCAGTTGAAACAATCCCAGCTACAGAGATTCTTCCTCTACTAAGCGAGAATAAGACTTCTTATAAGGGAATATTCAGACATATTTTCTTTTACTGGGGTATAAACTATTGTGAAATCATAGTCCTATAGTAAATACAACTTATTCCTTTACATAATTATGAGATCTCATAGAGGGATATGTACATAATCATTGGTGGTATGAGTAAATAATGAACCACTCACCTAGAATATAATGTATTATCATAATCAAGGCTAACATTACAACTAAAAAATCTATTTCATGGGCCTCATAATTCAACTCATGGGGTCTAAAACATATCATCCCATAAGTAATAATTTCGTGCATATACAATATCACTTGAATAAGAACAACTACTGAGGAATAAAAAACACCATGTACTGTACGTCCTCCTTTAGTAGTATCAAAATAGGTGATCTGGTCAACCTAAGCCTCAACATCTGAAAGGCTCTTAAATAATGCATAGTATAGGTAAAAATACCCTGTTCATGTTATGATTTTTAAGGGGGCTCCAGTAATGGAAAATTCTATCATTGTCATCAGATAGTATCCCACCAATCATTGAATTCTCGACACCTTTGGCATGTTGTTAGTTGGTTCCCCAGAAATCACTTCACTGGTCTTCATCAAATCCAGAGACAAACCATATCTAGAGGTGACATGAGCATCATAAAGAACCACACATATCCAAAAATTACACTTTGAGAGAATAAGATAAAGCTAGTTCTCCCATAGAATATCCCAAAACATCCTCAAATTATTTATATACCCCCTTTTGTAGACAGTATGAGAAAATTTCATTTATGTGGAAAACATTGATTATTACATGTACAACTAGAATATATGTTTGTTGAGATACATGAACACAATGGGGGAATTAGTTAAACCTAATAGAATTACTTAGAACATAAAATGTCCATAGATACATCATAATGATATATTTGGAATATTTACCTCATAAACCCTCAACTTATTTTATCTAGACAAGTGATTGATCTTTGAAAACCAACACACCGCTTTCAATATGTTATAATATCTATAAATCATTTGAATGAGGTACCTTTTCTGGATATTTACCTAATTCCTACGGCTATAGTCATCCCATAGCCTCGAAATCCCATCAAAATATATCATTAAAAAAGATGATGTGTCATTAGGGGACACAATGGGTCTGCTAAAACATTTCACTCTAAGGGGTTCTAAAAAGTCCTTAGATTCAATAACATATCAGGGGATATCTGATATGATATAGAATATATCAATAAATTCCAATGGTGAATGTTGATATAGAATTCAATATACAACCTTATAGGTTGTCTTGGGACATTTTTAAGAAAAATGGCCACATAATCCACCACTATCAATGGAATCTAGAGTCTTAAAGTGTGCACTACTCCATGTGATAATATTTTTAAATGATAGTTTATGGGTTTCAAATTTCTGATTTTGATCATGACGACCTCTTCATTATGACCTCTTGCACACATGAAGGAAAATATCATAAATCATATATGAAATAAACTAACTATCATGTGATGAAGTCTATCTGGTAATGCACGATGGTTTACTAGTCCATAAGAAAGATGATTTCCCAATAATTCATCCTAATGACCAGGTGGTCACATGAGAAACTCTATCCCCTATGTACCAACTCTCAATATTAGAATATGTGCGATATATATGAATTAATTACTATTGGAACCTCTAGACATATATTTTGGGATAAAGGCTCCTCTAGAATCTATAGATCTCTCATAATGGATGTAGAGATAATTTAATGCCTCATTAATTTGTCTAAAATTATGGGATCAAGATTAAAAAGTCACAGATCAAACCTCAATTAATATTAGGATTATACTAATCTTACCCACTCATAGTCTGAAAATTGCTATACACCTATTTAAAAACCCTCTGAGCTAGGTGTATTATTCTAGGTGGTGGTGGTCTAATTACTTCATATAATATCTATTATCACTACCTCCTCCATCGGGATCCTACCTTTCAAATTTTTCAGCACTTCCTCTCAAGGGGCCACTCTAGACCAAAATGGTATATCGATGATCATAGAACAACCTCTATTGTGTGGTCCATTAACTACATATCTACCTTCATTATCCCATTGGGTCAGCCATCCTGATCCATGTGACCTCACCCACCACCAAATTATCATAAACCTTATCCTTAATTCTAGGATCATATTCATGAACCCTACATTACATACATGCGATTACATGTTTGATAATGGGTATGTTTCCTTTGAAATAAACATGAAAAATAATACCTAATAAATTAAGTAGATAACTCATCCTCATGATGAAAAATTCCAAATCCATTTCCCCATGATCCCTCTATTTGGATGATATATATTACTATATACCAATCCATCACTCTATGATAATAGGGGCTGTATAAGGATATCACACAACATATGTGTCTATAAATTCCCTTATCAAAATTTAGGTCCAATAAGAATATATCTCACATCATATAGAGTTATTAATGTGTGAGCTTTGTAAACCCTGAGGTGTACTATGTAAAAAACATAACACCCTATTACAGCTTTATAATCCCTTGAATCTTGAAGGAGCATTATCACAAAGGGTAACACTCGTTATAGAACAATATATAGATATCTAACCAAGACACAATCTTCTCATCTTGAGTCTATATGGTCATACTCCACCAGTGCCCTACTTCTCCATAATGAAGGTCATTTGTAAGTGTGACCATCTGATAATATGTGGTTTGAACATGTATAATGACCCATAACACCAACTCAAGCCAATCCTTTACTACCAAATGGTAAGTATCATTAAAAATCCTTACTGGTCAATATTACTAGAGATTTCATAATGCTACAATCCTGAAATAATCATTGTACTAACCTTCTTGAACTATGGGCTACTCACATAGTGGTGGCACTACACAATTTTCTACTAGAGGAAACACCTCACGAGTGGCACATAAATTGAATTATCATCACTGAAATGATCATCACCATGATCCCTTTTTAGAATTATATTTGTAATTAATCACAAATTAATCATGATAGTAATCTATATATAAAATAGTTATATGTGTATATATGGGGATATAACCAATGAATGATAGGAATGTAGAAATACCAAATTCTATATGATGCATACACCATTGGTTTTTTGAAACAAATATCTATGTATATTGTGTTTACAAGTATGAAAACATAGTCCCATTGTATGGAAATTTCAGAACCTTCACCTAAAATATGTTCCTTAGTCTAACATCCAAACAAGACGCACTTTGACCCCATTTCCCTATATTTCCTAAAAAACATAACACATGTAAAAATATAAACAATGACTAGGTGAAATATCTCATCTAGTTAGGCATATAACATAAATTGAAGAACATTGCTTAAAAGATGTTTCATACACACACAAAAAAAATAGTTCCATATAAGAGTGCAGTGTCATTAGAATAACCTGAATCCTATAGCGTATAAACCATTCATGATATAACCGATATGAAATTATCATATTATGAGATAGTAATTCAATAGATATAAATGGTGAAAAATAATTTCCGAACTAGAAATGATGTCATAACATGAAAACAAATGGAAAAGTGATAGACTGAAGGGAAATCAACTGGAAATATTAATGGCAATCCACCAAACCTAGCCAGCACCTCTAAATACTACTTTACTCCTCCAAAATAACTGTCGTTTTTTTGATCATATATATAAGAAAACATACATGTATTTTATCCTTTTTTAGTGTTTATTATATAAAAACTCACAATAACACCTTTAGAACCCTAACATGAGAAATAGAAATATCTATCATTAACTCAACCCACATGAAAGAGTATTAAGGGAAACCCACCAGATTTTATCATAAGGAATAAAAAAAAGAGAGCAATGTGATCTATATCTCCACAACTAGATAAGAAATATGATTCATCCCAAAACTCTTAAACGATGATCTCTAATTCCCTAGGCCCTAAAAAGCACACCAAAATCTTTGTGGAGGGCCTTCACCTGTCCACCATGCCCTATAGCTGATGGTGGACTAACTCATGTCTAGGAATCTATTCCCATTAGTTCTTAAATACAGCAGTGTATATCTATGTATATAGAGGTACCATGACCATATATAGTATAGATTAATACCAACTCCAAAACTATTCAGAGTATGGGGGCCCACGCCCTAGTGTGTCATGTGAATACTCATATCGACATCTCATTGATGACCAAGTATTATCAATTCCATCAACCAAGCATTACTAAATGAGGAGTCATGATCAAAAAACCACATTTCATGTCTCATGTACCTAAAATAATACCACCACTATGAATTATATGTAGAATTACCCAGTTAGGATTCTCATAACCCCAAATATGAGTCCTGATGAAGGAGATACACAAGGTAAACTCCCTTTGGAAAAATTATAGGACATGTATAGGGTATACATGAAATGTATTGGATTTCTTAGTTATTACCATGTCTTCCAACAAATGACCATGTACCTTGATCCATGACTGTGTACTTTGGTCATGCCCAAGTACACTAACTATGTCGGTTTACAAGAATGTGCCCATGTACTCGTGTCATGTATGTGTAACCAGTTGTGTCCATTCCCATTTAATCTAAGGGTACACAACAATACACCGACACAGGTTCATAGGTTTTGTATGGGTTATACATGATCTATAATATAGAATTCCTCTGAGAACTATATTAATCGTATCAAGAGTACTAAAAAGTATGTGTTTACCCATACTACAATAGTAATAAATTTAGATTTTCGAAAAACTCCCACAGCCTTCCCGTGACTCACCCACACCACTCCTACTTCCTTTCCCTCCATGAATAAAGATGGAAAATGTGGGTCTATGGACCAACAGACTAGATCATTAACAAAGATATAGTTTTTGAAAACCTGAACTACATGAATATCCTCCCCATCGCATCATGCCACCATGTCGCATCACCCATGGATGAAGTCCCATGATCCTTTGTCTGATAAGTGTCCCCAACACTAACATTACACATCACATTACAACCCCAAATCACGATTTTTATATAAATATTTCTCCCACATCCACCTTGAATCGATGGGTTAAATCAAGCTCGAATCTAATATAAAATTATCGAACCTCAACCCCATTGGAAAAAAGTGAAGAAAAATAATAATACTGGGGGAAAAGAGTAAGATCTAATTATGATCTACCTAGGACAAAAAAATAAAACCATATAACCATGAATTTTTTATGAAATAGGGGTCTCTCACAGAAGAAACAAGGGAAAAAATATTGGGTTCAACAAAACCAAATGGAACAAGGCTATTGTGATGAATTTAAAACCACATTCTATATGAAGATCTATAATCTATGATCACAAATTGAATCAAATAGGACAGAAATACATGAAATAAAATTATCCTTCAATGGAATGGATCAATCATTAGGGAACATTAAATCCTCTAGAGATTAAGAAAATGATCTTGCAGTGTTCATAGTTATTCTCATGATCCACTTTAATTGTTTACCCTTGATCCTTGATCATAATCCGCCAATTCCAATGAATCTCTCTATATCCTCTCCAGTCTCTCAAGATTTTGTGGATAACCCTGAATATTTATCATAATGATATATTTATATAGTATTATTATATTTTAATTTATTTTATAAATTATATGAAATTATGATATAATACATTTAATGTAAAAAATTATTTTCCTCAACTGGGATTCTATTAATGACCAAAATTATATTATTTCTAGTGTAAAACCCATGTTCTAGAAATAATCACAGTATCAAATTTCCCATTTGAGCTCCCATTTATTGGGAAAATTATTTATTATAAAAGGATACATGAGGGTTATTTAATATATATTATTATTTTTAATATATTAATTCTGAGGTCAGTTTACACTAAAACATGAAACCTCTACTGAGGAAATAATCCAATGAGATATACATATACATATATATATATAATTATTCAAAACATAAAACTAAAGAAACCAGATTCATTATAAATATGATTAAATGATTTTAATCATAAAATTACATAGAAAATAAACTCAATTGGACAACTAAAGAAACATGTAGATTCCTCACAAATTACATCAAACACGTAAATACATGTTTGGAAATACTACTTATTTAAAATAGAATATAAAGAATCCATTACTCACTAATACTTAATAAAAAATAACAATGTAGGCTCAATTCAAAATTAAATAATCCCCATTCATAAATTGTTTCCTATTTAAATCTAAAAATAACTATCATACTTTTTCAAATCCCCCCTTAGTAATTTTTAATCTCATCGCACAATTTAGTTGTTCATTCCAATATCTCATCAACAACTAACAGGTTTCTATTATTTTCAATGGTCACAAAAATTTATTAACAAAATTTGTTAATGAACCAATTAGGGTCATTATCATGACCCGACCCAAGAAGAGGCATAAGCTAAAAATACACCAAGACTCTCTCTATAGGTTAGGGGATTGAAACCAATGTTGGAGGAATAGATTACATGAGGATACCTTTTCCAAAGTACCATCATTAAAAACACATCCATCTTGATGTAGAAGTGAATATAATGTAACATTAAATGAAGAAGTAAGCTAAAGGAGAAACCATGATTGAAAAAATTCTAGACACTGCAATTGTATGTTTTTGTAAATAGTTATCTAAATTAAAAGAATTAGCACCCCTTCAGAAATAGGTCCCATCATGAGCAAAACTAGAATGAAAAATACTAAGAGATCCCAGTAACTGACATCCATGTTGCGACCCCCATATGCAGTCCAAAGTACAAGATATCTCTAAGGCCCTATGAAGTAAATATTCATATGAAATGACATTTACTGTCAACCCCCATAAAGGGGTGAGTATATAAATAACATGAAGTATTACATGAAATATGAAGGAGGGTCATTAAGATATAAAATAGGAATCAAATTACTATAGATAATAAAAGGGATGTAACTCAACCCAAAGTAAAATAAAGATTTACCTCATTAAAGATCAGAGGATCAACATAGTGATTATATGAACTACATTTCAAGTATTACCCCACCACTATAAGGAGAGTAAAATTATCCAACCATGAGAAGATATTCATAGAATTCACATGGAATACCCTGCATGTATTTAAATCTCATGGAAATTTATTAAACAAATAAATATGTGTAGATATAGGCATATATATATATGATTAGTAAAAATATAACCAAATAAGAGATAAAGGGAATATTCATATCGTAGTCTATCACATGAAGTTAATTCGCCAATAGTCCCAAAATTACATCAATGATGCCCAACATAACACATGTCTTCCCAGAATAAACCATCCAAGAAAATTCACACCTCTCCACTATTAAAGATAGTTTAGGGGATGGAATACCTAGATATGGGACCCATTCTATGTTAAAATTGGATGGTTACACTGTAATAGTCAATTGAGAACACATGACCTACATAGTATGAGGGTTCCACTCTTGTGGTAGAGGACCCATGCCCATCACAGTTGGAGAGTTCCACTATAGAAGTCCTTGAGGGCCCATGTACAACTCGACTGAACGGTTCTACTTGAGAATACATTATGGATACATTCCTTGAACAACCAGAGGGTTTCACTCTAGATGTCGGTAGAGGACCCCAACCATATGCGAATAGGATGGTTTCACTATAATCATCGAGGACCCATGCTCGTCTCGAGTGTAGGGTTCCACTTTGAAGCCAAAAAGGACCCATTTCCTATGCTGATTGGAGGGTTCCACTATAGGTTTTGGTAGAGGACCCATGCCATATTTGACTAGATGGTTCCACTCTAAATGTCTTCAAGGATCCATGCCCAGCTCGACTGGAGGGTTCCACTTTGGATGCCTATGACGATCCTGCAAGATCACTAACATTGTTGAGCGTTATCTAACCATGCATCTTTCCCAGAACATTCCACATCATATTCAAAAGTCATTAACTGAGGGATCCATGACATTCTATATGAAACCACACTCATAATAGGCCACTCATGTGATTAAATCTATGTCCAAACAAAATAGATACAAAACCATGAAGACTCATAAAAAAGGAACCATGTAGAAAATGATGTGTGGGGGGACCCACAAGGCATGTGGTCACGCTATAATATATGAGAATGTTCATAGATAGTAAATTATTCCAAATCCATGTACATGTACACACTGTGATGTTTGATTGTAGGGAGGGTCCATGTGATCTGAGGCCATACCATGTTCATCTCCCCGTGTCTGTATACATGACCGAAGATTCATGTACATTGGTACAATGATGTGTTCTTGGACATGTACTCAAATATACCTCCCATGTGATCCATAAAATGGCCTATTATTATAAAGCCTATGTAGATGGAATGTTAGGGGGATATATACAGTTTACTATTTATTATATTCTGAAAACCTAACAACCACTACAGGGGGGATACACATACTATTTTCATTATGACGCAAGAAATTAAGTCATAAATATCAAAAAATCTCATATCTATGATCATAATTCAAATTATGTTCTTCCACATTAATATTAATCCTTTAATATTACCGAAGATAGTGGATCTAGAATCATTGACCATTTCAATCCATCAAATGGAAGGAGATCTCATTTCATTGATCCTGGAATGTCAATCACAACTAACATATTCCCTGAATTCGTTCACTATTAATGATTTTTTTGTTGATCATCTGAATGATCAACCACAACCCAAAACCAGTTCTTATCTATTACTGATTCATTGATCCATATCTCTCTTTTCCTTTCTTCATAATTCCATGGGGTCCAACCAGGCTCGGTATTACTCAATAATGTCAAACTAGGACCATAGGGTCCTAATGGTGAAGAATGAGAATAAATTGATGGGGAAATGAAAAAAAGGTTGAACCATCATTGCCCAAGTTTTTAGGGATGACAATCAAGAATAGTGATAATTCTGGTGAAAAAACCAAATAATCAATTAATTTTTTGTATAATGGAACTTGAAATTGACCAAAATTGGCATAAATACTAGAAATAGAACTATCTGTACAATAAATTTAATAATATTGGGAATTGACCACAAATTTACGAGTCCTAAATAGCGATTGGATCTTTCATCATCAAATAATGCACCCTCTAATTATTGAAGGATGTTGTTGAATTAAATTCATCCCAAGATTCTATAGTCCAAAGTTTCATCATTGTACGATGTAAATCACCAATGGAAGGAGGAAAAAGAAGCTCTCAACATATCTCATGATTTTGAGGATAACCCTGGGGGATTCTTCATGTAAATTTAATTATATATTATTTTAGATTATGTTAAAAAATAAAACAAATAGCTTAATTATATTAATTAACCAACTGAAATTACTTCCACTAAGTGAGATGTTTTAATGCCCCAACCGACCTAATTTTGGTCCCACCTTAGGTAAAAAGCACATTCCAGACTCAATGTGTCTCATATTATTTATTCAAGATTCCATTTAATAGTTTTCCCATTCACTTTATGAAACCATGAACACATGATATAAAATATATTTAGTATTTTTAGGAAATTAATTCTGAGAACACTTGGTATCAAAATTTCATGATATCAAAGCACTTGGATTGGGATATATATATATATATATAAATTTTTAAAAAGTATTACAAGGATAAAAAATGAGTCTCTTAATTATTACCCCCTTAAGGAATTTTTTTCCTTGAAATGAGAAACTAAAAATAACCTCATGATACTGATCCCGTATCTGAAAATCCACCTATAATGAACTCCCCTAAACATTATCATTATGTCACAGTACAATAATCAAGGGGATGGTCCATCTACACAATGTTTTATCCTATCAATCCTTAGTCCCCACCTAATGATCCACAAAGGTAGATATATCCCCAATGTCTAGATCACCCCATTTCATTAAGTGAATGGGTTCATGCATGTATCTCTTCAACTGTGACACATAGAACAATGTGTGAATCCATTTAATCCATGTGGGTAGGTTGAGGAGGTAAGAAACCATACAAACCATCTATATAATCTCTAATAGCCTAATGATCGCATGATATTGACTTATTTTCCAACCAATCATTTTGATTCTAATTTTTGGAGAGACTCCTAAGAAAATATGGTCTCCCTGTTCGAACTCAAGGGGCATATTACATTGATCAACATAAGAATTATGCCTACTATAGGCCATCTATGTCCACTCACAAATGATTTGGACCTTCTATATCACTACCAATTCTATATATGGTCCCATAAGAGATGTCTCACTATTCTTTTTCCATCACCAGGGTGACCTACATAGTCTCATGTTCAAAGCCTCAAAAGGTTCCATGCTAACGGTAGAGTGGTATATGTTTCTTATAGAATATTTACTAAGGTCTATAGATCCACACATCATTGGAATAATTCTAACCCACAATCACTTATCATATCCTCTAACACATATATAGTTCATTTATTTTACACATTATTCTTTGGCTAAAAGGGTGTACTCATCGACATTTGGGTCATGAATGCCTCTTGCAGGCCCCTCCTCAAGAATAAAATAAATCACACATCACAATCAAAGAAAATATTTTTGGGGCTGCCATGAAGGTGAACAATATCCTTTACATACAACCTATAAAAAACTAAATTCAAATATTCTCTTTGATAGCAATGTAGTGTGGCAACATCATAATTTGGATAAAAATCCCCCATATGGAATCATATACATTCAGTCTGCATGGAAGCACTATAAAATATTCTATGAATACACCACCCCACATGAACTATGGAAACTAAAGAGGCTAAAAAAAACCATCCCCAACATGGGGCTCAGAGTTCAACTACTTATAGTTGAGTCATCAAGAGACAAACTTAGACACTATTTATCACATGTGGGACCACCAAAACTGCCACTGAATGTCTTTGTACATCATCCATACACTGGGATTTAAAACAAGGAGAGAAGTGTAAAACTAAAACATCCCCTCTATCCACATCTTGATTGAAACCACTATCCTTACCTAAAAATATGACTTTATTCCTTCTTTAGAATATTATTTTGGTAAATCTACTTTAGATATCAGCTCACATTAGAAATCATAGTCGATGTATCCTAGTTGGGTATCTCTCACATGACCGAGAAGTAGAGGAGTACAAAGAATATATTACAGAAGAATTGTACCCACTTTCTCCACCAGGGTGAGCATCAACAAATCCAACCTTTTAGAATCAAACTAAACCATGTGATTTTGGGACTTCCAACCATGAAATCTAGTCATATATTTCCCTTAGTAGGAATATATACTATAAAAAAGTCTTAGTCCTATAGAAAACCCAGAAACAATAATTTTCAATGGTTCAAATATTTCTATGTGAAGGCATACACGATACTCTGATGATCTATGTAAACCACATAGCACAACCCTGGATAGTAGTGAGTCCACATCCTAATATAGATGACTACTTCTACCAACTCTAGGTTGTGAGTCTCATAGTTCCTCTCATGGGGTCTCACCTTATACAACCCATATGTGATAACTACCAACCACTATATCAACCCATATCTGAGCCTAGATCCATAGAAATCACAAATTACTATGTATTCTATGCCCACCCCTTGGAATCTCAAAAATAGTGTAGTCATCAATCCCAAAATCAACTCCTCAAAGGCCCCTATCACTGCTGAAACATGATAAAAGGATACACTTTACATATTATGGTGGTATACAGGAATTCAATTCAAGAGAATTATGCCATAATACTCTTATAGTACCCCTCCAATCTATGTTGGCTCCACACCTCTGACACACACTTAGGTGGATCCAATGAAAGAACTGCATCAATATTCACCGGCTTCATGTCAAACACATGATCAGAAATGGCATGCATGAGAAAGCGAACCTCATGAATCTAGAATTAGAACTTATATATTTTCCAATAAATTTGGTGCACTAGAATAAAAATAAAAAACCAACCACAATTTCTTTTCATACTATTCCTTTGATGTAGATTAAATGTGTATTCATCGACAATGACCACCAAAATATGGTCCCATTATGACTTGAAGATCTAGTTCATCATTTCTATAAACATGGTTGGGGTATTTTCTACACAAAAGGTCATCACTAGGAATTCATAGTGTCTATAGAGACATCAAAATTCCATCATTGGAATATCAAAATTTTGAACCCTCAACACATGGTAGCAAGAAATAATTTTAGTCTTCCAGAACCTTCTTTCACCTCACAACCAGTTAAAGAGTTCTTAAATAATCAAAAATTTGTATCTTTTCATTATAATTTCCTATTTTATTGGATGATAATACAAGAAAAGATACAAGATACCATCCACAGTTTTTGTGAACAAGATCGGAGATCTGTAGGGGGAGACACTGGGTGTGACAAAACACTTCAATCAGAAGTTCTCCAACTATAATCCACACTTATAAAGCACTGTAGGGGTCATTCAAGATAGTGGAAAAGATATCAGAGTGGTCCGAAGATGTAAGCTACTGAAAACAACTTCTCTCTCTCATTGGAGGTAGTCTAAGAACATCTTTGGGGAATATGTCAATATAATCCTACACAATTGAAGGAATACAGATTCTAGAAGTTCCTACTACTCCAAGGGATACATTTACTATGTGACACGTGTTGATATATACGGTCCTTCTCGTAGAACACACATTTAACTGTATGAGATCTATATTTCCCATAAAGTCATATCTCATTCCATTTTTACACACATGTTTGAATCACCTTAGGTGAAATAAAAATTAGATGTATACAATAAACAACCAATCCATAAAGAAGATTAAATTAAAGGATTCCATTGTGGTAAACAAAATATTCCACATGAAACACAATCTTGATTGTGACAGCTCTCTCTTATGACATATAAATGACACAATAGTAGTGTTCCCTATAGTAACCTCAAAATGAGGTTATTCTAAATGTTCCTAAACATGGGGTTCTATCTCTAACAATAGGTGTATAGAGTTGACATAATTATTAGAACAAGTGTATTCAAATAATGAATCACGATTATGATAAATAATTATTTTACCACTAATCATATTGTGAATTGTAGGTTCATAAGACTCCAATGACTAAATCTATCTTCGATGATGTCCGTCAGCTACCTAAGAATGACACGGGCCATATGGTGATGTTCGTGGATGGATCTAATAGAGTCTTCCTGCACCCATAACTCCTCTGACAGCTCTTCTAGATCTTCCACCATAGAGACCACCCTACCCTTGTGTGGAAGGTCCCTCATCCAAATAGTGCATCTTCTATAGAATTCCTTTAGCTATCTTCTATATTCCTAGGAACATTTAGTCAAGAAAACTGTTGATATGAGACCTCTATCTTAATATGAATATAACCAAACTGATCCATTCTGGTTAGTTGTTATGTGTTATCCTTATACTGCCTGACCACACACATGAGTTTCATCATGCATAGATCTCATACACTGGGATCCTACAGACTTGAGCATGATAGCTATTAAAAATTACATATCCATTGTTTCCACTTATAGATCTATAAATATAGTGTTCCTTATATGGAAATATCTCTATCAAGAGTGCCTAATCAATCACCCTGACATATGTGGGTATTCACTAGGGCACCATGCTAGAACAAATTTTTTTCTGGATACCCTAATCAAACAAATATTATTGAATGCATCAATTGATGATAATGTCAAGTGACTATAGGGTATATTTTGTTACCATTTTTTAAGCTCAAACATAGTCATGTGCCCATATTTCATCTCTAGAAGATCTTAAATCTGAACTGAGTGCAGACAGGGGGTAGTAATCCTCATAGAATAGTTGTTGGATGTTAGGCCATTAGAGTGTTGAATCATCAGGCATATGTGTATCAAGGCTCCACCAGTACCGAAATGATCCACTAAAAAGTCTATATTAATGTGTTACTTCCAAATCCATTTATTTATGAATGATCATGATGATATGGACTACCAAAAATATCTAATCCTCTATTGCCTGAGGATCTAGCTCATTGTGGATCCTTGGCGGCCTCTGGTGCTGGAACTCACGGAGTTCAATAAGTATGCACATATACAAATCCTAATCTTCTAGAATGATCTAATTCTTGATAGGTGGAGGTTCTTCTACATTCCCACATAGAGGACAAATATCATGAGATGGACCCTGAACTGTTTCCTCATCGCTTAACATATCATATTCATTATTTGGTACTAGTGTGATAGATAGTTATCATATCAGAGGCATCTTGAAAGTTATCAATACCTACCATGGTAATATGAGAATATATATATATATATATATATATATATTTAAAAATGTTAAACTAAATCAATAAGGGAAATAAAAGACTCAATCTTATATGATTCATTTACCACTTATCCCTACTACAAATCACTAAGTATGATGAGGGGACAAGAATGTATTCAATGTCAAGGTGAATGGATACATTGGATGCCCACACAATCACTAGTTTCTATGGAATGAGAACCAGAATCAACAAAAATAAACATTGTTTCCTTAATCCCAATGAAATTATAATAAAGGGACGACTCCAAAAACTATCCATAGTATTGAACCACCCTTGATGCCAATCATTATTGACCTGAACCATGGTGAGGGTTGAGCCTCAACTACCCTATGCTCATCTCCATAGTCTAGGGGCTAGTGACTAGTGTTGAAGCCATAAAAATATCATAGAGGAATTTTATTAAGATAAATTATGTCAAAACCCTACCATCCTGTTGCATAAGAATAGAATACGTGAAATTAAAAGAAGAATAATGTTAAGAGTGGAACCATGCATGAAAACCATCTAGTCTGTAAAAGAGTATGATAGTGTAAACTATAAATTAAATGAGAAAAATAAGTTCCCAACTTAGAATAGGTCCCCACATGAACAAAATAGGAAATAAAAACGTCAAGAGGGCCCAAATACTAATATCCATGATGTTACCACTGTACGTGATGCAAAGTACCATGTTTCCCAAAGAACCTATAAAGCCACCATTGACATGTCCATCATATACATAATACATGAAACATGTGGGAAAATCACATGAATGGTTTAGTATATACCTACCATTCATGAAACCCTGATAGATAAAGGGGAGTAGTAAGAGATACAAAATGAATAGAAATACTGTAGATAATAATCATGACATAGCTCAAACCAAATAAAGAGAAAGAGTAACCACATCCAAGAATTGGGAGATCAAAAAAATTAGTAGTTTAACTAAATTTAAATTATTTTCTACCCATTTAAGGAGATTAAACTCATAAAAACTATGTTAATATAATAATAGAAAGCACGTGGCATACCCCCTGAGACTTCAGATGTCATGGAAATAGAGTAACCAAATCCCAATGTATAGATAATTGTAGTTATATATATTATCAATCAAAATAGGCCAAAACAAGAAATAAATGGGATCTTCGTATTAGATCTCATACCATGAGGAAGAGTCCCCAAAAATTGAAAAGGACCATCAATATTTCCCAACATTTCCCTCATATACCCAGAAGTAACCCTCTAAGTCACACAACACCCCACCAATGTGTCGTACAATCAATGAAAACATTTCTATGTAGAGGTTCCATGACATGATATAATAAGAGGGTTCCACTTGGATATTCGATGGAGGACCCATGACATTCATAGATTTATGTTTTCCCTCCAATGGTAGAGGATAAATTCCAAGACATAGTGGAGGGTTCCACTCTTGATGTCAGTGAGGTCCTATGATATTCTCAAGTGATAGGTTTTACTCAGGATGATATTTTGGAACCATTCCCACATCAACTAGAGTGTTCCACAATGCATGTTTGTATAAGACCAATTCCCTTAGATGAAATGACTTTTAATCAATAGTCATCAATGACCCATGCCCAGATCTAATGGAGGGTTCCACTCAAGAAGTTGTCAAGGACCAATTCCATATTCCTCTAAAAGGGTTACACATAAGAGTTAGTAGAGAACCCACATCCCCTACAAATATAGGGTTCAACTCTAAATTTAAATGTGTTCACATGACCAACTTGACAGGATGGTTCCACTCATGATGCCAATGGTCATCCTGGGCCATCACTTCCATCGTCGAGTATGTCCTAACCCAAAATCATTTCTCATAAATTTCACATCATATCCAAAATGCCACAAATGAGGGTACCATAATGTTCTATGTCAAAAAATCTCAAAATAGGCTACTCATGGGATAAAACATGGGTCTAAAAAAAGATAAAATACATTGAGGTTTTTAAAAATAATGTAGAATGTATTACATGGTTTTTGAGGTGACCTGTAAAATGTAAGGTCCTACTCCACCACATGTCCATCTCCCTGGATATTACATTAAACCTAATCCATGTTGAATTACACAACTTTTAGGTGGACTACATGATGTTTCCAAGATATCCGGGTCCAATCCATGTCCGTCTAGCTGTGTATGTGTACTTGACCACGTGTCTATGTACCATCGTACACAACTATGTGATTGACCATGTACTTGCACATAGTTACCACCCATGTGATCTATCACATGGATCGTTCATATGAGGATGAGTTACAAATTATGATGGAGGGATAAATTCTATTCCATATATTTAATCATTAAAAACCCTAGACACCATATCCATTAGATACATTCCATTCGTTCATTATGATACACGACATGTAGTCAATAATTTTTAAGAATATTAAATCCATGATCCTCTCACCTAATTTGATATTATATGTTATTATTTATCTTTGAATACACCTAAAAATAGTTTATCTAGCATAATTTATCATTTCTGGCCAACCGATGGATGGAAATACAATTTCATTGATCATTGAATGTTCGATCCATGTGACACATGCACTAGATCTTTCATCCATTAATGATTTTTATACAAATAATCCAAAAAAATCATCCAAACCCTACAACCATTTCTTAATCTATTCATTATTCATTGATCTATCCCTCTCTAATTATTTGTCATGATTCCTGGGGTCCAACCAGGCTTGGTACTTCCAGACAACGTTGAAATAGGAAGACAAGGTCCTACCAATGATGAACATGAAGAAAATGAGGAATAAATACATATGAATAATTGTATTAACAATTAGGGGAAAAAATCTTGGATGGTGATCAAGAATAGGGATAATCCATGGTGAGAAAAATAAATAAAAATATAAATTTCAATAAATTGTATTATAAAATTGGATACAATTGGGGTAGATCCAAAAAATAGATCGATCTTCTTAATCAATTTAATCAAGAATGATGTAAAAAACATGAAAATTCCAACAAGAATATTGGATCACTCTTTGTCTAAAAACCCACTGACAAATGATTAATTGAAGTTTTTATGCCCACTACATCCCGATAATCTCTGATCTAATGTTTTTTTGTCAAATGATGTAATTTTCCAATATAAAGAGGAATTATAAGATCCTGAAAGATCCCTAGGTTTTGAGTATATCTACGGGTTAATAATTTAGGAATTAGACATACCAAATTATATTTTTGGATAAATTTACCAATTATTTCAATAAATTCAATTAATTAACCTACTAAAAATAATGTCAATGGGCATGACATATTAATGCCCCACATTGACCTATTTCTGATTGTTCCTTTAGAAAAGACCTTTTACCTCACTAAACCATGGTATTATATTTTTGATCGGAGGATCCTTATAAGTGTTATCTTTTTTTCTCTATTAAACCATATACAAAAAATGTAATTTGTTTTAATATTTTTATAAAATTAGTTATGGGAACACTATGTATTAGAATCCAACACTGTCTCTACACATATCTTATAAAGAATATATAGAAATATTTCAAAGACTTACAAGGAAAAACATGTCTCTATAGTCATCACTAACTTGTATATTATTTTTCCATGTCATGAATTTTTTTGATGCGTGAAACTATGAATTAATTTCATCACCCTATTATCCAAATAAATAACATCGAAAGAGGTCTTTGCTTTGCTTTATTATTAAAAATGAGGCTTTAGCCCCATAATTTAAAAAAAAATTATTTTATTTTTTATTTATAATGTCAAGACGTCATAGAAATTAGACCGTGAAATAATCACATGTGTGGTATTAAAAAATTTCTATGATTTTATTCCACTAATGAATAAATTTATTTCCATTTAAATAAGTCTCATAATTTAGACTACTACATCACAAAATAAATATTTAAAGAAAAAATTTAAAAAACGAAAATTTTATGAAGTATTTTGAAGTTTTCCATTTCACATTCACATAAAAAATTATCTTATCAATATATTTAAAAAAATAAATCAAAGTAATTCACTAAAAAAATTAATTTTAACAAAAAAGAATGTGTGGAATGTATTGCAGCCCTTAAATAGTTTCTTGGTAAATAACTCATCCCTGGGAAGGCCAAGGAAATGACCATATCAGGTGAGAAAATAATTGGTGACATACCCCCAAAATTAATACAAACAACTTGTCCCCCTAATTGTGTTTAGCTGGAGAAGGGTCAGTAGGTAATTATAGGTAGGTTTTTTTGAAATTAATAAAATTAAATAATTTTTTTCGAAGAAAAACTGTATGGGTGTAGAGCCTACTGCAGAGATATTATTCAGTGTGTGAGAGCTCATCATATGGAAGAGTGTGTTACAAAATAGAATAATTTCCCGATAATAGTATTATAAAAAAGAAAGCGAAAGTGAAGAACTAAAAATTATTATAGTAGAGGATGAAAATTTAAATAAAATAAATTCATTAAATTAAATAAAAAAAATAGAAAAAGTCATTCGTAATCAAATGAAGGTAAAAGTGAAGGAATGTAGAATAAATAAAATAAAAAAAGTAAGTAAATTTGTATAAAATAGTTAGGGCAAACCCCTAGGTGGAATATTCCATAGGGGAATAATGGAAATGAGGGGGAAGGAAAAGAATGAGGTTTAGGAGAAAAAAAAGAATAAATTAGATAATACTTCAATCTATGGTGTGAATGAATTTTATGGTGTATGTATATTAGTGGGTTGATAGGAAAGGAGGAGATGGTTTAGGGAGATGACATGCATGGTTTGAGTAGAGTTATTTCATTAAAATAGAGGTCAAGAATTGAAGGTTTTTATATTTTAAAAATTTGATGTCTTTTTTAATGGAAGATAGGCTACCACACAAAGTTTAGTAAATAGTGAATATATCCTATTATTGGAACTAAAATGTTTGAGCACTCCTCATAAGTTCAAACACAATGGTTTATTTCCCATATATACATTTTTTGACTATACCTAGGGAAATTCAATACAACGCATGGTAGTATAACACTATTTACTTAACCATGCGACAACCACCCAATGTTTTTTTCTTTTTAATATTTTGATTTCACCCAACTTTTGAAATGTTTTTCTCTTAGATAATGGATAATTATCTTCTATAATGGGTTTTAAAAATGAATTTTGTCTTCCATATGATCCAATTATGGCACACAGAAATGAAATTAAAAAAAATGTCTATTTCACACTCAATATTAAATTAAAACACACTAATCATACTAACAATCCTTTATATGAATCAAACAATAAATAAATAATTTTATTATATTTTAAGAAATTCCTTGTTAAATTTTCGTTGGTTCTAAATATAATTCAAAATATAGATAAGTCCCATTTAAGTTTTCATAGAAAATTTATGTTTAACAGTATGCCCATCATGTCTTGAAATTGAAAGTAAAGCATGATGTGTTTCCCATTTACCTTAAAAAGTGTCCTTATTCAACCACAATTTCAACTCATCCATGATTGAATAAAATGAGTATATTAAAACATCCATACCATTTGGATGTCAATTTCAATGAAAAAATTATTAATTATGGATTTAAATAGTAATACCCGACCATTGGGATTGAATGAATTTTGAGATATCATAGGACCATGGAATGCCTTCATATTCTCCTTATATATCTTTATATTATCATATAAATATCATTTTTTTCATTATCGAAATAATACGAAATCCATTTCTCCTTACTATCTGGATAGAAAAATTCATTACCGTGACATCCTGTTATGCTTTATTGTAAGATCTCGACATTTTCAAGAGATGTATCATGATTTTTAGGTATTCCATTAACATGTTTTGATTATATATTGTTTGGGTTTAATCGAGGGTGTGTTTGGGTTTATGTTTTTAAAAATTGTAATTAACAATGGAATTTCATGGTTGGTGCACATGTTTTTCAAACCATGCAACTAGGAAAAAAGAACTATGAAACCCCTCACAAAGAGGGATTTACTGGATAAATAATGGTTTCTCAAACTGTGCCCCACTTAGGAGAAACCATGCATCCCCCATTAAATAATTCCATGATTTGGGCACACAGTTTGTCATACTATGTGACTCAACCTTAGAGAATGTGAATACGTTTTGAATTAACCCAGTACGTAGATTAAAAATTAATGAACCCCCTAATATATTAACCCTAAATATACCATATCTGAAACTTAATAAATTTATGTAATTTTTGGAGTCCCATGGATGAATTCATATGGATTCAAAGATCCATTCTTTGTGATTTAAATTTTATCTTGAAGATATTCAATTCTCCCAGTAAGAAGATCATATCTAGTGTGGTCTCTTTCTTCCCTCCCATCACTCCCTTCTATTTTGGGGAAATTTTATTCTCTATTTTTTAAATTTAGATGTGGTACATTTGTATCTATATATAGGGTTTTTGAATCTAGATATTGGATTGATGGATAATGATTCATTGATTCTGGATCTAGATTTCCAATCTAGATCATGTTCATCATCACATTCATGATTGTTTCGCTTCAATTAGCGATTTTCGTCATTGAGCATTATTCAATGATTCTGAGGTAGTTGGTCTATTATTCAAATCCCAGGGTTTGGATTTCAATTATGTATTTATAATTTTAAACCATATATTATATACATAATAATGGAGATTCTTAAATTGAATAAATTCATTTGGTAAATTAAATAATTTTGGTATTTTGAAATAGCAGATATTGGGATTATGAATCAAATAACAGAATGTTATATTATTTTTTTATATTGGGATTTTTATTCGAATAATTACTTATTGAATTATTTTTGGGATATTGGGATTGTGAATTATCAAATTAATATTTTAATTAATTATTGGATATTGTTGTGTTAATTCAACTGGTTTATTGAGAATAATTAATTGTTGAATTAATTAATATGTTATTGTGTTTGTGGAATTGAATCAATTGATTGGTGAATTAATTAACCAATTTTTTATACAATATATTTAATTGTATTAATAAATTATAAAATTAATTAATTATAATTGTTGTGAATATTCATTTTTTTGAGTTGGATTAATTAATTGGTTAAATAATTAATGAAATGTTGTGATATTGAAATGTGATGTTGTGAAACTTTTGACTATCTGATATTAGGATGTGGGAAAAGGTCCACCACTTCCAAATCTGATAATGCAAAACTAATTGTAAAAATATTTTGGGACATGGTCTACTAATTCCAAATACCATAGTTTTAAATTGATTAATAAATGTTTGTTATACATGGTCATCTACTTCCAAATCCCATAATGATAAATTTATTGAGAAATTCATATGGCATGTGGTATGCTGCTTCCAAATCCCATAGTGATAAATTATTTAATATATAAGTATGGGACACCAACTGCTTATTCTAGATCCCATTGGGTCCCAGTCATGGTGACCTTGGATCAAAATGTTGGCATTAGACTATGGTTCCAATTAGGCATATTATAAATTGAAATGAAAAGGATAATGAAATCACATGTGTTATAATAAATTTAAAAAAGGTTATAGGATGTGGTCTTGTCTTTGGCATGTGAGTAATTTTGTATTGAGATTTTTGGTGTCCTCATGTATCCTGTGGTTTATGTGGTTATGTAATGAGTAATTGAGTAAAAGTAACAGTTTAAATTATCTATTTTATTTATTCTATATACATCTATATACTTTTATTTCACTGGATATCATTTTAGATGTCATTTTTGGTGGCATACAGAGATGTACTAATACCATCCTCAAGATTCCTTATCAGTACCTCAATAGATTTTATGGTTGAAGGACATGTCAAGGGAAAGTGCCCCATGTTATGGCTAAGTCAAGATGGAGCTAGGATATGGGAACCATACGTGGTTTGGGTACACCATGGGAGTTTTAAGTGTATTTTTTTTGTTTTCATATTTACAGTTGAAATGTATTGGTAGGATATACCTACTGTTTTCTTTTGGATATTTCATTTCTTATTTTGGTTAACATGTGATATTGGTGTTATTTTGGTTATTTTTATATCATTTCATTATTTATAATCATATTAAAGTTAGTTATAATTTTATAAAGAGGGTATAATCTCCCCATGATCGATATTAGACACCTACTAGTAGTCAGCAACCTATGTCATATGGGGAGGCATGCATGAGGTCACATAATTATCCGGATTGAGGCACTTGTGTGTGGAATCCAAGTGGGGATGTTGCAAAGTGGTATCAAAGGTGTTTCATTTATTTTTCTTTTGATATACTATTTGGTAAAGTGATTCAAGAGATTAGGATGATTCGAGAAATTTATATAAGCATGTTCATGGGAGTATCTAACCCATGTATGTGGTAAAAGGTACGAACCCTGGGTGGGATTGATGTTTTTGATGTGTTTTTTTTCCGTTGATATTATTTCACCTTAGGCGATGCACATTTTGTGTGATGTGGGTTTTTTGAGTTTTTCATTGGTTTGACATGATGCTTAGTAAGAAATGAATCTTGAGAATTCATGAATCATTTGGGTAAACCATGATTATTTTGTGACATGAATCATTTTTTGAAAACATAGAGAAAATGGGGTTTTGGATAAGTGATGGATAATTAAAATGTTTTCCTTGCATGTGTAATTAAAACTGAAAATGTCTCAAATATGAAACTAAATTAAACAATGAAACAAAATACAAATAAATTTGTTTCTAATGTAATACATGAATAATGGGATTGAATTTATAATATGTTAACCATGACCTATACATAGTAAGGTTAAGGGTAGTGTAAGAACCTCTATTTTCACCCTATGAAAGAAAATGAGGGAATTACATGTTATGGTATTTTGTGAATCCCTCTTGTTAAATGTGATAATGTTGTGTCATGTGTCCTAATATTTTTTTTGAAATTATTGATATATGAATCCAGGATTTTTCGTATTGAGAGGATGAGATGTGGATCTTTATGAAGATTATCATCTATTAGTGGAACCAGACAAAATAAAAATTTTATGTGATGATTCTGCAGAGCAGTTTCAAGATAAAATTTCATGGTTTAGGAAATTTCTAGAAATTTACCTGGGTAGGGTTGTAAAAATCATGCATGATCTAACAAAAGAGTACAATACCCTCCAATATTTACTAGAGAGGTGGACCTAAGAATGGTATGTTCCAGATAAAGTATATCCTAACTATAGTTGACCACCAAGCGACTTCTACTGAGAAGAGAATCAAATTGGTTTCCTACATTTTATGTGGTAAAGAAAAGAGTCGATGTGACATCCCAACTCGTGATGGTCAGATGGATAAAATGGAGTGAAATTATTTTCATGATATGTTCATAGAATACATTTATTATGATATTTGTAGGAAGGAGATAGAATATGAGTTCATGTAGTTGAATGAGTGAAGTGTGTTTGTGATAGACTATTCTGGATAATTTCTTGATTTGTATCACATTACATTAGCAATGAAAGGTGATGAGGCAACAAAAAAATGATTTCAAGATGGGATTAAATGTGACATTACATCCAAGGTGCATATCATCAAGTTGAAGATGTTTTTCGTAGTACTGAATCACACTATCATAAATGATAGGATGCTAAAGGAGGATTATAGGGGAAGAAACATTATCCTACTTGATGGTTGTGAGGTATAACAACCTAGTGTTGTTAATGTTTCTACAATAATGATAGTTATAGTAATATCAGGAACAGTACCCAGGGGAAAGTTTTTGTTGCATATAAAATTTATCATTTGATATGATAGCAGTGCTGTAGGTGAAGACACTTCATGGGATAGTTACCCAACCACAAATATAGTTCTAAGGCTAAGCTTGGATGGGAAATCTATATATGTTATGCAAGAACCCATGATATATTGGTAGTGATGGAGTATTTAGATAGAACTAGAGTGTAAGAAGGTGATATTATACACCTTATTCGTATGGTAGTTAAAGTCAAACTATCCATGGTGGTAGTGGTAGTGGACATGGAGCTATGGGATAGAGAATATGTAACAATAGAGTAGAATAGCCTAGAGGACTCAGACCGCACCACATGGAAGAGGGATATGATAGTTATATTACATTAAGCATATACTTGTGGATTGTGAGGATATACCATCAATAGTAAGAGGTATTATTAATTTAGATTATATTCTATCTAGTTATTTATTTAAAACTGATGATTGTCATTCATTTATTTATGAATAAATTCTAAATGTTTTGAGCACAGAGCTTGTGTTTTTTACTAGGATGTTGATGATAGATACAAATTTATGAGTATGTTATAGAGACATTTTTTTCAAATAGTGTTCACCCAAGGATGGGGAGTATCATTTTTGTTGGGATAATTACCTCCTATTAATGTCAGGAATTCGCCTAATTTTGTGTTTTTAATGTTTGGTTGAATTTTGAGACTATATTGATTGTTACAATAGGGGAGTGACTTTTACATATGTTGAAGGTGATAATTACATACACTAAGGAGAGTTGGACATTATGGTAGGTCGTACAGTTCCAGATCATCAGAAAATGGGGGACTTAAACACCCATGTTTCTAATCTCTTGTTGGATGATTAGGGTGAAAAGCTCGATTTATTTCCACCCATAGTGAAAAATAAATTTATGAGGTGTTTTTTTAAGAAATATCAATACATGCACCTCAGATATATATGGAATTTAATATTGAGCGAATGATGGGGGATGATCCAATTTCTATTACACTATATAAAATCGTACCAAAAGTTATTCAAGAGGAAAATAACCAGACAAATGTATTGAAGGATAAGGGATTTATCAATCTGAGTATGCCCCCTTGGTATTTTCTTGTCGTTTATTCAAATAATGATAATAGAACTATGTGCTTGTGTGTTGATCACCAGAAGTTAACCCAAATGAATATGAAGAATATATATCCTATTCTATTAATTGAAGATATTTTTAATAGTTGTATGGAGTTTTTTGTTTCTATGAGATTTAATTGAGTTCAGTGTATCATCAATTGAGAGTTAGACCTCTAGATATACCCCTCATTATTTTTAGATGTAGGCGTGGAATTTATGTGTTCATCATAATATTATTTTGGTTGATGAGTGAACCTTTTTTGTTTTTCGACATGATGAACATAATCATCCATCTATACCAAACCATTTTGTGGTAGGGGTTGTGCATGAAATATTGGTTTACACTAAAAATCATGTTGATCATGCCCAAAATCATGTCATCATCATTAGTTCACTAATAGAGTATTGACTATACACCAAAATATCTATGGTTCTTTCTCATATTGATCTAAATAACTTATTGGGTCACATCATCATGGAGGAAGGTGTTTCAATGCACCCATATAAGTTGTAGGTTGTAGTTTTTTCAGAGCATCCCAAAAAATTTCTGATATCCATTGTTTTCTAGGGCTAGAGGGACATTATCAAATATTCATCTACGAATTGTTCAATTTCAATGAAACTCTTTTGGGCATTACTAAGAAGAGAATATGTTTTGAATGGTCTATATCATGTGATAATTCCTTCTAAGAGTTGAATAAATATATGACCACAGAACTAATATTGGAAAAATATGAGCCATGGGAGGAGTTTACATTATTTTTTGATGCTTCTAGAATCGAGATTGGAGTAGTGTTGTAGTAGGGAGATCATGTTTTGGAAATAGATTCTTTGTAGTTGAGGCTACATGAACAAAACTACCCAATTAATGTCATCAAATTAGATACTTTGGTTTATTATTTTATTTGTTGGAGGAATTATCTACTAGGATAGATGTTTACAATGTATTCAAAATATAAGTGATTAATGTATATCTTTTTGCAGTGGTATTTAAATTTATGGAATTAGAGATGGCTTAAGTATATGTAGTCATTTGACATTGATCTAGAGTATAAGCTAGGGACGAAGAATAGTGTTTGAGGTACTTTAAGAAAGAAAACCCAGAATCGGGTAGTTCATGAGTCGAGTTCTGAGTGGGAGATGATGACTTTACTTGCTGAGATGCATGTTTTGATAGAGAATATTACTCTCATTTCATTTTTAGTACAGTCTTCATCTTGTGATGGATCGAGGATAGAAAACATGAAGATTCATACTTTTTTCCCTTGAGAAAAATCCATAATGGGGGATACACCTTCATTGTTATTGGTAAATGAGAATGAGATCTTCTACAAGAGAAATTGTTTTTTTACTACGAGCATGAGAGAGGCGGTGATGTGTCAATTTCATTCCCTAAAGTGGGTGATGCATCCCAGGGTGACCAAAATTTCCCATAACCTATGATGAAATTTTTTGTGGCTAGAAATGAAAAATGTGATAGTAGAGTTTGTGAAATGATGCTACAAATGTCAAAAGGGGAAGGCCCAACATCAACAACCTGGGAGTTTACTAAAACTACTTCCTATTATGGAATTGAAGTGGGACAATATATATATAGATATTACAGTGATTCCCTCTGAGGATGTCCTGGAATAATTACACAATTTTGGTGATTTTTTTATCAACTAAAAATGGTAGTACATTTCTTTCATATATGGGACACCTTATAGGTTGAATAGTAGAGATAATTACATGTTCAATATATAGTTGATCTACACTAAGTGTGATAGACTATTGTTTTATACCAAGACTCATGGTTTTATTCGTTTTTTTAGATGGGATTATAGGAGCCCCTTGGTGCATAGGTTTTTTAGAGTTGAAATTCCCCCCACATACAGATGGTTCATCAGAGTGAAATATTCAGGTGCTAGATGATATGATAATAGAATTTTTCTTAGAAATTGGTGTATATAGTGAGAAGAAACATGGTTTGGTGAATTTATCCTATAATAACATTTATTCAAAAACCTATTCATATGGGACGATACATGGGTCTTTATAGAAGGCCATGCATATCACCTTTGTGTTTGATGGAGGAAGGTGAGTTAGAGTTGTTGGGAATAAATCATGTACATGAGACATCAGAGGTGGTTCTGTTGATTCTGAAATGTATGGTTGCGACTCATAGTAGAAAAAATCCGTATGTTGATAAAAGAGGATGTACCCTATAGTTAATATAGGGTGATAATTTTTCTTTCATTTTTCACCAATATTGGTTCATCATAGGATACTGAGACATGGGATGTTTTCACCAAGGATTGTTGGACCGTTTGAGGTCGTGAAGAGAATCACACTGATGGATTGCAAATTGGGTCTTCCAAAGAGGTATTGTGTTATGCATGAGGTTATACATGTGTCACAACTATGGAGGTATAACCCCAAAACATATAATTTTATCTATGGGGAATATGTTGATATTGATACAAATGCATATTTTTAGTAGCTTCTAATAGGTGTGTTGGATCATAGTGAGAATGTGTTATGAGAAAAACACATAAAGATAGTTTATGTATTATGGAATCTTGATAATGTGATATAGGCAACAAGGGAGACTGATGAAGATATACAATCTTAGTGGACTCATATTGTTTACATCGAATGACATAGATTCTTGGGAATGAAACTTGAGAATGAGTTGTTATAAGGTGGATAGATTGTAAGATCCTGAACATTTCTTTGGATGTCTCTAGCTTGGTTTTAAGTATTTTTTATTACTTTTTGATTATATTTTGTTATAATTTTATCTTTGGTGTTTTGGGGTGAATATTTTTTAAAATTATAATGAATGAGGGAAGTACATGGTTGGCGGACAGTTTTCCCAAACAATACGCTCTGGCCTAGTAAACAGTGCAACGCCATATAGGGATGGATTGTGTAGATGATTCTTGGTTTGACAAACGATGCACCCTATTATGAGAAACCATGAACCCCTTAACATATAAGGGGAAAATATTTTAGGCATATAGTTTGGAAAAATGTGATCCCCTGCCAAGGAAACCATGCACATGATTTTAATTAACCCAAAATTTATATTTAAAATTACAATACTCCCATATTAATTCCAAATAAAACTGAGATATTCCATAAAATAATCCTACCATTTTTTATGTTTAAATATTAATTTCTAAGGACTTTGACCTCTATTATTCAAAACTCAATGTCCAGATTGAGGATCATCCCTAATTCTGATAAGAAAATCTAATCCCATGTGGGTTCCTTCTTCTCTCCTGTATCTCCATCATATTTGAGAGAGATGTTATTATCTTTTTTCATATAGATATAGTTTCTATAAACTAGATCATGATTTTTATGATCTAGATATTGAATAATTTGATCACTAATCAATGATTTTGGATCAAGTTATTCAATCTAGATCACATTCATCTTCATGTTCTTTATCATTCCACATTAGTTGGGGATTTCAGTTGTTGAGCATTGGTCTATGATTTTGATGTAGGAGGTCTATAATTCAAATCCCAATGTAATCATTTAAATTATGTGTATTTAATTATTTAATTTCTTTGGATTACTAGAAATTGAGTTTCTTTAATTGAATGAATTAATTTAGAAAATTATTTAATTAAGGGATCGTGAAATTGAGGATATTGGGATTAAGAATTGAATAACAAATTTTTGAATTAATTATGTGATATTTGGATTCTAAATTAAAAAATTAAAATTTGAATAATTTATGTGATATTGGGATTATGAATTAATTATTTAATTAATTAATGGGTATTGCTGTGTTTATAAAATTGATTGAATTAGATTATATTTTATGAATTAATTAATTGGTTATTGTGATTATGGAATTGAATCAAATAATTAATGAATTATTAAATAGATTATTGTGTCAGGTAATCAATTTAGATGAAATTAATAATTGATGAATTAAGAAATTATAATTATTTGGAATATTGAATTGATGTAATTGGATTAATTAATTGGTGAATTAATTAATGAAATATTGTGGTTGTGAAACGTGATATTGTGATAATTGTGATTTTGTGATATTCATGTGTGGGAAATGGTCTATTTCTTCCAATGTCCATAGTGATAAATTGAATTATAAAAATTTGTGGGATATGGTATTCTACTTCCAAATCCCATAGTGATAATGTGATTTATAAACATGTGTGGTGTATGGTTTGTGGATTCGAAAACCCGTAGTGATAATGTGATTGATAAACATGTGCAGGACAAGGTCAACTGATTCCAGATACCGTTGTCATAAAATGTTTGGTAAATTTGTTTGGGACATGGATTCATGATTAATGATCCCATGGGGTCCATTGAATTATGACCCAGTACAAAAGTGTTTGCATTAGTTCATGGTTCATGTTAGCTACTTTATAAATTGAAATGAAATGGAGAACGATATTACATTTGTCAAAATTAATTATGAAATGAATAAGGGATATGGTTTAGACTCCAGTATGGTCCTAAGTAGGTATTGATAGTTTTTGAGTCCTCAGGAACCTGATGGTTTAAGTGCTTTAGTAAAGAGAAATTAAAAAAATGTAACTATGACCATTATTTATTTTATTTAAAATTATAGCACTATTTACAAAATTTTCCTAGGGTATTATTTTTGATTATATTGGTGGTGGCCTACTGAGTTTTACTCACACCCTAGGTGGGTTACCAGATCAGTAGCCGAATGTATTTTATGGATATGGAATATGTTAATGGAAAGGGAAACTTGATAGATGGATTAGTCTGTATGGATCTTGGACAAGGGAATTAGATGTGGTTTAGGTTCTTCATGTGAGTTTCCAGTGTATTTATATATTTTGGGTTTTTCATATTGACACTTCACATATATTGGTAGGGCATAACTACTATTTAAATTTTGAAAGAGTGTTTACTATTTTTGTTATCATGTTATGTATGTTTTACTATGGGAATGGTTACATAATCTATTTTTTTTCAAATTATTTACACTATAGTGCTACATTGATAAAGAGGCCATAGTCTCCCTATGACTGAGATTAGCTCCTCATTGCTAGTAGAAAACCTCTAGTATCCAAGAGGAACACATAGGGTCTTTTATTAGTCTATATTAGGGAAACTGTGTGTGGAATTCAGTTTGGGATGTTATATTTATGATCTAGTTTGACAAAAATGTGAAATTAATTACAATAAACAAACTGAAAAAGGTGACATGCTAAGAGGATGTTCGTAGGATGTTTATTACGCCAGAAACACATAGTGAAGAGTCTTATACATGTACATCATTGATTCACTTACTATCCTCTCATGAATCTATTTTTTCTCATTATTAAAAACCTCAACATGGGTGATATGGAGATATGTTAATATACCTCACACCATACATCATCATCACATTTAAAAAAAAATGAATTCTCAACATGAGTCCCCAAGTCAATGATTAATACATATGAACTCAAAAATAAATGAGAATATTAATTTTATTGAATGGAATGAATATCATGGCACATTTTATATGGTTTCAACAACTTAATCTCAATTAGTCATGCAGTCCACACACACAAAAAGTCATACAATTTAACATAAGAATGTGGCAATGGCCCCATGAAATCTAAACCCCATATTTCATATTTATGCATTGATCATAGGGTGTTGCGGAATTTAAAATCACTATCCAATGTTCCATGTACTCTAACAGAATTCACATCATCCAAAAAATATACAGTATTCCTTGTTCATGGTGGAAAAAGATAAACTATATTATAATATTTTAGCAATGACTAAACAGGAATGTAGTATCTTCAAGATATAGAAAAGCTAAAAAAACCAATAATAATTTCACATCCATTTTCCGCACAAAAATGTTTATTCTTTTAATCTACACATGAACGAAATGGAAATGGATTTTCCAAAAAATAATTCCTTCATTTTTAAAAAACATATTTATTTATTTATAATAGAGTATGAGTTTTTTATCTACCTTGATATATAATTTACATTAATAAAAACCAAATTTTGATGGGCTACCATAACCACAAATATATCATAACCAGAGAAGTATTCTTACATTAAGTACATAATTATTTTTTTATGTGGGAGGTTATTAAAGAGATGAGTGGTCTATCCCAAGATTATAAATTCTATTCAAATCAGGGATCTGTAAATTAATTTTATGGATGAGGGGAACTCCCTGAATGAAATGTAGACTGGCATCTTTTTTTGAAATGGAATTTGAAGGAACCATGTTTAGTGAATTTAATCACTTTTAACACCAGAAAATACAATTAGAATTTTTCATATAAAAATACTAATTCTAATATATCAATATGTATAGTAGTATAATTAACTTGATCTTCATTCAATACCATCATATATAAGATTAGGGGAAAACCTAAAACACACTATCTAAATACTGATCCTATATCACAATTTATAAAATTTTATATTAATTCAAATTTATCATTCAAGTACAGAAATAAAAAATTGGTTCATCAACTACCCTATACTAAGGAATCTAAAATCACCTAATGAAATATTATTCAAATTTAATGATAGAATATTTTTGATAATATTTTGTAATGGTTATAAAATTTTTGATAAATAACATAAAAAATATGGTAGAATCTCATGTGTTCAGGTGAACAATGGATTTCCTGGACTAATGTTAGGAAAAGAAGGTTGTACATGAAAATATTTTTTTTAGGATCAAATTATATACACTTTAAAATTATTCCATGACCTAGGGATATGTAACGTAGTACAATAAAATAAAAAAATTCCTAATTTGAAACAAGCTACGTCTAATAAGAATTTTCAAATAACGGTCCTATTTTTGTACCTATGTATTCAATTATTTTCTGTATAATTATAAATCATCCAAGAATACCACTAGAATCTATACCATGATATAGTTGAAAATATCCACAATTGAGCACTAGAGTGTGGATAAATCAGAACACATTCTAAAAGACAAGAGAAGATAAGAAAATGTTCTATTAAAGAATGTTAAATTTTCCTTTTTCTATATCTCTAGGAGCAATAAAAATGAAATTATATTTGAAATAACCATCCAAAAAATAGTATAAATCATGATATTCTAATAATTATAGCATCTGATCCTTGATGGAATATATAAATTCGTCATTCACTATGGATACATTTAAATTTTAATTATCCACACACATGCATCATGCTATAACAATTATCATAGGAAAATTACTACAATATCTTAATTTAAAATCACCATGATCTCTTCATTATTTAGAACCAATTTCAATAGAATCACCCACTAGATTCCCAAAATCTTATAAATGACTCCGTAATCTAAACAATTTTTCACATACTTTTAAAAATATTTTTTTTTAGTTTTTATCTCTTACTTTGAATTCAAATTTACTGAAAATGGGGAAATCACTCTAGGATAAAAATACTTCTGTGATTGGGGAAGGGGCTTCAGTTACAACTTTGGTTCAATCAAAATTAATGGCATTGGTGGTTTATTTTTTTCCTTGTCTAATTTATTTGAAATTTAGTTTTATTGAGAATAATGTATTTCTTGTATGAAAATAAACTGAAACTTTTATAATTCTAAAAGAATTTTTATTGGTCTTATTTGATTTACATTTTGAAATTTTCTTACTACATTATTCAACTTCTCATTATTCCATGAGACCTTATAATATATAAATTTCATGACATGTTTAATACTTTATACGAGATGCTTGTATAATTATTTAATGAATATTGTATTATTTTTTTCACCTATATGAAAATAATATTTCATTGGCGTTCAATAATAAATTCATTTACTATATCATGAAAGGGTATTCCCATTATTAATGACAACATGAAATGTGTTTTCATATCAAGAATGATAATTTCATAAAAAAGATAAATTTTATGGCCTTAAAAAATCATTCCATATGAGTAGCTTGGGATACATAATAAATACATTATCTAATTTCTATTTTAATAAAAGTTTATTCATATCTCATAATTCTATATTCGTGAAACCACCAAAGAGATTTTGGATATCACATGATTTTATATCATATAGAGTGATACTAAAATCAAATTTCATTATTGTGAATGGGATAGAAAAAATATTGGGATATTGAATATTTTTAAGAAGTGAAAGTTAAATAAATGTTAGAAATTATTATTAAATACAATGAATCCCATTTATTTCAAATTTATTTTATTTTAAAAAATATAATTCCATAACCTTTCATAGGTATATGACTGATTCAATATATAATGGAATGTACTATTAATTTCATATGGTCCAATAATCCTTGGACTCAGCTTTCCTTTCTTACCAAGTCGCATCACACTTTTCTGTGGTGAAACTTTGAGAAAAACATGATCACCCTCCTCGAAAGACAGATCCTTCCTTCGGTTATCCACATAACTCTTCTGCATGCTCTAAGCTTTTCTCATGTGTTTCTGAATCAACTGAACTTTTTCTGCCATCTCTTCTACCAATTCTGGTCCCATCGGCTTCGTTTCACCAACTTCATCCCAAAAAGCTGGAGTTCGACACTGTTTACCATATAATGCCTCAAACAGAGCCATCTGTATACTGGAATGAAACCTGTTATTATATGAAAATTCAACCAAATAAAGATGTTGGTCCCAAATTCACTGATAATCCTTCTAACAAGCACGTATCATATCATCCAAAGTCTGAATTTTTTGTTCTGACTGTCCATCTGATTGAGGATGAAAAGTTGTACTAAAATTTAATTCATTACCCAATGACTTCTGAAGGCCATTCTAAAAGATAGAAGTAAACCTGGGATCACGATCAGATACAACTGATAAGGGAACTCCATGCAACCTGACTATCTCTTTAAGATACAATCGAGAATGATGATCTAGAGAGAAAGTATCTCGAATATGAAGGAAATGAACAGATTTAGTCAAGCGATCAACAATAACCCATATTGCATTATTACCTCGAGATGTCTTCGGAAATCCCACAACAAATTCCATGGATATATTTTCCCATTTCCACTCTGGCACTGGTATAGGCTGATGCATTCCTTTCGGTAACTTCCACTTTGCTTTAACCTGCTGACAAGTCAAATATTTCACAGTAAAATCAGCAATATCTCTTTTCATTCCATCCCACCATTAATACTCACACAGATATCAGTACATCTTAGTACTACCAGGATGAATTGAAAACGGGGAACTATGAGCCTCACATAACAACTCCTACTTCATCTGTGAATCACTAGGCACACATATTCTCTTCCCAAACCTCAAAACACAATCATTATCAATGTTAAATTCAGGCAACTTACCCTTCTAAACCAGCTCTACCTTTTTCTTCAACCCACTGTCTTTCTTCCGCGCTTACTTAATTTTGTCTGCTAGGGATGATCTCACTGATACCTAAAAAAAAACAGAGGAACATCCTGCACCAAAAACTTCTATGCCAATGTTCATCAAATCAAAAACCAAAGGATCTCGTTCAAAACATATCATGGTTAATGAAGCAATACATTTTCGACTCGAAGCATCAGCCACTTTTTTTTCTTTTCACGGATGGTAATGAATTGTACAATCATAATCCGTGATTAATTCTAGCCACCTCCTCTGTCTCATTGTTCAATTATTTCTAAGTGAATATATACTTTACACTTTTGTGATCAGTATATATTTCGCACTTTACTCCATACAAATGATTCCTCCAAATTTTTTGAGCAAAAACAACAGAAACTAATTACAAGTCATGTGTGAGTTAATTTACCACATGAGTTTTCAACTAACATGAAACATATGCAATTACCCGATCATTATTCATAAGGACACAACCATGAACTTCAACGAAGAATCACTGTATATTACAAACTCACCATTCCTGGAAGGATGTTCCAAAACTGGAGCATTCACCAATCTTCTTTTCAACTCCTAGAAAAAATCATCACATTCTTTTGCCCAAATAAACATAACACCATTCCGAGTTATCGTAGTCATTGGACTAGATAACCGAGAAAATTTTTCATCAAACCTTTGGTAGTAACCTGCCAAACACAGAAAACTACGGATCTTGGTTACATTTTTGGGTCTTGGACATTCTTCAACAACTTTTGTTTTAGAAGGATCAACAGTTATGCCATTTTTTGAAACAATGTGACCAAGGAAAGAAATTTGTTGTATCCAAAACTCAAACTTTCTGAAATTTCCATACAATTTATTTTCTTTTATGGTTTACAAGATAACCCTTAAATGACTTTCATTCTCCTCTTTACTTTTAGGAAAAACCAAAATATCATCAATAAACTCAACCACCATTTATCACCTGATTCAACTGAGCATCAGTGTAGTAAACTGCTCAATTCTGATTCCGACCATCTCTGATTACTGATTCGAAAGGTCATTATAATCTGTATGCCTTCCTAGAAAAGATGTCTGTTTCCTCTATGGAAAACCATTCTTATCACAGAAATATCTTAGGCGAAGCAACATGATAATCTTTAAATGCTATATCATTTCAATCATACCATAAATTAATTTATAATTTAACAATTATCTAACTCCTAAAGTTGTCTAAACCGACCTCTAATACCAACTATAAGGCCCGACCTTAAAAATTACTTAATATTGAGTTAAATTAATAATTCCCAATTGAGGATATTTTTAGTTTTAGAGTTTCATTGAATTAGATCATAACTATTACATCTCAAAAGATTATACAGTAGATACTTCTACAAAGTTTCCTTTTTTTCAAAACAAGAACACTAAAAAACTCATTTCTAGTTCCATGTTTAAGAAAGCATGACTTTTCCTTGATCCCATCCTTGACCATATTCCACATCATGTCCTGTGAAAAACATTTAAAAAAACATGGGGTGAGCATAAAAATCTCAGTAAGGGATACACCAAGAATGAAAACTGTTAGTTTTTCAAAACAACAAGTAAACCATGAATACTTTATCAATATAATACTTTTCACCTTTATGGAGTAGTAAATAATCCTCACTGAATAAAATATCATTACTTACCCTTTCGTAACCAAAATAGTTCCATAAAACCCATATAATGAACACATAACATATTAATGAAACTTTGGACATAAACATACTTAAATGGAATAACCATACAGTTGACTTCCACACATATCACTTAATGGAATAGTAATATGGCCGACTTCCATACCCAATGCATTGGAGGTTATAACGTAACCACCTGTCCTGGTATTCACGACACCACCCGTCATATGGTTTATCACGTAACCACCCGTTAAATGTCCAAGTACCATTATAAAATCATAAGACATAAAAAAAATATAATGGAAAGAAAACATTTCTACATTTCGATCATAATATATCACTTAAATATATTGACATAACAAGTTCATCATAAAAACCATTTTCAATACCAAAATACATAAAAGAGTATATGGTATTTATTTCATTTTAAAAACATTATGGCTTGTTGAGGAAGCCAAAGACCAAATATTACTCATGGCGGCGGAAAAGGTCATTGTCACCGCATATGATAAAATAAACATTACTTTTTGTCGTTTAGTAAAATGCGTCATAGAAAAATATTTCCTTTGAATGAAATGAATATTCAAAGGTGTTTTATATAGCGTATAAAAGAAATTCTTGTATTAGAACAAAACATGCCTCAATGAAAGGAGATTGAGATGAAGTCCCTTACCTCATGTCCGACGTGACTCGATTGCTCATTAATCTCTCGAATAATAATCTAAAGTTAATATATACTTGCTTAAGAACTTTTTTCAAGTTTATTATTCCTTTTATATAACTTATTTCCATGTTATAAATGTTATGTTATCATTTAATTTAATAAAGTTCATTTTGTCGATATTTGGTACTTAAGTCAAAAATGGACTTCTTAAAATTACATGTTGTTTATGTGGTCAAAGGTTCATTATATCCAGAATGATATTCATGATTTGGATATCATATATATCATATATATCCAGCATATACATGTATTTATAATAGTACATAACATTTAGAGGTAAGAAATAAAATGCACCCTTCCTGGAGACGGTCAGTCGTACGTACGCATGAACACTACTTTCATTTCTATTTCGTATTTAATGGAGTGAAAAAATAATGAAATAAATGTATACTATAATTATATCATAATATCATATATCATATCATTAACTCCATCCTTTATACATCCCATATATGGAATTAACGAATCAAATCACATTGAGGGGGCGGTAGTCCGCACTTCCTAAAATGAAATTATCGTGTTTACCCGCAATGGAAACCATAAAGGTATGAAAAAAATGAGAAATACAGAAGCATAAGGAAAACATAAACATAATATATATCATATATGAATAGAGTGAAATATTAATGGCCACCATGAAAGGTGTTAAAATAAGATTGAACAATCATCGTTTCGTTAGGTAGAAAATCGCCAACCACAGAAACAGTATGTTCTTTAACCATTAGACGAAAGTGTGTGTAGGTGTAGCTATAATAATTTTGATAACAAAATCCTATTATATTTAAGATACTGGTGTTGTTACAAAATAAAATGAATAAAAATATTTTAGGGAGTTGGAGAAGAAAAATGAAACATAAAAACACAAGATAAGACACTACCATTAAATCAGGTAACTCTTTTTGATTTGAGCTCAAAGGCTTCTTTGGAAAGACTTCTTCCCAAAGGGAGGATTCTAGGGGTAAGAGAGGGATGTGGAGAGACAAAATGGGAAGGTTTTTTCTGATCCAAAGACTTGATAGGTGTGGGTAAGGTGGTAGAGGTGGGGGCCTTTTATAAGAGGAGAGGAGGGGCACTCTTGGAAAGATATAAAAGGTTACTTTATTATAAAATGATTTTTGGATTTTAAAGGTCCCAAAATTATATATATAGAGTATGAGGTGATAAGAGTTCAAAATACACCCATAAAATATATTTTTGACACGTGTAGGGCTTATATTTTACATAATCCTTTCATTTTATTTAAATCGTTAAATAATGAGGTAATCGATGCATCATCATGGTGTCATAAAAAACATAATTTATATAATGTCTAAAAATTATAAAAAATCTGTCATTATGGAGGAAATATTTTTATCTTTCTAATTAATATTTATAGTCAAAAATATTACTTGTATAACCCCATTTAAAAATTGTTTATTAAAAACAACACATGTTTGTGACATTTTTATTTTAACATTAATTAAAACGTTATTAATGTCATTTTCCTACCAAAGAGGCTCCATAGGGTCCCCATGTTGACCCATGGATTTTATTGGTCGGAGTTGACACATAAAATAAAGGTAATACATGTGTAAATGTCATTTCATATTATTAAAACATTATTTTTTAACTTAAACTACACTACTTACCTCTAATCGCGATTAAAAACATAAAAGCTTCTATTCACCAAAAAATTATTTTAATCCAATTGAACCAAATTTTACTTCATAATGAAAACCATGTATGTCATATTATTGAAATTCAAAACATAGAGGTGGTAAAATTTTATTTAAATGAAAAATCAGTTTTTGAAGTACCACTTAGTGGTTTCACTATTCATCAAAAAATGAAGTTTTTCAGAAAAATACCAAAACATCACCCTAAGCTATATTTGATATTCCAAATAAAAAAATGATTTATATTTTACAAAATTCAAAACATATCAGTTATATTAATTAATTTTATAATTAATTCTCACTGTGAGGACAAATAGAGTGTTTTTATGAAACAATATATATCAAAAGATTGGCATTAGTTTAAGTCCAATTTCAAAGTGAAATTAATTCCAACGACCACAATTGGATTAAATGGAAAAAATATATTATTATCTCACTTTAAAACCAACTAAAATTTTAATTTAATATTATAAATTAATTAGATTAAAACGAGGCATTGAATTAAAATACAATATTTTCACTGTTCATTAAAAAATTGAACTTTATCGGAAAAATACCAAAAATTTACACAAAGTGAATTTTGATGTCCCGATTCTAAAGAAGAAATTTATTTGGTCCAATAGAATGTATAAGAGTTACCAAAAATATATTTAATGAAGCTTCACCATCAAAAGGCGATAAGTGGACCTTTAATTAATATTAGAGTATATATGCCTAAAATTGAATTCTTTTAGTATTTTAAGCCTTTATCCTTTATTGGATAAATGTAAAAACATTTACCAAACATATATAATCATATTTCAGTTATTTATATTCATTACCTCAAATACAACGTCTACGTGTTAACTACCATTTAAAATAATATTATATTATTACTAGTTTGCAACATAAGATTTCAAAGAATCTCTTTGTTGTATATCGGGTACGCTATCGAACATAGAAACCCCTTTAAAGTAAAATTAATATTTAATTCACAAATATTAATAAATGTGAAAATGTTTTATTCTTTATTTACCTGGTATGTTACAATCCCCATCCATTGAGTGAACTAAACTTTTCATTTTCCCAATGAAGTTAAATTATTTGTGTTTTTTACATAGTCCAAACATCTCTCGATACCCCTAAGGAATCCAAGTGTTGTACCTAGACAGGGATGTAATTTCATAGACTCCACTCCATTAATCATTTACCAAAACTATATGATGTTTTTCAAAATAAGGACTCATATATAGACTTATCCTTAGGTATATCCCTATAAATATCCTTATAAATATACCTAGTGATATCACTAATTTTTTTTTCAATATAGTTTATGAAGTATGACTTATCATTTCTTTTGATAAATTCTATAATGACCCATGCTTAACATACAAGGATATCACATCTTTTTAAATGAATATTTAAGAAATAAAAAATGTACATTTCCAAAGACTATAATAGATCTATTTCTTTGGAAATGTTTAAAACAATATCCAAACATGGTGAAATATGTTGAACGTTTGAAACAATGATTTTTCAAATTCATAATCCTACATAAAAATTTTAATCATAACTCATGTAAAGGAAACATGAGAATGGATGAGCCCAATTTCATGTATGGTTAAATAATGGAGATACATAATAATTACATGAGCATTAGCGTATGAGAAAATGATACTAACAATAGAATAATTGGAATTTAATTTCAAATATCATATTAAAATTTCATGTACTAAATATTAGTGGTTTATTATACATAAATAATATGAAAATAAATATTATAAACCCAAAAATAATTACATTTTAATAAAACATTGAATTATGAGGGACACATAGACATATTAAATCATTACGTATAAGTCAAGGATGGTTTCTAATAATTATTAGAGAACATGATGTGGGATACACCTACTGGGAGAGATAAACCACCATCCCTAGTTGTAGTCATTTCCTTATAGTGGATCAGGGCATACATTCAACCAATAGGTATAAAAAATTTAAACATTTCCCCCTCATTATCTTATGATATGTAAATGTTTACCCAATGTATTGGGGGGAGATATAGGTACCACCATGAATTTATTCTATAATGGTATATCTAGGAACTATATTGGACACCTAGTTGTATATGATGTAATGGTATTAAACAACACTATCATAGCCCCCCCATCAAAACAGTTTTAACATTCTTTCGGAGACTAATCTGGGACACCCCATTTTATACATTCTAATGATATTACCTAGGTCAATCTTTAAAACCACATCATATAATATATTACATTCTTACCAGATTCTATCTAGGCCTATACAATAGATAATAAATTTCCATGAAACACAACATGAATATTGTACAAATATTGTGAATATCATCATAAAAAAACCAAAATAGTTATTCTTTTATAACACTATTAACCCATGGAAGGAAAATGGGTTTCATGTTAATATCATTGAAACATGATTATCCAGCTGAAAAATGAGTTTCATTAAAATATATTTGAATAATGATTTACACATGGAAAATAAATGACTTCTGTAAATATCACAACATCAAAACATTAAGAATTAATAGAATGAATATTAATGGAATCCTTAGAACATAGCTTTTAAAAATAATAAAATACAACGAAGGATGACATATTTGTTAGGGAAGGATTTTAGAAGATCATATGGAACCATTCTTATATAATATAACCTTTCATCGAAAATTATTATTCTATCAAGTAAAATACATTCATAAAAAATTTTCTTGGAAAATCACATTAAAAACACATACAGTTAGGTTAAAACACATTGAAAAACATTTCTTGATGAAAATATACAATCCACTATGAAAAAATATTTTTAAAACATATATAAATTGGAAAAATATTTCATTAAATATAACATTGAAAAAATATAAATTTAAAATTAATGTAGTGGTGATCATGATGGTAGATAAATCTGTATATGGAAAACATTACTTTTTCACCGTAAAATGTTTAGAAAAGTTCCACAATCATAAAAAAATGAAGATTTATTTTAAAAAATATTTTTTTACAAGGTATAAATTGGATGAAATTTTTTTAAGGATAACAATACTAATGTATATTATTTTTGAAAACATTTATATAAAACATGGTTTTAAATGAACATAGTTTTCTAACCAAAGAGAGAGATAATTTCATATTTCAATAAAACACTTTCATAATTTATTCATGTACCAAAGAGTAGAGAAACAGAACCATTAGATGAAGATATCATAAATAACAATAATAAAAAAATTAAGGTATTAATTGATATATTTAGCATAATATTTCATCAGTGTAATCATAATAATAAAAAATCTCGATAAAATATGACAATGTAGTAATAAAATGTTACCACTTTTGTAACATTGAATCATAATCATAATGAATGAATAAAAGTAGACGAATCATTAAATATATTTAAAAATAAATATATTAATGATATAAAATATAAAATTTATTAATATTTACCACATATAATAATTTAGGTGTATAACATGGGAAGTCTCTAAAAGAAGAAAAATTGTGACAATATTAGTTTTCCAATTTGGTAACATTTCAACCAAAAAACCCATGAATGATAGATCATGAAATGATTATTTAAATAAATATTAATTTAATGATAAAAATAATATAATACAATAATTTCATATATATATACACCATAAAAAATAACTAGGTGATAAATATGGGATAAGTCTCGAAAAAATAAAAGTGAGACTAAAAACCCCCTTACTAAATGAGTAACTTTTGAATCGTGATATATATGATATAATAACACCAATAAGTATATTTAATAACATTAAATAAATTAAATTCATGGTATAACCTTTCCTAGATATTTATATGCATCACAAAACATGAATTACTGACGAATAGAGCATATATCTCATTGAAATAAATGTAACACAACAAAACCCTTACCCTAAGCATTGACATTATTTATACAAGTTCAAAAATCCAGTATAATAATTAGTATTTTATTATGAATCTAAAAAATAACTATATTCTTATATATAATATCATAAATGATTTTATTATGTATTTATATGACCCATATATTAGCAATTTCATGTGAAAGTTATGTTTCAGGTAATAACAGCTTTGTTTTATTATTTGTTTTGACTTGTTATTTTTTATCCCCATCCTTTGATCACGATTTACTTATATCAGGAAAAATAACCATTTTATAAATATCAAATATATTCATTATAAATATATATTTATAATAATATATGCAATAATGAAATTTAAAATCAGATTCACCTATAGTGGAAATGGTAGGCCGTAAGTATGCATGAACAATTTTTTTATTTTCATGTCATATTGAAAAAATTAATGTAATATATATATATATATGTGTGTGTGTGTGTGTGTTATAGTCCTAGAAGTATTATAATTTCATATATATCATATTTTATTATTAATCCAATTCTTAATATATAAAATGTAATGTGTGAACAAATCACGTATCCTTGAGGAGGCAGTAGTGCCCACATCCACAAACTAATTATCATATTATTATGAAAAGGAAATCATTCATGTATGTGTTATATAATTTAAACATAAAAAAATAAGTCATAAATATCATAAATAAAATTTAAATATAGTTATTTTGTTATTATTATCAACTTTTTAGGTGTTAATGCGAGAATGAAGGGCATCAGTTCAAGGGAGGTTGTCCATTCTACATGCGAACAATGATTGTGTATCCTATTTGACCGATGTTTGTGAAAGTGAAAGTAATAATATTATAAGAAAATAATCAAGGTATATTTAGTATAATAATTTTATTATATTATAATGGAATTATAATAATTTATGTGGTGGATAATGAAGTGATAAAAAAGTTCTCATTGAAGAATACTACCTCTTTTTTAGGTAACTGGATTTGGTTTTCACCAAAGGACTAACATGGATTGATTTCTTCCGAAAGTGAGGCTTCTTATATGAGATGAGGGAATTTAAGTTATTATTTTATAATGTTTGGGTGAATAAAATTGATTGGTATGTGTGAATTAGTTAGGGGTTTCATTCTTTTATATAGTGGAAGAGTGACATTGTTGAAAATACAAAAAACAAAAAAACAATTTAGGGGTCTTCCATAGACAATGTGCCTCCAATAATGGTAAATTTATTAAAAATGGGATTTAATGATCTAAATATAGATATAAAATTGATTTTGGACATGCCTCTTTGTAATTTAACCCTTAATATAATGTTTAATGACTATGTAAACTCATTTATACCATAATTGTTGTAATTTTAATTACTTGCAATAATATTTATTGTAAAATAATAATATGAAAATATTATAAAATTTAAATTATGATAATTCAAAATATATAATCCAATTTTAAAAATTACAATCACATAACTAAAAAAATATAAATTAAAATTAATTTGGTAGATGGTACAAAACTATGAGTTTTTAAATTGAAAATGATCAAAAGTTAAAAATTATTTTAAATCCAATTATAATGTGCAATAAATTAAAATTAACTAAATTTTAGTAATATATTTAAAATCGATCTAAATATACTTTTAATACAATTTAAATTATAATTTTAATATAAAAATTAATTATATTAAAATTCAGTTCTAAATTGAAATTCAGTGTGTTCGAGTATTCATCTAAAAACTAATCTTCTCGGAAAAATACCAAAAATTCAATCGAAGTAATATTGATATTCATTTTCAAAAAAATAATTTTACATTAGTAAGAAAAAATTGTAAATTTTCTGAATTGTTTTTAAAAAATTCTTCCATTTTTTGGGGAAAATACTGAATTTTATAAAAATATAGCTTCTTATGCAAAAAATTGTATTTCTTGTTATTTTATTCTAATAAGACTTATTGGATAAATTTTAAAAATTAATGTTAAATATATTATATATAAATATTATCATTATCTCTCAATAATATTTATTTACATAGTTTATTAATATAAAATGGCTTTATATTTATAGAAATTAGTTTTTCATAAAATCACTTCCTTTATATTAAATTTGTTTTTTATTTACTTTTATAATTAATTGATATCCAAAAAATTTGTTTTATAAAAACATGTAAACCATATTTTTATTATTTATTAAATAATATTCATATTTTCTATTCCAATGGTTATGTGAAAATATTAACAATATTTTAAAAATAATATTAATAGTATATTTTAGATTAGTCAAAATCATTCATGTGTGCAACATAGGTTATCCAGGGAACATACATGTGTGTAACACAAGACAATTATACCTTTTTGTGTACCTTATAAAAATATTGGTTTTTCATGTATGGAAATATTAACTAAATAATATAAACCAATCATAACTAGCAGTAAAATTCAATATAATCCATAAAAGAAATTTAATTTAATCAGAAAAAATTTTATTCATAAAAATTCAGAGTGTTATAGTTCTGGTGGCCAAAATTGAAATTTTCTAACTAAAAATTAGAATATGGATTTTATGGGGTTTCTCCTCATTTATATTTTGGCATTTGGTGAATTATTCGTTTTTTTAATTAACTATTAATTTAATACATTAAATGAAAATGTTGTTTGTTGTTTTAAAACAAAATAATAAACCAATTTATATAGAATAACAACAATTAACATTATTGAAAATAAATAATTTAAAATGAAATATCAAAAAAATCATATAAATCATTTTCATTGGGGATATAAACATCAATAAATATCATGAGAATTACATTACTATTATGTTTTTTCTTATTTAAAATAAATCATCAACATCAAGATTTAAATAGGTCAAAAACCCCATGGTCTGTTATGTACCAATTAAACATATGGAAATGAATTTTTTATTCTATAAAATATGATTCACATATTTTATTTAAAAATAATACACCTAATGGCATATATTACAAATACTTTTCATATATGAAATCATTATTATCCCTTGGGAGATTAATATATGTTTTTTCCAAGATCGTACATATATCCAGTGAATTAATGAAGGAAGGTTTTAAAATATTATGAGAAAATTTTATGAACATATATAAAAACAAGAAAATAATAATTATAAAAAAATTAATCATTTTTCATACACAACGCCTATATAGGATAAGAAATTATATACTAATGAAATATATTATGACAAAAAATATTTTTTTAATCATCCATTTATTATTAACAACCATATCGGGGAACACAGTACATAAAAAACAATTATATAAAAATAGAATATAATAGATTTGAAGATCCCATGACTACAAGATGATATTATAAAAATGATTTATATACCCTAATATGGTTATAGGATCATTAATTGGATAACACCTAACGTCCAGGGGTGATTATGATTAATAATTCTAGGTTAAAGAGTCATTATACGGGTATAGGAAATTTAGGTTGTTGTTTTTTGTCTAGTTCAATGTTAAGGAATTTGGTTAGTAAAACCATATACCAATCATGAATTAAATTATCAACCTTCATAATTGAATCACCCGAATTTTCTGAAATACCACATGGGATTTATAAATATTCATGTATCATGTTCATGATTCAATATCAAATAGGCCCATCTCACACGGTTGGTGGGCTGGCAGATAGAATTTGAATATCCATACAGAGAATTTGAAATCATCACTATATATCCCATTCATGAATTTTACTACTTCCTAGAAGGAGTTTATGGTTTGGATGACATAGTAGAAGTAATAAACCATGGAGAATGGGCCAAAATGCCTATGGTTTTCCAATAAAATACTCAATTAAATCCAAATATTATCATTTCATCATATTATACAAATTATTTATCTACCAAAACATATTAGGTCTATAAATATTGTGATGAAGAAATTGAAATACTTTTTTCAAGTTTAAAAAATAGAGAACCCAATCCATGAACTATAGTGAATAATTACACCAATACCAAAACCTATATCCCACCCTTATAGATTCCAAGGTTCATTCACAGAAATAAAACATAGGGGAATGCAAGAATGTAATAGAGGAGAAGAAACAATAAAGGAAAAATATGGATTTGTATTTAAAACAATACTTGAAATAAATAAGGGAAATCCATATTCAACAAGGGATGAGGAAGAGTCTCTACTTTGGATTATAAGGATAAGACATATTAATTCGTGACAAATATAGCCTCTTGTGGATTTAATACCTCAAGGGTAGAATTGAAAATTCACTAATTAATAAAATGGATAAATAAATTTTTTCTATGATGTCCTTGTCTTAGATAAACTCACTGAATTGTCTTGACTCACAATATGGATTCATCTATTTTGGTATGAACAGACCACCCCACACCAGGTATAATCGTGATATATTTTCCCAATGTTCCATTATTGTATTTCCCTCCCCATCTAGAACAGATGGCCTTATGAATTTTTGAATTTTAGTGTTGCACCCATACACTTCATTATGTAAAATTTTAGTGCATGGATATCATGAGTTGGAAGATCATGTTATGGAATTACCTCCCATTTTCTTACCATAATTCCTCATAGCCTCAAAATAATTAATATTAATAAATTTATTATATAGAAGTTCTCTAAAATAATAATAAATATATTTTCTATTATATATTGGGTATCAAAAAAAATTTCACTCAGTTTAATATTTATAAATATAATTCCCATGTTGAGGAAAAAACATACATTCCACTATAAAATTTCACAAAAGTAGAAATTTTTATGATGTATTTTCCTAAACATAATTATAAATTGGTTTAGTTTTATTTTTGATAGGTATCCATTATTGGATAACCATATAGCACCCATGGTTTTATTTAAATGTCCCCTTAATATTGTATTATAATTATATTAAATTATTATGTAATGTTTTTAAGGTATAAATGAGATTTATCATTTTTTAAGGATTTTATAGAGGTGCAATGCCTGAGAATTATTAGTAGAAATTGAAAAAACACATCCAAAAAAATGTCAAACTGCAATTGTGGGAACTGGATAGTTATGTAGATAGGCATATGTTTGGATAAACCATTTCCCTCTTCCTCACAAGGGTATGAAGGCAATTCATATTGATCTTAGAGAGATACATATGAAAATCTACATTTGTTGGAGGAGTATATTCTTCGTTAACATCACTTTCATCATTGATTTTATTAGATATCATTTTCTTCACTTTATTAGAATCATGGATGTATTCTATAAGGGATATATAATTGATGTGTAATTCTAATATTGATGGGATATGATGAGTTTTATTGAAGCCAATGATATCTAAGGATTGTTTTAGAAGATTCAATATGGGGGTATGTAGTTGTCGTTTCATTATATATATTTACCAATTATTTAGAAGTTGTGGGATTTTATTTTGAATTATCTTGAATAGAATAAAAATAATAGATTCAAAATTTATTTCATTTCATGAAATTGTTTTGAAAATAACTATGGTATTAGATGGAAATTATCATTTGAATTCTTGTTTTGGAAATCATGGTAATTGGATAAGTGATTAGAAAAACCAATTTCTTATAATTTTAAAATTGGGATATTAAAATAGTGGTTGGTTGATGAAAGTAATGCATTTGATGTAAATACATGAAAGGTATGAAAATAATTTATTGGCATGGGTTGAAATGATTTTGGAATAGTTTTTGGGATTTATTTTAATGAGATGGATAATGGGTTTCAAGTACCACCATCAATGGGACGGTGTATGGACAATGAAGTTCCACCTTCAATGTTTACCCCAATATTGTGTGTGTGTCTGTGTGTTGTGGATGTGTTTTTATATGAATAAATATATTAAAAAATAAACGTTTAGTAATATAAAATGTTTTTGTCTATGTTTTCCATTAAAAATTATTGTGTTATCTTTATAATTATTACTTTGAAAAACTGATTTATGGATTTTTTTCAAAAAATATTTCATTAGTTAAATTATTTAATATAATTTTTTATACATTTTATCTTTTTTCCATGAGTTAAAAATTCATTGGAAAAATATTACTGAGTTTTATACTCACCTATTCTTAATAATTATGGTGTGTTTATAAAAGATATATATTAAAACACAGGTAAAGGAAAGGCATCTTAGATATTTAGTGATTTTTATTAATAAATATTGATTTGCATATAGATTTAGAGAATGGATCTAGTTGATAGTTTATTATTGTTGTATTTTATTTCTTTTGGTTTTTTCATCTCTTGGTTTCATTGGTTATGTCTCATTAATTCTTCTTGTACATGAATATTTTCTCTTGGTTTAGTTTTCTTTGCTTTTATTTCTGTAGTTATGCATCATAATTTTTTTTTGTAATTATATCGTGGTTTTGTTGTTATATTTAATTTGTATAATCATCCCCCAAATTTTGATGAATCCCTTGTAATTTTATTATAGTCTTCGATGTCTTAGGGATGTTAAATAAGGCTGGTAATATAGTGATGTCTTCCCAAGAAAATGTGAATGGGGAATGTTGTTACAAATGGTATCAGTTTTTTCGATCCATGAGTACTTGTCATGGTATATTCATATGTTAATGGGAGGGTTATATAAAGTAAGACCCTTAGAACATGAAATGTCAACTATAAAATGGTGTAAAAAACCTAGTTATGATGAACTTCAAGTTACTAGAGTTTGTGGGTACATGTGCGTTTTGAGAAAATTCTTGTAGTTTTCACATCATCATCATGGATTAAAGAAATGATAATATCATTACATGCATAGATAGAAATAAAACCCCAATATTATTTCTTAATTAATTTGGAATAATGATTTATGATTTTCTGAAAAAAGGGTTGATTTTTTAAAACAATTGAAAAGGTTTTTAGTTTCAAAAAGCATTGTGGAATATTCAAAAATGGTTTGAAATATTAACTTGAGGAATTTTGAAAATTCATTGTCGGTCAGAGTTGGGTACTATAGAGGGGGGTGAATTGAGTATCTATAAAGATTTCTATTTGAAAAGTATTATTTAAAGGTCCCATAATAAATTTAAATACATCCCAGTTAATTAAAGTAATATCGTTACAAACGTTTGAGTGTTTAAATAAATTCATAGAAGATTGATTAATTCTTAGTCATCTTAATATAAGTTATTAATATTAATTTCGAAGATATTATAATAAGGAAAAACATTTATAACTTATTTCCAAGATTAACTATTAATGTAAAGTTTGTGATTTTTGTATTATACAGTAAAATAGAGAAAAATATGTTAAACAACACAATGAATATAAAACAAGTGGTTTAGTCTCATACTGAGACCTAATCCACTCCACTTGGTGATCACCTTCCACCAAGCAGTGTATATTAATAAACATGATCCACACCCTGGATCGGGGTAATCAATAGTACACATGACTGTCCAGGTCATAAGACCTCCTCCATAGTTCCTCGTGGGTATAAACTATTAGGTCACATGTGACCTCTTCCATAGTTATCCATGGGAATAAATGAGTGAAAAATGATCTGAGAGGAAGGATATATTTTATCTCTCAATTTAATGCAAAATACAATGTTTTATTTTTTTATAGACACACACACACACACACACACCGCTCAAAAGCTAAACACAATACACAATATTGAAAAAATGATGAGATATGGTTAGATGTGATCTGAGTGTTAGCCTATGCAGCTCTGGACTTCTTGCTTGAATAGATGTAGGAATCGAGTGCTCATACAAGAAACAAAGTATCTCAAGTCTAGTGCTCTAGTTTAGATCTATCTAGTGTTCTTCTTGGAGTGTTTATTGTGAAACTGTTCTCGACTCTGATTCTTGGTATCATAGATTTTTTTATTAAATAATTCTTTGTGTGTTCTTAATATGTATTGAGTTTCATGTGTCGGGTTTTCTTAAAAATTATTTACATCTTTGTTATTGTTCTCCTACTTGTTTATCTACAGCACTTTTCTTTTGTTCGTGGAGGGAATGTGTTTGAGCTGACTTGATGCATGTATTCTACACCTTGTACCTCCTATTAGTAGGTGAAATGTCAACATAAAAACATTAATTATGTTAGTGCATTTAAAATTTTCATATATGACTTTTAGAGATTAAATATAAAAATGAAAAAACACATTAAGAAATGGTGTTATAGTCTATCTAGAAACAGTTTCTCCATGAAAGAGTGCCTCTTTAAAATAATGTCTCCTTTAAACAATTTCTCCTTGAAATGGTGTGTCCTTGAAATAGCGTCTCCTTGAAACAGCGTCTCCTTGAAATGGTGTCTCCTTGAAACAATGTCTTTTTCATTGCCTTTGAATGATAAGAACGTCATAAAGGAATAGTTGAATAGAGATCAAGTACGGATATCACATATACAGTGTTAGATCACAATATCTAGATGGTCACGGTGTCTGGTCACAGTGTCTAGATGGTCACGATGTCTGGTCATGGTTTTTAGATGGTCACCAAGTCTGGATGGTCACAATGTTTGGTCACGGTATCTGGGACATGGTGCTTGGGTCACAATGTCTGGGTCCTTTTCCAGAAAAAAATAACAGGTGGCAGACTCATGGTTTCTCAAACATACCCAAATATCTTTACACAGAAATAAATAGTGATATTCAAAGAATGGATTAGACACTTTCATTTATAATGGAAATCCATTATAACACAAACTAAAAATATATTACAATAATTATTTAAGGCATAAAGAAACTAATCAATTGTACAAATGATTTGAGACAAATTACACAAGATTAACATGTTTTACAGAATGTATAAGATTTGTGATCATTAAAACATTCTTAACACATGAAGAGTCCAAAAATATATCCCTATTTAATAATCCAAAATCATGTGAGTGAGAGATCTATTCCAACTGAATGTGTCTTTTCCTTTTCCTTAGTGTGCATATCACTCATTTTTCATATCTCTCCCCTTTTGGTATTATAAAAAATACAAATGTAAATTAAACAATAGATAAGAATATTTCAAAATGAATTAGATGGATAAAAAGTGTCATTAGAAATAATAATCAACAAATATACAGAAGTCAACCCAATCAAAAGATAGTGTTCATTTGTCTTCAGTACTGGTTGTATTCTCTTTGGCCTAGGCAGCAGCATCAGATGATGCCACAAGAGTAGAAGTATAAGTGGAATAGGGGAGTGAACAAACTGATCAAGAAGTTAGAGAGAGACCTTCAAAGACAGAAGTAGCCTAGGTTGGTGTGGTGGAAGGCAGATTCAACTGTTGGTTGATAATAATAGGTCTGATCTGACTCAGAGCCTAAGATATAGACATAGAGGTAGAGGAAAAGGCAGAGGATGAGAATGTAGGAAAACCATGTTTCAAGGGTGTAGCTGTAAGAGCCACAATAGTAGTGCTATGTACATGATGACAATGCCTGAAAAGTTTGATGAATTTAGTAATAATCTTACCACCATACACATGGATTTCTCAAAGTTGTACATGTTCTCCATAAACTTTTCCAACAAAGGTGTGATTTCTTTATGATTTTGGACTTGAGTTTTGATATCTTGAGTGATAGGAGGGATTATAATATTCTCAATAAGGTACAAGAAATCGTAGGTCATGTCACGCTTCAAGAAGATCCTATTAAAGTAGAAGTACACCTTCTTGGTAATCTCTTCCTAAATATCATTAGATATTTTGGAATGAATTCTCACCAAATCAAGAACTCTGTCACTGTTCTTGAAAACCTTAGTGAGAGACTCTTTGTCAAAGCCACTGAGCACAAATTGGAGTTCTTCTTTAACAAATATTCTAAGTAGATCACTAACCAAGGAGGGTTGAGATGATTGTCTAGAGGCACTAGATGAAGTAACAACAAATATAAGAAACTTGAGTTGATTCAAAATATTTTAGAGAAAACCCTTATACTCAAATGTCAAACTGTTAAGACCAATAACAAGCTCACGCATCTCTTGAACTATATGATTATTTCATTCATCAACCAATTCATCCACGAAGGTTAGATTAAGTTGAATTAGGGAGGCTACATCCTATAGAATTTGACCACCAATATCCTCAACATGATGAGAAAACACTTTATGGTCTTGATTTCAGCACTCACTCCATATATTCAACAATTCCACTGAGAGACTTCAGTTCATCACATAATTGTTTGTTCTCAATTCTGGTCTATTGACATTTATGAACCATCTTGGGATAAATATACCATATGATCATTTATAACAACAGGACAACAACTTTTTTCACTCAAACTAGTTATAGGACTATGTAGGGTATTAATGAGCCTTCCAACTTCATCCAATAGGGTATCATAAAAATCATTCAAATCATCCTTACTTACCAAGGTAAAAGGTTATTATAGAGGCTTGGGAATATGATATGTGACAGGCTCAGGTTCCTCTGTAGAGAAAATTTCTGGAGCAGATGCTAGTTTCAATTGTAACATAGTAGATAGATCTATACATTTAACTAAGACTTCCTGGAAATAAATCACATAAAAATAACTTGGGAATTTATACCATGTATACACTGAATATGGATCAAATCGATTAGGCACTTCACCACTTTCCATACTAGGGGGATTCTCACCCTCAAAAGGTGCATATTTCATAGGAATGAGAGATATATATCCCTGATTTATTTCAATTATTTCATCCCCAATAGCCTCACATGTTTCTTTTCTAGAATAGTAATAGGCTTTCTCCATTCATTATTCAGCGGATGGTATATCTTTAGGAACAACTTGTTCCTCCACATGTTCCTCATAAGCAGATTCATGCACAAGAGGAAGATCTTCTTCTATATTCTCTCCTATATATCCTTTTCACTTAACTTAGCCAAAAATTCTTCTTTAGAAACATGTTACTCTTCTTGATTAGAAACACCATCAGAAACAAGCATTTCTTTCTCAGTCATGTCTTGGAGAATAAGATCACTATCTTTCTCATCTAGAACAGTTTCCCCAGTAAGTTTAACAACCTCTTCCTCTTATTTCTCATCAGAATAATAAACAATTTCAACTAGTTCCAAACCTGGGAATGAAATGTCTTTAGGTCTTGAAGAGTGATCCCCCAGATTGAATGTTTCATAAACCCCGTCATTATCTTACACCCACTATTTTCTACATAAATTCAAACTAATTTTCATTCTCTTTATTGTATCTTTTTAAAGGAATAATTAATTTTCCGTAATGACTTATTCATTGATTCCAACCAACCCTTTAACTTGAAGAATAATTAATTACCACAATATGGGTTATAATAAGAAAATAAAATAATAAATCTTTTTAAAACTGAGACTGTAACTGAATTTTATGGTGAGATCAAAACAAGCTTTCATGGTGAGACAGTAACCTGCTTTCATGGTGAGATCGTAACTATGTGATTTCTATACTGTGTGACTGTATTGTTTGAGATGGTATGTGCCAGACAATAATAAAGATATAGTAACTGTGAGACCGTAAAAATGAAACAACAACTTTTAAGACTGTAAAACAACAGAACTATTTGATTTAGATAGTAATGTTAAGATAGTGATTTGTGAAACTATAAAATGTAAAACAAAAAGATATTAAACCTTATAAATACTACTTAAGATTTTTCATTCCCAATTCATGTATGATGTAATCTATTTATTCATAATTTAATGGTTTGGTGAATATATTAGCGAGATGATATTCAGTTCCAATGAATTCTAATGTGATATCACTTTTTTTTAATAATGAACTCCCAAATAGTGATGTCCTACATCAATATATATTTTCATAGAGTATTAAACATGATTTTTGGCGATGTTAATATCACTTGTATTGTCACAATTTATAGGTAGAATCTTTAATTGATATCCATAATATATTAATGTGTGTTTCATCAAAAAAATTTGTGTACAATAACTACCAATAGCTATGTATTTGAATTCTGCAGTAGATAATGCAAAAAAATTTTTGTTTCTTACCCCACCATGATACTAGTTACTTGTATGAAAAGTGACATGTTCTAAAGGTACTTTTTCTATCTTACTTACAACATCTGAATTAGAATCAGAATGACTAATAAACTCAAATGATTGTCTTCAGGGATAGTGAATTCCCAAATTTGGTGTATGAATGAGGTATTTAAAAATTCTCTTAATAGAATTTAAATAACAATCTGTAGGGTTTTCTTGAAAATGAGCACACATACACACACTAAACATAATGTCTGGTCAGCTTACAGTTAAGTACAGTAAGCTTCCAATCAACCCTCAGTAAGTGCTTTGATCAATATATTTTCCATCTTCATCAAGATATAACTTACATGTAGTACTAATTGGATTGTCACTACATTTAGTGTTATCCAAACCAAAATGTTTTATAATATCTCTAGTATATTTGATTTTATTTAAAAGAATAAAACAATTTTTTTTGAGAATTTTGAAATCCAAGAATGAATTTTAGTTGACCCATTAAACTCATTTCAAATTATTTTTGAATCATTTTAGAAAATTCAATACATTATTATTTTTTTGAAGATCTAATGATAATGACATCTACATAAATTTGTACTACTAAAACATCATTGGAAATTATTTTTATAAAAAGTGTATAATCATATATTCCTTGTGTAAAACTATTTGAAATAAGAAAAATACCAAGTCTATCATACCATGATCATGGAGCTTGTTTTAAATATCATAAAGATCTTGTTAATTTAAAAATATGATTTGGAAAATGAGGATTTTTTAAACTACGTGGGTTTCAACAAAGACATCCACAGCTATATACCAATTTCAGAAAGCACTTTTAACATCCATTTGATATAGTTTGAAATTCAGATGTGCAACATAACAAAGCATAATTCTGATGGCTCTAGGTCTACTTATTATTGAAAATGCCTCTTCATAGTCAATTCTTTCCTCTTTAATATAATCATGTGTTACCAATATATCATTGTTTCTAACTATATTTCAAACTTCATATAACTTATTTCTAAACACTCATTTAGAGCCTATGGTAAATGAATCCATAGGACTATCAACAAGTTTCCAAACTTTGTTCCCTTAAGAACTGATTAATCTCTTCTTGCATATCCATCACAAAAAATATATCATTCATAGCATCATTAATTTTTCAAGGTTCAAGATGTGATAATAAGACTTGATGCTCACCCTGATTTCTATGAGAATCTTTAATTTGAGTTCCTTTATGTATGTATCCTACAAAAATATCTAACGGATGGTTCTTAAGAGTTCTAATTGCTCTTGAAAAAGAAGGACTATTGATTTCAGGTTCTTCAACAGGGTTATGTTCAATTTTACATGAATATAAAACATTTCAAGAACTTAATGTTTTTGCAAATTACTTAATAGAATGGTTAGAGGATTTTCAATAATTTTCCAGATTTGATACATCTTCCTCTAGGTTCTCTGGATCGGTTTTAGGCTCACGTGGATCTGTTTCATCAAATTGAACATGAAAAGATTCTTCTACAAATTTAGTTCTTTTATTAAACACTCTATAGGCTTTACATGAAATAGAATATCCTAAAAATATTCCTTTGTCGCTCTTGGAAGAAAATTTTTCAAGATTGTCCTTAGTATTAAGGATATAGAATTTTCAACCAAAAACATTAAAGTATCTAACATTGGGTTTTCTATTATTCCATAACTCATATGGATTTCCTTTAGAAATAAGTCTAATCAACTCTCTATTAATTATAGAGCATGATTTATTTACGACATCATCCCAAAAATAAATAGATAAGTCATATTCACTAAGCATGGTTCTAGAAATCTCATGCAAGGATTTATTTATTCTTTATACAAATCCATTATGTTGAGGTGTTATAGGGGAATAGAAATTTGGACTATAGCAATTTTTTGAAAAAAAAGTTTCAAAATCCTGATTTTCAAACTCAGTGCCATGATCACTTCATAAGTATTTACTTCTATGTCCACTATGATTTTATAATATTTTTTCATATTTGGTAAAATGAGAGAATGGATAAATTTTGTGTGCCAAAAAGAAAGTCCATGTATATCTAGAAATTTCATCTGCAAGGACATAAACATAGTGCTTCACATTTAAACTATAAACTCTAGATGGTCTAAAAAAATTCATATGAACCAATTTCAGAGGTTGAGAAGTTGATTTTTATTTCATTGGTTTGAAGGAAATTTTGTGTTGCTTTCCCTTTTTACAAGGATTACACACTTTATCATTTGGAAACACAAGTTTGGGTATATCTTTTACTATGATTTTCCCAGTTATCTTTTTGAGAGAGTGAATATTATAGTGTCCTAGTATCCTATGACAAATCCATGACTCTTTGTGAAACAAACATAAAAAATAAATCATTTTGAGAGACTAAATAATCTATGTTAACAGAATATTCATTTTCATTTCATAAAGCATAAAATATAATTCATTTTTATAATTGAAAAACATGCAAGAATAATTTTCAAATTTAACATGAAATCCATCATCACATAGTTGTGAAATACTAGGTAGATTATATTTCAATCTATCAAAAAATAGTACTTTTCAAATTTAAACTGAGTTAAAGTTACCGATTTGGACAAGGCCAATGATCATTCCTTTGGAATTGTCACTAATGGTGACATTCCCATCATCATTTTTTTTAAATTCACAATGCATGAATATTCCCCTGTCATGTGTCTTGAACACCCACTATCCATGTACTATATGATTTTACAAGATCCCTTTATGCAACTTCCTTCGAAATAGTCAAATAAAAATAGATTTTGGTACCCCTAACTATTTGGGTCCAGTAATGTTAGTGAATAGAGCTTTAGAAACCCATATTTTCCTCATAGGATTCTTATAAGAATTATTTAATGTAATTGAAATATAAACACTATTTGGTCAAGAAAATATTGAAATAGTAGAGAGTGTATCATTATTTTAACTACAAAAATGTTTTTCAGAACAAGGAGTAAAGCTGTATGCCCTAGATTTAGAGAGAAAACTATTCCTTCAAAAATTTGTTTTACCAGGACGATAGCCAATACGAGTATTATATTTAAAAGCAATATTTTTACCTAGAATTTGTACTAGAGAATCTTTACCATTAGTAAACCTTCAAATATCAATTTTTAATTTCTCATTTGATAGATTTAGTTCATTGTTTTATTTCTATAATTGGTCATTTTTTACCCTTTCTATAGAAAGTTCAGATATAACAGTTGAGGTAAGAGAATGTTGTTTTTTTAATATATTTATTTAACTTTTTGTTCATTACATGTGTCTTCAAGAATATTATAGTATTCAAAGAATTCATCATTAGGCACATTATCTGACTCACTCTCATCTCTATAATAATAGGAATTGTGTATAAGAGATTCCAGTGTTACCTCATAAGTGTTTATCATAAAACAGATATTGGTTTTGTTAGCCTATTCATCATATGAAGATGTTGAGTCACTTGAACTGTCCTTAGAATCACTCCATGTTTCGTTCATTTCCTTTTTATACTTTTTATCTTTGTCCACATATTTCATTTTTTACTTGAGCTTAGGACTGGTAACCTTTATATTTCCCTTTCTTTTACACTCATAGGTGGCTACCTCATCTAACGTTCCACTTCTTTTCCAATATTTTTTCCACTATCCCTCTTAATAATATCTCCTCATGATGTTAGGCTCTCCGAAAAAATACCCCTTCTTGTAAAATATCTTAATCCTTCTGATAAATTGATATATCTCCTTATCACTGTTAGGTGATGATTGTTCACTACTGGAGTGGCATCCAATTTCTATTTCTATTAGTGTTTAGATGTAGAGGTTTTGAATGAAACTGGTGTTCTTTTGTGTCCACCATCCTTTTCCTTTTTGACTTTATGCTCCTCTACATACATCATTAGTTTCCTATTGAGTTATTTTACAGGTAAATTACTAATATCACAAGATTCTATAATAGAGATACATGTTCGACTCCATCTATCAGATGTGCATCTGATAATCCTCATAATTTGTTCTATGTCCGTAACTTCTCTTCCAAGAGAAACCACTATGTTGAAAATTTCATTGAACCTGATATAAATTTTAGAAATAGGATCATCGGGTTTTATTTTAAAGTTATCATATTTAATTTTATAAGTATTATGTCTCATTTCATTCATAGTAGATGTTTCTTCATGTGAAACAGACAAAGTATCCGAAATTTCATAGGTAGTTTTATATATAAAAATTATATTAATTTTTTCAACTCTGAAGAAGCAATATGAAGCATTCATTTCATCGTAGTTTTTGGTGTGGGCAGCCTTGGTTAGATCATCCCAATTGATTCTATCAGTAGAAGGAATCTTATACTCATCAATAATTGAAGAATAAATTTTAAAACCCATACTTTTTAAATGCATTTTCATTTTAAATTTGCATTGGGATCAATTGGTTCCATTAATGAATGGTTGTCTATTTATTGTATAACCTTCTAATCTATTATCCATAATAAAGAAATAATTTTAATGAGATAGAAATATATAATTAACAGAAATTTATAAATCATTAATGTACAACTAAAATAACAGTTGAATAGGGTCAAAAATAGAGTCATAATAGGCATAAAAACAACCTCTAATACCAAATGTTGTTCAGAGTAGAGTACTCAAGAGGGGGTAAATTGAGTATCTATAAAAATATATATTTGAAAAGTATTCTTAAGAGTGTAACAACCTGAATCCCAAGCCACTCAACTGGTGTCCCGTACCCTATTCGCTACATGACATCAAGCGCATTTCCCCAAAAGCCAGAGGCTGCTGACTAGCAGCAAGGGCCATGGTGGGTCATTGGGGAAACTATGCCCTCATTTGGCAAGGTATACAGGGGAAAGGAAATAAAAATCAATAACGAAAGGAGTAAAGAACATAAAATAACTATAAATAACAGTGGAAGAAATAAATATATAGAAATGATGAAAATGATGCAGGAGGTACTAGTATCTTAGGAAAGCTGCAAACACAACAACGTGCTGAAATACAAATGAGAAACAAAGTCTAAAAAGTAGACAATAACCCCAGCAACATCGCATGCCTAAGCTCGGTCGTATTCTCTCCAGCTCCAACCAGAAATCATGTACCTGAAGTAGAAGGTCCACAATCCATATCCACACCTGCAACCATATAACATGTTTGGGTCGAAAAGCAGGACCCAAACAGGGTGTGAGACTAATCCTAGTAGGCAACCACCACAAGATCTGTGCCCTACTATTAGTGAGAAGTATAGAAAAAGTAAATGAAAAAAATGTATTACGAAACAAGAGTACACTAAAGTAAACAATCCTAAAATTCTCCATTAAAATTTATTTAGTAATTTAATTCATTCATTTAATTATCACCCAAGGAATATAGCTAGAACTCTATATTCCCAATCATAGCAAGTAACAAAACAAGTATCTCAACAGACAACCTAAACTACAAGCAACACAAAACACAATCTTGTTATTTGGCTTGGTGGACTCATCCCAACCAACCAAAAATACTCACACTGACTCTCTAGGTGGCTCATACTGGGAGACCCCTATAGTCAAGAAATCATACAAGGCACATACTCTTTGGGAAGCACTCATCATAAATTCCCTTGTGGTCTTTCAACGATAGGTATAGACTCTCTGAGGAAGAACTTACGTCTAATTCCCCTGATAGTCTCGATACGTAACTAATGAAACTCCGAGGAAGCACAAAGTCCAATTACTAAAGGTCCTGATACCGATACTAATTTATAACAGACTCTCTAGGGAAGCCCTTAATTGTCAATTCCCTATTTAGTCTACCGCACCAGGTTCACACAGCCCTGAGCATTCTAGTCATGCGTAATAGACTGTCAGCAGCCTTTAGTAAGTTCAAAAACTACTTGGGTAATACCTACAATGCATCAAAAGTAGATAAACATTAGGCAATACATGCAATCAATTATATCAAGGTAGGAAATCAATGCAACAAGGTATGCCTCATAGGCAACCTAATCCAAACAGCGGTAAATAGACAAAAAAGGAAAATACCCATGGGGTGATCCCAAAACATACTAGAAAGCAATCATTATTCATCTAATAACATCAAAAATAAAAGAAATCTAAGGCAGATAAAAAAAAGGATCAAAACCCTAATCAAAGATACACGATACTTGGGAATCTGACATTTTTTCACAAAACCTCAATGATAATCTACGTAAGGAAAAAAATCACCTACCTCGATCCTAGGAGATTGATATACATGAACAACGTGGCCTGATTCTCCTTAAAACATCATTGATCTACGAAAACGCACAAAATGATCATCCAACGATATATAGAGAATGAGGGGAAATCATTGAATGAAAGTCGGGAAGAAGGAAGAGCTCACCGCTGCGGTTCCAACGTAATCGACGACAGTCGATTAGGCAAACAGATGGAGGCTCGAGGTCTCAGAGAATGTTCGTGGTCATAAGGGATTCTCTAGGTCGAAGACCCTTGAGAATAAGATGATTTTTTCTATTAGGTGCGACCCTGGTCCATTTAATGAAAAAAAGTACCCAGCGTGTACTTTTAGAGTACATGGCATGTACTAGAATTTTTCGCACACTGCATTAAGCGGCCTCCACATCGTCAATACGCACCATGTGTGCAGGCCGTACACGGCCAGCACATGGCCTTGAGCGACATCAAAGTACACGACGTGTACTTATAAAGTACATGGCATGTAATTAGAAAATTTCCAAATTCTCCCATTTTTCCCAAAAATGATGAGAAAGGAAAAATATACCTGAAAAGAATGTCCGGGTTCTTACAAACTCTCCCCTTAAAGAAATTCGTCCCAGAATTTCCCTTCCAAAGTGGTGATGAAGAAACCTCGAACAACTCTGCAACTGTGATCGCATATCTGTCTCCCTCTCCAAATTCTTTTCATGTACTCACTCGTACTGTCATAGCACCCGTACCAGAGGTACTGACCGTCCACATAGAACCTTCGTACTACAATCGAAAATCCTGATAGGATGTTCCTCTAAATATGTATCCTGATCCAGCTCAACCTCCTAAGGTTGAAAAACAAGAGACGGGTCTGGGAAATAGCGTCGAATCTGAGAAACATGGAAGACGTTGTGCATAGCCTGGTACATCTGGGGTAACTGCAACCTGTAAGCAACCAGCCTGACTATTTCTAGAATCTCAAATGGCCTGACGTATCTCGGTGAATGTTTACATTGCCTCCTGATCCACTTGTGTCCCAACCTCGGGGTAACACGTAGGAAAACCTGATCTCCGACCATGAACTCCAAAGGTCTTCTCTACTGATCAACATAAGGTTTCTGCCGAGATAGTGCAGTAGCCATCCTTTTCTGAATCAACTCCACCTGTTATGTAGTCTCCTGAACAAAACGAGGTCCCAACATAGCTACCTCTCCTGCCTCCATCCAACACAAGGGTGATCAACATGACCTACGGTACAAAGCCTTGTAAGGTTTCATCTGAATAGTTGCTTGAAAACTATTATTGTAGGAAAACTAAACTAGAAGTATATGTTTCTCCCAAGAACCTCCAAAATCAAGGACGCATGCTCGCAGCATGTCCTCCAGCATCTGAATCGGGTGCTCTGACTGGCCATCTGTCTGGGGATGGTATGCTATAATCAGAAGTACCTGTATACCCAAAGCCCTCTGTAACCCTTTCCAGAAATGAGACGTAATGTGGGCGTCCCTCTCTGAAATGATAATACTCGGAACCCCATGAAAGCATACAATCTCACGGAAGGACAACCATCCAAGCTCGTCAACACCGAAGGTCTCCTTAATTGGAAAGAATTAAGCAACCATCGTGAGCCTATCAATGACAACCCATACCGCGTCATTCACTCGAGGCGATCTCGGTAACCCTATCATGAAGTCCATTGCAACATCATTCCACTTCCACTCAGGAATGGGTAGCTGCTGTAAAAGCCATGTTGGTCGCTGGTGCTCCACATTCACCTAATGACAGGTGGAACAACTCATGAAAAAACTAACAACATCCCTCTATATACCTGTCCACCAATACTGGTGGTGTAGATCACCATACATCTTCGTGACGCCATGATGAACAGCCCAAACTGCAGAATGAAAGTCTCGAATCATCTCCTCACGTATATCTGCTGGCACCCATACACATCCATGGAAATGCAAGATCTCATCCTCACCCACCACTACAAGAAAATCGGTGTTTCGCGGAGGTTTTAAAAAACGCCATGAAATAGCTTTCGGGCCGGTATTTCACAGCTGTTTTGAAAACCGCTGCGAAAAAACCACCACGAAATGTGTGAAATTTTGTTGTATCTTGTTTGTATTTTTTTGTATTTTTTTGATGATTAGCTGTGGTTTTTAAAAAACTACCGTGAAATAGAGGTGGTTTGGGTAAAACCACCGAGAAATGAAAAGAAAAAAAACAAATAAAAAACATGAGAAACCCTGAAATCACTAAAACGACCATAACTTTTGATCCGGGTGTCTGTTGGAGCGCCAAGACTAGTCAAATCGAAGCTCACGAAATGTTCTAGAGGCATGTGTAATCCAAACCATGAGACTGTATAAGGTTCAGAAGATATGAGTGTTATAAGATAGTTGAAAAATGTTCTCCAACTTCAAACGGTCATAACTATTGCTCTGGGTGTCCGTTTGGGCTCTACCCCATATAAAATCGAAGCCAGCGAAGGGAGATACACAATAATTCAACGGAACCATGCTTCTATAATGTTTTTCGACCCCAAAAACCCTTACGAAGGCCTCCAAAACCCCATTCCCATCACCAGTGTCCCGTCGAACTTGTCTTCAAACGGACCTATCTTTCGATCCGTGTGTTAGTTCAGACTCCTCCCCCAGCCAGATCATAGTTCGTTCAATGAGCATCAGTTTGACTAGTCGCGGTGCCCACATGGACTTCTGGATCATAAGGTATGGCCTTTTTAGTGGGTATCGGGTTTGTTATGTTTTTCGATGCCTCGTTTCTAGCACCTGTTCCCCGTCAGTTTTTTTAAATGGTCGTAACTTCAGATCTTCCGGTCCATTTGGTATCTTTCCCCTATCACCTCGAAGATCATTTTAAGTTATTTGATTTGACTTGTCGCGGATCTGGAACGGACTCTCAGATCAAAAGTAATCTCTGTTAATGTGAGTCTAATGTTTTTGTCACTTTATGACCATTTCGACGGGTTTTAACAGTTTCTCCATTTATTACTGTTTATTTGGGTTTTGATGACTTGATATCTTTATCGATGGTTTTTTGTGGGTTATTATGATGATTATGTTGAATACATAAGGGGTTTTCCAGAGTTTTCATGAGTTTTCATGTGTTCTCATACTTTCTAATGCTTCCTTCTTCATGCTTCTCCATCTGTTTTCATGTGTTTTCATAATTTTCCATCCCTTATCACGCCTTTTAGTACTTTTTTCATGTGTTTCATTTATTATTTATTATTTATAATATACTTTAATTTATTTATTATCTAATATGTGTTACTGGTAATTTATTATTTATTATTTGTATTTATTTATTATTTATATTTATTTATTATTTATTAGTTATTAGTTATTAGTTATTATTTATTATTTATTATATATTATATATTATTTATTATTTATTATATGTGTATTATTATCTATTATTAACTTTTGTTTATTATTTATTATTTATTATCATTTGTTATTTGTTAATTATTATTATATATTGTTTGTAATTTATTGTTTCTTATTAATTATTATTATTAATATTATTTATTATTTATTATTTATTATTATTTATTATTTATTATTTATTATTTATTATATATTATATATTATAAAATATTTATATTTATTATTTGTTTATTATTATTTATTTTTATTATTTATTTTTTATTATTTATTATTATTTATTATATATTATTATTTATTATTTACTATTTTTTACATTTTAATTATTATTTATAGTGTTTTATTATTTATTTATTATTATTTATTTATTATTATTTATAGTGTTCTATTTATTATTTATTATTATTTATTATTATTTATTATTAATTATTATTTTATATTTTATATTTTATATTTATTATTTATTATATATGTCTTATTATCTATTATTAATTGTTGTCTATTATTTATTATTTATTTTTTTATTAATTATAATTATTAATTATGTGTTATTAATTATTATTTATTATTTATTTATTATTTATTATTATTATTATTATTATTGATTGTTAGTTATTAGTTATTATTTATTATTTATTATTTTTTATTTATTATTTATGTTTATTATTATTTTTTTATTTATTATTTATTATTATTTATTATCTGTTATTTATTATTTACTATTTGTTATTTTTTATTTGTTATTTATTATTTATAATTTATAATTTATAATTTATAAATTATAATTTATAATTTATTATTATTTATTATTTATTATTTATTATTTATTTTTATTTATTATTCATTATTATTTATTATTTGTTATTTATTATTATTTAGAGTTTGCTATTTATTATTTATTATTATTTATTAGTATTTATTAGTATTTATCATTATTTATGATTATTTATGATTATTTATGATTATTTATTATTATGATTTATTATGATTTATTATGATTTATGATTTATGATTTATGATTTATTATTTATTATTTATTATTTATTATTATTTATTATTTATTATTTATTATTTATTATTTATTATTTATTGTTGATCGTTTATTGTTTTCTATTTATTATTTATTATTTATTATTTATTATTTATTATTTATTATTTATTCTTTATTCTTTATTCTTTTAATTTCGTAATTTTATTATTTTATTATTTTATTTACATAATTTATGTAAATATTATTATAATTTATTTGTTATTTGTTATAATAAACCGGAGATAATAATAATTAACTCAATAAATTATTAATAAATCAATAATTATTAATTATTAATAATTGGTTATTAATTATTGATTATTTCTTATTGTTTAATTATTATTGATTTTATATCTATTAGTCATGTAATTTTTGTTTTTTCAATCAGTATATATAAGTATATTTAATTCTTTTTATTAACCACATGATGAGTTTGCCGGAGTGGTAATGTTTCTGGAAAATTTGCAAGAGGTTAGGGGTTCAAATCTCACCAAACACAATATTTCTTTATATTGAATGGGCATTTGCATGGGCATGTGCATGGGTATGAGCATGCATGCATGGATAAAGTAAATAAAGTAATGCGAATTAAATGAAATAAATAAAATAAATATGAAATAAATAAAATAAATATGAAATAAATAAATAAAATAAGAAATAAATAAATATATTACAAAATAAATAAATAAAATACGAAATAAATAAATAAAATAAATAAAATAAATAAAACAAATTAAACAAATAAAACAAACAAAACAAACAAAACAAACAAAACAAACAAAACAAACAAAACGAATAAATAAATCAAACAAACAAAACGAATAAATAAATCAAATAAATCATATAAATAAAATAAATAAATAAATAAATAAATAAAATAGATAAAATAAATAAATTAAATTAAATGAATAAATAAAATAAATAAAATAAATAAAATAAATAAAATAAATAAAATAAATAAAATAAATAAAATAAATAAAATAAATAAAATAAATAAATAAATAAATAAATAAATAAATAAATAAATAATAAATAAATAAATAAATAAATAAAAAATAAATAAATAAATAAATAAATAAAAACATATAAAAAATAAATAGAAAAATAAAAAAATAAAAAAATAAATTAAAAAATGAATTAAAAAATAAAAAATTTAAATATATAAAAAAAGTAAAAAATAAATAAATAATTTATAATAAATAAATAAATAAATAAATAAATAATCTAAATAAATAAATAAAAGTAAAAAATAAATAAATATGATATAAAAAATATAAAAAAAATCAACAAACTGACGTGAAATGTTCTACGACAGTTTTGAAAACTGCCGCGAATAGTTTCCCAACATGATTTAGTGGCAGTTTTTCAAAACCGCCGCGAAACGAAAAAAACTGCAGCTAAAGCGTGATTTTTCCGTGGTGTATAGTGCATCTGGGAAGAGGGTCCTCTCCTGACACACTTTCCCGTAGGACTAGGCCTATAAAATCTGATAGCTATCTCATTCAAACTTGGTCAAGAAGGGTTGAGGTAAGAGCTACAGAAGAAAGAAAGTCTGACCCTGTCTGTCGTGCACCTCCTAATGCATTTCAGAGAACATGGCTATAAGATGCCACTCGCTACTGGCCTCCTGAACTGCCTGTATCTGTGTCCTCCTGCTTAGTGCATCTGCCATAGCGTTGCATTTTCCTGACATATAAGCAAGCTCGAAATCGAAAGACTGTAGGTACTCAACCCACCTCCGTTGTCTCAGATTCAAGTCACGCCATGTGAAGATATATTTGAGGCTCTTGTGTCCAGTATACACCACAAAATTCTCTCCCAGAAGATAATGTCTCCAACAACGCAAAGCATGAACGAATGCATCCTACTCCAGGTCGTGTGTACGGTAGTTCCTCTCATGTGCCCTCAACTGTCGAGATCCGTACGCAGCAACACGGTCCTCTTGCATAAGCACTGCTCCAAGCCCGATGCCAGATGTATCACAGAAAACTATATAACTCTTGCTTGGCTCTAGGAAAACATGGATCAGTGCGGAATTCAAACTCACCTTTAGCTCTTGAAAGGCTAAATCACACGCTTCTGACCAAAAATACTTCACTCCTTTCTTAGTCAAGCCTTTCAACGACACTGCTATGCAAGAGAAGTCCTGAATAAATCACCTGTAGTAGCCAGCCGACCCAAAGAAGATTCATACCTTGAAGACATTCTTTGGCTGCTCCCAGGTAAGTATCGCTCTCACCTTCTCTAGGTCCATTGTTACTCCTGTCTCTGATATGACATGACCTAGGAAGTGAATCCCGTCCATCCGAAATTGGCACTTTGAGAGCTTAGCATATAACTGATGCTCCCTCAGAGTACTCAAAATGATCTAATGATGGGTTTCATGGTCGTTTCGAGTGTTAGAGTACGCCATGATATCATCTACGAAAACAACCACAAAAGAATCTAAGTAAGGATGGAAATATCTATTTATCACTGCCATGAAAACTGCTGGGGCGTTCATGGGACCAAACGGTATAACCAAATACCCATACAAAACATGCCTTCTCTCGAAGGCTGTAAGAGGTATATCAGGTGTCCTGACACAGAACTGATGATAGCCGGACCTCAAGTCGATCTTTGAGAACACTCTGGCTCCACGTAGGTGAACAAATATATAATTTATCCATGGAAATGGATATCGGTTCTTGACCGTCAACTGGTTCAACTTCCGATAATCCACATAAAGACTAAGGGTGTTGTCTGCCTTCTTCACAAATAGGACAAGCAAACCCCAAGGAGAAGTACTGGGTCAGATGAAACCCTTTGCATGCAACTCCTCCAATTGCTTCTTGAGCTCCTGCAACTCAGGTGTAGCAATCCTATAAGTAAGAATGGACACTGGCACTGCTCCTGGCACAAGATCAATAGAAAAGTCTACCTCTCGCTCCGGAGGCAAACATGAAAATTCATCTGGGAAGACATCTGGAAAGCGATCAACCACCGGAGGAAAATCTATTGGAGAATTCTCATCGTCATCCCGATATATGCTGGAAATCTGGGTCATTACACCGCCCAGCCCATGATGCTCTAGTCCAGCTCTGCATTCCTGGACATTTCATTCGCCCTTGTGAAGAAGAGATCCACCCTTCAGTGATGTGAAACTCACCCTACATCGATATCAATCGAAAATGTCCTGAATGGGAACTAACCAGTCCATTTTGAGAATGACATCATAGCCTTTCATCTCCAAAACATAGTGACTCCATGAAAAATGACACCCACCATTCTCGAGGGGGAAGTCTAAGCACTGACGCGTGCTAGTAGTTCTAGTTCCCAAGGTTGTGTCTAGTGTCATCATATTCTCAGAAGTATAAATAGTAAGTCTAAGGATCTCCACAGTTAGCACAGAAATAATGCTATAAGAAGCTCATGTATCGAAAAGTGCTGAGGATAAATCTGAGGCTACTAAAATTGTACAACGAACTGTAGAAGGTGCAGGAACCTGATCCTGATGATTCTTTTATATCACAAATGTATGGCCTGCACCGTGACACTGTGTAGCAGCCTGAGATCCCTGAGATGACCCTCCCTGAGCCTAACCACTACATCCATAGCCTCTACCCTGGCATGAATGACCTGAGGAACTCTAGCCCCCAGTCTGCCGCAGAACTGGTAATCCTTCTCCTGTGCGCAGAGTCGAAACTGATCATCCTTCACTAGCAACTGGAAAAAGAACCTTGCAGAAACGCAGCAGATGACCCATCTTGCTGCAAGATCGGCACTCCACTAGGTATCTTGGGAACTGAGGCTTCTTATGACATTTTTCCCACACTGATAACACACCACTTGGTTTCCAGAAGGAAGATCTCATCTACCAGAAGGAATACCTCGCTTCCTCGACTCACCTCTTGTAGACTCTCGGTGGTGCATCCTGCTATCTACCGAAAATGAATCAACCCCGGAAGCCGATCTTCCCGTGTCAGCAGCCCTAGTCTCCCTCAGGTTTCTCTCCATGATAAGCGCCTGGTTGACTATCAAAGTAATAGAATTCAACTCGAAGATGTTCACCTGCGATCTGATGTCCGTCCTGAGGCCTTGCTCAAATTTCCATGCTAAAAATAGCTCGTCATTCCCTAGCACTGGAGTGAAACGCTGTAACGTTGTGAAGAGAGAGGAATAATCCATAAACGTGAGAGTACCCTAGTATAGGTTCATGAAATCTCTGTCTCTGTCAGCCCTCAGTGTCTCCGGGTAGAAATAGTCATAGAACGTACGCTGAAACTCGTCACAAACCATAGCCTGTTGGTGCCCTGTCTGTGAAACCACATCCCACCATCTCATGGCGGAGCCTCATAGCTTATCAGTCACGAGATTCACTCTCCTCTCCAGAGGCGTCTCTAGATGCTTGAAGATGGATAGAATGGCTTCTATCCCAGACTCTGCATCCTGCGGTCCTCTATCCCCTGTGAACGTGGGAGGATTCTTCTATTGAAAAACCCACGCCATCTCTACCATAGACGGGGCAGGATGCTGATCTCCCTGAAAGGTCTGCATGAATATCATGAAACCATCTCTGAACTGTGCGTCGGCAACAGTGTCTGAAATCACTGTAGGTGCCATGTCCGGAACGATAAGAAGAACTACTAGTAGTCCCTAATATGCTGTATCAGGTGTACGGTCACTGCCAGATTTCTGACGTGCAATAGGAGGATGTATCGGTGCCATGAATCTGCAAGGTCAAAAACACACTTTAGATCACAATACCATGTAATTAAACTAGGAGCGTAATAAGGGAATAAGGAAATAAACTTTCAAAAGAAACAAAACAAGACTACACGACATGTATAAAGACTACACAGAGTCATCCCATAAGTCATTTACATGGGCGTGTACTCCTACCTAAACTGGTCGTGTAACACCACAGATACACGACGTGTTGTCCAAACACACGACGTGTACTTGACTTCTATTCCCTACCCGAGTCCTTCTACACGGTTATGCCACATGGATCTACTAAGACCAAACTACATGGCGTGTTCAAGGCATACACAACGTGTACATGACAGGTTTCACCTATCCCGTGTTGTTTGTGGAACGACCTGTGTGTCCAGATCACACTACAGGGTGTGTTCCATAAGGACACGGTGTGTACTAAGAAGTCCTAATATACCATGTGATTAGCTACACGGCCGGTTACACGGCTAAGACTACACGATGTGTTTCCAGAGGACACAATGTGTAAGAAAAAGGATAACACTGACCCGTGTTGTTCATGACATGGCCAGGTAACTAGATCAAACTACACGGTGTGTAAGATTTAGACATGGTGTGTATGTGAAATGGCAACACGACCCGTGTTGTTCGTGACACAGCTGGGGTACCAACTTCATACTACATGGTGTGCTAAACCAATACACGACGTGTTCCTACAATATTTTTCACAACCTCGTTTCCTTGCTAACACGGTCAGTGACATGGCTATAGACTACACGACAAGTATTCATAAAGTACACACCGATTATTCTGGGTTTTTCTGGACAGTAGGCTCAGAAACTACCCTGAAGGCCAGAAAACACAGAAAACTTACGTTAAGGTGCCAAATTCCAATCTGTGAGGGCCCATACTCCACACGAATCAATGCTTGGTAGCATAACAATGCACATAAAAAGTAAACCATTTAAAAAACTCACGATCCACCAAATTCTGATCCTCGAGGGCCCATAACACCTCTAAGACCAAGGTTTGGCATCCAAGATAAAGATGCTCTAATAAAATGATACCCTATCAACATAGCAGGTATTCTATCACAACAGCTATCACAACAGCATGCATTGATTATCACAAATTCTATCACAACACCATGAAATTTCTAATGAAATCTAGATGGAACGCCAAATACATGACATTTGATTTCCTAACATGTGCCTATATGATGCAAGAGATGGCACACCCTCATCTCATCGGGTTGCAACAAAATAGAACCACAATCATATAAACAATAACAACACAAAACAATTTCACCACCCAATGGCGAAATCAATTAAACTGTAACATTTACAAAACTAAAAAATTGCAATATTCAAGGTTACTTGGGGTTTTTCCTTGTACTCATTTTATAGAACTCGCTAGCATAGATATTTACCATTTACCTATTCTGTATTATCCCTGTCTAATGTCGCTAAATAGTATGTTAATAGAAAATAATGAACCCCCTATGATACCACTTTATAATGACCCGAGTCCAGAGCCACTCAACTGGTGTCCCGTACCTGGTTCACCACATGACCTCAACTGCATTTCCCCAAACACCAGAGGCTGCCGACTAGCAGTGAGGGCCTTAGTGAGTCATTGGGGAAACTATGCCTTCATTTGGTAAGGTATATAAGGGAAAGGAAATAACAGTCAATACCGGAAGCAGTAAACAACATACAATAACTGAAACTAACAGCAGAAGAATCAAATATATTGGAATGATGATAATGATGTTGTAGGTACAAGTATCTAAGGAAATAAGCAAACACAACAACATGTTGAAATACAACTGAGAAACAAAGTACGAAAAGTAAAGCAACTCCAGCAGTATCTGAAGCCTATGCTTGGTCCTACGCTCTCCAGCTCCAACCAGCAATCATGTACCTAAAGTAGAAGGGCCACAATACCTTTCCACACATGAAATCATATAACATGTTTGGGCTGAAAAGCTGGACCAAAATAGGGTGTGAGACGAATCCCAGTAGGAAACAACCACAAGATCTGTGACCTACTGTCAGTGAGCAATATAGCAAAAGTAAATTAAATAAATGAAGCAAGAAACAGAAGTAAACTAAAGTAAACAATCTTACAAATCTACATTCAAATTTATTTAGTAATTTAATTCAGTAATTTAATTATCACCCAATGAATCAGGGTACAACTTTATATTCCCTGGCATAGCAAGTAACAAAACAGGTATCTCAGCAAACTACCTAAACTACAAGCAACACAAAACACAAGCTTGTTATTTGGCTTTGTGGACTCATCACAACCATCCAACAATACTCACACTAACTCTATGGGTGGCTCATAATGGAAAACCCCTATATTCAAGAAATCATACAAGGCACAAACACTATGGGAAGCAGTCACCGTCAATTCCCCTATAGTCTTGCAACGATAGTTATAGACTCTCTGAGGAAGCAGTTACGTATAATTCCCCCAAAAGTCTTGATACGTAACTAAGGAAACTCTAAGAAAGCACAAAGTCCAGTTACTATAGGTCCTGCGAACGATAATAATTTATAACAGACTCTCTAGGTAACCCCTTAATAATCAATTCCTTCTTTAGTCTACTGCACCAGGTTCACACAGCCCTGAGCAGTCTAGTCGTCCGTAATCGACTGTCAGCATCCTTTTTTATGTTCAAATACTACTTGGATAATAGCTACAATGCATCAAAATCAGATAAACAGTAGGCAATACAAGCAATAAATTATATCAAGGTAGGAAATAAATGCAATAAGGTATTCCTCACAGGGAACCTATTACAAACAGACCTAAACATCCAAAACAAGGAAAATACGCATGGGGTGATCCTCAAACATGATAACAAGAAATCATTATTCATCTAATAACCTCAATAATACAAGAAATCTAAGGCATATAATTAAACAGGATCAAAACCCTTACCCGAGATACCCGATACATGGGAATTCGACAATTTTTCACAAAAATTCATGGACATTCAACGTAAGTCAAAAAACCACCTACCTCGATCCTAGGAGTCTATATACTTGAACCACGAGGATTGATTCAATACAGAACATCGTAGATCTTCAAAAAATGAACAAAAAGTTCAACACACAATATCTAGAGAAAGACGGGAAATCATGGAATGAAACTCAATAAGAAGGAAGAACTCACCGATGCGGTTCCAATGCAATCGGCGGTGGTCTATTCGGCAAATAGATGGAGGCTCAGGGGCTCAGAGTATGTTCGCAGCCGTATGGGATAATCTCAGTCGAAGAACCTGGACAAGAAGAAAATTATATCGATTAGGCGTGACCCCATTCCATTTAATGAAAAAAATAAAGTACACGGTGTGTACTTCTAGAGTACATGACGTGTACTAGCCTTTTCTATGCACCGCATTAAGAGGCCTCCACATCACCCCTACACACCGTGTGTGTAGCCCAGATAGGGCCAGCACATGGCCTTTCACGACATCAAATTACACGGCGTATACTTATAAAGTGTACAGTGTGTACATAGAAAATTTCCATATTCTCCTTTTTCCCAAAAACGACCCGAAAAGAATAGCATACCTGAAAAGAAGGTCTGGGTTATTATAAAGAGGTTCCCTAATAAATTTAAATACATACTTGTTAATCATTGTAATACTGTTATGAATGTTTGACTCTTTAAATGACTTCTCAAAATATTGATTAATTCTAGGTAATGTTATTATTAGTTATTTACATTACTTTGGAATCTATTCTAATAAGTTAAAAAAGTATAACTTATTTCCAATATTAATTATCAAAGTAAAGTGAGTTATTTCTGAATTAGACAGTAAAAGAGGGAAAAATAATTTAAAAAACACATCAGATATAAAACAAATGGTTCAGTCTCAAGAAGAGACCTAACACACTCCACTTGGTGATAACCTACTACTAAGAATTTTTTTTTAATAATCTTGATCCACACCCTGGATTGGGGTAAACAATAGTACACATGACTGTCCAAGTCAAATGACATCATTTACTTTTATTCATGGGTATGAACTATCAGGTCACACAGGGATAACATCCATAGTTATCCATGGGAATAAACATGTGGAAAAAGATGTGAGTGGAAGGATATCTGGTATACCATAGCTTAATGTAAGAGACAATGTGTGTTTTTATACAGACACACACACCCTCCTATAAATCTTAACACAATACACAACTGAGGAAAATTGATGAGATTAGATTACAAGTGCTCTGAGTGTTAGTCTATGCAGCTCTGAACTTCTAGGATGAATCATATGCTGGAATTGAGTCCTCTTGAGTGAAACAGTCTATCGCAAGTCTGGTGCTCTGGTTCAGATCTGTCTCGTGTTCTTCATGGAGTCTGTATTGTGAAGATGTTCTCTACTCTGATCAATGGTATATCATCTTTTTTGTATTCAAGAATGATTTATGTGTTCCTTGGATGTATTGAGTTTCATGAGTCGATTTTTCTTTGGAATGTTCATGCATCATTGTTATCGTGCACCTAATTGTTTATGGGCTACACTTCTCTTTTATTCTTCGAGAGTATGTGTTGGACTGACAAGATGCATGTATTCGGCACCTGATAGCACATACTGTCAGGTGACATGTCTCCAAAGACTCATTAATTATATTAGTGTATTTAATAGATTCCAATATGATAGTTATAGATTAAATTTAAAAATGACAAAACAGATTAAGAAATGGTGTCACAGTCTGTCTGGAAATAGTGTCTCCATGAAATAGTTTCTCTTTGAAACAGTGCCACCTTGAAACGGTGTCACCATGAAACGAGGTCTCCTTTAAATGGTGTCTCCTTTAAATGGTATCCCCTTGAAATAGTGTATCATTAAATATTTTCTACTTCTTTTCCATTTAGTGATGAGACAATCAAGATGGCTTAGTTGTATAGAGATCAGGAACTGGTGGCACAAATGCGGTGTTAGATCACGGTGTCTGGTCACGGTGTCGGGATGGTCATGATGTCTGGTCACGTTCTCTAGATGTTCATGGTGTTGGGTCACAGTGTCTAGATGGTCATGGTGTCTGGATGGTCATGGTGTCCGATCACAGTGTCTGGGTCACGGTGTCTGGGAGACGGTGTCTCAGTCCATTTCCCGAGAAACATAACAGGTGGAAAACTCATGGTTTCTCAGACTTAGACAAATATATATACACAAACATAAATAGGGATATTCATAGAATATATTAGACTCAATATTTTATCAAATAAATCCATTATAACAGAAAATAAAAATCGTTTATAATAATTATTTAAGTCATAAATAAACTAATCGTCTGTACAAATGATGTGAGACAGATTACATATGATTAACAAGTTTTACTGAATGTATATGATTTTTGTCATTAAAACATGATTAAAACATGAGTATTCCAACATGTATTTTTTGATATGTGTGATTTGGTAAATTTTAAATTTCTAAAACATCAGTTGCTTGAGAGTGATACTAAAAGGAGTTTTTCTTTGGAAATGACATAAGCTTATAACTGTATGAACCAACCAGAAGAGGATGTCAAGAATGTTGTTTGACCATAGAAAAAATTGAAAAAAATCATTGTATAGAGTATTTTATGGATATTTATGGAAAATGATAAAGGGAACTGAAAGGATGAACCACAAAAGTGGATCATTCTATTTAGTTCCATAAGAAAAATACCTCATTTGTCAATGTTAATCATAAACAGAATAATCCAAAGTGTTTCAAAATAGGATGAATCGAATATTTGGTTTACATAGACAATATCTAGCATACTAAGTTCAAAATTCAAATTACACTGCACTCAAACCCTAACCGAGAACCACCAATATTTTTTAACTTCCTTAAAACCCGCCCCTTTCAAAATTAATAAACACGCCTGAAATTTGTCAGATTTCAAAAAACAATTTCACCCAAAAATCCATCATGAACTACATGTTGTGCTATGTCTAAGACACCAACCATCCAAAACATCACCCCCATCGTCATGACACAAGACAACCATCATTACCATCAACATTAATGTAGTAGTAAGGCTGCTTAGCATCTCTTCGACGTCCACCACCAGAAAAAAAAAACCAACGCCACCAGAACCTATCACCATCATCGCCCAAACAATCCATCATCATCATCTGTACCACGATGCAGCACTGTTACTCCATCTACATCAACATCATAACAAGTCGAGTCACCATATGGAGTTTACCGACTCCACTCCACCATCACCACCATCGTCGATGTACAGAACCAGAACGATGGAATCCATAGACAGAAGCCACAAACATCCTGCACTAGAAAGAGAGACCATCCGTAAAAATAAATCCATATTCATGAAAAAGGACAAAAAAGGGAACCCAACAAAAGGAAATAACACCGAATAATACTAGGAATGAAATCCTGAATAGAGTAAGGGTTGAAGCCATAAAAGAAACATCGAAAACCACAAATTGTAAGACCAAAACATTGTGTTTCCATTGCTCCAACACCAACCTATAGAGGAGTGGTGGAACCCATGGTCAGAGTGGGTATGGGAGGCCGAGGATAAAGGTCTAATCTAGTAGCATCTGAAAACCCAATGTTCCCCAAACCAAAATCCAAAATCTTATACTTTACCTCCATACCATCCCCGATCCGAAGAATAATGAAGAAACATCAGGCCTGAGCAGTTTATGTGATGAAGGCCATCCAAAACAAGTACCTTCGACGAGAAAAGCATGAAAACCATAGAGAATATATGAGACGAGGGGAAGAGATGAGAGATGAGAGGCAGAGCCGAGAGTGAAGGGAATGAAACCTTGGATGAATAGTGAAGATGATCACTGAGAGCGCTCCCCACAGACAAGCGTAGAGAGAGCTCTCAATTCATTCAATTATTGGGGTTCCTCAAGTCCCCCTAACACCCGTTACAATTTGGTTTACATTGAACACTTGAGTAAGAAAAGGTGAATGTGGAAACATTTATGTTGGAAGATGTTTCACATGAATGGTGGGATTTAGCAATTTACGATATATTAGATCATGGCTTGACGAGGGAATATTTTTAAGACTTTTTTGTCAAAAAAATTTATCCTCACTCTTTTTGGACTGAAATAAAAACAAAATTCTTCTATTTCAATCAAGACAGCCTAATAGTGATGGAGTATGAATTTAAATTTAGGAATGTAGTCCACATTTCATTAAATGTTGAAGGAAGTGTATTCTAGAAGGAGACATTTTTTAATCGAGGATGGAGATGGAGATTCTACCAAGGATTTTTGGGCATTTTTTGTCTAATTATATAGAGATTATTAAAAGATAAATAGTGTAAGAAATGGGTACCTTGGAAATATGGGTTGAGGAAGCATGTTAAAACATATGGGAAACAGTGGGAACTATAATAATAAGAATAAGAGGATGAGGGAGACCTATTTATATGGTGGTAGTAGGATTTATAATCTAATGATAAGAGAAGTGAATCTTCCTCCTACACCAAACAGTAAACTTAATTGTTTTGAATTCGGTTCTGTCAATAACATGATGTGATATTCTACAACAACACCTAGATCCTATAAAAATTTCTTGAATTTGAAAAATTATTAGTGATACTCTCACATTACTCCAACTTGAGGTGCTTAGAATTCCACTAATTCTTCTCTGTAATTTTATTATTTAATGGTTAGTTCACATTTGAATATATATCACAAAGAAAAATTTGAAATCATTAGTGATTATAAGAATACTATGACTTCTTAACCAGTGAAATCTAAACCCTGTAACAATGACCAAAGTATAGTGAGCAATAAATTATATAGTGTAGTGAAAATTATCATGGAAAATAATTATAAAAATTTGATGTTGAGTAATAAAATTCCTTTAAATTTATTATTATGGAATATGTTTTTGGGGGTGGTTGTATCCCATTCCATTATTACTTTTAAATTTATTTATTTTCTTCATTTTTATTTTTTTATGATGCATTCTACTTGGAAACATCAATCACCTAATGGCCTGATATAATTTCTTGCTTTTGTATTTAAATATTTTACTATAAATATTTATGGTCTGAATTGATTTTTTATTTCTCTATGAATGAGATGAATTCATATAACATAATCCTAAGCATAGGCTGGTTGAAAATTTATGAGAAAACATTAATTTCTAAACCAAAAGGGTTAGTTTCTAAATAGAAAATGTTTTCAAGAATATATGTTGGGGTGATGAAAAAAATAATAAAAGTGGAGTAGGAATATTGGAACTAACAGTTGGAACTATCTCATAAAAAGTGGCATCATGGACCATTGTGTTGGTTGCTAATAATAGGAATATAAGTTTTCCAACAATTTTTTATAAGTTTCATGATTTGTTTTCTAATAAAATCTAAGGGTATTGACCCAAGAGAGAAGTAGTGTATATTAATAATATATTACTAGAGACCATATCTATCTCACTTCAATCTATTATAGGAACAAGATGATTTAATGGAATTGAATGTATAATTGGAGGAGTTTGAAATAAAAGGGTTCACTCGGCCTAGTATGTCTCTATATATGGCTCTAGTTTTGTTTCAAAAAATCGTTGATGGAGATATTATTCACTATGTGTATTATCATAATAATAATCATGTTACAATAATGATGTGTATCTGAATGAACATATTTATGATCTATTAGATAAATTTATAAGATCCCAGTGGACCTAAAAAATTAAATAGCATTTAGGATATCTCCCAATGTGGGATGGGAAAGAGGATATTCCAAATAAATAATTTAGAAGTATATATGACTGTAATGATTATGTGGTTATTCCTTATGGTCTGATAAATGTAGAGGATATTTTTATGGAATTTATGAGTCATATATTTCAAATGTATTTATATTTTTGGTTGTGGTGTTTTTAAAATATAAACTATTGTATTATAGTATAAAGGTTGAGTATGTAAAACACTTGGATATATTTTTTGAATCTTCTAGGATCATCATCTATATGAAAAATCTTTCAAATAGTGATTTATGGATACAAGAGGTATTTTTTCATGGCCAAATTATATTTTAAAATGATGTTCTTATGGAACAAGAGATGATTAAGACTATGATATCATGGAATCCTCTAATGAATTTATTAGAGATAGATAGTTTCTATGGCCTGTATGCTTATTATTGGCATTATGTTCAGCAATTGACAGGATTAGCTTAAAAAATGACTACATTTACTAGAAAAAGTTTTTTATTTCAATGGAATGATGAATATTAGTTGGATTTTTCAACGGAATAATTTTCAATTTTCATCAACATCCATCTCTGTAATTCCAGACGTAGGTAAAGTCAATGTGGTGTATTGTGATGTTTTTGGATATATTCTCAGCTGGGGGGGGATTCCCATTTAGGGAGATCATGTTGTTGCTTATAGATCATGATAAAAATGGTTTCATGAGAAGAACTACCCAACACATGAGTTGGAATTAGTTATGGTGGTCCCTTTATTGAATTCATTCCGTCATTACATCTTTGTTGTGAAATTTACAATTTTCATATATCTGTAGGGATTGGAACACATTTTCAAATAAATATATTGGAATTTTAGATGAAGAATATGGATGAAGTATCTTCATATTGTTGACATTGTCTTAATGTATACATCAGGTAAAGGGAAATCTGTGGTGGATGCATAAAGAAATAAGTCTAATAGTCAGTTAAAAAAAGAGGATTCGGAAGAAGAGCAACTAATTTTAGTGATAGAAATAATATACATATATATGGAAGACCATGGTAGTAATGGGGTTATTCTTCTTGTTTTTTTGTTCATAATTTAATTTAGAATGTTATTGAGTAAAATACATCATATTATGAATGTGTTGTTATGATATCAGTCCTAAATAGTGGGGAGACCATTGTAGGATGATATTTTGAGAGAAGGGTAGTATTGAGGTTTTAAGAACAGATGTACGTACCATTATCTTGTCTGAAAAAACATCTTCATTATTAATACCATTCAAGATGTTCTATCCATATGATAATAAAAAAGGTGTAAAAGGAATTAAAATAATAATTATTTTTGGATAACATGAAAAGAAACAATGAATTTTTTTGAGATTCCTCACCTATCAATATGATAATGAAGAGAATCAGCAGAAAATAGGTATATGTATGTCTTTGTCGATTCCCATAAGGAATTGAGTGGAGATATCTATTGATTTTGTAAAAAGACTACCAGGAAATGATTTGGTAGATGATTCTATATGCATGATAGTCGATCACATTACAATGTCATCTAATTTAATCTATATTCTTGATTCCAATTAATTGGAATATTTAAAAAATATATATATCCGATTAGTTGTAAAAAGGAATAGTATATTAGTTTCGATAGTATTAAAACAAGATCCAAAGGTTATGAATCATCTTTATAAATCCATAAAGGAAGCCACTGGGACTCATTTGAATATCATCACGGCGTATCTTCCTCAAATAGATTTATTATCCAGAATGATGATACAAACATTGGAATACTTTATTATTCTTTAATGTATTTTAGTGGATGATGAGAGGATAAGATAGCATTAGTGAAGTTCCCATACAATACATTTAATCAAGAATTTATTTATATGGATCCATTTAAATTATTAAATGTAAATCCTTATGATTCTTCAAATTCTTGGGCGGAAATAGGTGAGACATCACTTATTGGACAAACACATGTGAAATAGAGAATGGAGAAGATATTTTTGATCATAAAAGGAATAATGATAGATTAGATTCATAAAAAGTTTTATGTGGCTCATAATTGATTATTGTTTTCATTTTATTTTAGTGATCATGTCATCTAAAGAAACTATACAATTTTTGGATATCATCATTTTGGTAAGAATGACATTTTATCTCATAGATACATAAGCCCTTTTGAGATACTTTAATAGGTTGGTGTGATAGAATATAGGTTGGAATTTTAATCAAAGTTTCATTTTGGTTAATTATGTGTTTAATTATCCTCAATTGAATAGGTATCGGCCAGATCCAGGCCATGTGATTCTATGGGATCTCATTGAACTAAAGATAGATGCTATTCTTGTTCAGGTTCCAGTATCGATTTTGGACTTCCAATACGAAGTCTATCCAGTTAAAAGATTCAGTATAATGTGGGTTTTATGAAACCATGGTAAAATTTAGAAAGATACATGGTAGAATTATAATTATATAGTGGATCTACACTGAAATAACATTCAGAACAATGGTGGTTTTTTTATTTAATGAGGATGAAGAGACAAATGCTGGGGATAATTTAGTACCCCCTGTTTTAAGAACCTAAACATTTATTTATATAAATTATGTACATAAAATAATATGGATACATTTTTATAAGATAAAATGATATTTTTGATATACATTTCTGAATTTATGGTCGTTCAAGGTTTGAAAATAGTGAATAGAAAATATGAAACACCCCCAGGAATCCATTCAACTGATACAATACACACTATGTAGGAGCATCATATTGAAAGACTAGGTTTCTTCCAAAGAGACACATGAAAGGTTGTACATAATGGAATAAAATGCTTGGTGTAGAGTTTTTCTAACCACATGAGGACTCCATGAGTTGTATGGTTTGAATAAGTGGATCATGCATGGTTTAAATAACCACGTGACCTAACTATGCAGCTTGCAAAAATAAATATGTAAATCAGGGATCTAATGAAATTTAATTACAAAAGCACTCATTTAGCCTTAATAAAAACATAACATGAAATAATCTTCATCCAAAGTTTTTGGAGAAAATTATAGTCATTCATAGAGTGATTCCTATTCAAATCACTGTGGGTCAGAGGCCTAGATTCATCGGTAAGTGAATATTATTCATTGTTTTCCCAATATATATTATCATTGTCCCCTTGGGAATAAAAAAATTCATATTTGGGATTGATACCTGAAAATTTATGTCACTATTTAAGTTATATTATTAGTTTTATAGAGGATAATCCGACATAAAAACGGTTTTACGAGTTTTATATTGGATTATTGAAGTAGTTGAGTTGTTCTTCACTATCCCCTATTTTTGATATGTATGTGGTTTATCTATCAAGTCTACGTGAGTAGAATATGAATGATTGACTTAAGCATTAAATAATTTATTGAAATTGTTGGGAAAATCATGGTTCTATTTAATGGAAATTGATATTTGAAAAATGGTTTAGGAAGTCATTGGAATTGGATAAATTTTTAAAAAAACCATTGTTTATAATTCTAAAATGGTGATTTTTTAATTATAGGTTGATTAATGAATTTAACATATTTTTAGAAGATACTTGAATGGGAAAAAATTAATCTATTGAAATGGGTTGAAAATATTTTTTAATAACAGATGGGAATGAGTTGAATGGGATGGATAATGGTTGTGAAGTACATCCATCAAGGGGACAAAGTATGGACATGATGTCCCACCGCAAATGTTAACACCAAGAACATATGTATGTGTGTTCTGTGGTTTTTTGTATACATGAAAAAGTATATTTCAATTAATAAATAGAAAATTAATTTAAATTATAGATTGAGATTTTCCATTAAAATGATTGTTTTGTATTATAGATTCTTACCTGGTAAGAACTGATGTATAGATTTGCTGAAATTATTTTAAATTTTAAAAATTAATTATAAAATGTGGAACCATGTATTATTTTGGTGTAGTGTGTCATGAAGTCATTCAGATAATCCTATTTATTTTTATACCCACCCCTTATATGGAAATACGATTTGTTTATAGATATCATATATCTAGAAAATGGCATAGGGACAATATCCAGGTTCATTATTGATTCTTATCAATATCTTAGTTTGGGAATTTTTATTTAGGGCTTGTAGAATATTTGGAGTTATGTGTTGGATTCCTTGTTTACTTTGGGTTTTTTCTTCTTTTGGTTACATTGGATATTTCACATTGATTAATCTTATACCAAGATACTGTACTTTTTCTATTAGCTCGTAATTTTCTTCCCATACCTCATATAACTTTTTGAAATAGTATTTCAAACAAAACCACACAACAACTAACCAAAAAGGAGTATATGCATCTCATGTATCACATAAAGTATCATCCTATAATGATAAATCAAAAAGGGAGACACACCAGGCTATAGCTCGATCCCGAACTCAATTTCTCATCGATGGGGTAACACTATAAACTCCTTTAGAATAACATTAGTGTACTAATTTTCAACCCTAAGAAACCATGACTAAAAAATCATTTTTTAACTCAGTATTAGTTCATCCATCTATGATTATTATGATTGAAAAAATCACTTACCCAAGGGAGGGTCTTGATCCCCAAAAAAATGAAATCCCTCTAATTGATCAAATAATAAAATCTTCCACCTAAATCAATTCACGATAGCCTTCACCAAATACAAAAATTCAATGTGGGAGATGATTTCTTATGTTTTTTTCCATAAACACATGAAATATGTCAACGAGAGGTTCTACCCTATCTGAATCATATAGTCTCAACATAATTAAATAAAGTCAATTCAAACTCCAACTAGCGTAGTCAATTCCAATGCATATGATAAATGATGTTTGGCTTTCCTGTTGCTGGTAATGCTAATGAATAAAGAAAACCATGAAAAGATCCTAGTCCAGTCTGATCCTACTGATAACCACATCCATGTCTATCTGCTACACTATGAAGACGAGGAGTATACCTGGGATGTCCTATCCATGTCCCATTTACTCTCAGCCGATCCCAAACTAGAGGAACCTGGTGCTACAGCATTGGCTAGAATTTTATCAGTGGATGAACATGAAGTGGAAAAACTAGTGCACACTGACTACCCATAATATTGAAGAAATGAGGCCACTGATGAACTCGAGCTCCAGAAGAAAAAAATGTGTTTGATCTCTCGGTATAGGTCTAAGGGCCACTACCCCAAGAGAAACAATACATTTTGGGTTGTGACCCACCCTTGGATGATTGAAAAGATCCCCTATCCTAAAAAATGGGAACCCTAAACAACTGTTCTACTTCATGAAGAATCCAAAAGACTTTTCTATTGTGATGATCCACTTCTGGATAACATCTTCCCGACAACCTCTACTCTTTCCCGCACCTAGAGATACTTCTTCAACATAAACACGGTGATCTGGAGATAACAATCAAGACACAATGTATCCTTGAAATTACACTCCCTAGACTCCTAATCTATGAATAGGTCTGAATCATATCATAGAAGGTTCCAGAAATAGACTCCAAACACTCACCCACTGGATATACACTGTCGAAGGATATGTAGCAGCTTTATAGTGGCCAAATTCATGGTTGAAGAAAGAATATCTACACTAAACTGGTATCGGAACTCCAACAAAACAAATCTGACACTCCACAATCCCGGAGGAACAAGAACCATCAATTCCTCATTGCCCCACACAACATCTTCACAACCAATTATACCCATTTATGTATTCAATGAATGATCAAACAGAAGAATATATCAACATCCCCAAACCAATCTCCCATTACTACATCTAAAAGGGATCCATCAAACCTCTTTATACTCTAGTGTTGAAACTCTGGGGCTATCCTACTCCATGTTGTTTCTTCTTCAACCTCCACTCTATAGGGATTTGATGGTGCATCCTATTTAACAAATTTTTTCACGATCCTGACGACTCATAGAACTAGAGCCATGAATAAAAAGAAAAAATAATAAGAGAATATAAAACTAAAATAAATAAGACTTTAACATTAATTAATTGTTTTGTTTTATTCATTTTAGGTCAACCTATTCCAAGGTCCAACTAATCAAAAATAAGAACAATTAATAATTATTAATAATCCTTTCTTAGGCCACTACAACAGAACTAGTATCAACTCATTTAGTAGATGTTCTAATATTTAATGTCTACAGATAAGATAATAGGCGGGCGTAAATACCCACATATTTTCCTGTCTCCCATATTTAATTTCTAAACATAGCTAAAATTGTTTCACTATCAACCCCTTCAACCACACACGATCCAAACTCCAAACTCCATCATGTCCATCAAACTCTATTTGATAAAATTTTTCATGAACCCATTGGAACGAAGTATACCCCTCCTAGGATTGCATGGGGTTGAGAGATAGAGACCCCAACTCCCACTGTCAGTTGGCCCTAGGTTTGTGACTAGTAGCGAGGGAATGAAAAACATGGGGATGGGTAAAATTAACTTCTAAGACAAGAACATGAAAATAGAGAGAAAATACAGACACAAACCAACTCCTTATCAGACACCAATATAGAAAAAAATCCATGTACAATAATGTTACTTCGTTAATGTACTATTGAAAATGAAAGGGAAAACTACACGTACCAAAAGAAATGTAATGATGATAGTGTGTAGAAAGATGAAACATATATTTTAAAACCCCAAGCATGTATAAATGAGAATGCTCTACAACATTATAAATCTCAACTAAAAAACTATTTATATATACAAAGGATTTGTATAATAGTAAGCTTAGTAGTATTCTCTAGTAATCCTCTCTTGAAAAATTTAAAGAGTGCATGCTAAAGAATAATGAACAACAATTTAATCAAACACATAACCTAAACATGTATACTATTTTTCCAACATCCCTTTGGAGACTGTCAGCATGAATCACATATATGGGAATATAAAATAATAAATAACATCAAGGGTAACATACTACATCTTCCCAACTGGTATTTCGATCATCCCCAATGTTGCATGTCTGTAGAATCTATTCCCAAAAAGTGTAGCCTGCAAACACCTAGTTGATGCACCACAACATGCACCTCGTGCAACTAACCAGTACGTCCACATATCTAAAAGTAACTGGGTAGTTTCTGGTATCCACCACAACCCTCATATTGTGTATCATACATTAAGTATAAAAGCTAAATCCATACCAACCTATAAAATAACTAATGGTCCTCAACAAATCACAACCAATTAATGTCATACATATAGTATTTCATAGGGAACTATATCTAGAATACATTGGTATGAAATAACCACATGGCATTAAATTACACTAATCAAATATATAAGAAAAAATAACCACCATGAATACTAACAGATGTAAATAATTAGAGAATATAGAGGGAATAAAGGGGGTACTAATCCATCCATAATCCCACAATGGTTTTGGGGAAAGTACCACTGAGGGATTGGAATCACCAGCGAGTCATTTTACCTAACTGACTATGTGAAGTACCATATAGAAAAAAAATACTAGATGTATTAATATACCTCATGGACAAACTATTATAATATCATATTTTAAATCTCAATTGTAGTTAACAAATATCTAACTCCTGTATTCCTCAACGAAGATAATTTATCCAATATTGAAAAAAACCATTTAAATAGATACATTATATTATCATATTCCTTTTCATCTAATTAAATTTACGTTAATTTATTCATTAACCACTAATTAGAAGATAAAATTTTCCACATTAAATTCATTAACATCCCAATAATGATACATTCCCTCTCAAAATAAGAAAACCTTGTCCATAGCCTCTTAGAATTACAACCTCATCATTACATACCTACATGCTCTAACACCGTGGGTTAAAAATTTATTCATTTATTAAGAAAAATTGCATTCCATATAATCAGGTTCTCTAGGAAACCATTCTTATATCCCAAAACACAAGTTTCTCAATACAACAAGTAGATGAACATCTTATCGAGTCTTCACCACAATTTTCAATGTAGTAAACACATCCAACCATAAAGTGAAGAAAATGGAATGAACGTGGCATAACCCATGTGTATCCTAATTCAAGGGAAAGAGAGTAACCAAACACAACATTTAGACTCGTATATAAGTGAATGGTATTTAGATAAAAAAACCAAGATTCTAATTAAAAAAATATTCAAATAAGTGTCCAGTATTCATAATAATGGGTAATCCTAACAACAACTTGTTCTATAATCTCTTGTGTCCTCTTCGATTCCCGCTTGCATATATTGATGTATCTCTCCATTCTAGGTGTAAGCTGATGACACAACAACTGTGCCTCCGTACCCAAAAAACAACAAGAACCCTCAATTTTCTGTTACCTTAGGATCATGTCACATTCGGTCATCCCTTCCCCACATACGAAAATATTCCCTTGGCACAACAATCCCATGCTCACGTCACATCACAAGTAGCATGAAATAAACATTGAAACTTAGCACCAAGCTTTAAAACACGTCTTTCCGCTATCACACACAATGAGATCTCACAGATCCAAAAAACATTGAACATGTACATTATAAGCTAGAATAAAACATATGACCTAAAAGTGCATTATCTTTTATCACAAATCTTATTATTTTTATATTTTCCATTAACAAATTTATTATTGATAGGTTTTGACTGTGAGAAATATAAGTAATAATCTATCTCATGCTATAGAAAATTAATTAAAAAATTAATTTAAAATTCCATAAATTATTATATCACAAGGATCAACATTTTTCATGTTCATTAAGCCATTCAATTAAACCATCATACTTGCATCAATTTAATTGACATCAAAATACAACAAAAACATGCTTCATTGAACATGCCTTTTTAATTCCTTTTGGAAATTAATTATCAATTAATTTCATCTTTATATCATTTTAAAATATGCATCACGAGAAACTTGATAAGCCATTAAACACAATGATATTACATTACATAGAAAAACAAGAGGCAACCCATTATCATGATATAATGCAACAACATTTCTAAGAGATCAATACTAATTTTTTATCCAGTTCAATTCATTATTAGGATAATATCATTATGATACAAGTGGCTAAATTATGTAAAATATATGATTTCATGTAAATAAATTGAGAATAAATGAATCCCCTACCTTAAATATTCATCAATGTTCTTCGCATGAGAACAAACCATGAAAAAAAATTCAAATAATCCTTTCTGCAAGAACTGAAAACACAATATGACATCACAGAAGAACAAATCCAACCAAAATCCATGAAAACCCCCATTGGGATCATTGGATATTATTTTACATCACATGTAATGAATAATATGATGGAAAAGGTGTTCAAACTAGGAGAAACTACTGGAAAATGATAGAAAAACACTCTTAGAATCAACAGTGGGTCACTATAGATCGAAGATGAATGCATTGGATCGATCCCCATCAATGGGTCTCCAAAATACTAAAGTGGGGACTAGAAGTTCACTTGGTAAAAGAGGTAGGGAAGTTGTATCCATAGTTTGGAAACACAAATGACCGGAAAATGCATATTACATTATAGAAATGGTGGATTTCATGATCTATATACCTCATTCACATTGTGCAATGCATCAAGGATGATTTTATCCACCAAATACATCATCGTTAGACTTTATTTATTTTTCAAAACCCATAATATTATATTACATGAAACAATATTTCATATAATTTAATAATTTTACACTGCGTGAAATCCACCTTCACATTGTGAAAGATACGTGCTCCAAACTCGAAGAAGCCGAACTCCTCCAGCTTCATGTGAGCCTCATCAGAGTTCCACAAGCCTAAAAAACACACAATGCGTCTTTCCACATAGATCATGGTCCTTACAAAAAATCTATTTTTATTATTTCTTTCATATAATACCGAGATAAATATTTTATTGTATCCCTTCACTCATCAAAATATTATTCTTCCATATTCATTACCTAGATGAATGTTCTCCTCATGTCATTTTTTTATCCGAAGTGAAATATTTATTATTGAATGTGTCATTATGAAAATTATATTAATGAGTTATATATATTCTTCCCCTCTTGTATTCATGATCTATGACCATGATTAATCATCATTATCTTACATATAATACATATAAAGTATAAATGTGTTGTACTCATTACATCCATATTATATAAATATATTCTCTAATGTCATAATAAATATTTCCCATACATATAAAAAATAATTCCATCAAATAATGGTGGATTATAACACTTGTAGTGAACCATCATAATATAATCATGATGTAGAATATGATCCTCCATAATGGATAGGTTATAGATCATAAAATGAATCATCATTCCTAACATAGCCATACATATCTTAGTTGGAATACCAACTATAAATGATTTCTCAATAGGAAAATCCATATATCATTCATGATTATTTATATCATATGTTATATATCATTCATTTTGAAACAGTGGAATATAATCAAGTAGAACATATAATGATTTATAATTCCATTCATGACCCCTCTCTACAAATATACCGATTTCAGTGGGGAAGGAAAATGATTACCCAATTCTCACATACAGAATGCCCCTAGATAGAGAGTATAACCAAGGATATAATATAAATGCATAATGGATACATTACTATTTAATATAACATGAAGTCGATAAATATAATAAGGATTCTACAGTCAAAACCAACTCATACATATATATTCTGAAATACCATGTGAAAATATGATATGATATTCAGTACTAAAACAACTAAATGGATAAATTTTGGAACCCAAAAGCTAAAGAATGTAGTGACCACAATGTCCAATAATCTCCTATAGAACCATGTTTTAGTATAATACTATATATTCCCTACACTATTCGTTATGACCTAATAATCATATTATATATTTTTATTGTCAGAATAAAAGCATACTTAGTTTTAGCCTGCCTATATCCCCTCATGTAGTAGAAACAAAATGTATGATAAAGAAAAGTGAACAATGTTGAATCTCAATCACACATACACAAAAATATTATGTTCCCATCATCCCCTTTGTAATTGTCACAACCCATCCTAGAGGGGGTCATTCTATGACTACCCCATGTCTACCTCAAATAGGATAGGGGATGGTGAATAACACCCTGATGGCATATCCCACAAATGGGAGGCATTTTCCTATGTACATGTACACACACACACACACATGTCTCTAAGCCACAAATGCTGAAATGTAAAAACAATAAGTAAAAAAATGAAGTCATAAAATATATCCCAACCAATAGAGTATGATAGAAATATAGACTGAAGTAACAGAAACTAGGTCAAAATACATGGCCACTAAAATAAAAGTCTTTAAATGAAAATGTCCATCAAATTGACAGAGGTACTCGGAATCCATCTCGACATCGTAGGAATGCCTCGACCTACCGGATCATACAAAGTTATGTCCAATCTTGGTCCACCCAGAACACTATCAAAAGGTCACTCATCTGCACAAGACATGACATGTGTGGGAAGGCCTATATAGGGGAAAGTAAAAAAATACTCAACAGAGATCCCTGAAACCACAAATGATGACCACACATCAAATGCCACACATGAAATACAACAGAGGAAATTCCACAAAAGAAATTTCACATAAGAAATACCACATAATAAATTCGATAATGGAAATATCACACCTTAAATACCACAGTGGAAATACCATTATAGAAATACAACAAAAGAAAGACCACATAGTAAATACAAAAATAGTAATATTATATTCATCTCCATAAAGATTTATACCTGTGGCCAATTTATCAATAATTTCAATGTATACTATATCCAATGAAACACACATTCACTATAAAAAACACCAACATCATGAGAAACCTAGTCTCGATAAGATACAAAGTCTTTGGGATTCACAATGTATCCTTGATACACATAGTAACTATAAGACACATAATATTTGGGAGTAATAAAATCACCATGATACATAATGGGACTTCTGGACACATAGTCATTGGGATCCACACAGTCTCCAAGAGACCCCCATTCTCTATGTCACAGTCAACCATAAGATTCCATTCTCTATGTCACAGACACACAGTTTGATTGTTAAGAGCACTTTACAATTCAGAAGGGGGTCCACTGGTTAGTGTACCATACTGGGGGTCTATCCACCGACCATGAAGGTTGACTGTTGCAGTGGACCACCCAGCCTGACCACATCGACGGTCGACACTATCATGCCCATGTGGCAGCTTGGTCGACTATAGGTTAGGGTTAATCATGGCCTATTCCATCCACCTACATATAACTAGGTTCCTACCCAACCAAAACCACTAGGTCCGACCCTATTTTCCGGGTTAACCTAACCCACTGGAACTAGGCCTATCCCAATCTGGCTAGGCCCAACCCACATGGGACTAGCCCTCCTAGCAGGGATATCGCACGAGCCATGTATTCACCTCGGAGATGCACTCAAATCTATATGGGATATCATGTCTCATTTTCATTGCAAACAAAGGACTACCACATATCCCACATCGCTCCACCGTAGGGTGAGCCACCTCCCTCACCCAGCCTACTGCCGTGTTCTACTCTGACTCTGGTCATCGATGTTGAGGCTCTGGTGACACCTTTCACATGCCACTACACATCCTCCAATAGTCATATTTCGAATGTGAGACCACATACTCATTCTTTGGGTCATGGACTGCCTTGATCTAACATCCATGTTGACTTTCCACCAATTTGGGTCTTCAATTGTGTTTAGAGAGTCCTGACAATTCATGTTGTGACAAAGAGGGTTCAATAGTGAAGAATGATATGGACAAAGAAAATAAAAGTACCAAGAACACTATATGAATGATCCTCGACCGTTTTTCTTATCATACTCAATTTATTATGGTTAAAAGGATAAATGAAGTTTCATAACTATCACTAATATCTATCTATCAGTAAAAACCCAAAACAAATATCCAACCTGAAATCTATCTAACCACAGATCAACCTATTCATTGGTTGTTCTGAGTTTATCATTGAATCTAAGAATGGAGAAACAATTAAGGGAATTAAAAACCCATCCTTAAGTAAGAATTGGCCATTGACGACAATCAGTTGCATTTACATCATTCATGTGATCCTCCAAATCCATTGGCGCAACAATCCTCGATCATATCTATGAACCCTAATAATTCATTTGAGAGGATTCCCTCTACATTATTAATAAGAGTTACAGTGTTATGTGGATAACCTTGAATATTGTGAAAAGGATTAATAAAAATATATTGTGTTTCTTCATTGCTGGATAACATTAAACAAAGTAAATCTTATTTTATTTTGTTATTTAAAACATCAAAAAATTAATTTTCATAGCTGACACAAGATGGTCAATGTTAGGCCTCATATAAGGTAAATTAGATGCTCTGAACGCAATGATTCCCCTAAATTTTGGATCTGGTCAAGATTTCATAAGTAATTAATATTTTTTGTGAAAAATGTGTCTGGGTTATATTTAATATTCTAATATTATTCAGACAATTGTTCATGGATCCCCATGCCTCATAATCTCATTCTATTTAACCACTTGGACTCTAAATTAATTTATATAATATATATAAATAATACATTCAAAATAAGAAATGTTAAATTCTCACCAACATGGGGATTTACGTCCCTAAAAGCCAAAAAAAGGGCTACTCAAACAAATGAGGGCCCTGAACATGAATTTAAGCCTCCCACTCCCAAGTTCTCTCATGGAGATTCTATTGTAGGAAATGAACAAACACCAAAGGAATAAAACTCCCATGAAGTATCCTCTCCTATTGATCCTCAATCTCTATCAAGTAATCAGTATAATTATCATTGATTTTAACGTACCACACTCCCCTTTCTATGAATTGTGATCAGTCATGCACTTACCTCCTCCATTGTCAAACATTGAAGGCATCATAGACCTGCTATATCTATAGAGGTACAACCAAGTGGTATGCCACATAGAAAACTCTATATATAATCTATAAGGATAATTTATCCTCATAAATAACATTCCACCATGGCCAAACACATGTGATTTGTGTTTAGGTGAGACTCGAATGAACAAATAGTCTACATACATGAACTCCAAAGGCCATTTTGACTTATTAGTATAAGGCTTATAATAGCTCTATGTAGTCTTCAAATACTATTGGATGAATGCACCATCTATATAGTCAGTAGAAGTAAATTCATTCCCACGAGTGCTTACTCCCCTGTGGCTGACTAACAAAGAGGGGACCTGCAGGGTCGCCCAAACAAGGCCTCGAATGGTTCGATAACGATTGTAAACTGATAGGTATTGTTCTATGAAAACTCTAAAATAGGTAAGTGATCACCACAACTATTACCAAAATCTAGTATGAAATAACATAGGACATCCTCTATAACTTGAATGGTCCACTCAGTCTTACCATACGTCTATGGGTGATACACTATGCTCAAGTGTAACAAAGACCTAAATGCCTTAGGAAATATCGTCGATAACTAGGATGTAAGTAGATTATAATTTATTAAGACTATATTTGATGGAAATATATGGATTAGAACGATTTATTTCACATAGAGGTGTCTTGGTCTATCTAATGAATTATGGTCATCAATATCTAGGAAGTGAGACGACTTAGTGAGTCGATCAACAATCCCCACTAAGGTATCATGTCCCCTGAATGTGCATGGTAAAACCTACATGATGTCCATCGATATCCCATCCCAATTATATTATGTCACCTCTAGGTGTTGATTCAAACCCACTAGGACCTAGTGCCGGATAAACACTTTATGGAAAGCGAGGTATCAAGAAAAAAACTCTATAACTCCCTTATTCATTCTTGGACAACAAAACTAACACTAGAGGTCCTATCACATCTTCCCCACACCGGGATGTATGCCAACCAGTATGCATGAAACTCTCTCTGTATTCCCTCATATAATTCCAGTTTTACTATTGTGCATCCTATGAAAAGAACGGAATTCTCCACACCATTCGAATATCCATTATTGGTATACCATGTCAATGTATGAGCATGGAGATTCTTGCAATAGGGATCCCCTTGTTGTGCCTCCTTATTTCATTGTAATATTGGAGGGGTGAAAATTATTGACTAGAGGTATTCTACTATATTTCAATCCATAATGTATATCTACAATGAGTCTAAGTTATCTTATTCTTCATTCAACAACAATGAACTGGATCTCATGCTAAGATAATCTTTCATGACATTCCAAATCCTAGGATTATAGACAATCTCGATGTCATAGAATTATAGGAACTCTTTCCATCACCTCAATCTCATGTACATATCATTTTAGAGAATATATACTTGAGACTAATGTTGACAAAGTAGATGATAAATTGCTCCCCCATCTGGTAGTTTCACCACATCTTCAATTAGTAGTCCACCACTACTGACTCATGATCATGGGTCACATAGTTCTATTTTTGTGGTCTCCATTAGCGTAAACCATATGAAATAACCTCATTATACTACATTAGGAAACAACTAAGCCCGATTCCTGATGCATTTCATAACACTACGTACTTAGCACCCTTGTCTCAGAATCATAAGATTGGAGCACTCCTCAATCTCACTCTCAACTACTAAATGATCTCCTGGAAATTCACTATCCCCATGAAATGATTCCCATTTAATGTAAAAGATGTATGGAATGATAAAAATATTGAATAGTAGGGTACAAACCTATGACAATACCCATCTATATGAAGGAAACATTGTACCTTAGTAACACACATGGTTGGATCCCAAGAAATCATCACCTCAATATTTAATGGATCCATAGGAACTTGAGTCTCCAAAATGACGGGCTCCATAAAATAGACCTCTTGAATCTAGAACTAAAACATAGATATACTACCATAATGCTGGTTCCCTCAAAATGATTCCAAGAGCATCCTCAAGTGTCTCTCGTGATCTTCCTTAGAAGCCGAGTACACTATGATGTCATCAATGAAGACCACCATGAAGCGGTCTAGCTACAGTTGGGAGATCCTATTCATGATTCCCATGAATTCTATTGGGGTATTTCTCATAAAAAAGGACATTATTAAGTACACATAGTGACCATATCAGCATCTAACATCTTTCATTAGTATATCGTAAATCTTTACTCGAAGGTGGTGACATCCATATCTAAGGTCAATCATTTAGTATCACCGCAACCCTTTCAACTGATCGAAGAGGCCATCGATCTTCCATATTGGATTTTTATTCATAATTTACACCTTTTTATAGTGAAACAAGACCAAACATATATTCATGATCGTGTCTACATTCATGGAAAAAAACCGGGACAACCTTGTGTGAAGCACTGGGTCTCACGAAGCCATTCCTCTATAAGTCCATCTAATATAACATTAGATCATAATGAAATTCTTGAGATATCTGATATGATTTTGTAGATAATGATGTTGTAACGAGGAAAATATAAATATATATGTCTACCACAAAACATAGAGGTAATTCCAAAACATCCTCAGGAAATATTTCCTCATAATTCTCCAGCATTGTAAATAACTGATCACTCATATCATCCACTACATCACGGGACAAGTCATCAAATTTATGAATGATCAATTGCATTTTCCTATGTTTTTTTCCATTATTAACTTATTTGGTTTCCTTTTAACTGACAAAGGAAAACATGGATTCATCATTGTAGACACACCACACTCTTCACATTAAACAGTCAATCAAAGGATTGATAATGGGTAACCAGATCATAAAGAGACTAATGTTGTATGACATCGATGCCTCTACTAGGTGACCCCAAAAAAACTCCCACTTCCAAGAGTAAGTTCACAACAGAGTCACTTGTGTGCGATAATTGAATATTATCCCGTGGGAGTCTCGAAGAGGAAGGATCAAGTCTATGGTTCAACCTAAATCTATGAGTCTTGAACAAGGTTCCTGGAAGGAAATAAATGACTAGAACGTATATCTATTAAAACTACATATAATGTGTAAAAGATATTGATAAAAGCTTTAATCATTTCAAGATACCAGGGGTTATAAGTCTCCATCACCTAATCCTAGCCTCATCCCTTTCCACATTCTCCCCAAACCAGTCACGGACCACCTGGTAGTAGAGGTGGTATTTTGTCGAACCTCCACCACCTCATATTTCCCTGCATGATATTCTTCTATAAATACCGTATTACTGACAGAAAGTATCCACTATATTTCTCTACCTTTGTGGTCCCTTGATCATCTCTTGATAGGACCTATGAAAGGATGGAAAATCTCATGACAGATGAATACAACCACCACAGGTGTAACACAGCCTATCCCATGGCTAATCCGAGCCACCCTAGGAGCCCACACTGCTGAGAAAATGCATTGGGATCATCCCCTAATGTGAATAATTTTCATACGCCCCTAAAACTATTGTTCTCTAACTACTGCTGAGGTCTTAACTAAATGGACTCTACTAGTAGCTCTCACTTCCTTCATCTTCTCTGATAGAAAACACTCCATTAGTTGAGGTCACCGAAGGAACCCAACAAAAGTTGGAATTCTAAGGGATATCATGGATACCCTTATCTCATGGATTAGGACCTAATGAATTGTTGGATCATTAAATAACTAGTCTTATACCATATTTTTAGAGTATCATGGATGATCGGTAAACCTCGTTGAGTACTCCTCCACCGTCAGACTACCCAACTGCTGATGAAGAATATCTTGTATGTTCACTGATCACAGTATAGATAGAAATAACTACTATCTAAAGAGACAATTGAATTCTATCAAATAGAGAGTCATCTAATTGTGTTTATAAGTTTCTATGCTCTACCTTAAACCTACTGATCCCTAGAAAAAACTCAATGCAAGGACTTCCTTCTAGTCTGAAGGTTCCCTTATCGGGAGGAAGTCTTGTGTAACTACCTCTATCCAATCTTTGGCTACATGGGGGTCTGGATCACCCTGAATCCTAAGACGTCTACACCTATGGAACTTGTGGAATGAACTCAGTCCATATGTATCTTTAACTAGAAATTATGGTAGTAACTACTACTCAACAGGTGGTGGTATCGATGAAAAACCACCCATAGGTTCTATCTCTGGTATGTGCCCCTATACCGATACATCATTTCCCAAAAAGTCATCATCATGGTCATAAAATGGAATCTAGGCTAGATTTCTTCATAGAGGAATCCTATAATAAAACATGATGTACCATTGTCAATAGAGTATATCAGGAGAGATAACTCAAGAAGGACATAGAAAACACAACCCTTTCCTAAATGATTTATATACCATTATTTTTCCCTACAACTAGTGTTTTGAAGCACCGAGTCGAAAAGAAGAAATCAGAGTCCTTGTGTATGGATACATGGGCCTCTGATCTAACACTGAATTCCCTAGCATGGATGCCGAACTAGAAATACTTAAAAACACTTCCACAAACCAGAATCACAGACTCTTGGGCCAAAGGTAGAACTGACCACCTCTTATACCACTACATCACAACCAATAAAAAAGGGGCTCCTGCCAATACAATCCTAAGCCTGCCACCATGAAGATAGGTCTTCATGAATTCCACCTAGAAGAAATATCCTAAAAATGGGAGGTGATTTTTATGTACATGTACACACACATCTATAAGAAACAAATTATAAAATGTAAAAAAACTATCTAAAAAAATTCATGCATACAGTAAATACCAACCAACAGAGTTTGAAAATAATTTAAAGTGTAATAAAGTAAACTAGGATTGAATACAAGACAATCAAAAGACAATATGGTAAACCAAAATGGCCAGCCTATAGAAACAAGTCCTAGGACTGATGATCAATTCCATTGGAGCACCCTACCCTGCCAGAACTCATAATGATATGTTCGGTCCTGGTCTTCCTTGGAATCTGTCTAAAGGTCACGGGTATGGACAATACATAACACAAGAGGGAAAATACCATGAAGGGGGGAGTAAAAAAATACTAATAAAGGAACCCCAAACCCACAATGGAAGAACACAATTTAAATACCATACAATAAAAACCACACAATAAATTCCCCAAAGGAAATACCGGACACAAAATACCAAAAGGAAAATACCATAATGGAAATACCACACATGAAATACCACAAATGAAATACTAAATAGGAAATTCGACAAAATAAATACCTCACATGAAATTATATTAATAATATATTACATTTATCTCCATAATGATATATTCCTATGACCTATATATAGTTAATATCAAGATATACTCTCTGTGATGTGACCCACAACCTCTATGTGACACATAGTCTCGGTAAGAAACATAGTCATTGGGAGTCTCACATTCTCCACGAGACACATACTCTCTCAAAGACAAATAGTATTTTGGAGTCACATAATCTCCATGAGTCACACATTCCCTAGAAGACTCAGTGTCTTTGGGGGTCAGACAGTCTTAATTAGGCATTAATTTTCGATGTCACAACCATCCACATGATTCTTCTCAATGTATGCTCATTCGGGGAGAACCAACTCCTCAATCCATTAGTCCATATTCAAACATCCACTAAAACCCAGATACAATATCTCTAAAGGACCCTCTCATCAAAATGTTCCGAAAACTCTAGATGGTTGGACCAATAGACACACAGTTTGAAAGTAATGAGATTTTGAAAATTCAAAAGCGGGCATATTGGAACATGGAATGATCGGGAATTTCTTCAACTAACAGTGGAATTTGACCTCCTAGTCTGACCAACCACATGGTAGAGTAGTGCCCAAACTCTGCAGTTGTGCAAGAGGCGAGTCCAATGTGGCCTACTCCTGCCACCAGAGATTAACCTGATTCACCATGTCAACCCAACCACTGGGCCCAACCCATTCTAAATAGGAATGGCTTGATCCTTTTAGGCCCAAACCACAAGGCCCCTACCCCTTTCACCTAGTTCTAGCCCACCTGGTTGGGTTGGCATACATCCCACATCCATACACAATGGATGAACTGCCCTCTGTTATGGACGATGTATTTTTTGGTCACTACATGATACCATATACCATTTATCAAGGCTATCTATAACGACACCCACCAATATAGGCCATAAAATCCACATGGATCCTCTACAATGCATGATTTTGCAGGATGCACCACTATCCCACCAGTCGCCTCCCACATGCAGACTACCGTCGCATGTCGCTACCAGAGTGGGTATACAATGCCGACGAGACACTACATGTCCTCCAGTTGTATAAAATCTTAAACTAGAAAACTTCTTCAATCATCATGCCATTACTTACATCAATCTTTCATATGGGTCATCCTTCCACCTATTTAGGGGTTCGATTGCATTTGGAGCCTTTGAAAATTTCTTCCTTGACCAAGAGAGTTCAACGACGAATAACGCCATGAATGGGGGAAGTGAGAAGTACCAAGAAAACCTAACGAACAAAATTAATTCTTTGTTCAAATCAGGCACAATTCATTCAAATTATAATAATAAATGAAGATCCATTTTTTATACAAATATTTATTTCCTGTTAAAACACCACAAAAAATATCCATCCCATAAACAATTGAACCATGTATCATCCAGTTTATTGGATGGTCAACATAAATTGTTGAATTTATGAGTAGGGAAACCATAAAGGAAACTAAATTCCCCACCTAATGTTTGGATCAGTCATCAATGAGAAGTGTTTGTGTTGTCTTAATTTATGGTATCCTCCAACTCTGTTGGTTTGACGATCCTCGATCTGATCTTTGATTTTCCAGCATTCATTCAAGAGGGTTCTTTCTCCTTGATTCAGAGGAATTCCAGGGATATGGTGATAACCCCAAATTCAATGAAAATGATTAATAAAAACAAAATTCATTGGTGCATTGTTGCATAATGTTAAATAAAATAAAAATAAATCTATTTTATTCTTTAAAACCTCCAAAAATTATTTTTCTCATACCACCCACGTTGGTTGATGTTTTTCCTATCCTAAGGTAATGTATCTACTCTCAATGCAACACGACCCTTAGATTTCCATTCCGAACACCCATTTTGAAGTTATTCTGTATTTATATGAGAACTATGCATGAGTGTGATTTAATATTTTAATATTATTCAAATAATTATTCTAGGCACCCAAGCCTCAAAATTTAATGCCATCTTATCACCAGGTCTCATAATAAATCCATATAATATCTAAAAATAACAAATTAAAAATCTGACATGTTACCGTAAAATTCACTAATTAAAACACAAATAGGTGAATATAATATAAAAACAGATCTTCCAGCATACCTTATACTAGCTTTACCACTATTTTTCCACAAAGGCCTAATGTTGCACATCCTAAGCCATATCCCCTAAATAAAATATTTCATGAATAGCACCAGGAATGTTTCATAAGATAAAACATTCGAATAACATCATAAAATCATCTTACATCAACTCTAAATATATTAACCAATAATTTATTAGTGCCAACACAACATTTATGACATGTATCAAACAATATGTATCATACCTCAAGTCATCACAACCCATTTATAAAGTATGTAACTCAAGAAATCATAGTATATACCTGTCATTCTTATAACAATCCATCATATTCAGTAGTCATTGATACATGTGGGTGAAATAAAAAAATACATCACACATATATATAAAAATATATTTCAAAACTAACAGTTGTGCAAACCAACACATGTAGATACTAATAGAAGAGGGCATGGAAAGAGGGGGTAGTAAAGAAACCATCATACCATCATGATGGTGGTAGAAAACACCCTCCTAGTGTCCCATGGGTTTCATTAAAATCATAAATTTGGGTTTAGAATCACAAGAAATAACAATATATAAATGATATAATATAGATCAAAACCACACTATAGGCATCGCCAAGGATTTAAATCAACTGCAACTAACATCACTCAGACTCTTATATACCATAGATCATACTATGTATCTTATAAGTAAACATGCATTAGAAAATTCAATATTAATTATTTCTTCCCATTTTTAACTTCCTTCTATCATTATTGAGACATAAATTTATTAACCATTAACATTATTCATTATTACAATAGATTTACAATCAGATTAAAGTCCATGACCACTTGGTAAAATCGAATACAAGTCAATGACCACTTAAGAGTTACATATTTCAATAATTTTTATTCCATCTACCTAAATCCCATCAATAATGGAATATATACAAAAAATAACATCATTATATAATACAAGCACTCTAGAATGTGATCCTAATCTATGAGTAATAGGAAATATGAAAATAAACACATGTTGTGGACTCAAAATAAGTGTAATTGATAGCACATAAAACAAGATTAATGACTATAATTAGTTAATAAATTCATTAGATAACCTCTCAGGTCACATCATCACACAAATGGGTAATCAAAACCTTATATGTTTCCACCCTTTTTTTGTGTAATCACAGACACCCACTTGCATATAACGATATGTTTTACTATCCTAGGCATTAACAGCTGAATCATCATTATTCCTCTCTTCCTATATCACATCATCTATCCCATCCTTAGTAACCCAGACTCATAACACATTAAAGACTCTAATCTCTGTTTTACATCACATAGAAAATATCACAGTTGGGGTACTTAACAAAAGTAATGGGAAATGAAAACATAGTGAATAGGTAAATATAGTCCTTAAAAAAGGAATACAAACTTAATGTTTGAAGGAACTCACATTCATTAAATCATAAGGAACTCTACCTAATAATGAAAATGTGAACATCATGACATGAATATTTTTTTAATCATAGAATGAGTTGTTATTCTTTTTTGAATTATACAATTCAATATTTAATATTTCCAAAGATAGGATTATTATGGAATCAAACCATAATATGATATAAACTGTAGAAACTTCATTTAGAATTAAATCCACTATCTTTATAATGCCTTTTAGTAGTTTCAACAATCATAAATATGCTTTATATTATTTATCAATTCCATTAACAAATGATTGATAAGACTTACTTAAATAAGAACAGTAGTATCAATTTTATTACAATAAAATTACAAGAAACACCTAATTCAGACAATCCTATTCTATAATCATTGTTTATAAAATAAATAAATAACTATTTATTGCTTTAAATTCACTAATAATTACCAATTATAAAAACATTCTTATCCATATAATAAAAATCAGTGCATGATCATTAGATAAGTATCACACTATATATAAAATAAGAGGAAACCCATTATATTTTATATGGAATGAATATATGGTCCCTAAAACATATTATTTGTTAATATAGTGGAATAATTATTAGGTTAATTTATTTTACTACAAAAGGAATAAAACATGATAAATTTATTTATTCACTAATTTTAATTATAGAATAAAAGAATATCCAACCTCAATTCCATCAATGTTATTCACTCAAGAACAGATCATTTTCGTAGATCCAAATCATTGATCCCAAAAAAAATGAATCCCTAAATGGATGTCATAAATTAATCACACCATAAAAATATTAAAGTCTATATAAGAAAAATTGAGATGATTGTATGTTACATGTAAAAATTACTGAGAGGAACCAGATCTAATAATAATGATAAAAGATGATGAATGCTCCCCATATCACCCCAGATCAATGATACAAGGACCATACTCAACATTTGTAGAAGGAATCCCAAAATTCCTATAAACTGGTCCTCCAAACTCGTATAGTTTAATAGAAGTGGTGTAGCGATTTAGAACTCCAGAGCTTCTTCACTATTTATAAGCACACTATAAATGGAATTTATAAGATGTGTAAGCACATACATGTTTTGTAAATGTCATGTTTTCATATCAAAATTAAAAAATACCATGTAAAACATGTATCTATGTATAGATTTATATAAATAACACCCCATGAATGTGTTCACCATGTATTGAACCTCTTTTAGACCATGGATAATCTTGAACACAAGCTATGATCTTGGAATATAATGCAAGAAATATTTACACGTATTTATTTCAACATGAATATATTTCTTTATATGTTTCACCCTCCAAAAATTTTATTGAATTCCTCAATGATCCACCATATTTGGAAACAGAAAAATAATTAGACTACGCATATCAAGGAAATTTCATTTGATACCTCTCAATAAATTCTCATTCTTTAAAATGTGAAACTAATAGTATAAGTAAAATATAAGGGGGTTATCTAGATGATTAATCAAATAGATACACCTCAATGATATCATCATTTTAGGGGCACAAACACCTCATCATTGGAAGAGACTGAATCCATGTACGAGAAAATCCATCTTCTAAACACACCATTGGGGGAGATACATCTAAAAAGAGTTTAAATAAACCCAATGAAATAATATGAAACAATTTCATACAACTAAAATTTAAACACACACATTGTAAAAAATATTACAAGAGAAGAGCTAAACCTAAAAAAAGATGGGTTACTAGGTGTATATATGTGTAACATGGTCCTAAGTACTTTCCCTAATGAAGTCTAAAATGATGGTCATACATGGATTTAAAAATCTCAATAATAATGGTTGTGCTAAAATCATTATTTTTGGAAAAACAATCCTATGGAAATAAAATCATAAAAAACATCCATAACCCCTGAAAAATGTGTGAATCATTCTATAAAGTTCCTTGATGGTCCACTCTGCCTGAACATCCTTCTATGGAAGAATTGTTTACCAAAATAATAGTTGTGGATGAAAATCATGTTAGATTACTCTAAAAATAATTATCATAAAAAAATTATCAATATTAGAGAAGATAATTCCAATTATATTATATTGTTTCATCATATTATCTAGAGAAATCCTCGACAGAACCTCATCTGAGTTCAACTCTTGTATCAATATAAAGTCAGTTGATTACATAAAACATTACATTATCACCATTATATAATCATAGCCCCTATATGTTATAGAAAAACTGAAAATGAAATCAATCTATATTTCCACAAATGTACATTGTGGAACAACTAATTAATGAAGAAAATAAATGATTACATAGTGAACAATCATCACCTTCTAGAAGAACCAGCATAATAAAAAAATTACAACTACATGATTAATATCATGACAAAAAAACTACCCTATCATGGCCCGTTATGAATTTTTCCAACTGTGAAGTACCCCAAAATAAATATATGAGACTCATAGAGAACAATATCATTCATAAAAATTATAATGAGAATAATTCATGGAAACTATTATCGATTCATTCAATCCTCAGACAAACCATAAGTGGAATTAGAAAAAAGAATATATCTCCCTAGATATCCACCTCATAATACCATAGTTGGGACTCCACCATATAATGAAAAAAAATATTACTAATCATTCATCTAGAATATAAAACCCCTACATCCATACATTTTTATGTCAAGAGACTTCCCTAATAGTCCTTCTACCTATCTCATTGATTATTTATATTCATATACGATATGAGTACATGAATTTATGCCTAGGGAATCAACTATAGAATTTTCAAACAATGAAATATAAAAAATCACAATGATATAATACTATAATAATTTGATAGACTAATATTGAAACAATTTCACATTACTTTTGTATATTTCATTAATCATGATCATATTATTGAAAAGAATCAATAAATTTTTGCTGAGGAGGTAATGCCCCCACCACATTCACATAACCAACAAAACCTCCAGATCAAGATCACATGTTAAATAGTTACCCTCATGGTGACTTATCTTCTAAATCCAAAAAAACGAATATATAAAAAATAATTATATAGCGAAATCCAAGATGTGATTCATCATAGAAAAACACAAAATAAACTCCCTCTAATAAACATCATTTAACTATAGTACATAGAAACTTCACCTATAAGTATTAAATGTTACATGACACTGGTCAGTCCACAAGAACACCAATTCCTTTCAATAAAAAGAATATAATATAGTATCATTTTTTGAGAAATCATATATGAATCACATGTAAAATCATATATAGAGAATGAAGTTATTTACATCTACCACATTCTAAGGGGATTTTGGAAAAATAATCACCTCTATCATCAGGGAATGTAATGATACTCACCGATGGGAAACAACATTACCCATGATAGAGTCCTCATGATTCCAAAACTCACACGTTGAAAACATCCCAAACAACTGTATTTTATGATTATATATTTTAATTTCACATTTATTTTATGTATGATCCCATTTATACATGAGGAAATAAGGATTTAGTCAATGAAAACTACCAGAAAATTATCTCGTATCCCTATGAACTATAAATATGTTATCGCCATAAAAATTTTGTACCATTAATTACACTATAAAAAATCCCAAAAAAAACTAAAAATAAACATTAAGAAAATAGAATTAATCACATTATATTTGATCATATTAAACACACATATGATCATATATAGAAAAAAATCATTTTGAGGAAAATATTTCTCTATTTATCTAATTAAATAAATCATGAATATTTGGATTAAGTATGTGATTATATACTATACCGTGTTTTAGTATATAATAATTTATAAAAATATGAATAATAAATTTTTCCTTCATCATGAAAAAAACTAGTGCATGCCAAGGTGATACAGTCATCCAAACGAAAACCCACTAGAACAGATCCCCAAGATAAACTCAATACTCTATGAAATATGAAAGAAACATACTATATGGAGACATATAAATTGGATATCTACGTAGTTTTATCTCATTTTTAATCTCACTCTCCCATTGAGGGGATAATTCTACAACCTCCCCACGAAATATATCAATGAACTATTCCGCATCACTATGAAACAACAACTACAAAATATTTTATGAGTTTGCTATCAACTCAGACATCAATGATGATAGGTGGAGAAAATGTTTATAAATCGTGGTAGAGTGTCTATATCCAATAAAATTTATTGGATATCCGTAAGCATCACAAAACATAAAATTACTATTGAAAAAATTTCATTATATCATACAATGAATAAAACAAATCAATGTAATGGATGATTTCATAGGGTTATATTTGTAAAAAAATATAATATACCCAAGAGTAGTTCCTATAAATATATAGTTCACATTATGTAAAACATCATTCAATGAAGCTTAACTTTAATATGTAATTGTAAACTCCATGGGAAATAGAAGGATATCTTCATCCTATAAAAATGTAAGGAATAGTGCATGTGATATAAAAGAGTGTGTCACTACTGAATTAGTAATATAATAAAACCATATAAAAAAATTAAATGGGAACACTAAATGATGTCTATATCTCCTAGAGTTAGTAACATGAAATCCAAAAGTATACCATATACATCCACATGGCCTCACAGACTCAAATGAAAACCACATCCATGGTAGTGTTATACTCTTGGTGAAAGAAGGGAATCTTGGGGATGTCCTATGTGTACCCCATATCTTTTTTGTTGAACTCAAATAGAAAAAAATGATGCTACTACCTTGGATAAAATTACATTAGTGGTGTAACGTGATGTGAAACACCTTGAACAAATTGAATTTATTGAATGTTCATGACGTCTTACCAGTGATGAACTCAAAATAAATAAAAAAGCATGCAATTTATCCCTTTTAAAATGTATGAGAGCATCCAAACATGGAAGAACTATATATTGATGGCTGATAACTACCATTAGATAACTAGAACCACTAATATCATGGAATATGGGACAGTCATACCTAAAATAACATTCACATGGAATATTGATGACCCCCCTATCATGATGACATAAATATATATAACACTCTCTTGATAAACTATTCTCTTTACAGATCATCGAGATACATCTTCAGTATGCATGGGATGAATCAACACTTGATTTCTCGAAAAGAAGGCTCCTAAAATCCCCCATCACGGAATCCTCATCATGAAACTAGTATTTATAATATAACAAAGGGTCTATATACATATACCAATCACATAGTATCTATAACTACCCTATAAAATTGTAAAAATTTCATAGATATGGACCATCATCAAGGTCGAATAAAGAATTTATGGGAAAAAAAGATCTTAGATCATCTACCATATGATTTTTGAATCCTCACAATCCCATAAGAATAATTACCACCATGACGTCACTGCAGTATGTAACATCACCATAGCCAATGGAAACTATTTCTTCTTTAGATAATTGGTTTAAATGAATTTTATCTCATTCTCCTCTAACTAGTACGATGTCACTAAATAAGGAATAAAACCATCATACCTTATAAACCATTGGTTATAAAATTCTGGTAGTGTTATTCTCGTAGTGTAATCATTGATGACCCCTATTATATGGTGATATGTTGGCATATAATTCTAAAAAACATCAGTTTGAAGCTGAGAAGAACAAAAACCTGAATCCATTAAATAATAAAGAACAATTTATAGAGATTATAAACCTAGAATTTAAAATACATAATGTTAATTATTTAATAATTGTTAATCTAGTTAGGTTGTTAACATATCTGAAGGTCTACAAATTTCAAAAAAATTCCCAAAGGAAAATGATGTGTGATTATTTCCTACATCTTTGTCATCCAAAATGTATCACATAGTTCAGTAGGTTCAACAAAAAAAATTCTATAAATCAGATGATGATAGGAATTAAATACACATGGATAACCCGATCACCTACTTTTACATAGTTTAGTATACAATACTTACATTGTTTCATTACAATATTATGAATATTCAAATGATCCAAACTCAGAACATCGTCTTAACCCCCATTATGAAACTCTAATGACATTATATCCTGACCACCTCCCCGAAATGATATTGGAATGAGTTTGCAGAGGTAGTAATTAGTAGATTCCTCTCTAGAATAGACTATATGATAGAATCTAACACATAGGATATCATAAAAATTAATATGGGAGGTGTTACCTACATTAATGAAAAAACACAATAAAAGGGTAATACAAATAGTATAATAAAAATTTACCCAGAGTAATATATATATATATAATTAAATCCCATGTAAAAATATACAATTATATACAGAAATATAACAACATAATGAAAAACTAAATGTACTAAAAATGTAATGTCGACATTGACCCTAATTCCCAAACAAATTCTACAAAACCATGAGTTATTAATATCAATGCTGATATCCACCTATGCTCTATTGACTGGAAAAATAGTTTTTATATTTAAATATGGTGAACTAATAATATACTCATTAGGATTATACCTAGGTCCTAGCATATAAAAGATAATTAATACATGATAAATCACAGTGAAAAATAGTGTTACTAAATCTTTAAGTAAATAGATATACTATGTTCCCATACCCCATTGAAAAATATCACCTTCTATTAAATATAAGTGTGTAGATAATGTAATAATGAAATATCAAGGGTGACCCACTCCGGTTCCCCACTATTTTCCACTTTCTCCCAATGTCTTACATCGTGAGACACCTCTCTCCATTAGTATTACTCCTGAATACAACTATGTAATATTTCCTATCATGCACCTCATGAATCAGATCATAACATCATCACTTTTAATTTCACCAAATACAATCCTAGTTGTTTCCATGATACATCATAGACAGTACGATGTGTATCAAAAATCTGGTATAATACCTCGATCCTTAATGGCCCATACACTTGGTAGGAACCTTAATCCAGAAATCTATTTACATTTCATACCTATAACAATCCATTGGACAATACATATTGATATAATTTTTTGTGAAATATCCAAAATCCATGATATCCATTTGCATGGATATTTGTAAATTCTAGCCCTCATGCGTAACAATATGTGAAACTATAAAGAGAATAATGTTAGTCAATAGGGTGTATCCATCCATCTATCATCCCCCATGGGTGTTTAGGGGAACACCCACCTAGTGTCTATTGATTTTTAGTCGACCTAGAGAACTATGGTGGAATATCTTGTGAAATAAAAAAATATACAAGATATAATATATCTCACAACAACACTGTGTGAATAACCTATTCATAGACTGAACTATAGTGAAAATTACATGGTCTACAAAATGACACATCTAAGACTATATATCCTATATTAAAAAAAATTAAAATAGTTACATTAATTAAATTTTACCTTTTCTCATTTCCTTCCATTATTAAATTAATTATGAATAAATTAACCATTATAATTATTCAAAATTACATTATATAAATCAATAGAGAAAACTCTTTTCCCTCTTGGAATAATCTAAAAGGATTTCACGGTCTCTTAGTAGTTACGTGTTTTAAACATTTTCAGTCCATCCAACCCATCCTCATTGGTTATGAATAATTTATTCATGATTATTGTCATTTCATATTCAATGTACATTAGGAATTAAAAAAGCTACCACCTAGATGATACATGTAACCTAACACATTTAGCTTCCTCAAGATCCGGGGAATGAAATGCAGATTATATATAGAACCCAACCATCATCCCTTAAAAAATAATTATAAAAAATCAAAGATGTCATCATAAATAAAATTTCAAATCCCAGCATCAAACTATACCACAATCATTGATTCCATAACAATAACTAATAGTAATATAAAGATGAATCTCACAATCACATGAATGAAATGATACCACATCATTAGGTCCTCCCTTCTCACGTCACATCAGTCATCAATGTCTCATTAAACTCATGTTTCTCCATTATCCATATATCATCCCATAACAAAGCTCATTTCTAGAAAAAATAAAAAATATATCATGAAAAAGAATCTCACAAGGTAGTCTAAACCACAAAACTAGGAATTAATCCTACAAAATTAAATGCAATCATCAGTCTCAAATCTCAAGGAACTCAACATTCCTTAGAAAAAGGTAAAATCAGAACCATAAAATTATCTTATTTTCAATACTAGTGCTAGTTCCAATATGAAATATCCAGTTCATTATTCATAGGTTATGTCTATAGGAATCTTGAGGCATGATTCAATAAGAATATATTAATATGTAGAATATAATTTTCCCTGATACCCATTTTAATTATCCTGTATTTTATTTTATAAAAAATAATAATAATTCTTCACAATATTTTTCAATTCCATTAAGATGTGGAATATAAAATTTAATTTATCATACACAAAATATTCAATCAGATCACCATTAAATGATAAGAAACAACATATTCAAATATTCCTCTTATTTAACCATTATCATGATTGTTTATTATAAATTAATTTTATCTATACATTCATTACAAATTTCCATATAATATAATCTTCTATCCCATAATATAAAAAAATTATAATAAGTATATGATCAATAGAAAAATATTTTTAAATTAATTAAACAAACCATTATATAGTATAATTAATAAACCTAAAATAACTGTAATATAATCTTTAATAATCATTTTCAATAAAAAGAGTAATAATTCTATTTCCAGCAATAGGTATAAACCACGATCAATTTATGATTGAACATAAATAAAATAGAGAAAAAAATAATCCTATTCTTATAAAGATTAAAGTTTATTCTCATGATAAATTACCAATATCATATACTTAATCACCTCTCCCCTAAGAAGTGGTGTCCCACTATAGATTCCATATAAAATATGGACATAGAAACAACCAATAATTCCTCCATTAATACCTTAATGACAGATGCATCATCACATGGAGTATGGAATATGAGGAAAAATGTCAAGGAATAGTGATTGATGTTTTAGAACATACATAATATCATCAAAAATAAAATAAATAAGTAAAAGAATCAATAAAAATTAATGGAATCCCTAAACACATAAAAATAGGGTCGTTTTATTCATGGAATTTGAGAGAAGTGGTGTATGGTTTGAAAACTCCTAACATGCTATTAATTTTATTGTCTCATTTCAACACTCATTTAAATGTCAAGTAATATTACAGTTCCAAAAATTTCAAAATAATATATAACTTCATTTAACAACCCAAACTATTATAAATAAAATCACCATTTTTTATTTAATTAAATGTCTTATGGATATTAAAAAACATGGAGTTTTTATTATATCCTATTGGATATAAATCTACATTATGTATATTTACATTGTTAATATATTTTTTTAATAGTTATCATATGCCAAGTATATATATTGAGTTTTAAAAAATTCTTTTTGCAGGGAAAAAGGATATGATGGCCTGAGATAGTACGATTGTTCCCTACAGAGCCCATTTATCAAAGCATCTAAGAGAGAAAGAATTTAGATTCCTTTACATAGACTAATACGATGTTGAAATCCAAAAACTTAATAATCATACAAATAGTTTATGGAAGAAGTTGAATCTAATCAACATCACAACCCAAACCATGTTAACCGACCAACCCCATAAAAAGCCCACCAACGCAAACCTTACTCTTATTGAGAATGGTAGTTTATTAAAGGGATATGTATCAATATCCTATAAATATGAATATGAAAATTAATTTTTATAGAATAATGAATATATATTCATGTAATTATTGTTACTTTACTAATGTTTTTTATTTTTGACTCAATAAAGTAGAAATTGTGTATTTGGATAATATTAAAATTCAATTAATGAATTTATGATGTATTGGATTTTGAAAATAAATAATATTTTAATAAAATAATATCATTAATTAAAATTCATTGAATATAAATCATCTTATAATATTTATGATATCATATATAATTTTTATAGGGGTTCAAAAAATGGTTATTGTCACAAACCTATCATTTTCAATAAATGTTTATTTTTATTTTAAAATGGAAAATATACATATTTATAAATTTATTTAGAAAAATTAATAATTTTTTCGAATCAGAATGTCAAATTCATCTTACAAATAATTTTTCGTAATTTTTTGAGAAAGATTATTTTTTTAGTAAAAATTAAACAACATATAAATATAAAATTTTCATTATGATATCATAATGGCCCAATAGTGATGTAATAAATAAACTAAAAAATATATTATGATAAAAATATTTTATCCCATTAAAATAATTTAATTTTACGTTTATTTGATTTATTTTATAAATACATAATTAATTCATAAATAGATATAATATATTTTATGATTTAAAATCATTTCTTTTAGATTATGACTCACCACCACATAATAAAGGGAATTATTTTGAAATAATTGGCCAGGACCTAATAAAATAATGTAAAAAACTACCCTTGGATAGAACCCATGGAAAAACATGGGATAGTTTTTATTTTTTAATGTTTTATTATGTAGTGTCCAAAGCCAAAATAATAAAGAAATACACCGATTTTCCTATAAAACCCCTCCCAATATCTCATTTCTCTTCATAAAATATCTATAGAGAACAAAAACTTTCTTCCCTCTACTCCCTATAGTTCTCCCATGTTCCCCCAATCTTTCAGGTAGCCCCTCCCATGTATTTGGATTCACATACTCAAATAATGGATTCCTCTCTTCTCCTTTCAATCTAACCACTTCCATTGAAATAAGTCCTTTTAATTTCAATTGTTTAATTTTCCATTAATTTAATTATATTATTTTACTATCCAATGGTTTTTATTTGAATTAGATATCAATTATCCTCTCTCTTTTTACCCTTCCTTATGTCATCACTATACTAAATTCTATAAGGGAATCTCACCATCCATTCTCCACTTTTATCAAGAACTTTGTTTTTGTTATATATATTAATTTCTATTTACATATGTTGGAATATATTTTTCAATATCCCAATTACTGCTAATTATATTTATATATTATGAGATCCCATGTCACAATCACTTATACATCATACTAATCGTTATGCACACCCATTACAATTCAAAAAAAATTAGAGGTTCATTCCTTTATCCTCTTTCATCACATTTGTTTATTATTTTATGACTTATATTTCAAATTAAATATTTTGGGAAATATTTTATCATATAATAATTATAATAAATAACATGTCTAAATGATAAGATACCTTGTTCTTTCTCATCAATCAATTTTTTAAATATCATTATGATGTCGTTATGTTGTCGAAATTGCACTGTGATTTTCCGTACAAATTTTTTTAGTGAACACCATGCCTAATTTTCTATCATGTATTTTAACATATATGCACATATAATTATTTATTGTATTTTTACATGTAATTATTCTATATTCCTTTATAAGGCAATAAATTATGATGTTCAATGAATCTATTTTTTAAAGTATGTGACACATTTAAGAATGAGAAAGAAATAATTCTGAAGGGTGTAATCTGATAGAGATACACAGAATTAGATAATGGTTTGCATCATGATACATCACATTGGGAAAGTGGGTTTACTTAATTCCATTATGGAACTTTATCAACCATGATGTCATTGTGGGTTTATCTTTAATCTATGTTTATGAGTATGTGTACTATTTTTTCCCAAATTTCTCATGTTTTGATCATCATGTTATATATCTATTTATATTTCATGAACCATTTAATCTCTATTGAAATTAATATTGTCTATCATGTTCTTTATTTCTCATGTTATGTATTTTTTATTCCATTACTTGGATTTATAGTCCACCCCTCTCTTATGTTTGTCCTAGTATTATCCCATGGAGGGTTAAAAATGAAGGAACAATTTGGTCACGTCAAATAAGTTTTCAATAACAATACTAATTTTCATGTGTTATGCTATTAGGTAATGTTACTAATATAATAATTACACTTGAATTTTAGATCTTCTGGATTTTATTAAGTATAAAAAAACATGTTTTAATGTGTAATAATGATCGAGGAAATTATAGTTGTTTTGAAAGGATATGATTAGTTATTTTTGATCTTTGGATTAGAAAACTATATAGATATTTTTTTGATTAGAGAAATTTATATGATTTGTTAAGGATAAGACTATGTATAAGAAAAAAATTACAAAATTTTGGTAAGTATAAAGTATGTTTTTTACCATGAAAATAAATCAAAGCCCACATAATATTAGTTGACACGGTTATAGAATAAATGTTTATTTGGGTGAAAACATTGACAAGATAATCTAGGATTTAGTTGGTGTAATATGTTAGACACCAACAAGAATTATTTCATTATTGGTTTGAAACTCATGGGGGATATTCATTGGAAAATCCATAAGGTTATTATAAAACAGTAATAGGTGAAAAAAATTACATTAATTATATAGATCATTAATATAATATATTGAATTTTATAAACACAATAGTAATGTAGATAAATTTTATTTATATGTTATCCATTTTTTTCATTGTAATCTCATTTATGTGTTTACTACTTTAAAAGTACTCATCCCAATGTATATATTGAATAAAGTAGAAATAGAATAAAATATAAAGAGGTAGGGTTATAAACTATTGTTCTACACATTCCTTCATAGCATGAAATTTTAATAATAAAATAAAAACACCACCACAACTCCTGGAAGTTGAGATGTTAGTGAAAATGTCAAATAGAGAAAGTATTGAATCCCATGTATATATATCCACCCATTTCAATGTTTTTTGGATAAAACTCTAAGATAGGCTTTTCATACATCTCTTTGTATAATTTAATTAGATTAGATTAATGAATTATATTTCCTTATATAGAGCCTACATAAATTTACATGAGATTTAAATCACATTTCATATGGAGAATCATCCCCTGAATCGGTATATGTACAAGAAGAGGATGAAACCTCATTAACAAAATCATAAAAATCATAGATATTATAACCCTATGAGATATCATATATACCTAAAATTATTGAGTATATGTAAATGATCATCCTAGAAAAAGTTCCCATTGTGAGGAGACACACTGATGTGTTTCCCAAAGAATTACCTTATCTTCCCTTTAACTGAGAGGTTGGATTTTCAGCAATATTATACCTAGGATATTGCCAACATTCAATAATCTATTTATAATGGTTATTTTCATACTTAAGAAAATAAAGAAAAAAAATATAATAATCTAGATAAACTAATCATATAACTAAGTGCTTCACCATTTGGTGCACTATTCCTCTTTATCAAGAAGATGGATGGGCCAATGTGCCTTTGCATTAATTATCATCATCTCAACAAGATCACAATTAAAAACAAGTATACTTTTCCATAGACTTATGACTTGTTCAATTAGATATGATAATAAAAATACATATCTATGCTGGATATGTGGTCGAGATATTATCATGTTAGGGTGAAGAAGAATGATATCCCCAAGACTTCTTTCTGTATGTGATATGGGCATAACGAGAACATAGTAATGCCATTAAAACTCACAAATGCTCCATATTTCATCATGATGAAGAGTAATAATGCCTTCAGAGATTTTATTGAAAAAGTTTTTGTAGTATTTTTATATTATATTATAATATATTCAAAAACCAAGGTGGACCATGAAGATAATCTGTGAACTATTCTAGAGACATTACTAATGGAGAATCTCTATGGAAAGTATATCAAGTGAGATTTCTAGTTGAAGTAAATCTCATTCTTGGGGTATATCATCATAATGAAAGCAATATCTTTAGATCCTTCAATAAAAAAAGTAATTTAAGGTTGGTAATGTCCAACATCTACAAAATATATCCACAGTTTCCAAGGGTTAAGTAGATATTATTTCTAATTTATGAGACATTTCTCCTGATAGTCAAACCGTCCTTCCAAATGAAATCATAAGGGAGTCATATGTCTATGGAATTATGAATGTGATGAAAGATTAAGGGAGTTGAAAAGGATTCTTCTCACTATCCCTATTCTAACGCTACCCACAATTGAGGAATGTTTCATTATTTTTTGTAATTCTTTGAAGACGTAATTATGATATGTGTTGATGAATAATTACAAATTCATATCCTATTAATCAAGGAAGATGAAAATTCAAGAGAAAAACTATCCCTAACGTGAATTGGACTATGCATGGGCGATCTTCTCGTTAAAAATGTTGATTAATTATATATTTGGGTATATGAGTGAAGTATATACAAATCACAAACATAATAAAAATATATTCAAATAGAATGAGTGTAATATACGCCAAAGAAGATAAATAGAGCTCATCATAGATTACGACATGTGAAACCACTATCATTATAAGAATGAGAATAAAGTGGAGATTCTATAAATAGAATGGATCCAAAAATTCTATCAGTGATGAGAATTGAGAATGATAAAATCTTTATAGATTCGAAGAGATTGGACATGGGAATCATAATGGATGGAAAAAATGAATCCTCTCACAAATGATTTCTCAACAGTTTCATCTTTAAAGATTTATGAATTCTCAAATATATAATGTGAGAATTTAGATGAATTTGGATACTGTATTAAATGTGAAATCCAAATAGTTTAATTTTAATAAAGAAGGAGTTGTGAGATTTTGATTAAGACTATGTGTTCTATAAAATCTTTTGTTAAATAGGGAGATATTTGATGATAAACATAATTCAACTATCTCCATCCACCCAGGAAATAGAAAGATGTAATGAGATGTCTGTGAAATCTATTGATGGGGTAAAATGAAGGAGGATACTTCTATTTGTAAATAAATATTACTGGTACGTCGGAATGTGAAGGATGAAGTTGAATCCTAAGGGGATGATGAAACCATTACCCATACCAACATGGAAATGGGAAAATATAACCAGGTATTTTTTAATCAAAATTATAGATACATCAAATGGAATCAATCATATTAGTGTTTTTGTGAGATCATATTATAGAGAAATATCATTTTAAATTTGATAGGATTGATAACTAGATCAAATTTCATAGATATAAATTATATATGTTGTATGGCTACACAGAGTACCACTATAAATTTTGTCTGGTCAATATATAACATTCAACACTATGTGTTTGAAAAGTTTCTAGAATTCTATAAACACTATCCTAAACATCAGTACGACCTATCACCATCAAAAAAATTTCCAATCTATGTAAAGTATCAAAAAACATGAGGACAAGTTGATAGAATTGTAAATTGACATTAAGGTAATATGGGACCAACATCTCCATGGGTCATGTTCTCGTACAACAACTGTTTCCACTCAATCATTCAAATGCATACCTATGAATCCCTTAATTGGAAGAGATGTAGATAAACTTCACAAAGGGAGTAAGTTGTTTAAAGAAAACTACAAGGCCATGAAATGATTGAGTAAATAGTGGAGAAGGTTAAGACCATTCAACAACACATCAAGGAATCTCAGATTAAATAAAAGAGTTGTGCTAGAAATCATAGATGAGACACAATATTTGTTTTTAAGACATATTATTTATCTTTATATCTCTATGTATAGTACAGATGATATTTTTGGATAAAGGAAATATCATTCCAAGGTACATTGTTTCAAATGAAATCCTTGATTATAATAGAGTAGTGTCATGTTGACTAGAACTCCCGCTGAACCTATTTCATGTACTTTTTGTATTCCATGTATCTCTCTTAAGAATGTATATATATAAAGCACCACATGTACTCAATCTAGAGGTGGTAACATTGGAAAACAACCATTCCTATGAGGAGGATCTGGTAAAGATCATAGATTGTCGAGAAATCATCTTATGGAATAAGACAAATCCCCAAGTCACAGTTTTGTGGAGAAAATATATGTTTGAACATGAATCCTAAGAACTAGAGGAAGTGATGTGGTAGAGATACCTTCATTTGTTTTAGTGTTGGAAAATGAAAATTTTAGGGCCAAATTTCTAAGTGAGGGAATATTTTAACGTCTCAAAATGTTATGAATAAAACCCACCTTCTGAATATAATTAAATGTATTATGGTTATAGAAAATATATACTTATTTTGTATTATTATATCCAATTAGAGTTAAATTACCATTATGTATATTTGAAATTCATAATATATCAATTACATGTGATCACATGAATATCATAAATATAGGGTTTTAAAAAAACATTTTTTATAGAAAAAGGAAGTGATGGAATCAACCATTGGGATTGTACCATCAAAATTTCATTTATCATATCTTCATAGGGAGTTAGAATTTATGGAATTTTCTCTTGACCAAGACCAAGATAATTTCCAACAACATAAGCATGAAAGAAAAAGTTTACAAGGAATGTTCATGCTCTTCAAGATCACATACCAAACCATGTTCATTGAACCGCCCCATATAAGACCTACAATTGAACACCATACTTTAAGTAGGGTTGCAGGTGTATTAATGGGATAATTATCATGACCCTATAAATTGTAATATAAACATTATTTTTTCTTGAATAATGAATAAATTAACATTCCATAATTGTTAATTTATAAATTATCTTTTCTTGATTAAATAAAGAAAAATTTATTTTTTGGTTTGTATTAAAATTAAATAAATTAATTTATAAATTAAAGGATTTTTGAAATAACTAATTTTTTTATAAAATATTATCATCAAATAACTTTTACTGAATATTAATTATCATATAATTTTTATGATGTCAAATGTAATTATTCAAGGGTTCTAAAAATGGTACTGTCCAAAACATGTCATTTTCAATAAATGTATTTATTTAATTTAAAAGTGAAAATTCACATATATATAATTTTTTAATAAAAAAATAATTTTAATTTTTCAATATTGATTTCAAATTTATCTTATGGTAAATTTTTCATAATTTTCAGAAATAATAAACATTTTGGATAAAAATTAAATACTGTATAAATATATAAGATTTTGATGAAATCATAATGGTACAATAGTGATGTAATAAATACTATAAAAGTTATAATTAGAAAAATATATGTATTAAATTAAAAAAAAGCACATTTAAGTTTATTTTATTTATTTTATAAAGACTCAATGAAACCTCCAAAACATATAATATATTTTATGATTTTTAAGTCATTTTATTGGGAGTTTGAGTCACCGTCACACAATAAAGAGAATTATTATATGATATTAGTTCATTATAGATATAAAATAATGTAATAAAATCACATTTTGTAGAATTAATGGGTAAAAAACTTGTTTTATTTTATGGTTTTGAATATTATATTATATAGTGTCCAAAACAAAATTTATAATAAAATCCCCCACATTTACTATATTAACCCATCAATGATCTCATTTACTATCAATAACTCTCATTAGAGACTGACATAACTATTCCCTCTACTCCCTATAGTTCTAACATGGCACCCCAAGCATAAATGAATCCCCTCCCAAGCCATTGGATTCACACACTCAAGTAAGGGATTCATATCCTATCATTTCAATTCAAGTAGTTATGGTGAAATTAGTTATTTTAATTTCAATTAATTGTAACATAGATCATTTATTAATATTATATTATTTTGAAATTTTTTCTATTTAAATTATATATCGTTTATCCACTCCCATTTTTTCCATTTCATATTTCATTGCCATGATAAAATTCTGCAAAGGATCCTCATCCTCTAATCTACTCTTATATCATGAACTCCATTTAATGTTTTGTCTTTTAATTTCTATTTATATATGTAGGGATATGTTATTAATAATCCCCATTATTTAATATTATATTTATAAATGATTAAATCCAATTTCACTCTCACTTATCACTCTAATGAACCTTTATGCACACCTGTTACTAAGCCAAAATTTCATAATGGTTCCTTCCTTTCACCTCTTTCTTCATGTTTCTTTTTTGTTACACCTTTTATTTTTAATTTATTTTTTTCAGGGAGTTACTTTATATGGTATATTAATTTCACATTTATGTATTAATGAAGAGATACCCCCATTATCTATCATCAACTTAATTTACGAATTTCGATATGATGCCATTTTTCTGCCGAAATTTCCACATGATTTTCCATTAAACAATAATTGTGTAGTGAATACCATACCGATTTTTCTATCAAGGGTATTCACATTTATACACATATACATATATATAAGAGACTTAAATTTATTTATTCTAACTTCCATTATCTTTATTTTCTTTTATTTTGAATTAATCCTTGTTAAATGATCTATGTGGAATACTTACGCCTGAGAATAAAATTATTATGAATGTAAAATATTCATGAATATCCATTTTTGTGGGTAATGGATTGTATCATTATACATCAAATTGTGATAAGGGGTTCACCTAATTCATTTAATTGACTTTTTCTACCATGATGTCTTGGTAGGTTTATCCTTGAACTATAATTATTATGCAATGTTTTAAGTTGTTTACATACTTCCCATGTTATGATTATCATGTTATATAATTCATTATTTTTAAAATTCATTTTATTAATAATTTATATAACAATTTTATAAAATGTATTTTATTCTTCATTTTTTCCTTTTTTATTCCCTAAATGGGATCTATATCCCACCCCTTTCTTATGAATTTTCTCGGTTTATCAAATGAATTTTTAAGTACCAATGAAATTTTGGGTCATGTAAAAGATGTTTTCAGTAAATATATTTCAATTAATATTTTATGTTGTCATGTAATGTAACTATTTTACCCAGACAATAGACCTATCAATCTTCACGGTCTTATTAAGTTTAATAAAACATATATTAATGTGTAATAAGGTGATGGGTTTTTATACTTTAGAGCTGTTAATGATGAATAAATGAAATTCTTGTACCACGAAATTAATAGGAATCATATTTTATAGACCTCTTCCAAGCCATGACTAGCTATCACAAAAGATAATTAATGGGTATACATGACATCAAATATTTTCATACACTGAATTCTCATTGCATCTAGGTTTCTAGAAACTAAACCCCTTAAGAAATTGTTTCGGCCTCTTATGATTGAAACTAGAATTAGAACACATGAGATGTGTGGGGATTTATGGATTTGGGCTGTTAAATTTCAAAATATGAAGTATCACATATATAAAATTAAAATTTATTCATTGTAAATTTCAGAAACATGAACAAAATTTTCAGGGATATCATAATAATTAAATACTTCATAATAGGTTCTAAATAAAATGTGAATTATTCTATGAATATCCCTCAGTAGTATCGAAATAGGTGTAAAAAATGTTCATATCATATAGAGGGTGATGTGCAGATAAAAAACAATGTTCATTTTTTATATTTTTTTACCGATATTTATTTCTATTCGAGAACAATGTATACATTTATTATATAGAGAAGGTTTTATTTCTAGGAATAACCACAAAATATCTGCCTTCTAAAAACACTACTATTATTTTCTTGGATTCTCCTCAATGGATATCATTGTTTATTTTTCAGTATTATATATTTTCATTAATTTTATAGAAAATGTATATACAAAAATTTATATAATACAAGAAATAATGATCCTAACTCCATTAACCTGGAATAAACCCATATTTATTTATATAACTAAATATACAATGTGGTATATCTCAATGGATGTATCACATTAGCTATTTCATAGAATCAAATACATAGGTATATAAAAAAAATTATTGTTTATATTCTTGTAAATGAAACAATATAAAGGTTTGATAAAAAAATTAGTAATTACTAAAAAAATTAGAATATACTAAGAATCAATATTTCATTACAAAAAAAAAGAAGAAAAAAATTAATTTATTTAATTAGAAATCATAATCTGTTAAGACATAATAAATATTAAATGGTAAATAGATGAACAAACATAAAATTTAAAAAACATAAAAAACAACAAAAGATAATTCATAATTAATATATGCTCGTAAATGACTAAAAACAAATCCTTTAACCAATAATTGAGATTGAAATGCATCTAGAGAAAATATCATTGTCTAAATATCATGGATAAAAATAATAATTTATTTCTCCATGAAGTTAATGAATAATTATTACACCAAATGACCTCAATAGTCATAATAAATCTATTATAATAACTCTTCACAATATGGTTTGATACTATATTTCGAAACCAATTTTGTTTGGCTAACTGATTTTTCTCATGAGATATGTCGATGCATCATGTAACTATATAATTACTACACCCACTAATGAAATCATGTCAAATCAAATAATAATATATTGAATAAAAAAAATCATGAATAATATTTATTATCAGAAAAATATTTTTATTGAGTAAATTATAATGATTTTTCTATATTTTCCCAATCAATAAAATAAAATTAATTGTATAAGAATAGGTAAAAATATTATATGGTAATTTAAATAATCATATCCATCATAAATTAAAAAGATATTTAAAATAAATATATTTTCAAATGATTAATAATCCTAAAAAACTGATTTTTTCAATAAAAATGTTTACAATCACAATAGAAATTGACATTTTAATATAATTTTTTCCACATGGTAGTTTTTGTGTAAAATTTATTGTGTTGATAAAATTCAAATTGAAATATAAAATTCCAAGATCTATATATGAAAAATTATAATAAATTTTAATGCTTCATTATATAATCCATTTAAAAAATGTCTTATAACATTACAATATCCATAAATGAATAAAAATTGCAATGAATTTCTTTACTTGGAGTCTGAATCATCAAATACAATAATTAGAATCATAAATAAAAAATTTATGTTAATTTTTAAAAAAATTATCTTAAAATTTCAGGAATATTTTTCCATTTATTTTACTTATTACCAAGTTATATGTGATCACATAATAAATTATGTTTATTTTATATGTTCTATTGATATTTGGATTATGTGTAAAAATTTACATTTGTTGGTTGACTATTGTCAAATTGGACATTATTTTAATATTTCATAATAATAATTAGGCAATAATTGTCATATTTTGAAAATAATAAACTTATAAAACCATTCATGAAATTTTTTTAATGTATTTAAAGTATGTTATGACAATGGATATGGTAGGTCGTAACTACGAATGGGTAAAGTTTCCATTTTTAAAAAATATTTATGGAAATAATGTAAGTAATATTTTATCCTCATTGATTTATATTACTGTATGAAAAAAAAATTATTTTAATCCAATTATATACATTATCTATGTGGAAATTCTATGATAATAGGGTCACATCGCTTTTTGTAGGTTATAGTCCACACATACACAAACGTCATTATAATCATTCAGTGAGTGAAATGGTTCGAAAGAATATTATATATTATATTTTATGAATAATAATTATATCATGAATATCATAATAATTTCATTTATATAACATATATTCATTAAAATTAAACTTATTATCATCCATTTCATGATTTATTTAAACACAAATAACATTTCTTTGAAAGGCCGTAGTATAAGATACACATGATCAACATTATCATATCCCCCATGGAATGAAATGTATAAAGGTATAAATGTAATTATGAATATTTTGGTATAATATTTTAATACATATCAAATATATACATAATTTACAACATCATTTGTAATAGTGGGAGTTGGTAATGCAAAATATTGATGTCATTTGGTCACGAGGAGATTGTCTTCCATACACACGAATGGTGATTTTTTAAACCATGTAATGAAAGTGGGGATGGTTCTAAGCCATGAACACAACAAAAAAAATATCAGTATAAGAGTTGTAGTTTTTTTATTATATCATAATTTTTTAATATAAATTTAATGATTTGTAATCATAAATAAAAAAAAATTATTCAAGATGTCTACATCTTATCTTCCCACCTATTTGGGATGATACCTAAAGAATTTATAGAATGTATTTATAAAAATAATTCCTGGAGAAGGGGATGTATTTTGTGAATTGATATGGGTTGGAATTAATATTACCAAAATATATTGGATTTGTGAAGAAGAGAGGATTGTTGGTGGCCTTTTTGATGTGAGGTGGGTGGAGCACTTGCAATTTTGAAAAAAAATGATGTAACAATTTGTTTTAGATGAGAAAGTTATCCAAAATGTGGGAATTTAGATCCATAGAAATTATATAATTTATATATGGTCACCCAATATATTTTAGACAATTTTTTTTTTATTTTTAACACTTATCTTTTTAGTTTGATTCCCAATAAAATCATTTTTAATTTAAATGCTAATTTTTTTACTGTTTCGCTATTATTTATTTTCATAAAGTATGTTGAACATATTTGATAATATAAATTTCTTTATTGAAAAATTTTAATCGATTTTTTCAAATTATTTTCAATGAAGTAAAAATTTTAATATAAAATTAATCCCCTATAATATATGGGAAATCATTTTTTTGAAAAGTAAATGTTCACATGTTTATGAATTTTGTATACAGATATTAAATATCAAAGTAATTCCAAATAAATAAATTATATTAATATATATATATTTATTACATAACTAATCATTAATTATAACCAGTTAGAAATATAATTTATAATTATAAAAAAATTAAATTATAATGTTGTTTTCAATTAAAATTCATTATTGTTCACTATTCATCGAAAGAAAAAACACTTCCAAAAAGTCCAAAAATTCACCCTAAGATAATTTCTATGAAATCAATTGAAAATTTAGTTTAATATTATAATGTGAATGTTCTGAAACTATAAATATATTAATTTTAAATTATATGAATGAAGGTATATTGAGACGCCTATTAGAAAAAGTCCATTTTTATAAGAATACACTTTTTTCAATTAAACGAGTCATATTTAATTTCAAATAAATAGATAGACATAATTTTAATAATTTTTTTAGAATTATTCATAACAAAAAAATTATATATAGTTTATAATGATCATATTAATATTATATTTTTAATATATTTTTTGATTAATCCAAGTATTGTGTGCATTTCAAGATATTGAAGAAATTAAAATTTTTTAAAACAAATATTTTATATTGTATTATGGTGTTTTGATTAATATCAATTTTGGTAATTATAAATTAAATTATTCAAAAAAATATTCTTTTATTGTTCTTTCATTCCTAGGGACTACAATTTAAAACGCACTAAAGTGGTTGGTGTTTTTATGTTTCTAGGTCATTTTTTCCCTATTCATTAGGATTAAACATAGAATGATAAAATATCATTACATATATATTAAGAAAATACTAAAAATTATTCTCAAATTTATATTGGCATTAATTTCATGTTTTAAATTTATATTTAACAATTTATTTAGTCATGATTCAAAAATAATTTTATCAAATAAAAATTAATATAATTTTCTCATCTGTCAAAAACATTTATATTCATTGTCCTTTTTTATAAAATATGAATTAAATAATATTTTTAATATTTTCCAATGATTATTTTAGAAGCATGTTCTAATATTTACAAAAAGTATTACAAGGAATTATATGATCTTTTTTGAATATGGTAGTTTTTACTTTTACTTAATATGTCAGCAGAATTTTAGTTTTATTGAATATTAAATGATTAAAAATTCCCATCACCATGACCAATAAATGATTTTATTCTCTTATAATTAGTTTCCATAATTATTTTCACTGTAAATTTTCGAAAAAGTTTTTCTAAATTTTTAAATGTGAAAGCATGATTTTCAAAAGTGGATGGTATTTCATCAAGAAAATTTCTATAAATAATTTTATTGTATTTTTATTGATCCATGACAACAAAAATTGGTTTAGAATATGGTAATATATTGATATTAGTGAATTGTACAATCATTTTTCTTGCTTTGATTTTTTTATAATTATGACAAGTGGATTATTAAACCCATTTCTTTCATTGTACTTTCATTGTTAAATTGAAAAAAAAAATTAAAACGCATATTACATGAATAGTATATGATGTGATGCCATATTGTGTATTTTATAACTTTATGTAGAAACATTCACATTTTTATGTATGTGATGGGTCATCATAGATTTATATAATACAATAATACACAAGGAAAATTATATCCAATCAATAGATAATAACGTAAAACATGATGATGTGCTTGATAGATTATGGGAATCAAGTTGATGTGCTTAATAAATTATGGTAATTAGGTTTTTATTAGTTATTAGTTATGATTTAATGGTATAAATTGTCAAACATAAAATCTAAAATGGTTTCTATGCATATGATACTGTCAGACTTAAATTATAGAAAGTAATGTATCATGATTTATTTCTGTTACATTCTAAATAATTTGATTCATTTATTTTTTATTGATAATGTTTTACACCATTAATCATGTTTATGGCCGATGATAGTTTAGGTTTCAAGATTTTCGGTTATGTGCAGGATCTCATTACGTTATTATTATATTATTTTTTTATGATCGTCATTGGATATCTCCCATTTTACCCTTATTGAGAATCCAAGATTACAAAATAATATATTTATTTTACCCATGTTAGGATGGGTAATTTTAATTAATTTATGTATATTCAAATTAGTAATCAAAATTTTCTATGTGGGGGATGTTTATCATTCATGAAATTTTAATATATTTCATCTAGTATCTGAAGAAACTAAACCATTGTGGTTCTATGGTGGGTATATGTGAAATGAAGTAAATATTATTCTATAAAATTTAAAATTTATATCTCAAAAGTCTATAATGATATATGTATAATTACATACTAATGATATATAATTTATTTTATAGAAATATGTCCTAAATACTTATAGTGGTGAAGTATTTTTTATTATGGAGTGGGGCCTCTACTGAGTTGTAGTTTCGGTATCATTGTTCATGAATTGGATTGATGTTTTTCTGGATAACATTGGAATAAAAATAATTATGTAGTTTCATTATCGAAACCTATATATATATAGGTGGAATGAAATTATATCTATTTTATATGGTTGTTTGTGGCCTAGTTCATGAAACATATTTTTAATACAACTTTTAATTTCCATGAGGATGAACATTGGGAGAGGTATTTTATTGAGGTTTTTGATCAATCAATTTAGCATTAGATTACAAATTTCTCTATAAATTATAAATTTTTGGATTGAATAATATGAATGTGATTTATAAAATTCAGGAATAAATTTTATAATAACAATATTTTAGTAGTCATGATATCCTGAGGACTAAGGCCATAAATATGTGTTCTCAAATTTATTTATAGTTTAGAAGTTAATTGACAGGGTGTGTGGATAAAAATCATCATTTAGTTTATTAGAAACTAGAAGTTCAATGGAATATACCTTGAATATGACACATTAGTTTTTTATTTTAAGATATTGTGGCCATTAAGATGTCATCCAACCATTATATTCATACATATTATATCATTTTTTATAAAAAAATCACGACATCTCCAAATCATAACCCTAATAATATATGTTTAGTATCACTAGATATTGGCTACATAATAAATAATTACATAATAATTCTACCACATTACAAAAACATAACACTATAAAATGTAATATTTTGTAAATTTTGCACATAATACCACTAGTAATTTATTATGGAATGAAAATGTTAGAATGATGCTTAATTAAATGCTCATTATTTTAAATCAAAATATATATCAACAGAAGAACATTAGTTGGGATATTTATATAATATGGGTATGTTTACTTATACATGTTATAAAAAACTAATATCTAGTAAAAAATAGAGCATAAATTAATAATTTTATTATAAGGAATTATTAAAAATAAAATACTTGAAACATAGGATTATGGAGAAATTAGTCTAAAATAATTAACATAGACTACGATAATTGTGAAATATTAAATTAATAATATCATGACATGTTAATATAACACGAAAAAACTATCTTCATTGAAGTATAATACTTAAAAATGAAATAATTGTATTCCATAAACAAGAAATAATTTTGATGTTTGAGGAAAAAAATATGTAATATTACTAAATTAAAAATTTGGAATTAATATAAACAAAGGATATAATATAATCTATGAAAAAGATAATCTTAGTTATTTCCATGCATAAAATTATTAACATGACAATAATTTTCAAATATGGAGTTAAAAAGATATCAATAATGGCCATTCATGTATTCAGGAATACAGTAATAATGTCTCTTTAAAGAGCATTATACCTAACCATAATTAAATATTAGAGAGTTATAAACCTTACTATTATTCACACCAACAATATCAATAAATCAGAAGACATAATGAATTAACCAATTTTTTTGACAAATATATGAGTCCTAACTACTATATAATGATAACAAAAACATTTTTCTTCCGTAAGAAATTTCATCCATTCATAATTGTATTATATCAAAATTAAACTGTCAGAATGAAATTTGTTAAATGTTAATTTATTTAATATAAGATCATCATACATCCAAAAGAATGATATGGATTGTATCATGAAGAAAAACCTCAAATGGACTGTCATATTTATTATGGTATTTTTTCTATGGTGAATAATACTCATTATAATTTACAAATAAGTAAATTTAAAAATTATATTTAATATCCATCTACTTTGGATAAATTTTAATTTAAATTATTAATATTATAAAATATTAGTAAAAATAATCGTTATTAAAATTTAAAAACAAAAATTTATAGATCATAGAGTAAACAAAATACGATGGTGTGAAAATGTGTTTATTTATAATTTGTTAACAATACATTTAATTCCGAATTAAAAAAATCAATTAAAAATATTCAATGCGTGAAAATATAAAAACATATTACATTACATTATTTAATGAAATACGATGATTATAGTAAATTGTGTTATGGGATCATTTATGTGTAGTTTATAACATTGAAACTTATAATATATCTATATGGACATAGTGGTGAATGTTTCCTAACCAAATTGATGATATGACCATAACACTACATAGAATAATACTTTTTATTTCATTATGAACCTAAGAGAGGTGAATTGGTTAGATAAAATATAAAACCTTGAAAAAAAAACAGATGAGATGAAAAAAATTATGATATATAATAAAAGAAAATTCATTTTTTAAAATTGTGATTTGATATGTAATCAATATCAAATTAATTTTGATGTTATTATAAAAAACATTACCATTAATTTTTATTTAAATGGAAGTTCATTGACCATATATATAGTAAAAATAATGTAATTAATAACTTGTTTAATGAAATTATTCAGATAAAAAAAGTTTTATATTTTAAATTAATAATCATTTCTAACACATATAATAGTTATTTACCATTTATATTGATTTTTAATTTTGAATAATTTTTTATTGTTTGTTAACAAAAATTATTGCTAAAATTACTTAAAATCGTTAATCATTCATAGATTATTCACACGAATTTAATTATATTATATGAATTCTCATAGAATAACAATGTAAATTTAATGAATTACATGTTTATGGTTCACAAGAATAGATTCAAAGATAAATAGGGTTTTCTTAATTTAACAATTAAAAAAATATTGCATTATAATAATCATTCACATATTGTGAATCCCTTCCAGGTCCATATTCCTCTAACTCATTACTTGTTAATATAAAATATTTCAATTATTAAATTCATTATATTAATTTTGTATCAAAATGTATATATATTATTGAATTATTCACATTGGTTCAGGGAACATTCTATACAAGAATATAATTAGATAATGTTTGTTTATGTTTAAATCGTGAAATTATTATAATATAATATTATGATATGAATAATGGATTTAAAATTACATAAAAGAATTTTTATTTGAATGAAAATGAAAAATGTAGTGAATAACTTGGTACTTTTATAAATTCTCCCCTACGTAGACATGGTTCCATATTGATGACGAATTGATCCATCCCTATATGAATCAAAGGCTAAAAGAATTATAAATAATAACTTGTGAATATAAAATTTATATAGATTAATGTGATATTCAATGTTAATTTTTGGGTTGGATGGGGCAGTGATATATTTCTTTTATAAGGGTGAATTTCTGTCATTTTCGAAAGTAATCATTCATTAAGGAATAAAGATTTCATTTTAGAGTGTAATTTGTATACAACGTTCGAAATTATGTTGTTGAGTATAAAATCCCATAATTTTAACTAATTCTGGTAATATTATAAATTTATTATTTTTTTAGAACTGAGTTAATTCATTATTAAATCATTTTATTTTTACCATGTTAGCCTTTTTTTACATGAGTAACATATTTTGTGTCAGAAAATTTTAAATAAATTTAATAAATTATTTTTATATAGTAGTTAAAATTTATCATTTTTTAATCGAATAATATAATTCAAAATTAGTAATTTAAAATAAAATTAAAATAATATATATATAGAAAGATATTTTATAAATTAAAAGGAATGTTTTAGTAATTTATTTTTCTTAATATTATTTCATATAAATTAATAATGGAATGTATTTTAATATATATTTCTTAAATTGAATAAAAAATATATTCATTTAATGCTTGTTAATTTTTATTATTATGATAAAAATAAATAATATTATATATAGAGTACAGTAAAAATATATATTTTTAAAAACTACTGATTATAAGTATATCCCATATAAAATATGGGTTTAACATATTGATATTCAATTTTATCAATCCACTTGTTTTAAAATATAAATTTTAATATTTCAAATATATTATTAAAATTATTTTAAATAATAATACCGTTATTTTGGAAATTAATAATTTTAATTAAATACGAAATTTCAGTTTCATTCAAAAACAATTTATATGATATTTATTAGTTTATTTTCAAATTTTCACTAAAAATTATAGAGCACTTATATACCTGTTGGATACATTCATGATGATATATCCAACATCTCCATATCCAATGACCATACATATAACTGTTAAATATTATTCCAATATATTGAGAGAAATATATAATTGAAATCATATATTTAACATTATTCCTTCTCCTAGATCATTCTTATTGTATATACGATATTCTAATTCATTATATTCCTATAATAAGGGATTTAATTTAAATTTAAAACCATGATTATAATGATTATGTGTTCATGATAATCTTATATACAAGATACTTTATTGCTTTTATAGTTTTCATAATGATCTATCATATTGAATTTGGATTAAGTAACAATGTATAAAGTTTTTTATATTTTTTTTCAAAAAAAAACACGATTCAGTGTTAAACATCATTCATGATTGTGTAGGAAAAAACAATTGGAAATTGTTTATAATTAATTAATTATTCTTAAAAAATTTATCAGGTGTTATATTCATCACTTTTTATGTTAATTTCAACTTTTTAATTTATTAAATCTAATTATATAAAATGATGCCAACTTAGAATCAATAAATATTCGAGTTCCCACAGAATTATAACAAACAAATGATTAATATTTTGATGATTTATTCAGTAATTTGTACTTTTTTTAGTGGATTATGTTTTTCATTCAGAATTTATACTAGTTTCTCCATAGATGTGTTATCCTGTTCTATTGGTTGGTCATATTAATTAAGTACATGTAAATGATTTTTTGTAAACATACTCAAATTTCAGTCATGGAAAACATCATGTTCTTCTAAATGATTTGATGGACAGTAAAGATAATTATCAATGGTCACCATATCGAGGATTTTCTAGTTGAAAATAAATGTATTAATCAGCAGTCCATTCTACCAAAAAATTATAACTCTCATCTATGGTTGTATTTATAGGAATACCATTTATCATATATTTGTTTCATGATTTATAAAATGTTTACCAACTTCTATATTCTATTTTATAATAAACCTGTTATTTTTTATAGAATATTTAAAGTCTTCTATAACATCTCTTGAGAATGAGCTGGCTCTAATAGTTTGTTCTCTATAGCATTGACCCAGTAATTTAAAACTTGTGCCTCTTCCAAAAAAAATATATTATTATGTTCCATTTTAATTATATAATAAAAATTTTCATATATATGAACACTACTAGAGGTAGGAATTGATCCAAACTAACATTTAATTCATTTAGAAATTTTTTTATCATATCCTATATACAATTTTTTTGTCACTAAATAGTTAATATCAATATTAAGATGATAATACATACTAATTTTTTTGTAATATTTAATTCATATTGAATAATTATCCCAAACATTATGGTAATACACGAATCAATACAAAATATAACTGAATGTTTTAATCAATATAGGTATTACACACCATTTATATATATTATGTTATGTTTATCACTTGAGAAATATCAAATTTTAATGAAGTATAATAAATTTTTATTTTGATTCACTATTTTAAAATTTGAATTATAACCATTTCAGGTCATATAATATCCTATATGAATATCAATGGTTTTGTTCCCATAATTCTATATAGCTAATTATTATGCTTTTCCCATCACCATATTAATTTTAAAATTTTCAATGTTATGGTGGCATAACATATATCACGATACATACTCTTAAATATAGTGAATCAAATTTTCCCATAAAAAATTTTCTTAGATATCCAAATACGTTTTTATACCTCATTGATTGACAGAAAATGATAAGCTATTGGATTCATATAATTTTTATGATATGAAGTATTTTATCTACTAGATAGATATACATTATAAAAGTTTTGTGATTCCCACATTATAAATATACAACTGTAGAATATTTTTCTCCATCCTCAATAGCTTCTTAACCTATAAATTACCTCCTTGGTCTTCAAATGGATTTATGATTGATTTTTAATTTTTGAAACATTTAATCATTCTGCATTCATTATTGTTTCATGGTTTGTCCTTCGATAATTGAAGACCATTGAGTCTATTTTAATACTAATGATGGATTTGTTAGCATAATTATTAATTCATATAGAAAATACACTCTGATTTAATTTCTTTGTTTGTAATTTATTATGAATTCAATGTACATGATCAACATCCACAATTTTCACTTTCACAGCTTAAACTCTGTCTATCAGAAAATATAATTTAAGCACTAATGATCAATATTCATTTCCATATTTTCACAATAGGAAAAATTAAAAAATAATTTTAATGATAATATTTCTAGATCTATATCCAAATCATACAATAGATAAATTTTATCATAGGTCGTCAATTTTTGTGACATATAATGTATCACATCTTAATTAGATGTACAAAATCATATTTGGGGCATTATTGGATAATTATTTGTTAACAAAATAAAATATGCACTATCATGTTATACCAACTCCAATTTTGTGATCAAACGCTTCATATTGTCCTCAATATTAAATTACAAACCATCTACTAGGTGGAAAATCCATAATATATATGTTATTGTGAGTTGTGGGTTATAAATGTATGTGAAATTTTACACGAAACCATAAATAGTGTCTTGATATTAATATAAACTTGATCATATCTATCAATGTGTTTTGTCAAATACATTCTTCTACTACCTCTTCATTAGACGAATTCACATGCATAAAGATAAATATAAATTTATTGGTATTAATGAACCTACAAATGAAGCATTTGTAAGAAAAAGTATCACTTTTATAACATCACATAAATCTTATCATTTCAATTGGTTGATAATTAACCCCTTAAAAAGTCAATATGTTCTTCCATGAACATATAATATACATGAATATCATCTATCCAGAATAAAATAAAATTTTAATGGTAATATATATATTTTAATCATTATATATAGAATAATATAAAACCCAATATTTAAATCAAAATTACATTGAGAATGATTCATTGTATCTATATGTTGTATGGAAATACGTTAAAGTCATATTTTCCTTTTTAACCTTAATTTAATTAATCTAGATCCAAATAATTAGATTCCAAAATACTTCTTCATTCAATTATTTCAAAAAATTCCTTTCATGTGTGGAAGATGAATTATTCAAGATCATGTTATAATCCTGATTATAAAGGGAAATATATGTTTATCATTTATGTTACTCCGTGACCCCAGTTACCCAGAGTCGGTCCATTATTACATAACATTGGCATGATACAAGGAATCATGTATCGAAACACCGATCAGTTTAGTATCTATGGAATTAATAGATATATACATAAATATTACATTACATCAGGAAATAAAAAAAACAACATTGCGTCCCCTATGAACACTCTTATATCCCTTAGCCTATTTTCATAGGTTAATCGTAATATACATATTCACATCCTGAGAAAAAATAAAACATCGAAATGGGTGATCTCAGATGCTTAATAAGGATAACAATATAGCTGACATTATCATAAATAGGTTTAAAAATTTAAGTACATGTTTAAGACTAAAACACAAGCCTTTTCATCTTAAAATTCAGCATAATATGGAAAATAGTAATAATATAATTCCATTTACTTATTGAAATTGATATTCTACAAGTCAAATAATCACATATATTAACAATACCCAATTTTATATTGATGGAATTCATAATGTCAGACATTATAAGCACATAGTTTATGCCTCGTGCCAAGACTAAAAATATGATTTTTGTCAAAGACATGTGTCAATACACTAGTTTGACTCATGAGACCTACCAATGCATCGAGGAGATATAGCGGGCTCCACCCGTCACTTACTACATCCAATGTATTCACCATATGAAAAAGTTGAATCATAAAGTAAAGAATTACAATAAAAATAGAATAAAAAATGTTAATATTTCAACCACCAACCATGAATGGTATAAAAATAACACATCCACAATAAAACATCTCAAAAAACCATCAATACAATATGAAATATGTTATCATAATAAATAAACTTCAAACTAGTGTAAAATCCATCAAGGTATGTTGACATAGATGAAATAAAACCTATTTTAGAGAAATATTTATTTCTATTTTGAAATCATTTAAAAGGAACATATTTATAAACGAAAACATTTGTCTTGAAAATATTCTTATAATCTTGTAAGGGATGTTTATAAGGTGTTATAATCGAGGAAAATAGTTACACTCTCTGTAGAAGTTAAAAAACATTCTTTCATTAATTTTGTTGAAAAGGTCATAAAGGACCTTGTTTGGAAAAGATAGAAAGATTACTTTATAAATTTTTTAAAAAATTCACAGAAGGGTACAAATGACAGTAACCCATAGTATAGAAAATAGTAAATATGTTTTGAAATACATTTTAATGAAACAAGGATGTGGATGATAAAGAGGTCCCATTAAATACTCATGTATAAACTGCTATGAAAACAAAGATATTGTAGAATTAACCATTACCTTGAACATTTACTTAGTTAAGGGTACTTTAACCTCAAGCCTAATAGTAAATTCATTGTTATTAAATAATAAATGAACTATATACATTAATATTATATCATCTAATATCTTCTATTGTTACATTGTTAATAATATTTCAGTAGTGTCATTGATTCAGGTGTTAATTGATTCATTTTCCTTTATATGTTTGGTTATGTTAGTAATGTTTGTTATGAATAAGATGTAATTTATTCATATTAAGAGTGATATTAACTTCATAATCATTATTTTTAATCATAAAATGATAATTAATCTTGAATGGTTATGATGGGGAATGAATCTCATCGCGTTCAGGGAGACGGTAATCTATGGGTACGCATGACTGAAAATATCATTATATTGATGGTGAAATTGTATGTAAATGGATTATATATCATATATAAAGTATCATTAACATGTTATATTTATTATTTACATCAATTATACACATTGTTATACCCATCTATAGAATTAAGTGTTGAATAACAAACTACACAATGACGTGGAGATGGTATGTCGTACACACACGCGTATAGTGAATTTATCGTACATAGGATTGATAGAAAAATTAAAATTGTTGTACCATATTTATAATTACATCACAGTAAGTATAAGGTACTATTGATAATATATTGGTATGGAAACAACAAAGAAAGCTGAAGTGGAAGAAGAAAAGAACTTTGAAATAGGTGATGAAATTATTATATCTTCTTCGGGTGATTCCTTTTGATTTGATGAAAGGGGATGCTTTGGTTGGATTTTAATCACAGTAAGAACTCTAGGTTGATGTGAGGGTAGTTGGTGTTGGATCAGGTTATACCAAATATGCACAACAGTCGGAGAATTGTGTTTTTTAAAAATTCATCACAAATCGTGATGGTGACCAAGACATTCCTTTTATCTTTATCGGATTGTTTATGTAGTGGAAAATAAATAGTTAAAGGACGCAATGATGTATAGTGGATTGTGGAACATAAGGCCCTAGTCCAACACCACAAACTCTCTACTCCATTTTCTTGGTGATTTTCAATATCTGGTCCTCTTATCAAGAGACCGTCCACAACTGAGTGCATGAAGTTGAAACCATTACAAGTTAAAGCTAAAAACAAAGCCTTATAGTTCATACATAGAACTGAATACACTACTTTTTATGAGAAGATGGTTACTCAAAATAAAAATATTATTTTTCTTAAAATACATTCTAGTTGATCTTCACAGTTTCAACATCACACAACTGACAGTAGATGGGTCATTGTCTACAGAAAATATGTTTTTCATATAAGGGATGTTCTTAGTCGATCCAGTTGTAATAGATACAGAAATAAATTCATAAACTCCAAATACAATGGATTCACAAATGATATTCCATGTAGAAATGATGAATCTTTAAAGTTTTTCTTCTTCTTCATAAAAATAGTGTTTGATAGATTTTAGTAGCCGCATATCTGTAAATCTCGAATGACTCTGTAAAACTATAGTCCTGAAGAACTCAAGAGAATGTTATATATTTTATTGCTGATTCACCCTTCTCATTCAATACAAAATATCACATTTATATATAGAATACAGATGATCATTTTACATAAAAAAATCAGATCCCTAAAAGTAGTATTTAGAATCACGATAATGAAATATTTGAATGACATGGCAGTCATAACTCTCCCAAATATTCATCCTGAAAAGCTCCTCATAAATTGATCCTTTTAATCACAAATAAACGACATTGAATTACTCCAATACGTGCTTTATAATTGGTCTTTGAATTTAGCTTGAAATCATCCATATAATCTGCATAAAGAACGTTGCCCAATATAGTTGTAATTTAAATCTCTGACGCAAAACATGGGGTTGAACTACATTGTGCACATTCTCTAAACATAAGGTTCCTAGGGTAAGGTTGATAACAAATGGATGATCAACCATATATTTTAGTTTAAATCTCAAACATATGGTAAAATATCTATACATTACATTTTAGAAAAACATAATATACATGATCCGTATGATTTATTATAAAAGTAAGGTTGATGATCCATAAATTTATCAACCTCTATACATAAGTTATATGATCTATAATTTATTGATAAAATATAATGTTGTTTACAAAAGTAATGTTAATGAACCATACATTTAACAAACAAACATAACATTGCATACTAATGCAGGGTAATTCTTATATGCGTTTCATATATCGTGAACGTAAGGTTCCGTCAAAACGTAGGGTTCATCTTCATTACTTTGGACTATAATGTATGATTTCATAACAATAATTTTCAGATATGTCATAAAGTAAACAGAAGATTCCATCCATACACTATGATCCTCAACGTAGGGTTTGAACAGTGTTTCCAAAACACGTGAAAGAGATTTCTAAACATGTAGAGGATGAAATGTGTTTCTAGAACATGATAAAATGATTTATGTACACATTGTCAAATATTCCATGTGGTTTAAACACATAAATATTATTCCAAAATAGAAAATTAATTAATATTAATTTCTTGAAATATACTCTATGTAAAATCATTAGAATAACAAATAAGGGTATTTGTGAACGTCAAAATCATCATAAAGAGATAGAGTATTATTATCGATGATCTCTCCTTAATAAAATAGATTTCTATTAGAAAAAACACTTTCTCTATAATATCACTATTTTTTATGATCACAAAACCCATAAAAAACCAATGAAATTGTCTTTCAAAATTAACTGTATATAGTTTAGAAATTTTAAAGATAACAACACTATTTTATTTAAAAAAAATTATTTCCTAATTTTTACATTTTCTCCCCTTTAAAAAGTAAAATAATATCTCCTCCTTCATAAATAAAGAAAATAAAATTACAAAAATTTCTCCTTAGAAAAACATTTAAAAATTTCTCCCCATAAATTGAATATTTTTCTTTTCTTCCTCTGAGTAAAATATTTTTATAAAAAAATGTTTTGTTTATCTATATTTCTCAACCAAAAAAATATGTTATGTTTATCCATATTTATCCCTATTTTGTGATTTCAAAAATAATGATTGAAGAAGTAATATAACACATTTTAATATAGCAATGAACTTATGTAAATGCTATGATAAACTATTTATCAATACTTGAAACTGGATTACTGGCATTTTAACATAATCAGTAGATTAAAAAAATCAAGACATATGAAAATGTGATGCATGTATATTTTATTTAAAATATAATTACATGTAAAGTAATGGCATTGGTAATCATGTTTGCACTAAAAAGGTTTGGGAAATAGGTTTCAGCACCTCTGAATGACTTCCTTAAGCTCTGACATCTGTAGTCGCAACCGTTTCATCAGTCAATCGCCTAACTAAACTATGAGATCCCTTCATTACAGAGTCATATGGATATATTCAATAAAATTGACTCTAAAAAACTAATGTAACCTCTCTTGTTTCGTTATAAATTGATTTATCATCTTTGTGAATCTGTTCTAGAGAACTCTGACACCTGGTTCATCTTAGGTAAGCTGGTCAATAAGAGGATTTTTATTATCCTACAGAATATATAATTGAGCACGGTTACGTTGAAGGTCCTGCAAACTATCACTCATATTTCTCATTATAGCTGTAATGGCCCAATATCTTCTTATCAAATCAAGATAATTACCTGAGGCACCTAGTTGATTGTTCCTTAATGTTGTGAATTGTTGCTCTATGAAAATCATATAATTTTCCAAATATGATTTCATTAACATCTCTTATTTAAAATTTTCATCTTCAGCCTACGTATCGTTCTTAAAAAAATAAACATAGTTTTTTTGATAAAGGACTGGAATTCAAATTCTGAAGTCTCTGATTTTCCAATTCCACGTCTCTTCTTAAAGAATTATTTTATGATTCAAATATTGTTAACTTTCTATAAATATCTAAAACTTCTACATTCATCGAATCAGTGGAATCTTGGGATTGATTCTCAGTCTGAGCATCCACTTGTTTTAAAAACACTAAAGGCTGAGATTCAGCATCCAATTTCTCTTTATCTTATCTTTTTTACATGATTCTCAACTGATTCATCCTTCGAGTCCTTCCCTGACTCATCCATAGAAAAAAAACTCAGTAATAACTTCAGTGTGACTTTCAAAAGGATTTTCTTCCAAATTCACATCAGTAGGATGTTTCTCTTCTTAATCATCTTCTTCATTGAGTTCTTCCAAGACTGGATCTTCTAAAATAGGTTCCTCTTAAGCTAATTCCTCTTGAACTAATTCAGTTCCATCTACTTCAACTTCTCCAAGCTTTTCAATAGTTTGAGGCCCAGTTTCATTTTCCACTTGAGGAGAAACCTCAATATGAAAAATTTTTGTTGTTTAATTTGATGTACTAAAAGATCTCTAATAAATCTATAGAAGATAATAGGATAAATTTCATCAACACCTACTATAATGGGATCCTTACCAGTTTTATCCGCTCGAGGTATTTTCCTCTGAAGTCCCTATTGACTTTCCCTATCAGAATATGGATCAACTACTTCAAATCTCATCCTTATAGAGGTACCAATTTCTCTGTATTCAGCCATGCCTTCTTTAGATTTAGCGGTTCTCTCCGCTTGAGATGAGTCCTTGTCTTCCTTATCTCCACGAGGCATTTGATTTCCTTTAATAATAAAACAAAAGAATCCAATCTTCCTTATAGTTCCAACATTTAAAATAATTTTGTGATGGCATCTTACTCTGGAATCTAGTAATAATACTATATCAGACACAAACAGTAATTTTGAAATGAACATTATATAGGATAAAAGTTCATTCTAGCCTCTGGTTAACAAAAATAGTTATGATATATTACCATATATCTCAAAAAATTCAATATTATTTCACTCATAAGAAAAAACATTATGTATATGTCATGAAACCGAATCATGTCCATTTCTGACATAATAGGTGCAATCCCTATTTGCACAAACATAACAAGAATCTTCTAATCAGGTTCCAGATCCTTCATAGACAATTTTGTTATACTTGTAGATAAAAATAAAAATGACATAATTTCCTCGGACTTATGTTCATCATCATTAATATTCTTTAAGTCAAAATGATAAAATCCCTCACTTGGGCAGTTTAAGATTCTAGCTATTGAAACAGATGAAATTGAAAAATCCCGATCTTCAATTTTCACCACTATGGTGTCATATGTATCTCTAATACTGAACTGAAAGGTTTTTAAAAAGTGACCAAGCTCTACATCATATAGATACTCTGTAATTTTTTCACTAAAATTCTGCTTGAGATTATGAAAAGTGAGGGATTTCAGCAGTATGAGAATTTTTAATAAAACCATTCCATGTCAATTAGTTTTCCCTGTAGAATCTTTCTTCCTGTCACGCGCTAATGCTTGGAATGACTGGATTCTCTTTCATTGACTCATTGTGTCTAGGCCATTTCTATTTCAATGTTCTGAAGGCTCGAAGGTATTGGTTTTCTAAGGTTATCCAATGGAAGACAAATGCAGTAACGGTTTTTGGTGTTTCGAATGTTTTTTAGAAAACCATCATGGTTTGAATTTGAAACAGTTTCTAACATCCCTGATTCCAGTGTCAATTATTTACCTAAAAAACATTAAATTATTTAATTAAAATAAAACCTATGTAGAAAAAATACAAATGAAAATGAAAATTAATTTATAAATAAATAAATAAATTATTTAAAATAGTGAAGATAAAAAACTCATAAATATTAAAGTTATTATTTCATTTTAAATTAAATAAACCTAGCCCCCTTAATAAAAGTAATCCATGCAGTGGAATGTCAATTAGTAAAAATATATGTTAATTGAATTTCTGTGCCTAAAGTTATAAGAATATATCCACTTTAAGAATATGATCTCTTAAAAAATGATGTCTGATATCAATATTCTTAGTTCTTGAACACATAATAGGGTTTTTGGAAATATTTATAGCACTTTTATTATCAAATAAAATAGTCGTGTTATTAAAATTTAGTCCAAAGTCCAAAAAAGTGTTTTTCATCCACAATAATTATGCACAACAACTGCATACAAATACATATTCTATCTCAGCTATTGACTGGGCAATTGAGTGTTGTTTTTTACTAGACCATGACACTAATGATTTTCTTAAAAAGTGAAAAGTCTTTGATGCGATTTCTTATGTAATATACAGCTCCAAAGTCAGCATCTGAATATGCAATTAAATTAAAATTAGATTTTTTAGATAGATAAGAGATTGAAAAATAGTTCTTTTTAATTATATAAAAATTATTTTGACCACACATAAGTGAGATTATTTAGGATTAGAGTGAAATCTTGCACAAAGAATTACTGAATACATTATATCTGGATGGCTAGTAGTACGATATAATAAACTACCAATCATACCTCTATTTAACTTGTTTTCAACTGATTTTACAGTTTCATCCCAATCAGGTTTTATATTACTACGCATAAGAGTTGTATATGTGATGATGTTTTCATGTCGAAATTTCATTAGTAAATATCTAATGTATTTTGTTTGATTTATAAAATTTCAAAAATCTTTTTGATAAATTTGATGTCCTAAAAATAAATTTAATTCTACCATCATACTCATTTGAAATTATTTTTTACATTAAATTTGAAAACTCATGATATTTTTTTATTTTTATAACCACAAATTACATTATCAACATAAATTTTAAAAAATAAAATATTAGAGTTAACAATTTTCATAAACAATGTTGGATCTTTCATCCAAACATCAAAATAATTTTTCAAAATAAATGAACTTAATCTTTCATACCAAGCTCTTGCGGCTTTTTTGAGGCTATAAAGAGCTTTAGTAAGCTTAAAAACAAAATCTAGTTTTTGTGAATTTTCAAAACCAGGAGGTAGCTCAAGATAAACTTACTCAAATAAGTAACCATTTTAAAAGGAATAATAAAAACCCATATAAAATAATTTAATGTTAATATGGGATTATTTGGCTAAAAGGATTATTATAGCTTTTAATCTAGTTACACATGCAATGTTCCCATCATAATCTATACCTTCTTCATGATTATATCATTTATCTACTATTCTTGCTTTATTTCTAGTTAGTATTCATTGACCATCTTGTTTATTTTTAAAAACCCATTTATTTCTTATAACTGGATAGTTCTAAGGTCTTTCAACTAAATTCCAAACATCATTTCTCTTGAACTAATTTATTTCTTCATGCATTTCTATCATCCAACATTCATTAACTAAGGCTTATCCCAATGTCTTAATTTCTAATTGGTATATAAACATAGAGAATTAATAAATATTTCCTACCATTCTTCTAGTTTTTTCCTCTATCTAAGTCTTCTATAATAGTTTCAAAAGGTTGATTCTTTTGGTCTGTAGACTATCTAGGTAGTACACTCCTAGGTTCTTCAATGTCGTGTTCTTCTGAACTGAACTAAATTTAGTTTAAATCATTTTCAAAATAATCTTTTAATTTATCATGCTTTTTTGTTATCATTAGAGTTATATTCATTAATTGGGTCATTCCTTTTCTAAGGTATTAGATTCATCAAATTTCACATGAAATTATTCTTCAACAAACCTTGAATTTTCCTTAAAAAGTCTACAATCTTTGGAAGTAGCAGAAAATCTTATGAAAATGCCTTTATTAGATTTTGGATTGAACTTACCAAGATTGTCTTTGGTGAGTACGTAGTAAACCTTATATCCAAAATCATTGAAGTATTTTACTTTAGGATTTCTGTTATTTGAGAGTTCATAGTTTGACTTTTTAAACATTGGTCTGATTAAAACTCAATTCATTATATAGTAGGTTGTTCTTACCTCTTCGGCCATGAAATTTATAGGAATACTGTATTCATTTAGCATAGTCATAGAAATTTCTTGAATAGTCTTATTATTTCTTAAAACAATTCCATTTTGTTGAGGTTTTATTGGTGTAGAAAAGGTGTTTTAATCCCTATATTGGAGAAAAGGGAATTAAAATATATATTCTCAAATTCTCAACCATGATCCCTTTTTAATGAAATTATTTTAAATCCTTTTTCAATTTGGGCAGCACTGGAAAAAAAATCAAATATAGTAAAATCTTCATTTTTATATTTTAGAAAATAAATCGAACTAAATCTAGAATAGTCATCAACTAAAACATCTACATATAATTTACCATCCAAGATTTCTATTCTTGATGGTCCAAACAAATACATATGGATATGTTCTAGATATAACGACCCATACTCTACGTACATTGTTATTATTTCATAATTTAAGCATGCTTATTACAACATATAACAAAACCCATGAAAGGACCGTATAGGTATAGTGTCATCAAAAACCGGCAAACATAAACAACTGGTTCATAAATCATCTACGTTGTCTCCCATTTATTTCATCATATCTAGAGTCCCTTTTGGAATTTTCTTCTTAATACCCTTCATCTAGACCTAGGGAAAAGAAAACATACAAAAGGGTGGGCTCAAATTCTCAGTAAGGGGTAAACAAAGGAAATATAAATCATATCATATCTAAAATAACATAACATTATAAAAATCATAACATGAAAAATAGATCATAATATCATGACATGGGATAAATCATAGTAGTGAAAATTAATCCCAAATAGTCGTAACTTAAAACATGAAACATTCTGTCATACACACACAATCATAGAAAATCATTTCATTTTAGTCAAGAATCATTTCCAAGACTATCCTAGTGGACAAAGTCCATTACTGAACTGAGTTCACTCCTCGTTCCAGTCTTGTATCACTGAACATGATTAACTTTTCATTCTAGCCATGTCTATGTCAAGAGATATAAATCTTTACCCAATGCATTGGAGGGAGATACAGGTCCCACCCATATCATAATGATACCATTCTTATGTGTGCCACAAGATCATAAATCATACATCATAGCATAACCTATGTAATAAAAATGGGATTCTTAAACATCATTCCATCATAACACAATCGATATAAGATAAAAGGACATCATAAAATTAATTCCATCATAATGTAATCAAATAAATGTAAAAATAGGTAAATAATCAGAACCCTATATTATCTTAGATGGAAAATAATTTGGATAAAACTCTTGAACTCCATTCTTGAGGAAAATATCCTTTCTACGTCAAAAACATTTTTCCTTTATTAACATGTCATAAAATTTTAATCTAAAAGAAGTTGATTAAAAATAAACATGAGAACTTATAAAATAAGATTCATGGAAATAATGTTCTATGAAATCATAAAAACCAATTCATGCCATATAAATTAAAAAACATTCTTCTTGTACTTTGGACAGAAAATTCAAAAAGAACCTCGTACTAAAAATGACAAAAGATTCCATTCATATTATTTACTAAAAACTCACCAATGGGTAAAATTGGATTTAAAAAATTGTAGGAGGATATGAATAAATTATATATTGAGGAATCATGGATGTGTATGTTAAATATTCCCCAGTAAATTCGTATGTATAAACAATATCGGATAAAAACGAGATTGCGAGATTTTCCCTTACCTTAGGTCTGATATGCTTTGTACCTGTCCGAAACTCCTCTATAATTATTTAAATAATGTCATTGATTTATTCCAGAATAATACTCATTTTTATGGTATCATATATCGTCATATTCTTAGCTTCTTAATTGTAACATTTCATTGCTAATTGTTATTCGGGTGTTTATTGCTTTATGTTCTTATGCGTGTTTGGTCGAATAAATTATTATTTATTAATTATAGGTTATAGATTCCTCATTTCCAGAATGTTATTAGTGTAATATATATCATATTTACTCATTCAATTCATTTATATAATCATTATTCAATGAAGATCATGTAGAACGAGTCGTATCACATCGTGGAGACGGTAGGCTATACGTACGCACGAGCGATGATATCATTCCCATGATCATGGAATTGTATTGAAGTGTATGTATACTATTTCAGAATCAATATAAATTTACAATAATCATATATATTTATTCTTTACACAATTATACCCATCAAAGTAAGGTGGTGGTGGAAAACAGATTACACAACGGCGAGGAGATGGTATTCCGTACGTACGCACGCGTGGTGATTTTGTTTTCCGTAGGATGGATAGAAGGTGAAATATGGTTGTTTAATATTTATAATAAAATATCAGTATATGAGTGATATTGAGGTTATTAATTCATAATGAAACAACTAAAGATGAATAATTAGAAGAAGAAATAAATTTGAACGAATCGAAAACAGTTATTACCTCTTCTTCGACACGCCTCTTTGAAACCTCCTCTTAGGGCACTAAAATTGGTCTTTGAAGAATACCGGGACCTCTAATATGTTGTTAAGGAATTTGATAATGGAAATGGGAAGGGGTTTTCTGAGATTTAATTCTCAAAGTGGTGTGAGGAGGAGAGGGAGGAGGTGCCCTTTTATAAGGGAGAAGAGGGGCACCTTTGGAATTATAAGAAATATTAATTTATAATAAAGTCCAACCCCACTTAAAAACCCCCAAAAATGACTCAAATCCTAATCTTAGATGTTATAGGGTTGTAATATCATCAACCAATAAAATTTGGACAAGTTGGTAATTTATTTTAAATATTATCAACATTCTTTATCCTTATATAATCTATTTAATTTTATTTGTGGTAATAATATTCTAATTTTTAAATAATTATAAATAATAACTTATATGTTGTTAATTTTCCATATTTGTATACATTATTACATTGTCGACCATATAATTTTTAATATATAATTTTTAAACATTTTTGTGACTTTTAAACGATTTTATAATATGTAATTTTTATAAAATAACAATAGTGTCAATTTTGACACTATTCATTCATTTGAATTGAAATAAAATATAAACAGAAGATATGTTCGAACTAAAAGAATTAATATATTAATAACATGTCATATTTATCTATAAAATCAGTGGATCACGTTAAATAGTTCATATAATTTTTTTCATAATACTTTTAAAATCATTTATTTGATATTTCAATTAATAAAATAATTTCAACATCACTATTGTGTCTTAATTAATGTTAATTATTTAATCCCTAAAAATTATAAATAAATTCATAAGATGTATATAATTTTATTATATTTCTGGGGAATATTTATATCAAATGTTTTATGATGTTTATCACTAAATTATAATTATGACACTTATAAGATTTCAGAGAGTGACATGTTGTCACTTTCTTCGGTTTTAATAATAATAATTTAATTATTTCATGTTCAAAAGTCCATTAAATGAATCTAGTACGACCCTTAGGTGATATGGGTCGAATTTTACTAATCCAATAGTATTTTGGAAAGTGGTAGGGTTATTTTATTATCTTATTATTACCCTTAGTTACCAGATTTACCATTAAATATAGTAAATAAAAATTACCGTAGTTACTATTCACAATATCAAAAAAATAAAAGAAACCTATTAACATAATTTGGACCCACTGAGTCCAAATATGGAATAAATTTTTCCAAATTCAAAACACTGACGTTTCAGTAATTAATTTAAAATTAATCCCTTTGTTAAGCAAATGAGTTTTAAATGGTAAAACATTGCCAAAGATTGAAATGTTTTTACCTATGAATTCAATGTAAAATTAATGCTAATGGAATACATTATATTAAATGGTAAAAATATATTATATTTCTACTTTAAAACCATTCAATATTATAATTTAACCATATAAATAATTTTGATGAAAAAGGTTGTTTTTAATTAAAATATCGTGTGTTTTTACTATTTATTAAAATATCAAAGTTATCAGAATAATATTTAAATTTTATCCAAAGTAAATTCTTATATCCTGATTCCAAAGAAGAATTTTATTTTGTCAAAGTGAACTTATAAACTTGTCAAAAACTATATTTAAAGTCGGTGCGCCATCAAAAGGCGGCAAAAATGTATTTTTTGAAAAATAATTATTTTACCCGAAAATTTATTTTGTTCTTATACCATGAACTATAAAATGTGTAAGATGAATAACAATGATATAAAATTAAAAAAATAGTTAATACTATTCATAACTGCTAGTTTATAAAATATGTTAATAACATATTGTTGTTTAGTGAAACTTGATATTGCGTACAACACACGCTATCGAGGAAGGTTGCTTTTGCGTATAACACAAGCCAAGATAGTGTTGTGTGTAGTGAAAGATTAATTTTAGGCTGCGTATAACATATAAAAAATATACTTCTCATAAAATATCAGAGTGTTACATTCTACCCCCCTTAAAATGAATTTCTCCCTCGAAATTCGTAACTACGTAACAAATAAATGAGGGTACCTCTCCCTCATCATATCCTCAAGCTCCCATATAGCTTCTTCTAATTGGTGGTTCCTCCATAAAACTTTCACCAATCAAGTGGTCTTGTTCGGTTGAACTTTTTCGCTACTATCCATAATTTCTATTAGATGTTATTCATAATAAAGATCTTTCTCCAGTGGTATAACTTCTGAGCTTAGTACATGTGAAGGATCAGGTATGTACTTTCTCAGGAGAGATACATGGAACACATCATGAACTTGAGAGAGATTCAGTGGAAGCGCCAATCGGTAATCTACCTTCCCATCACGATCCAATATTTCAAAATGACCAATATACCTAGGGCTCAGTTTTCCCTTATTTCCAAATTTCATTACTCTCTTCCAAAGAGATATTCGTAACAACACTTTATAACCCACTTCAAACTGTAGGTCTTTTCTTCGGTTATCGGCATAACTTTTTTTTCGACTCTGGGCTGCTCTTATTTGTTTTTGAATAGATCAGACCTTTTCTACCATCTCATCAACGAGATCAGGTCCTAATAGTTATGTTTCCCCAACTTCATCCTAGCAATATGGAGTTCGGCATTTCCTTCCATAGAGAGCTTCACAAGGAGCCATTTGAATACTGGAGTGAAAGATATTATTATAAGGAAATTCCACCAAAGGTTGGTGTTCATCCCAAACACCTTTGAAATCCATAGAGAAAGCTCCAAACCTGTGTTCAAGAGTCTGAATTGTTCTGTTAGACTGACCATCTTTTTGAGGATGATAAGTAGTGTTGAAACTCAACTCTATATCTAGAGTATATTGAAGACTTCGCTAGAACTTTGAGGTACACCTCAGATCCCAATCAAATATAATGGAATGTGTTACTCCATGAAATCTTACCACTTCCTTTACATATATCTTGGCAAGATGATCTAGAAAGAAATATTCTCTAATAGAAATTATGTGTGCTAACTTCGTAAGACGATCAACTATAACCCAGATAGCATTATTTCCTTTGGATGTTTTAGGATGTCCAGTGACAAAGTCCATAGTGATGTTTTCCCATTTCCATTCGTGTATGGGTAATTGTTGTTACATCACTTTAGACTTCTGTCTCTCAGCATTAACTAGCTGCCAAACCAAACATTGAGAGACATATTCAGAAAAATATCTTCTCATACCATCCCACCAGAAGGACTCTTTCAGGTCCCTATGCATCTTCGTACTTCGAGGATGTATAGAGAATGAAGAAATATGATCCTCATCCAACACCACCTTCATTAATTCTGGGATGGGAGTAACACGAACCAGATTCATGAACCTTATTATCTCATCACAATCAAGGATGAATTTATGAACATTTCTCACCATATTTTTTAACTCTACATCTTCTTTTTGTTCCTCTTTAATCTTCACATGCATAGATGGTTGAACATTCAATTGAGAAAGATAAGATTTTCCCCTTCCATTATAATTCCAAGATCCATCCTCAGTAAATCCATTAATATTGGATATTTTGAGATCCTCATCATGGATAAGCTAGCATGGTCTTATCGACTTAATGCATCTACCACCTTGTTTGCTTTCCCAAGGTGGTAATGAACTGAGCAGTCGTAATCTTTAATCACCTCCAACCATCTTCTTTGGCACATATTCATCTGCTTTTGTGTGAAAATATACTTTAATCTTTCATGATCAGTATAAATATCACACCTTTCACCATAAAGATAATGCCTCCAAATCTTTAATGCAAAGATTACCACAAATATATCTAAATCATGAGTTGGGTAATTTCTCTCATGGATTTTCAACTTTCATGAGGAATAATCTATCACCATATCGTTTTGCATGAGAACACACCCCAATCCCTTCATGGATGCATCACTATAAATCACAAACCTTTCTCCACTACAAGGAAGTGTGAGAACAGGTGCACTGGATAACCTTCTTTTCAACTCCTTGAAATTATATTCACACTCCTCCGTCCACATGAACTTAACTCCATTTCGAGTCAACCTGGTGAGTGGATTAGATAATCGTGAAAAATCATTCACAAAACGTCGATAATATCCAGCTAGAACAAGACAACTTCGTATCTCAGTTACTGTTGTTGGTCTCGACCATTTTTTGATAACCTCTATTTTTGCTGGATCCAAAGATATCCCCTATTTTGAGATTATGTGACCCAAAAATGAATCTTTTTGAAGCCAAAATTCACACTTGGTAAATTTGGCCTAAAGCTTCTCCTTTCTTAGGGTCTTTAGTACAATTCTCAAGAGATCTTCATGTTCTTCCTTTCTTTTTGAATAGACAAGAATATCATCAATAAAGACTACCACAAACTGATCCATATATTCTCTAAAGACTATATTAATTAGATCCATGTAGATAGTAGGGGCATTAGTAAGACCAAATGGAATCACTATAAATTCATAGTGTCCATACCTTGTATGGAAAGCCATATTTGGTATATTCTATTTTTTTACCCTTAATTGATGATACCCTGAATGAAGATCAATCTTGGAAAAGTATTGGGCTCCACGAAGTTGGTCAAATAAGTCATCAATGCATGGGAGAGGATATTTGTTCTTGATAGTGTTCTTGTTAAGTTATAGATAATCAATGCAGAGTCTCATTGATCCGTCTTTCTTCTTAATAAACAGAACAGGTGCTCCCCAAGGTGATGCAGTAGGGCGTATGAATCCCTTATCAATATTCTATTGGAGTTTCTTCTTTTGTTCCTGCAACTCAATTGGGGCCATTCTATAAGGTGTCTTTGAAATGGTCATAACAACATGTATGAGTTATTTTGAAAACTCAACTTCACGATTTGGTGGAAGAGCCGGAAATTCCTCAGAAAATATATCATCAAACTCCTGTACAATGGGTGTATTCTTAATCGTGAGTTTCCCGCCAACCATTTGAGATAAATAACCTTCCTTTAGTGGAATCAAGACCCATAAGATGGAAGAAGTTTCCACTAGAAGGTTATGTTCTTCCTTGCCTCGATAGACGATCATAGATTGATCTGGAATATTAAATGTGATTCCCCTTCATTGTAAATTTATATGGGCTCTGTATAAAGAAATCCAATCCATGCCAAGAATCACTTCAAATTCCACAATAGTAAGGATCACAAGATTTACAGGAATCCCTTTCCCACAATCATCAATCGGAGAATAATTATAAAATTTTTATGCGACCGTTCTGCCATTAAAAGTTGTCACAGCTAACTGAACATCTAATTGTTGAGGTAATACGACGATAACCTTAGAAAATTCTTCAAAAATAAAAGAGTGAGTGGATCCAGAATCAAATAAAATATTTTCTACTTTAGAGTGGATGATATGTTTACCATTCACCAATTAGTTATTGTACTCCACATCGCCGATAGTAATTGAATGTGACATTCCTTTTTCTTTTGCCTTAAGAGTTTGTTGATGTTGATAATCATATAAAACCCTTGGATTAGGGCATTGATTAGCGTAATTACCCATATCTTTTCACTTGAAACATTGATTTGTTGGAGGTTCATTCTGTTTATCCTTTTCTTTGTTCGCATCATTATACATCTTCTAACCATTATTTTGATATTCAACGGCCCGATGACCTTCTTTTGTACACTTAAAACATTTTCTTGTCCCTTTAATACAATTCCCTCCATGTTTCATTCCACAATTTGAGCATAATGGAAAACTCATCTTCTTTTCAGTGTGGTCTTTAGATTTTCCATTGAATTCCATTTTCCTATTCTTATCAAAACCATATGATTGATTGGTTACTCCAATATCCATCTCATCCTTGAGAGCACATCGAACAATTTCCTCGTATATATTGAAGTCCCTTATGGTTAAAGCCCTTAGAATACATGGTTTTAAGACACTAAAAAATTAATAAATCTTACTCTAAGTTTGGATAATAATTCTGGAAGCATACCTTGAAAGTCCTGTAAAATTTTCTTCGTACTTACCAACAAATTCATCATCCTTTTGCTTTAGTTCAGGAAACTCCTTCTCCATCTTTGTTCGATGAATACGAGGGAAGTACTTATTGAGAAATAAGATCTTGAACTCAACCCATTCCATGGACTCAATTTCATCTATTTCCTCGTTTTCTTGATAAGATTCCACCATTGATTAGCATCACCTTACAAACGACACACTACTAAGATGACTTTGTCATGTTTAGAACATTGTAGAACATAAAATATCTTTTAAGTGGTACTAATCCATTATTCAGCCACTAATGGATTAGGAGACCCACTGAATGAAGGTGGACGCTGCCTCATGAAGGATTCAACAGAATGTTGCTTCTTTTCACAATTGGAAGTCATGCATGGTTCATAGCTTGAGAAAGTTATGTGATCATGGATACAAGATTTTTCATTCTAGCTCCCATAAAATTTGGTTGCTCAGGGGGACACTCATTTCATTTCTTGTCACATTCAGCATTAACACGGTTCCTTCATGTTCCATCCATTAACTAAAACCAATAAGTATTCTGTGAGAAACAGTAATCATAATCGGAAAACCACATAATCAAGAATAAAATTTTACATTTAAGGTCTTATCATAGTTTATTCATGGAAATTTCTAAAACACTAATATTGTGTTATATGATTAGACATATCCTTAGGGTTCTTATTAAGGTTTTCACATCCAAGTTTCCAAAGGTTTACTCTACCTTTCTTCTAATACCATCTATAACGACCCATACTCTACATAAATTATTATTACTTTATAATTAAAGCATGCTTATTACAACATATAACAAAAACCATGAAAGGACCATATAGGTATAGTGTATTTAGAAACTGGGAAACATAAACAATTGGTCCATAAATCATCTACATTTTCTCCCATTTACATCATCATATCTAGAGTCCCTTTTGGAATATTCTACTTAATACCCTTCATACAGACCTGTGGAAAAGAAAATATACAAAAGGGTGAGCTCAAATTCTCAGTAAGGTGTAAAAAAAGTAAATATCAATCATATCATATCAATAAGTACATAACATTTTGAAAATCATAACCTGAAAAAGATATCATAATATCATGACATGGGATAAATCATAGTATTGAAAAGTAATCCCAAATAGTAACTTAAAAAATTAAACTTTGTGTCATACACACATAATCATAGAATATCATTTCATTTTAGTCAAGACTCATTTCCAAGACTGTCATACCGGACAAAGTCCATTACTGAACCGAGTTCACTCCTCGTTCCTGTCCTGTATCACTAAACTGGATTAACATGTCGTTCCATCCATGTCTATCTCATGAGATATAAATATTTACCCAATTCATTGGAGGTAGATATACGTACCACCCATCTCATAATGATACCATTCTTACGTGTGCCACAAGATCATAAATCATACAACATAGCATAACCCATGTAATAAAAATGGGATTCCTAAACGTCATGCCATCATAACATAATCCATATAAGATAAAAGGACATCATAAAATTAATCCCATCATAACATAATCATGTCAATATAAAAATAGGGATAGAAACAGAACCCTAAATTATCTTAGATGGAAAATAACTTTGATAAAACACTTGAACTCCATTCTTGAGGAAAATATCATTTCTACTTCAAAAACATTTTACCTTTTCTAACATGTCATAAAATTTTATTCTAAATGGAGTTGATTAAAAATAAACTTGAGAACTTGTAATAGAAGCTTCATGGAAATAATGTTTTATGACATCATAAAAATCCATTCATGTCGTATAAGTTAAAAAAAATTCTTCTCGTACTTTGGCCAGAAAAGTCAAAAAGTACCTCGTACTAAAAACGACAAAAGATTCCATTCATATATTTTACTAAAAACCCACCAATGGTTAAAATTGGATTTAAAAAATTGTAAGAGGATTGGAATATATTACATATTTAGGAAACATGGATGTGGATGATAAATATTCCCCAGTAAATTCGGAAGTATAAACAATCTCAGATAAAAATGAGATTGCGAGATTTTCCCTTACATTAGATCTGATATGCTTTGTACGTATCCGAACCTACTCTATAATGATTTAAATAATGTAATTGACTTTTTATAGAATCAAACTCATTGTTATGATATCATATATGGTCATATTTTTAGCTTCTTATTTGTAATATTTCATTGCTACTTGTTATTCGGGTGTTTATTTTTTTATGTTCTTATTCGTGTTTTGTCGAATAAATTCTTATTTCTCATTTTTAGGTTATAGATACCTCATTTACTGAATGTTACTAGTGTAATATATATCATATTAACTCATTCATTTCATTTATATTATAATTATTCAATGAAGATCATGTAGAGCGAGTCGCATCACATCGTGGAGACGGTAGGCCGTACGTACGCACGAGCGATGATATCGTTACCATGATCATGGAATTGTATTTAAGTGTATGTATACTATTTCAGAATCAATATCACTTTTCAATAATCATATATAGTTATTCTTTACACAAGTATACCCATCCATGTAAGGTGGTGGTGGAAAACTGATTACACCACGGCGTGGAGATGGTATTCGGTACGTACGCACGCACGGTCAATTCATTTTCCGTAGGATGGATAGAAAGTGAAATAGGGTTGTTTCATATTTATAATAACATATCATTATATGAGTGATTCTGATTTTATTACTTCATAATGAAACAACTAATGAAGAAGAAGTAGAAGAAGAAATAAATTTGAAAGAATCGGTAACAGATATTACCTCTTCTTCGACATGCCTCTTTGAAACCTCCTCTTTGGGCACTATAATTGGTATTTGAAGAAGAAAAGTACCTCTAGTATGTTTATAAGGAAACAGAGAAGGGAAATAGTTAGGTATTGGCCGATCTTGAAACCTCAAAGTGTTGTGAGGAGGAGAGGGAGGAGGTGCCCTTTATAGGGGGGAGAGGGGCACCTTTGGAATTATAAGAAATATTAATTTATAATAAATTCCAAACCCACATAAAAACCTCCAAAATTGACTCAAATCAGAAGATTAGATGATATAGGGTTGTAATATCATCAATTAATAATATTTAGACATGTTGGGAATTTATTTCAAACATTATCAACAAGATTTATCCGTATATAATATATTTAATTTTATTTGTGGTAATAATATTCTAAATTTTAAATAATTTTAAATAATTACTTATAGGTTGATATTTTCCTATAATTGTATAGTTTATTACATTTTAGACCATATAAATTTTAATATATAATTTTTAATTTTTTTTTGGTTTTTAAACGATTTTATAATATGTAATTTTTATAAAATAACAATATTGTCAATTTTGACACTATTCATTTATTTGAATTAAAATAAAATATAAACAGAACATATGTCCGAACTAAAAGTTTTAATAGATTTATAACATGTAATATTTGTCTATAAAATTTGTGGAGAACATTAAATAGTTCATATAATATTTATTTTAATACTTTTAAAATCATTTATTTGATATTTCAATCAATAAAATAATTTCAACATCACTATTGTGTCATAATTAATGATAATTATTTAATCCCTAAAAATTATAAATAAATTCATATGATGTAGATAATTTTATTTTATTTCTAGGGACTATTTATATCCGAAGTTTTATGATGTTTATCAATAAATTAAAATTATTTCACTTATAAGATTTAAGAGTGTGACATGTTGTCACTTTCTTTGGTTTTAATAATAATAATTTTATTATTTCATGGTGAAAAGTCCATGAAATGAATCTAGTCAGACCATTAGGTGATATGGGTCGACTTTTATTCATCCAATTGGATTTTGTAAAGTGTTTGGGTAATTTTATAGTCTCATTTTTACACTTAATTACCAGATTTACCTTTAACTCTAGTAAATAAAATTACCATAGTTACTATTCATAATATCAAACAAAAGTAACCTATTAACCTAATTTGGACCCACTGAATCCAAATATGGAATCCATTTTTCAAAATTCCAAAAATAGAAGTTTCAGTAATTAATTTAAAATTAATCCCGTTGTTAAGCAAATCGGTTTTTAAAGTTAAAACATTGCCAAAGATTGAAATGTTTTACTCATAAATTCACTTTAAAATTAATTCTAATGGCATACATTATATTAAATGGTAAAAATATATTCGATTAATACATTTAACCATTCAATATTATAATCTAACCCTATAAATTATTGCGATAAAAAAGGTTGTTTTTAATTAAAATATAGCATGTTTTTACTATTCATTAAAATATCAAAGTTATCAGAATAATATGAAAATTTTATCCAATGTAAATTTTTATATCCTGATTCCAAAGAAGAATTTCATTTTGTCAAATTGAACTTATAAACATTTCAAAAACTATATTTAAAGTTGGTGTGCCATCAAAAGGCGGCAAAAATGTATTTTTTGAAAAATACTTACTTTACCTGAAAAATTTATTTTGTTCTCATACCATGTTCTATAAAATTTGTAAGATGAATAATAATGTTATAAAATTAAATAAGTAGTTAATACTATTCATAACGGCTAGTTTATAAAATATTTTAATAACATATTGTTGTATAGTGAAACTCGATATTGCGTACAACACACGCTATCGAGGAAGGTTTTTTTTGCGTATAATACAAGACAAGATGGTGTTGTGTGTAGTGAAAGATTACATTGATGCTGCGTATAACATATAAAAAAATATACTTCTCATAAAATATCAGGGTGTTACATTAGATGTTTGGATGTAGTAATTTTTTTAATAGATTTGAAAGATGATTTTTTCCACTTTCCAAATTGACATGCATCAAAGAATAAATCTCTTAGAAATTTGAGAATAGGGAAACCAGAACCTAACTGTTTATTAGATAACTTATTTAAAGCATATATATTGCAATTTAAATGTCTTCTATGCCAAATCCATGATTATTTTATCTTAAAATTTATGCAGTTTACTTTTTTTTACACATGTTATTTATGTCAAAAGTATAAACATTATCAGTTCTGGGTGCTATAATTATAAGCAATTTAAAATTAAAAACTGAACTTTTGATGTTAGAAAAATCTAAAAAATAACCAGTATCATAGAGTTGAGTGATAATTATCAGGTTGGGCTTCAATCCTTGTACATAGATTACTTTATTCATTGAGATGTCCTTTGAATCTCCAAAAGATCCCATGACAATAATTATACCTTTGGCATTGTTACCAAATGTGACTAATCCTCCATCATTTTGAAATATTGTTTTCATGTTCGATGATTTCCTACTCATATTATTGGAGTAGTCACTATCCATGTACCTCATTTATGTTCGGATTTTGTGACCAACATCCTGCGATGGCATTTAAAAAAATGATTGTTTTGGTACCAATATTTTGTAGGGTCCAGCAGTGTTAGCCATCAAAGACCTATGAATCCAGACTTGTTTTGTTATTCTATAATCCATAAAATCATATAAACTGCTTCCAACAAAGTCATTATTAATACCACATATTTTCAATTTCTTTAAATAACAGTTTTTGATATATTTCCTTTTGTTCTACAGTAGTTGAAAATTATACCTTCTATACATGGAATAAAATAGTTCTTATATAGCTTGGGTTTCTCACCTTTACTGCCTAATCTATATCATTCCTTTTTAATCACATTATTCCCAAGATTTTTATTTAGTGTATTTTTTCTTTCGTAAAAACAAGAGTTTCAATTTTTTATGTTTCTAATTCTGTGTTCAGGATTTTTTTAGTCTCATTATCTATACATTTATTTTTGATGTGTTATATTTTTCAATTAAATGTTGATGTTGTTTTAGAAGAGTGTCTTTTTCTCCTGAAACCGTGGTGTGAATATTTTTCAGGTATTTATGTTTCTTAAATAAGGTATCATATTTTTCTTCCATCATGTTGCATTAGGCTTCATGTTTATTATATGAACAATTAGAACTAGAATCAAAATTAGATTATTAAAAATATTGTACCTCTTCAGCTTCTTCCATAAAGCACATATTTTCTTTTAGATTTGATTTTTTTTTCTGATTCAGACCATAATGTGTTGATGGAGTCTTTAGAAACACTCCAAGTAACATTCATTTCACTTTTTTATTTCTTCTCACAAAAATTGTATTTGAGAAATTTGTTTTTTTTTTATTTTCTTATTTTATTTGATGATAGTTCGGTCTAATGTGACCCATCTTCTTACATTTATAGAATTTGACTTTCCTTGAGTATTTTTCCACATTTTTGAAGGATTTTATGATTCTATTATTCTTTCTACATAATTTGTGGAATTTTAGGGCTAGCTAATCTAGTTCCACATCTAAATTAGATGAATCATAATTCTCTAATTTCATTTTTATTTCATTCTTCTTCTTTTTTCTCTTATTTTGGGAGGTTACTTTCAACGTAGTACTTTATATCTTGATAATGAAATTTTGAACATTTTATTCATCTTGCATCTCAACTTCATACATAATAAGAGCCCTAATTAACTCTCTCATTATATGATTTTTCACAAATGATGATTGCCTAATAGCCGTAGATATCTCATTCCATCTAGGTGGTACTACTCACAATAACTTCAGGGACTGATCAATTTATTTAATAGGATCTCCCAAGTAAGTGACGTAATTAACAATTTCTGTAAGCCTTCCACTTATCTGGGTGATGATTTCTCCTTCAATCATTCAAAATGTTTCAAATTTCAATTTAGCTATGGTATATATCCTCTGTCAGACATTGTCAGTTCCTTCATAAGCAAATTCAATTGTCTGCCAAATTTCACAAGTAGTCAGGCACTGAGATACTCTGTTGAATTTATCTGGTCCAAGACCACAGATGATAGCATGCATAGATTTTGATTTTATGTTGTACTCTGTATCTGTATCAGTACTCCATGTTTTAGGATTCTTTGGAATCACATAGGGAGTTAGAATTTATTAGTACACTTTTCATCCAAGGTTATTTATATAAATGATCATACTTTATTTTTAGCATCCATAATTTTTACAATTGAAGTAGGGAGATCAAACTATTGACATAATCTCCCTTGTATTATCCATTTTTCTCTCTATAATCCAAATACATTCAAATTGTTATAGGTTTGACAAAAGCACCTCCTCTGAAACCAATTGTTGGATCAGGTTATACTAAATATGCTCAAGAGGGGGTGAATTGTGTCTATTACAAATTCTTCACAAATCACGTTGATGACCAAGTCTATCCTTTTATCTTTATTTAAATTGTTTTTGAAGCTGAAAATAAATAGTTAAAGGATGTATAGTGATTCGAGGAAAAGAAGGCCCTTGGTCCACTCCACCAATGCTCCAGTCCACGTGATTGGTGATATCACTATCTGGTCCTCTTATCATCATACCATCCACAACTGTGTATTGGCAGTTGAGACATTTACAAATTAAAGATAAAAACAAAGGCTTATAGTTCATACATAGAACTGAATACACATCTTAGTACAAGAATCCAGTTACTCAAAATTAAAAAGAGTATTTTTCTAGACATAATTTCCAGTTGATCCTAAAAAATGCAACAACACACAAGTGTCAGTAGATAGATCATTGTCTTCATAAAATATGTTCTGCAGATAAGGGAATTTCTGATTTGTTGTAGTTTCAATAGATATAGAAATAAATTTAGAAACACCATGAAAATTGGAATCATGAAATATATTTGATATAGAAATGATGAATCATCAATGTGTTTCTTCTTCTTCTTCAGAAAAACATAGTTTGATAGATCTTCGTAGCAATAGATCTGTAAATTTTGAATGACACTATAAAACTACTATCATGAAGAACTAAATACCTTGTTATATATTTTATTAATGATTATACATTATTTTTTAATACAAAATATAACATATATATACAGACTAATGAAAATCATTTTCCATAAAAATATTTAGATCCAACAAAGTAGCCTTTAGAATTGCGATATTAAAATGTTTGGATGAAAGAGAAGTTATAACACCCCTGTATATTTGGAATGAAAACCTCCCCTTAAATTGATCCTTTGAATCTCAAATAAATATCTTTGAATCTGTCAAAGATGTGATTTAAAATCGATCTTTGAATTTGGCCTAAAATCAGATTAATAATTTGTATAAACACCATTTATCAATAAAGTTGTCATTTAAATCTATTTTTCTAAACATAGTGTTGAACTGCATAGAATAAAATCCATGAATGTAAGGTTCACAACGTATGGTTCAAAACATAAAGTTGATAACATATGATCGATAATGTATGGTTGATCACCCATGCTTTTCTCTTTAACTCTCAAACATATGGTACAATATCCATTCTTTCCTTTTTAGGAAATCCTAAGATACATGATTTGTAAGGTTCATTATAAAAGTAAGGTTGATGATCCATACTATAATAAGCTTCCAAACACAAGGTATATGATCTATACTTTTCGATATAATAGACGGTTGTATTCAAAAGTATGGTTGATGAACAATACTTTTAGGAGACCAACATAATGTTCCATACTAATGTAGTGTTCTACTCCTATACTTTTTTGATATCTCGAATGTAAGGTTCCTTCAAAAAATAGGGTTGATCTCCAATAATTTTGTCTTTAACATATGGTTTCATAACCATATATTTCAGATATGCCTTAAGGTAAACAACAAATTCCATCATTACAATATGCACCTCAACGTAGGGTATGAACAGTATTTCCAAAACATGCGAAAGATATTTCGGAACACGTAGTGCAGGAACAGTGTTTCCATAACACACTCAAATACTTTCCAAACATATTGTCAAATATTCCACACATATTGAATCCTTTAATATTATTCCAAAATAGGGAAATATAAAATATTAATTTCCTAAAATATAGTCAATGTAAAATCATAAGAAAAAAATAAGGTTATTTGTGAACATCAAAATCATCATAAAGTGATATAGTGTTGTTCTCAATGATCTCCACTTAATAAAATAGTGTATTTTTGTAAACAACACTCGCTCAAAAATCTCCCCCTTTTTGATTATAACAAAACCCATGAAATATCCAATGAATTTGTCTTTCAAAATTAATTCTATATAGTTTAGAATTTTTCAAAGATAACAACAATATTTTATTTTAAAATAATTATTTCTTAATTTTAACATTTAATCACACATTATAATGTAAAATAATATCTCTTACATTATAAATAATGGAAAAAATTCCAATAATTTCTCCTTAAAAACATTTAAAAAGTCTTCCCTTAAAATGAAATGTTTTCTTTTCTCCCTCTTAGTCAAATATTTATAAAAATAATATGTTTATCCATATTTCCCAAAACAAAATGTTGTGTTTATCCATATTTCTCCCCCTTTTGTGATATCAAAAAAAATGATAGAAGAAGGAATATAACAAATTATCATGTAGTACTAAACTTAATTAAATTCTATGATAAATTATTTATTAATATTTGAAATTGGATTACTAGAATTTTAACATATTCAGTACAGTAAAACAAATCAAAACATATGAAATTAGATGCAATTATATGTTATTGAATATATAATTACAAGTACAAAAATGAAAATTATAATCATGGTTTAAAAAAAGGATTAGAAAACTTGTTTTAGTGCCTCTGAATGACTTCCTTGAGCTATGACATCTGCAGTCACAACCTTTTCATTAGTTCATTGCCTAACTAAACTTTGAGATCCATTCCTTCCAAAGTTAGATGGATATCTTCAATCAAATTGACTCTAAAAACTCATGTATCATCTCATCCTACCCTATAAACTAATTTAGCTTCTTTGTGAAAATGTTCAACAGAACTCTGACCCCAAGTCCATATGAGGTAAGCTAGTCAATAATATGATTTTGATTATCTAGCAGAATAAATAATAAAGCATAGTTACACTGAAGGTCCTGCAATCTGTCATTCATATTTCTCATTACTACTTTAATGGAATGAAATCTAGTTATTAGATTAGGAGAAGTTCCTAAGGTACCTAGTTGACTGTTCTTGATAGTAGTGAATTGTTTCTCCATGAAAGTCTTAAAATCGTCCAAATCTGACTTCATTACCATATCAGATTTCCAATTTCAAACTGAAGAAAACATATCCTTCTTGAAATTAACAAATTCTTGTTTTGAAAGAGAACTAGCTTTTAATTTCTGTTATCTATAATTTTCCTTTTCCAATTATCTTATTAAAGAATTATTTTCTGATTCAACTATGGTTAACCTTATTTACATCTCTCCAACTTTGTCATGCATTGAATTAGTGGCACCTTGTTCTTGATTCTCATTCTATTCTTCCATTGTTTTTAACAACACTAAAGGTTGTGATTTAGAATATTATTTATCTTCATCTACTCTTTGTACTGGCTTCTCTACTAATTCATCCATAAAGTCCTTCCTTGACTCATCCGAAAAAAAACTCATTAAAAAATTCGATGAGAATTTTAGAAGGATTATCTTCTAAATTCACATCAGTTTGAAGTTTCTCTTCCTGAGAATCTTCTTCATTTAGTTATTCCAAAAATAGATCCTCTAAAATAGGTTCCTCTTGAGCTAATTCTTCTTGAACTAAATCAGTTCTAACCACATCATCTTCTCGAGGCTCTACATTAGTTTGAGACAAAATTTCATTTTCCACATGAGGATTCACCTCAATCTGAGAAGCTATTAGTAGTTCAATTTTTTGTACTATAGTATCACTAATAAATCTATATCTCAGAATATGATTAGTTTTATCAGCAGTTTCCTGAATAGGCTCCTCACCAGTTGCAGCCATTCGATGTCTTTTCCTTTGAAATCCCTCTTGACATTCCTCATCAGCATGTGGATCAACTTATTTAAATTTTAGTCTTCTTGAAGTTCCATATTCTCTTGATTCATCCTTGCCTTCTTAGAATTAGTAGGTTTCTCCCCCTAAGACGAGCCCTTGTTATCCTTATCTCCAATAGACATAAGCTTTCCTTTCACAGTACTCTAGAAGATTCCACTATTTCTTAGAGATCTGGCATTGACAATATTTCTATGATGACATCTTACTCTGGTATCTAGTAATCATACCATATCAGACCTAAACAACAATTTTGAAAATAACCTTCCATAGGGATTGACGTTCATTCTAGAATTTGGTTGATAGCTATAGTTGAGATATCTTACAACATATCTTGGAAAATTCACATTTATTTCACTCATAATTAAAATCATTACGTACATGTTAGGAAACAAAATCTTCTCCATTTCTGACATCCAAGGTTCAATCCCTGTTTGCATAAACATAGCAAGAATCTTATGATCAAGTTCCAGATCCTTCACAGACATTTTTATTATACTTTTAGATCCAAATAAAAATGAAATAATGTTCTCTAACTAATTTTTATCATATCCCATATTCTTTAAGTAGAAATGATAAAATCCCTCATGAGGAATGTTTATTATTCTCTCTATTTCTGCAGATGAAATTGAAAAATCTCGATCATCAATTTTTGCCACTATGGTGTCCTCTATATCTCTAATAATGAACTGAATGGATTTGAAAAAGTAATGAAGCTATATCGCATATAGATAGTCTTTATTTTTTCCACTAAAACTTTGCTTGATATTTTGAAAAGATAGTACTTGATGCATTATGCGATCCATTTAATAAAAATATTCCAGGTCGATTACATTTCCCTCTAGAATCTTTCTTCATGTTGTTCGCTGATGCTTCGTATTACTAGCTTCTCCTTCCTCCACTCAACATTTATTTTACATTTATATTTCAATGTTTTGATGTCTCTAAAGTTTAGGGTTTCAATGGTTAGCTAATCTTAGACAAAGGCGGTAAGGGTTTTGGGTGTTTGGAAAGGTTTTGAGAAAAAGATCATGTTTGGAATTTGAAAAGGATTCTTACATCCTTTACTCTCGTGTCATTTAATTACATAATAATCATATATTATTTAAATAAAATAAAACATATGTGGAAAGAATACAAATGAAATTGTAAATTATTCTAAAACAAAAAATTACATTATTTAAGATAGTGAAGATAAAAAAATGCATAAAATTTAAAATTTAAAATTAGTTTTAAATTAAATAAACCTATATCCCCCTTAATAAAATCCATCCCCACAGTAGGAAGTGGATTAATAAAAATATCAACAAATTGAATATCAGTATTTATATATTCTAAGAATATATCCCTTTTAACAACATTAACTCACAAAAATGATGTCTGATATTAATAGGCTTCGTTTCAAAATGATTAAAAATTCATTATGAAATATTTATACAACTTGTATTATCAAATAAAATAGAAGTGTTACTAAAATTTCGTCTAAATTCCATAAGAGGGTATTTCATCCACTAAACTTGTGCACAACAACTGCCTACAGGTACATTTTCCACATCAGTTGTTGACTGGGCTACTGAGTGTTGTTTCTTACAAAACCATGACACTAAAAATTTTCATAAAAAGTGAGGAGTCCCTGAGGTTCTTCTTATATTTAATTTAAAACTTCAAAGTCAGAATCTGAATATGAAATTAAATTAAAATCAAATGTTTTTTTTATGTAGAAGTTATTCCAAAACATTTCCTTTTAAATATCTAAAAAATATTTTAACAAAACGTATGTGAGATTCTTTAGGATCAGATCGAAATCTAGAACCTAGACATAATGAATATATTATATATAGCTTACCAGTACTAAGATATAATAAACTAAAAATCATAACTCTATATATCTTGTTGTCAATAGATTTTACAGTTTCATCCAAATCATGATTTATATTAGTACACATATGAGTTGTATATGACTTGCTATTTTCAAGTCCCAATTTTATTAGTAAATCAATAATGCATTTTCTTTAATTTAAATAATTTCCAAAATTCTTTTGATAAATTTGATGTCCTAAAAAGAAATTTAATTCTCTTATCAAACTCATTTAAAATTTGTCTGCATTAAATTTGAAAACTCAAGACAATGTTTTTTGTTTGTTGAACCAAAAATTAAATCATCAACATAAATTTGAATAAATAAAATATTAGTGTTAATAGTTTTCTTTAATATTGTTGGATCTTCTATCCCAACAGTGAAATTATCTTTAAAAAGAAAAAAGCTTAATCTTTCATACCAAGCTCTAGGTTCTTGTTTAAGGCCATAAATAGCATTATCAAGTATAAAAAATCCAGATTTTTTGAATTTTCAATACCAGGAGTTTTCTCAACGTAAACGTCCCCCAATAAGTAACCATTTAAAAAGGAAGACATAACATCGATCTGAAATAATTTATAGATCATATGAGATACATAGGCTAAAAGGATTATTATAGCTTCTATTCTAGATTACAGGTGAAAATGTCTTATCATAATCTATAACTTCTTTCTAATTATATACTTTATCTACTTGTCTTTATTTATTTCTAGTTATTATTCTATGATCAACTAGTTTATTTCTAAAGACCCATGTAGTTCCTATAACTGGATAGTTCTGAGGTCTTTTAACTAAATTCCAAACATAATTTCCCTTGAATAGGTTTAGTTCATCTTACATTTATATCATCCGGTTTTCATCAACTAAGTTTCTTCTAATGTCTTAGGTTCTAATTGGGATAGAAAGGAAGAAAATTCGACAAGATTTCCAACATTTCTTCTAGTTTTTATTCCAGTGTCTAGGTCTCATATAATAGTTTCAAAAGCATGATTCTTTAGGGTTATATACTATCTAGGTAGTACACTATGAATTTTTTCAATCTCATGTTCTTAAGAACAAGACTGAATTACATTTAAATCATTTTCAAAATAATCTGTTATGTTCACTAGTGTCATGTCATTATTAGAGTTAGATTCATCAATTTGGACTTCCCTTTTCTCAAAGGGATCAGATTCTTAAAATTTCACATAAACTGATTCTTCAACCATCCATGATTTTTATTAAAAATAATAAAATATTTGGAAGTTTCATAATATTCTTAGAAAATACATTCATCATATTTTGGATTGGACATACCATGATTATCCTTGGTGTTTAAGGTTTAAAACTTGCATCCAAAATCATTAAAGTTATTTACTTTAGATTTTCAGTTATTATAGAGTTCAAAGGGTTTCTTTTTAAAAATTTCTCTGGTTAAAACTCTCTTCATTATACAACTGTCTGTAATTACCACTACTACCCAAAAATAGGTAGGAAGACTGTATTTATTTAGCATAGTTCTAGACATATCATGATTAGTCCTATTTCTCCTTTCAACAATTCCATTTTATTAAGGTGTTCATGGTGTATAAATGGTGTATTTAATACCCATATTTGAGAAAAAGGAATTAAATTACTTATTCTCAAATTCTCCACCATGATCACTTTTAATGAAATTATTTTAAACCATTTTTCATTTCGGAGAGCTTTAAAAAAAATATATATATAGTAAAAGGATAATATATATATATTGGAAAATAAATCCATGTAAATCTTGAATAGTAATCAACTAACTCATATACATATAAGTTACCATCCATGCTTTTCATTCTAAAAGGTCCAAAAAATCTATATGGACTAGTTCCAGACGTTTAGATGTTGTAATTTTGTTAACTGATTTGATGAATGATTTGTGCTGCTTGACAAGTTGACATACATCATAGAATTTATCACATTCAATTTTAATACTAGGAAAATCATAACCTAATTTCTTCTTAGATAACTTATGTAATGCATATATATTGCAATGATCATGTCTTTTATGCCAGATCCATGATTCATTAATCTTGGAAGTTTAGGAGTTTAATTTTTGTCTACACAAGAAATTTAAGTCTAGATTATAAACATTATCAGTTCTTGGTGCTCTAAATTTATGAAATTTATCATTAAAATATAGAACAATAGTTGTTAGAAAATTTAACTAAATAACCATCATCATAGAGTTGAGAGATACATATTAGGTTATTTTTCAATCCTTGTACATGGAGTACATTATTAATTGAGACAAATCATGGATCTCTAATAGTTTCAATGCCAATAATTTTACCTTTTTGCAATGTCACCAAATGTGACTAATACAATACCCTTTTCAGTTATTGATTTAAAATTCGATGAATTTCTACTCATAATACAGGAGCATCCAATGTCCATATACCATATTTCGGTTTGGATTCTGTGACATTCTTCCTACAATGGAATTTAATCAACAGACTGTTTTGGTGCCCATATTTTGTTCGGTCTAGTTGTGTTAGCCAGAAAAGTCCTGGGAATCCAGACTTTCTTTTTTTTCTATAATTAATATAATCATATAAACTATTTGCAACAAAGGATTTCTTAATCCAACTAGTTTGTGGTTTTCTTAAATAATAGTTTTTAGATATGTGACCTTTTATTCCATAGTAGTAGAACATTTTACCTTTTGTACTTGGAACAAAATTGTTCTTATATAGTTTGTATTTCTCACCTTTAATACATATTCCATATATTTTTCTTTTAATCACATTCTTTCCAAGAATATCATTTTGTGTATTTCATCCTTTTTTTAAAAAAAGAGCTGCACTTTTGTATGTTTCTACTTATATTTGTACTGTTTTTATTTTAATTTTCTTATCTGTATTTTTTAGGATTGATGAGTTATATTTTTCAATTAAATCTTGATGTTGTTTTAGAATAATATCTCTTTCTCCTTAAACAACAGTGTGAATATTTTTTAGTAATTTATGTTTCTTAAATAAAGAATCATATTTTTCATCGTTCATGTTGCAATATCCTACAAGTTTATATTTTGAACAATTATAACTAGAATCAGAATCAGATGAGTAATATGATTGAAACTCATTTGCTTTTTCCATAAAGAACATATTTTCTTTTAAATTAGACTCTTCTTTTTTTGAGATAGACTTTGATGAGACGATGGAGTATTTAGAAACACTCCAAGTATCATTCATTTCTATTTTGTCTTTCTTCTCTTTATCATTGTTTCTGTAAAATTTCTTTTTATTTTCTTCTTTTAATTGAGGACAGTCTGGTCAAATGTGACCCATCTTCTGATATTCATAGAATCAGACTTACCTTGATTATTTTTTTATCCTGTTTGAAGTATTTTCTGAATCCATTCATCCTTATTTAAATTCTTTTGAGTTTTCTGGCTTGATGAGCCAGTTCCACATCTGAATAAGATGAATCATAATTCTCTGATATAATTTTTATTACTTTATTCATATTTCTACTCTTCTTTTGAGATGTTACATTCAAACCAGTATTTTCTCACTTGATCAATACATTATGCTCATTTCCATAATCTTGCATATCAGATTTATATATCAAAAGAGTTCCATTTAACTATCTCTTTGTAAGATCGTTGATAGGGGATTATTGTATAATATACACTGATATACCATTTCATCTCGGTGGTAGTACTCTCAGTACTTTCAGGGCATGAGCTTATGGTTTTATAGGATCTCCCAAGGAAGTGATGTTATAAACAATTTCTGTAAGCCTTACATTTATCTTGGTGATTCTGTGTCCATCAAATATGCTAAATGTGTTGAATTTTAATTTAGTTGTGGCATACCTCATCTGTCTGACATTGTCAGTTCCCTTATAAGCAACTGCAATTTTCTTCCACATTTCCTAAGTAGTCGGGAACTAATATACTCTGCTGAATTCATCTTGTCCAATACCACAAATGATAACATTCATACCTTTTGAGTTAATGTCATACTCTTCATCTAAATCAACACTCCATGTTTTAGGTTTCACTAGAATCACATGAGGAGTTATAATTTATTAGTAGACTTTGTATCCTTGGTTCTTTAAGTAAATGATCATCCTTGATGACCAACATCCATAATTTTCACTATTGAAGTAGGGAGCTTGAACAGTTTACATACCCTCTCATGTATCATCCATTATGATCTATAAAATCCAAAAACATTCATCTTGTTATAGGTTTGATGAAAGCTCCTCCTCTGATTTCAATTATTGGATCGGGTTATACCAAATATGCACAAGAGGGGGGGGGGGGAGGGGTGAATTTTTTCTTTTACAAATCTATCACAAATCATGATGATGACTATATCTGTCCTTTTATCATTATAATATTTTTTATGTAGTGGAAAATAAAAAGTTATATGATTCATGGATGTATAGTTGTTTGGGGAACATAAAGCCCCTAGTCCACTCCACCAACTCTCTACTCCACGAGCTTGGTGATTTCCACTATCTGTTCCTCTTATCAACAGGCCATCCACAACCGAGTGTAGGAAGCTAACAACTTTACATATTAAAGCTAAAAACACAGCCTTATGGTTCTCACACACAGAACTAAATACACATCTTAGTAAATGAATTTTGTTACTCAAAATAAAAATATTATTTTTATTGAAATACATTCTAGTTGATCTTTACAGTTGCAACAACACGCAACTAACAGTTGATATATCGTCGATGTTAGAAAATATGTTCTTCACATAAGGGATGTTTTGAGTCAATACTATTTAAATAGATATAGAAAAAAATTCAGCAACTCCAACAACAGTGGATTCACAAAATATCTTCGATGTAGAAATAATGAATCTTCAACATGTATCTTCTTGTTCAGAAAAAAAGAGTTTGATAGATCATTGAAGCTACAGATCTGTAAATCTTGAATGACTCTATAGAAATATAGTTGTATAGAACTCAAGATCTTGTTATATATTTTCTTGATGATTCATCCTTATTTCATAACACAAAATATCAAAGTTATATATTGAATAACGATGATCAATTTCCTTAAAAAATATAAATCTATTAAAGTCACCTATAGAATTATGATATTCAACTGTTTGAATGACAAAGCAGATGTATCTCTACAGAATATTCAGCATGAAAATATCCTCTTAAATCAATTGTATGAATCAATAAAAAATGGTTTTGAATCAGTCAAATACGTGCTTTAAAGCGGGCTTTGAATTTGGCTTGAAATCAGTCTAAAAATCTATATAGTGACTGGTACTCAATAAAGTCATAATTTAAATCTCTAACGCCATACGTAGGGTTGAACAACATAGCATACATTCTCTGAACAAATGGTTCACACTGTAAGGTTTATAATGTTAGGAGGATAACATATGGTTCATCAACCATACATTTCTCTTCAACACTCAAACATACGGTATAGTATCCATACATTTCATAGAAAAACATAAGATTCATGATCTGTAAGGTACACTATAAAAGTAAGGTTGATGATCTATACTTTTATCAGCTTCCAAATGTAAGTTATATGATCCGTACTTATTGATAAAATGTAATTCTTTTTTTAAAGTAAGGTTGATGAACGTTACTTTTAAGAAACAAACATAACATTGCATACTATTTTAGGGTTCGTCTTCAATACTTTTTGGATATATTGAACATAAAGTTCCGTCCAAATGTAGGATTCTTTTTCCATACATCATTTTTCTATAACTTATGGATGCTAAATCCTAAATTTTTGATATTCCGTAATGTAAACAACATATTCCATCCTTACAATACACTCCTCAACATAGGGTATGAACATTTCTTCTTGAACACACAAATGTGATTTCTGAACACATAGAGAATGAACAGTGTTTCCAGAATAAGCTAAAAGGATTTCCGAACACATTATCAAATATTCCATGAAAATTAAACAAATTAATATTATTCAAATATATAGGATTAATGAATATTAATTTATGGAAATCTTCTCAATGTAACAACATTTGAATAAGAGTTTAGGGTATTTGTGGACACCAAAATATTCATAAAGAGATATAGTATTGTTCTCAATGATCTCCCCTTAATAAAAAAGAGAATTTAAAATAAAATCTTGATAAATTTTTGGGAGGATATTTAAGTAGGTTTTTGACAAGAAAAATGGATTGGGATGTGTGATTTTTTGAGAAGGGGAAGTACCCCTTTATAAGAGATGTGAGGGTCACTTTATGAAATGGTTGAAATATTAATTAATTATACAATAATATTCAGTTTAAAATGGCTCCAAAAAAATTTATTTCAAGGATAAGGTGGGTCTAGGTCAAAAACCACTCAACCAATATGTTTTAGATAGGTTTTGGTCACAATATTAACCTTATCTTTTAGATTTAACTCTTAGTTAAATAGTTTAACTTTTACAATGTATTCATGTATTATTATAACAAATGGTTAATAAATGTACTATAAATAATCCAAGAGAACCCCAAGTGGTTAATTATTGATATATATAACCATATCTAAGTCCTTTTTCTGAGCCCTATATTTTTATGAATATTATATCAAATTATAATATAGTATTGGTTTAAGAAACTCATTTATGTCAATTTTGACACTATTTAGTATTTGGTTTTTGTGAAAGTCATAAAAACATTATCACTTCCAACAAAACATATTTAATCAACACTAACAAGTCATATTAACCTATAAAAATAGTCGAAGGAATCAAAAGTATAAATTTACAATTAGATCAATATTTATATTATCAATTTTTTTACTCATTCAATAATAATGTAATTACACCATCATCAGTGTTTAATGAATAAATTTAATTATATAAAGTTTAAAAATTATAAATAAAATACCATTATGTAGGTAATATTTTTATACTTCTAATTAATATATATAGTATAATTTATGTTATTTATAACCTTATATTAAAAAAAGGTTTAGTTATTAAACATTGAATTAAACACTTTTAACACTTCTCTAAATAAAATAATAATAAATATCCTAATCTAATCAAATTGGAACAAATAGATCATAATTAATTTGTAATGTTTATTTTGGTCGAAATAAACATATCCAATAGAATTAAAAAATGTGATATCGTAATTATAATATAATTTTTAACTTCAAGTACGCAAGTTTCTTTTAAGCGCGACAAATAAAATTTAAAATTTACTATTCATCAAAAAAATTATTTTCATCTTATTAAACCATATTTTACTTATTGATTTCAATTGTGTCTCTTAGATTTTTGAAATTAAATTCAAATAAGCAGTAAAATTATGTTTTATACAATGTTGCTAACGTGCCCCGAAGGTGGATAAAAGACGTTAAAAGTTCAATAAAATTTTATATATCTAATCTTATTATAAAATGAATCCAATGAATAAAATTGAACATATAAAGTTATTATATATATATTTTGAACAAATATAAAATTAAATAAAATAACTAATTATTCAAATAAAATGTTAATTTTAAATAATAATACAGTTTTTTTCACTATTCATAAAAATTGATTATTTTCAGAAAAATACCAGAAATTATCTATGAGATAATTTTAATATTAAAAATCTAAAAATGAAGTCCATTTTGAAAAATAAAAATTTATAAAATTCAAAAATATAGTACTAATATTCATAACGTCATGTTTGATTGGTTTTGGTGTGCTGGAACTCGATGTTGCGTACAATGCTAGGTATTGCATTATTCAAAGAGAAAAATACCATGGAAGCTTAGGATGTTACATTCCATCCTCCTTCAAAAATTTCATCCTTTAAATTTCTTGAATATTGCTGCATATTATGTTTTGGGTGGTTCTTCATCATATGTTCCTCAGGTTCCCACATTGCTTCTTCCATCTTATTATTTCTCCATAGAACATTTACTAGATGAGTCATCCAATTTCTCAACACTTGTTCTCTGCTATCAGGAATTTGGAAATACTATTCACAATAAGACAAATTGGGTTCTAGTTCTATTTTTTCATAGGTGAGTAGATGCATTGGGTTAGGTATTTATTTTCTAAACCATGGCATGTGGAACACATCATGAACTTTGGAGAGACTTCGTGGCATTTCCAAATGGTATGCTACAACTCCAATTCGTTCAAAAATTTTGAAGGTTCTGATTTACTTGGGACTTAATATACACTTCTTACCGAATCATATAACACACTACCATGGAGATTCCTTCATGAAAACATGATCTCTTACTTTAAATTCCAAATCATTTCTTTGATTATTGGTATTTCTCTTTTACCTACTTCAAGATTCTCTAATGTGGGTTTGGATAATCATCACCTTTTCTATTGTTTCTTGAACATGTTTTGGGACTATGAGTTTTCATTCTCCAACATCACCCCAAAAAGTTAGTGAGTGAAATCTCTTTCCATATAATGCTTAATATGGTTCCATCTGAATAAATGAATGGAAGATATTTTTATAGGAAAATTATACCATAGGTTAATATTGATCCCACATACCATTAAGGTCATGTGAGAATGGTATCAGAATGTATTCTATGGGTTGAATAGTCTCTTTAGAATTTCCATCAGTTTGAGGGTGGTAGGCAGTGCTTAAACAATGTTTAGTGTCTAAGAATTTCTGAAGACTTTTCCAGAATCCGGATGTAAAATAGGGATCACAATCAGAAACTATCGATAGGGGTAAACCATGATGTCTTACAACTTCATTAATATATAACCATGATAAATGTTTAAGTGGTAAATTTTCTCTTATTGGAAAAAAATGTGTAGACTAGGTATGACGATCCACAATAAACCATATTTCATCATTCATTCTAGGATTCTTTGGTAGCCCCATGACAATGTACATTGTAATATCATCCCTTTTACACTCAAGAATGGGATGAGGTTTCATGACTCCTCTAGAATGTTGTCTTCCATCCTTAACCTATTGACAAACAATACATCATGACACATAATCAACAATCTTCATCTATATGTAATTCCACAAAAAATGTTCGTTCAAATCACTATACATCTTAGTGAAACCAGGGTTTATAGAGAAATTGGAGATATTAGAATAAATAAAAAATATCATTTTTAGATCACGTATGTCAGGAATGGAAAGTCTCTTCCCAAATTTCAAAATTCCATCTTCATATGGGGAGTCAATCAGTCTCACATCATTCAAAACTTTAATTTTATTTTTAAACTCTTCATCATTAGAATGAGAGATTTTTATCCTTTCTTTTAAAAATTGTTTAGAAACCATTTGAAAAATTATTGATGTTTCACCTTCCATGATTATTCCCATATACATATTTACTAGTTCCATTAACATAATATCCATTTAAAATCTTACCATGTTCAAAACTACATGATCATTTATACAAAAAGAATATTCCACCTTATTTTCCTTCCCTGGGTTGTATTTTATAGTGAAATCATAATCCTTGAGTAGTTCAAGCCATCTTCTTTTCCTCATGTTTAGTTCTTTCTTTGAGAAAATATACATAAAACTATTGTGATATGTATTTATCTCACGTTTTTTTTTACCATAGTGATAGTGTCTCCCTATCATCAAATAAAAAATTACAGTTGCAAACTCCAGATCATGAGTGTGGTAGTTTTTTTAATGAATTTTTAGGTGTCATGATGCTTATGTAATAAACCTATCATTATGCATAAGGACACAATGAAGTCCTTTTTTGAAGCATCATTATAAATAATAACCACATCATTCCTCTATGGTAGAGTCAATAAAGAATAATTGACTAATATTCTCATTAGTTCCTCAAAAAAATATTCACACTCTTTTTTTCAAACAAATTTAACCATTTTAATTGTTAGCTTGGTTAATGGGATAGCCAATTGGGAAAACTTATGGACGAAACGCCATTAAGAACCTGTGAAACCAATAAAATTGAGAGGCTCGGTTATACTTGTCAGTGCTGGACATTCCTGCATTTCATTAGTCATAGAAGGAACAACAATGATTCCTTACTTAGATGCTATATGGGATATAAAAAATCTCAGGAAGCAAGATTTCACAATTGCCAAATTTCCCATATAATTCATTTTTTCTCAGAGTCTTTAAAATAGTGCGCAAGTGATTTTCATGATCTTTTTAGATTTTGGAGTATACAATGACTTCATCAATAAATAACACAACAAATTCATCAAGATATTCCTTGAAAACTCTATTCATTAGATCAATGAAGATAGAGGGTGCATTAGTCCATCCAAAATCAATTACCCTAAACACATAATGGCCATACCTGGTTCGAATTGTTTTCCTCATAATTTCTTCAATCATCATGTGAAGACCCGTAAAATTCAAGGGAACTTTTTTTCTTGATTTTCTTTGGATTTTACAAGAACGCGGTTTCTGACGGCACCTGATTCTGAGGCCCGGAGTGACCAGAATAAATTTCCGAAGTTTGGCTCGGGTACGTTCAGTGAACGAACGAGCGGGAATTTCTATCTTTTGACCCGATGCTCAGAATTGAAATACGAGGACACCGATGAACTCGTAGCGCCGATATTCGCTTAAGGAGACTATTTCTGAGGTTGCGTTTTATGCGGAATGAAAGTTAGTTTTGGGAAAAATTAAAAGAAGTTAAATAAAATGTGGAAACACATTTTATTTTTAACTTGTTGGTTAACTTCTCCCAAAGGGAGTTAGGGGTGGGACCCACATCCACTTAACCTCCCTTGATAGGATTAAGTGTGGTGGGGCCCACACGAACCCTAACTCTTCACCTTCTTCTCTTTTTAAACTCCCAATAACCCCTCTTTAATTAACATGAAAACTTGGTTAATTAATGGAGTTGAGTTGTTTGAATTTCAAAACTTTGAAATTCAAATTAATAATTGTGTGAATAAAATAAGCCTTAGCTTATTTTATTTTGGTTGGTATCCTTAGACATCTTGAGTGGTTTTGAAGAATTCTCTCCATCTTCATCAAACTTCGACGAAGAACGCCACGTTCTCGGGAACCGTCTTCCGCGACGCCATACCCGCGACACCGACGACGTCTCCTTCCGCGTCATCTCTTCTGCGACTGTTTCCCGCGACGAAATCGCCGTCAAAGAGCTTCGAATCCTTGCTTCACGACATCGACAACCTTTTTCCGCGACGCCGACCACCGCGACGCTCGTCTTCCGCGGGTCGTTGACGAACATCGTACTTGAAACTGAGGTAGGAGTTTGTTGTTGTTTATTTATTTATTCTCGTTCTTGGTTCTAGAATGACAATCTTGAGAATAAATGATTATGTGCTATCGTCTAACGAGAGGGGGGGGGGGGACCGCACAAACACGGCCGAACCCCCCTCCTTTGTTCTTGAATGATTCTTGCGGATGAAACCTGATGGCATGGTGCCGTCGGACCACGCAGATATCATTCGACAATTATTGTGCGGCGTCGTCGCGCCATGCGGTGGAAAGATTATCATGAACGTGACGCCGTCGCGCCGTGTTGAAGGAAACCGAAGGCACCGCGGCCGGAGCGGGGCCGCGGCGGAGGGGTGCGGTGCCGTCGCACCGCGCCGGACGACGAAGGCTGCGGCCGGTTCCGGGCCGCGGCGGGATGTGATGACCGGCGTCCAGCCAGGCCTCCGGTGTCGCAAAACGGAAGAGGACCGGCTCCTTCCGGTCCTGTTGAGAAGAAGCCGGCCGGCCAGGTCGGGCCGGTCGGGATGGTGGAAAGCGGGGGAATTTAATTCCCTCGGGCGGTTAATTTGGCCCCCCATAATGTGGGGGGGGGGGGGGTTTCACAAAGGGGGGCAGGCGACCCCCCCCCCCCGTTTTTCTCAAAGGAAGGCCCCCACGTGAGGGGGGCCATTTAACCAAAGGCGCGGCAGTTTTCCGCACCGCCAGCAGAGTAAGGCGGGGGCTTGCCCCCCACGCGTGGCACCCGAGCGGCGCCCCGGCCGTGCCGCCGCGCCGGACCGCGCCGCCGTGCCGGGCCGCGCCGCCGCGCCTGACCGCGCCGCCATGCCTCCGGCCGGGCCGGGTCGGACCCGGGTCGGGTTGAGCCAGTTCGGGTCGACCCGGTTCGGGCCGACCCAAGGGGGGGTCGGGCCGGGTCGGCCTGGACCCGGACCCCCGTTTTCGAATCGACTTCTGTATTTTTCCCATAACTTCAGTTACGGACCTCCGATTGACGAACCGTCAGCGATAATGCGATCCTTGGATCGAGACGGTCGTTTTGGAATATCGCACTCAAGGTTTCGGAATACTTTGAGTTCAGCCGGGTTGGTTCGTACACGAAACAAACCGGGCCCTCGGAGCGGAAACACTCATATCTTGAGCTACAAACGACGATTGACGTGCCGTCAGCTTTGTTGAGTTCCTCTTAGTGAGACGGATCTTTTGGCATACTCTGCCCGAGGTTTGGACGTAGGTGGAGTACGGTCGGGATGGTTTTGTCTTAAAAACCAACCGGGCCCCTGGGACGAAAAAGTCAATAACTCTCAGACCCAGCGTCCGATTGATGCGCCGTCTGTTACGTTGAGTTCCTGTTGGCGATACGGAACTTTTGGATACATCAACTCTGGACTTTGTGACAGTTGATGTATCAGCCTCTCGGTTCGTGGAGTGGACCCTCCTGAACGACCTTGCTGTGTGCGGGAACCCTAGAGCTGGCTGCGACTGCTACTTCGACGACGACGACTGTGCAGAAATCCATAGTGGACTACGATGATGAAGACATCTGGTCTTATATCCTATGTGGGTCCTAGCGGTGCTGGTCTTGTATCCTATGTGGGTCCCAGCTTGGATGATTCAATACTGGTCTTGTACCCTATGTGGGTCCCAGTATAGATGAATCAATGAAGACAGCTGGTCTTGTATCCTATGTGGGTCCCAACATAGATGTTTCAATACTGGTCTTGTATTTTATGTGGGTCCCAGTATAGATGAATCGATGAAGACAATTGGTCTTGTATCCTATGTGGGTCCTAGCTGTGCTTGTCTTGTATCCTATGTGGGTCCCAGCTTAGATGATTCAATACTGGTCTTGTATCCTTTGTGGGTCCCAGTATAGATGAATCGATGAAGACAGTTGGTCTTGTATCCTATGTGGGTCCTAGCTGTGCTGGTCTTGTATCCTATGTGGGTCCCAGCTTAGATGATTCAATACTGGTCTTGTATCCTATGTGGGTCCCAGTATAGATGAATCAATGAAGACAACTGGTCTTGTATCCTATATGGGTCCCAGCTTTGATGATTCAGTATCTATACCTTGTCATCCCTTTCACCTTTTCGACGAAGTATACATGTGTGAGCTGAATCCTGTTGTTTTCCTGTGTGGATTGTGTTGTTCTATGCTGTGTGGATTTTTTTTGATTTCATGTGTGGAATACGTAAACTTTCCTGTGTGGACTGAGTTGTACATGGGCTCGAAGGTTAGATCGTATTGGAATTCATGACTTAGGTATATGTATGGGCATATACCTAAGCAGTGTCGGTTGTTACTTCATGTTTGTATCTCACCTTTGTGGTTTATCCTTTGTGGATTTTGGGAGACCTTCAGTGGTCTTGGGGTCCCTACTGAGTAGCTTATACTCACCCCTACACGGGCTATGCCCGCACTACGTTGTGTTGGTTGCAGACGACGGACAGCGTTGATCGTGGCTGAGGCTTGCAGAGCAGAACAGTACCTGGAGGTGGACCACTGGGCGGGACGTACTCGGAGCGGACGGCAGGACCCGAGGAGCAGTGGAGATATCTGTACCCAACCTTCAGGTGGGATTTCCAGTGGACAGCTCGATGTAGCAGCTTTTACATTACAGTTGTTGTTTTCCCTTTCGAGTTGTACTTTACTTTCCGTTTGGGTTTGTATACTGGCCCATTTACTTTTCCGCTTACTTACTCTGTGGTGCTTGTTTACTTTACAAATGAAATGCCTTCCCTTTTTACCGGGAATTATGCCTTGGTGCTAGTCGCCAACCCCTGGCCTATGGAAGGCGGGCTTGGGGTAGTCACGACACGGGTCCCGAGGGCGGGTCGTGACAAATTGGTATCAGAGTTGTTCGGTTCTACCGCGAACTCTGATCTTTTCTATGTGAAGCAATAATGTTTAGTGTATTGAGTGTGGTTATCAGTCCAGGGAGTCCAGTGTTGGTGCAGAGGCCGACGTATACGTACCCCAGGACCCTGACTACTGATTTCTGACTTAATGCACGAAAACATTGATTGCGTGTGTGTTTCAAAGTTTTCTTTGTGATTACTTTATATAAGCTCACCAGGTATACTGTTCTGACCGTGGGGCGCCTGTTTCCTTTTCAAGATGGCCCCACGACGGCAGCCAACTAGGGTTCCGAGAGTCGAGCGTGACGACAGCCCACCGAGCGGAGAGGCCTCGGTGCAGGGCCCTTTGTCAGCAGTGGAACCGGAGGTAGCTCTACCCCCCGAGCCACCGATGCTACCGGCCCCAGCCGCTGACGATGCACGTCGCCTGAACGCGCTGCATGAGTTTCAGTTCCAGCGACCGCCCAGGTTTCGTGGGGAGACGGAGCCCCAGGCAGCAGAGGACTGGCTGGAGGCGGTCGTACAAGTTTTCAGGCTAGTGAGGACACCAGCAAACCACATGGTGATCCTCGCTAAGAGCCTACTGCACGCAGCAGCGGGCCGATGGTGGAGCTTGATGCTCCAGGTGCACGATGAGGCATCTCTACTTTGGACAGACTTCGAGAGCCTCTTCCGCTCGGAGTTCGTCCCAGCCACCCTTCGTGCGGTGCGTATCCAGGAGCTTCTTCAGCTGCGGCAGGGCAGCATTACAGTAGCCCAGTACTCAGCGAGATTTACAGATCTCTCGTGCTACTCCACAGATATGGTACGGGACCCATTCTTCCGGGCCCGGACCTTTGAGCAGGGACTGAGGCATGAGATCAGGGCTTAGATGATCTCCCTCAACATTCAGACGTAAGCAGAGGTGTTGGAGATATCCCTTCTAGTATAAAGAGTTCTCGCCGAGCAGGCTCTAGTGACAGGGCCCGCCACAGGACGGCCCGTAGCAGGGTCTTCTGCAGTTGGCAGTAGACAAGTGACACAGAGGTCCAAACGGGCCAGGCCATCAGATGGGCAGACACTGGATGAAGATTCGGTTGTGCGGGGTACATGAAGGAGAGCCAGCTACACGAGGGGCAGGCATTGCTACGCATGCGGATGGCAAGGTCACATGGCTCAAGACTGCCCGAATCGTCCTACAGATGCGCAGCAGGTGGTAGAGGGACCTCCCAGACAGAGGTTCGGCCATGGAGGACCGCAGAGTGCAGGCGGACGAGGCAGAGGAGCCGGCCGAGCATCAGATGGTGGGAGACACTTCGAGGTGTTTCCACCACCACCACCAGGAGGTCCGCCCCGACCGCAGGGAGTTGGTGGACATTGGAGAGCTCAGCTTCAGGCAGCTGAGGCCTTCGATCATGGAGCTCTGGGAGCAAATGGACATGAGCGGAACTAGTGGATACGTCTTTTGTACTTCTAGTTCCTTGTTGCTATTGTGTAGCGTCTTTGTATTATGAGCTGCAATAATAAAAGATGCATACCTTTGTGAAGTTTTCATTCCTGTCCTCTTTTGTGTTGTTACTAAGAGGTTCTAGTATTGACTGTTGACTTGACCCTCACTTGTGAGACATCTACTGGAGGAGACCCAGTTACCACACACTGAAGCCGAAAGTGTGACTCAACCCTTGGAGGCACGAGTAACGGTTGGATCTCTTGGTAGTAGCGTCGAGGCCTTACGACGTCATCCTTGGTATGGATTAGTATCATCCATGTCAGGATTGACTGTATTAGGCAAGGAACGTGGTTCATCCAAGGGATGAGACCAGATTTCTCTTAATCGGAAAAGAAGAAATCATAGCAGCTCTTGTGGGACAAGAGGTGGTCCAGGCCATGACAGAGAAGGTCCAAGTCATCCAGGAGCGGATGAGGACAGCTCAGAGCCGGCAGAAGTCATACGCTGACAGGAGGCGGAGGCCACTAGAGTTTGAGGATGGCGACCACGTCTTCTTGCGGGTCTCACCTTGACGTAGTATACAGAGATTTGGCTGAGGCGGAAAGTTATCTCTGCGCTTCATCGGACCCTTCCAGGTCCTCATCAGGATTGGTGAGGTGGCTTATCGCCTGGCTCTACCACCTCAGTTGCACCGGGTGCACGGCGTCTTCCACGTGTCTCAGCTGAGGAGATACGTGCACGACCCGACACACATCATCGACCATGGGGAGCTTGACGTTGATGATGGGGCGACTTTTACGGAGGTTCTAGTGGAGATAGAGGATCGACAGGAGCGGGTCCTACTTGGACGGTCGATTCCTCTAGTGCGCATCAGATGGCAGCACATGAATCTCAAGGAGAGCACTTGGGAGCAGGAGGCTCAGATGCGTGCTCAGTACCCTCATTTGTTTCCCTAGTTTTTGATGTATCTTTAAGGGGACGTAAAGCCCTGAGGTGAGAGTAATGTAAAGACCCATAAAATTCAAGGGAAATTTTTTTATTAATTTTCTTTGGAATTTTAAAAGAACGCAGTTTCTGACGGCACCTGATTCCGAGGCCCGGAGTGCCCGGAATAAATTTACGATGTTTTGCTCGGGTACGTTCAGTGAACGAACGAGCGAGAATTTCTAACTTTTGATCCGGTGCTCGGAATTGAAATCCGAGGACACCGATGAACTCGCAACACCGATATTCGCTTAAGGAGGCCTTTTCCGAGGTTGCGTTTTATGCGGAATGAAAGTTAGTTTTGGGAAAAATTAAAAGAAGTTAAATAAAATGTGGAAACACATTTTATTTTTAACTTGTTGGTTAACTTCTCCCAAAGGGAGTTAGCGGTGGGACCCACATCCACTTAACCTCCCTTGAGAGGATTAAGTGTGGTGGGGCCCACATGAACCCTAACTCTTCACCTTCTTCTCTTTTTAAACTCCCAATAACCCCTGTTTAATTAACTTGACAACTTGGTTAATTAATGGAGTTGAGTTGTTTGAATTACAAACCTTTGAAATTCAAATTGATAATTGTGTGAATAAAATAAGCCTTAGCTTACATTATTTTGGTTGGTCTCCTTAGCCATCTTGAGAGGTTTTGAAGAATTCTCTCTATCTTCTTCAAACTTTGACGAAGAACGCCACGTTCTCGGGAACCGTCTTCCGCGACGCCATACCCGCGACACCGACGACGTCTCCTTCCGTGTCATCTCTTCCGTGACGGTTTCCTGCGACGAAATCTCCGTCAAATAGCTTTGAATCCTCGCTTCACGACATCGACGACCTTTTCCGCGACGCCGACCACCGCGACGATCGTCTTCCGCGGGTCGTTGACGAACATCGTACTTGAAACTGAGGTAGGAGTTTGTTGTTGTTTATTTATTTATTCTAGTTCTTGGTTGTAGAATGACAATCTTGCGAATAAATGATTATGTGCTATCGTCTAACGAGAGGGGGGGGGGGGGGGCTGACCGCACAAAAACGGCCGAACCCCCCTCTTTTGTTCTTGAATGTTTCTTGCGGATGAAACGTGATGGCGTGGTGCCGTCACACCACGCAGATATCATTCGACAATTATTGCGCGGCACCGTCACGCCGCGCCGTGGAAATATTATCATGAACGCGACTCCGTCGGGCCGCGTCGAAGGAAAAAGAAGGTGCCACGGCCGGAGCGGGGCCGCGGAGGAGGGGCATGGTGCCGTCGCACCGCGCCGGACGACGAAGGCCACGGCCGGTTTCGGGCCGTGGCGGGATGTGATGACCGGAGGCCAGCCGGGCCGCCAGTGTCGGAAAACGGAAGAGGACCGGCTCCTGCCGGTCCTGTTGAGAAGAAGTCGGCCGGCCTGGTCGGGCCGGCCGGGATGGTGGAAACCGGGGGAATTTAATTCCCCTGGGCGGTTAATTTGGACCCCCATAATGTGGGGGGGGGGGGCCGGTTTCACAAAGGGGGGTAGGTTCCCCCCCCCCGTTTTTCTCAAAGGAAGGCCCCCACGTGAGGGGGGTCGTTTATCCCAGGGCGCGACAGTTTACCGCGCCGCCAGTAGAGGAAGGCGGGGGCTTTGCCCCCCGCGCGTGGCACCCGAGCGGCGCCCCGGACGCGCTGCCGCGCCGGGCCGCGCCGCCGGCCGGGCCGGGTCGGACCCAGTTCGGGCCGACCCAAGGGGGGGTTGGGCCGTGTCGGCCCGGACCCGGACCCCCCGTTTTCGAATCGACTTCGGTCTTTTGCCCATAACATGAGCTAAGATCCTCCGATTGACGAACCTTCAGCGGTAATGCGATCCTTGGATCGAGACGGTCGTTTCGGAATATCGCACTCAAGGTTTCAGAATACTTTCAGTTCAGCCGGGTTGGTTCGTACACGAAACCAACCGGGCCCTCGGAGCGGAAACACTTATATCTTGAGCTACGGACGTCCGATTGACATGCCGTCAGCTTTGTTGAGTTCCTCTTAGTGAGACAGACCTTTTGGCATACTCCGCCTGAGGTTTGGACGCAGGTGGTGTACAGTCGGGTTGGTTTTGCCTTAAAAACCAACCGGGCCCCTAGGACGAAAAATCCAATAACTCTCAGACCGGGCGTCCGATTGACGCGTCGTCTGTTACGTTGAGTTCCTGTTGGCGATATAGAACTTTTGGATACATCAACTCTGGACTTTGTGACAGTTGATGTATCAGCCTCTCGGTTCGTGGAGTGGACCCTCCCGAACGAGCTTGCTGTGTGCGGGAACCCTAGAGCTGGCTGCGACTGATACTTCGACGACGATGAGTGTGAAGAAATCCTCAGTGGACTACGACGATGAAGACTGCTGGTCTTGTATCCTATGTGGGTCCTAGCTGTGCTTGTCTTGTATCCTATGTGGGTACCAGCTTGGATGATTCAATACTGGTCTTGTATCCTATGTGGGTTCTAGAATAGATGAATCAATGAAGACAGCTGGTCTTGTATCCTATGTGGGTCCTAGCTGTGCTGGTCTTGTATCCTATGTGGGTCCCAACTTAGATGATTCAATACTGGTCTTGTATCCTATGTGGGTCCCAGTATAGATGAATCGATTAAGACAGTTGGTCTTGTATCCTATGTGGGTCCTAGCTGTGCTGGTCTTGTATCCTATGTGGGTCCTAGCTGTGCTGATCTTGTATCCTATGTGGGTCCCAGCTTAGATGATTCAATACTGGTCTTGTATCCTATGTGGGTCCCAATATAGATGAATCAATGACGACAACTGGCCTTGTATCCTATGTGGGTCCCAGCTTAGATGATTCAGTATCTATACCTGATCATCCCTTTCACCTTTTCGACGAAGTATACCTGTGTGAGTTGAATCCTGTTGTTTTCCTGTGTGGATTGTGTTGTGCCATCCTGTGTGGATTTCATTTTTCTTTCCTGTGTGGAATACATATACTTTCCTGTGTGGACTGAGTTGTACTTGCGCTCGGAGGTTAGAGCGTATTGGAATTCATGACTTAGGTATATGTATGGGCATATAACTAAGCAGTGTCGGTTGTTACTTCATGTTTGTATCTCACCTTTGTTGTTTATCCTATGTGGATTTTGGGAGACCTCCAGGGGTCTCGGGGTCCCTACTGAGTATCTTATACTCACCCCTGCACGGGCTATGCCCGCACTACGTTGTGTTGGTTGCAGACGACGGACAGCTTTGATCGTGGCTGAGGCTTGCAGAGCAGAACGGTACCTAGAGGTGGACCACTGGGCGGGACATACTCGAAGAGGACGGTGGGACCCGAGGAGTAGTGGAGCTATCTGTACCCACCCTTCAGGTGGGATTTCCAGTGGACAGCTCGGTGTAGCGGCTTTTACTTTACAATTGCTGTTTTCCCTTTCGATTTGTACTTTACTTTCAGTTTGGGTTTGTATACTAGCTCATTTACTTTTCCACTTGCTTACTCTATGGTTCTTGTTTACTTTACAAAGGCAATGCCTTCCCTTTTTACCGTGATTTACGTCTTGGTGCTAGTCGCCAACCCCTGGCCTATGGAAGGCGAGTTTGGGGTAGTCACGACACGGGCCCCGAGGGCGGGTCGTGACACACCAAACACAAATGATGATATCTACATCGATGGTAAATCATTGAAAAATATTGAGCTCCATGAATTTTACTGAATAAATCATCAATGTGAGGTAGGGGATACTTGTTCTTTATTGTCATAACATTGATCTCCCAATAGTCAATGCACAACCTCATAGATCTATCGTTCTTTTTACCAAATGGAAAGGGGCTCCCCCTAGAGAAACACTTATGAGAATAAGTCCTTTATTACAAGTTTCTCTAGTTTTTTATTTATTTCCACTAATTCAATAGTGGACATTCTATAAGGGGTCTTCGATATGGGCCTTGAACCATGAATTAAATCAATGGAGAACACAATTTTTTGTTATTGAGGATGTCTAGGTAAATCCTCTGGAAACACAAGAAAATATTCTTGAACAATAAGTACATATTATATTTGAAAATTCCATTCCTCACCCATTGTTATTTCATTATATTCCTCCCCAATAATTGAATTGTGTAGAGCTACTTTGGGAGGATTTTTATAAGAACCAGATGGTGACGTATCAACTCTAAAGATAAGGTACTTTTTATTGTCATCCAAAATTGAAACCTCCACCATCTTATGATAAATGTTCACATCATGATCCGAAAGCCAATCCATACCGGTTATTATGTCAAATTCAACCATGTGTATGAAAATAAGACCATCAGATAAAAAAATTTATATTCCCTAATTGGAACTGATTCCCAAACATTTGTTGCAATGATACATCTCTTAAGAGTTTTCACTGAAAACTCCTTGTTAAATCATATTTAAAGTATATAAATTTCATAGAAACCTAGGAAGATATGAAACAATGTGATGCTCCAGAATCAAATAATTCACTGGATAAATTTGAGGAAACCATAAAATTACCTGCCACCATGTCATTTGGAGCTTCGACCTCAACTGTATTGATCGCATAAGCTTCAAATATCTCCCTTGGACTTTTCTAAGTTATGTTTCCTTGAAGTTTAAAAAATTCATTTTCATAATGCCACATTTCTCTAAAATTGTAGCATTCAACATTGACATCCTCTTTCTTTCCCTTGTAATCACGAGTATGGTGGCCTATTTTACCTCACTTGTAACCGATTTCCATTCCGTCAAGAATGTTCTGAGGCTTTTCTTATAACAATTACTGAAGGATGGAAATTCAAATTTTCCCTTCATCCCATTATTTCCATTTCTAGAGTTTTCATCAGATCTATTCTTCTCTTGGTTTCCTTTATTGTTTTAAGAGTTAGTGAATTCCTTATTAGTATTGATAGCACACGAGACAATATATTCATACAATGATGAAGGATTGTGAGACTAATTATCAATAGAGAAATGTTTTTAACCAATCAAAGAATCAATAAATAATACTCCTTAGGTTACATATATAATCTATTTCATGCCTTGATAACCATGTAATGTTAGCCTCATACTTTGTGACATTCTCATCCCCTTTTTCTTTAGATAGAGTAACTTTCTTTCCATATCTGCTCAATGGTCACACGCAATGTATTTTTCAAATAAATGATCTTTAAACTACCTACATTAAATATTTGATACTTCTTCATCCTCCTTTGTGTTTTGAATTAATGATTACCATTGATCTGCATCTTCCATGAGGTGATAAACTGCCTTGACATTTTTTCCCATTCACTACTCCCAAATCTTGAAATATTTTCTCTAAGAAACTTATACATTGTTCCCGTAAAAGTGGATTTTTAGTCCCACTGAATGTTAGTGGTTTTTGAATCCCAGAGCTATCTAACATTGATCCTCCGCATTGTGGATCAGGGTGCTCCATACGGGTAAGGTTATTATTCATAACCGGAGTGGGTTTTCCCAGTATTATTATTAGTTGTTCAGAACCAGTTACACCACCAGCTCCACTATAATTATATTGAGTATGTTGGAAATACATAAATGTATTTTTTTTCATGGATATGGTTTCCATTCCTTCCACTCAGTTCCATTTCAAAACAATGTTATACACAAGATTAAAATATGAACAGTAATACATAATTCCAAAATAGAAAATTAACATTCCTAAATTGAACAGTTTGTGCATATAATCAACAATCAAAAAAATTTCTTTGAGGATGTATTTACTAACAAATTATTCATATTGATTTGTAATGAAAATGTGAATTATCTTAATCATATCCCCTGAGGGTGTCATAAAGAAGTGTGCATTATAGACCATTTTCATGTATCAGGATACCCCGAGTGTAGCCCAAAACTCATTGTCAGAGTTTTCACTCCTAGGTACATATGTGGAAGAGCCTCTTCTACCTTCTCATATCCAAACAGGGGTGTATTTCATGGAAAATATAAATAATATCTACATTACCAAAATTCTAGGATGTTCTTCTATACAAATCCACAAAGACTATCTTAGGTTGATGTTTTCTAATCTTTTTTTTAATCTAGCTTCCATGGTTTGTACAAAACATTATCTAATACCAACTATAATCCACCGACCCATGATACCCATAGTTTGTGCATTATTACATAACATTGGAATGATTCAAATAATCATTCCCCAAAATACCGATCAGTTTAGTAGCCTTGGAAGAACTAGATAAATACATAAGTTTTATATTACATCATGAAATAAAAAAACAACATTGTGTCCCCTTTGAACACTCTTATATCCCTTAGCCTATTCCTCCATGTTAATTTTTATATACATCATTGCATCCTTGAAAAAATAAAACATATAATTGGGAGATCTCAGATACCATATAAGGATAACAATATAGCAGAAAATATCCGAAATAAATATAAACATTTAAGGCAATGTATTAGACTAAAACAAATGAATTTTAAAAAGAAACATACGTATATTATTGAAATGATACATAAAATAAATCCATTTACTTTTTCACATGGATATTATACTAGTTGAACAATCACGTGTAATATCAATGGCCAATTTTATAATGATGAAATGCATAATGCCGGACATTATAACCACATAGTCAAGGCCTCGTGCCAAGAATACAATTAAGATTTTGTCGAGGTCTTGTACCAAGAAATTAGTTTGTCTCATAATATGTACCGTTGCATCAAAAAGCAATAAAAGGATCCACACATCACATACTAAGTCCAATGAATTCCTCATATGAAAAGGTTTAAACATAACATAAACATTTGTATTAAAACTAGAATATGAAATGTTAATACATTTACCATAAAACATGAATGGTATAAAAGTAACACATCCATAGTCAAAAATATCACAAACCCTTCAATAAAATATTGAATATTGTATCATAATAAATCAACTACCTATAAGTGTAAAATCCATCAAAGGATGTTGTCATAGTTTAAATGAAAACAATTTGAGAGAAATATGTCACTCTATATTGAAATCATTTAAATACACATAATTATAAAATAAAACATTTATTTTGAAAATATTCTTATAATATTGTAAGGTAAGATTCGAAGTTGTTATAATGGATGAACTAACCCCAATCATAGTATAAGTTAAAAAAACATTCTATCCTTAATTTTTTCGAAAAGGTCATAAAGGGCCTTGTTTGGAAAATGACAAAAAGGTTACGTTATAAAAAAATTATAGAAATTAAAAATAGTTTATTAATTAATTTAACCAATAGTATAGGGAATAATAAAAATTTTATGAATTAAATTATTAAGAAACACATTTGTGGAAAAAAAAGGACCCTGTAGATACTCACTTATATACTACCTCAAATAATGAAGAGATTGTAGAATTAAATCTTTCCTTGAACTTTTCGTTATTACAGTGTACTTTAGCCTACAAAATAAAAGTTTAATCATTGTTATTAAATTATCCATTAACTAAATACATAAATATTATACCATATATGATCTTTTAATATTGAATTGTTAATACTATTTCAGTAGTATTATTGTTTTAGGTGTTTATTGATTTGATTTCATTTATATGTTTGGCTACGTAAGTCATGTATTATATAGATATGTTTTTTTTGATTCACATAGATAATGATATTATGTTCTTAAAAATTATTTCTAATCATAAAATGAAAATTATTCTTGATTGAATATGTTGGGGAATGAATCTCATCATGTTCATTGAGACGGTAATCCGTATGTATGAACGAGTGACACTACCATTATATTAATGGTGAAATATTATGTAATTGGATGGTATATCATATATAAAGATTCATTACCATGTTATATTGATTATTTACATTAATTATACTCATTATTATACACATCCAAACAATTATGCATTGAATAACAAAAAAACCATGATGTGGAGACGGAAAGCCATATGTACGCACATATGGTGACTTTGTGATTCATAGGATAGATAGAATAATGGATATGGTTGTACCATATTTATAATAACTTCATAGAAAACATAAAGTATCAGATTTATTATTTTGGTATGGAAACAACAAAGAAAGAGGAAGTAAAATAAGAAAAGAACCTTGAAAGAGGTGATGATATTATTACCTCTTCTTCGGGTGATTCCTTCTGATTTGATCAAAAGAGATCCTTAGGTTGGCTTCTGATCAAAGAAAGGCCCTTAGGTTTTTGTGAGGGAAGTTGAGAGTATATTGGATTTGGTGTTGGCAGAGACAAATGGCTTTGGAGGTGTGATTTTTAGAGGAGGGGAAGTACCCTTTTATAAGAGAGGTAAGGGTCACTTTACGAAAATGATGAAATATTAATTAGTTAAACAATTATATTCAGTTAAAAATTGATCCAAAAGTATTTATTTAGAGGATACGATGTGTAGGGGTCAGAAACATTTCAAGAAGTAGGTTTTAGACAGCTCTAGGTCACTATATTAACCTTATATTTTAGATTTAACTCTTAGATAAATATTTTTTCTCTTACCTTGTGTTATTGTATTATTATAATAAACGGTTAATAACCATTAAATAAAAAGACAAGAGAACCCGAAGTGGTTTGGTATTGATATATATAACCTTATCTAAGTCCTTTTTTAAATAATAGATTTTATGAAATATTATATCAATTAATAATATAGTATTTGATTGAAAAACACATTTATTTCTATTTTGACACTATTTAGTATTTGGTTTTTGTAAGTCATAATAATATTATAACTTTGAAAAAAAATTAATCATCCCTGAAACGTCATATTAACCAATAAAATTAGTTTAATTCATCAAAAGAATCAATTTACAATATCAATTTTTTTAATCATTAACTAATAATGTAATTGTTGCATCATCATTATGTCATAAATAAATAAATTTATTTAAATTATAAAAATTATAATTAACAAAACATTATGTAGGAAATCATTTTATATTAATAATTAATATTTCTAGTTGAATTTATTTTATTTATAACCCCATATTAAAAAATTTTAGTCATTAAACTTTGAATTTAACACCTTTATCCATAATTAAAATAAAATAATAATAAATATATTAATATAATCCAAGTGAACCAAAAGGATCATATTTTATTCCTATGGATGATTTTCGTTGAAATAAACTTATCAAATAGAATTAGGACATGTGTTAGGATAATTAAAATATAATTTTTAACTTTAATAACTCTATTTACTTTTAACTGTGGAAAATAAAATTCAAAAGATATTATTCATCAAAAATTATTTCCATCTTATTGCAAAACATTTTACTTACTGATATCAACCAGGTATTTTGTATTTTTTAAATTAAATTCATAGAAGCATTAAAATTTCATTTTATTCAAATTTGCTGACATGCCTTGAAGGTGGGTAAAATATGTTAAAAGTTCAATAAAGTTTTATATATCAAATCTTATTATAAAATGACTCCAATGAAATACATTGACCATATATAGGTATTTTGTATCTATTTTTACCTAAAATAATATTGAAATAAAATAAATAATTATTCAAATAAATAGTCTATTTTAGACAATAACATTGTGTTTTTTACTATTCATAAAAAATTGAATTTTTTCAGAAAAAAAACCCAAAACACACCCTATGCATATTCTGATATTCCAAATACAAAAATGATGTCCATTTTGAAAAATAAAATTTATAAAATTTCGTAATGTGGGTATTAATATTCATAATGGCTAGTTTGATAGGTCATGGTGTGATGGAACTTGAAGTAGCGTACGACGCAAGCTATTGCATTATTCCAAGAGAAATGTACCATGGAATCTCGGAGTGTTACAATTTACATTTAATAAAAAATAAGATTATTTCATCAAATGGAGATGAAATATATCATATAATACCCTTATCTCAATTCTATTGTCATTTTCCCCCAATATCTATAATTTAATTGGGGTTATTAGTTATGTATATTTTGAAATTATCATAGAAATAAGTTTATACTCAATTGATTACTAAAACACAATACTTTTTATAATCCCAAGAACCTATTTAAAAATATCAAGAATATGATCATTAAAATTAAAAAAATATCAAATTTTCCTCTACATAACAATTTAGTTCATTTATGCCTTGGGACTATTATTAATCCTCATACAATTGAAGTAATTTCACCAGTAATAAATTTATAGAATTTCACTAATTGATTAACATTAGATGATGTGGAATGTGATAGGTTACAAAATTATCCTAAAAAATGTCATGGGATCATTATTGGGAAATCCAAATGAATCTTCAAATAACATTTAATATGAATAAAGTAATAATGATATATTCTCCACAGAAGCAATTATTGTGATCGTATTCCAAATAAGAGTTCTATACATAAAATAAAATCATAATAAAACTTGGTGTTTCATCTATAATTTTTTATATATTCATTCATGCTTAGACATTATGATCAAATATATTTTATAATTATTTTTTGTGGTTAAAAATAGAATAATTTAGTACATTTTCATTATAGGAATAAATGAAGATACTACCTTGGCCTCAAAATTTACCTGATCCACTATAGACCTTTTAATTTATAGGATTTCCCAATCCAGTCGATTTGGGGGATTACTGACATATATCATCATTTTTATCCCTTATACTATTTTATTGGATATAATTATTAATATAATCCTTGTGTATGGTGCATTAAAATTTTGATTGTTTATTAACTAGGATCTTCTTGGAATGAAATAACTATATCATCAATAATTTAAATTTATGTGATATTTAACATTCTATTATCGACCAAATACGTACATCTTTAAACATGTCACAGTTTCAACTCTTTTTAATTGGGAAAGATAGATATTAAATTAGTAGGATACATATAATGACGAAGTCAGTGATTTTTTGTACTCTCATCTTTAATCAACAATTTTTGTAGGCCACAGTAAATTTACACACCGTGTAATGGTCCCTAAGTGGTTACTGAGAGAAGGTACATATCACAATAAGGTTCATACAATTAAAGGTTACATAATGTGATTACCCTACACATGTCATGAGTTATTTAATTAATGGGTTTTCTTTCAAAGAGACACATTTTTAGCATTTATGAAGAAAAATTATTTCACGATGTGTAATGGAAGTACACGTTACGTAATATCCTTACTTTGGATTCTAAATATGTATCATAGTCAATATATATCTTTTTATCCTCTCTAAATTCATCTCTTGTGGCCCAAACTCCCTACCCATGTGATCTTGGTCCTCCCCAACCATTCTAAATCCGTCATTTTGGTGTTCGATCATCATTGTGGTTGTGGTGTTATTCATGGGTAGGCATTCTTTCTATTCTTCATCTCTTCCTCTCTTTCCCATCCTTCTTGTTCAATAGATCATTCTAAAATGGATGGATCTATAATCCATTATGTTGAATTCCATTTTTAGTTTGATTTTATCGGTAATTGGAAACTTTTTTCTCATTGAACATTTGCATTATAGGGTTGGAATTTTGGGAAAAAGTCAGTGATTATATTTATTTTGGCCAAATTGAATAATTGTGAAATTGATGATTTATTTCAATAATTGATTTTAATTAAATTAACAAACAATTATTTAAATTTGTCTGATAAATCTCAATTATTTTGGATTTGGATATTTTAAATGTTTTTGGAATGATAATTGGGAAACCCCATTTTCTATTAAATTAGGGTGTGTTAATGGAAAATGATTGATTTAAATTGTAATTTTTTTGGAAAATATTTCAAATAAATTGTTGAATTTAATTGTGTAAATGAATTCATAAAATCATGTAATTGTCTTTGAATTGATATAAAACCTGTGAAAATGGCATAAATGATTTGATAGAATCCTAGTGGGTTTATGTTGTTGAAAATGAATGTTTTTGATTAAAACCCATTTTGGTTTTAAATGGAGAATAAGCATTTGAAATACTGGAATGACTTTTAATTTCATTTTAAGAAGTATTTTAATAAATTTCCCATCATTGAGTGTGTAAGAGAACATGGAATCCTTAGTTAGTTTGTGAGTTATCTGTACATACTAAAAAAATATACAATATTGTAAAATATCAATGAAGTAGGTCACATCCCTGATGAGATGGTGATTAGTCTCCTTTGAAAAGTGTTAGAGGTATGTGTGTATAAACATATTATTATGATATATTAAATAGTGCAGAGTCTCGTAGCATGTAACTTTCATACCTATTTAGAAGATGATTATGTTTCTCTTTTAATTTATATTTGAGAAAAAATATACCAATTTTTTTTTCAACTGCTTACACGCGTTATAAATTTATATAAATTGTTTTATATAAATGTTTTATTTATGCCATTTTTTCTAAAGTATTCCATCACATGTAAATCATTTTCTTAAGTTATATACCATCATTTTAATTATTTATCATGAATTTTTTAAATATGATTTAAAATTCCAAACCATTTATTCGAAAAAAAGTATTGAAATCATTATATTGGTTAATATATTATTGTCGTCATGTTATGAAATCCTTGGTGAATCCCTACTGTTATTTTTTTCTCACACCATACTTGTTCCCTTGGTTGTTTCTAGATTATGTCCTTACTGTATTGAGTAGGGGAAAATAATCTCTTATAGGAATATCAAGTTGTTGAACCTTTTACGTGGTGTGTTTTGTCGATAGGGAAATGAGATATTTTTCCATATCCTAGAACATATGTTTTTATACTTTGGGATTGGCATCACCTACATGACCTACGACACATTACTTCAAGTTGTGTTTCTTTTGTTATTCATACTAACTAGTTTCATTCTATTTCACATTATTAGTGGAAAATAATTCCCACTTTCAGTTAGTATGATGTCAGGTACTAATAATTGTCCTATGGTATCAAGAATTCCATTTAGACAATGTTAGCAGTAGATAAGTTACTTTATTACAAGGTCACCCTAGATGGTTCATGAAAAAGTGGAATCATAGGTATGTTTTTGATATTTTTTTCTTCAATTCAAGATGAATTGTGACATATAGGTGGGATATATGTTGAATTTTCTATTGAGTTCCTCTCCATCTCAAACTGTAATGAACCATATGCCTGAAGGGGTGGTTAGGGAATAATTTCTGTTGGATTATTCAGTCTCTTCCAAACATTGATTTGGATATAGTGGAATCCAAATCTGGGTTTCCTATCTTTTTTGAGTAACATTCCCTATTTCAACGTTTCAATGATAATATAATGTCATTCTTATTTACTACTGATGTTATGTAGAATCATGCCTCTAAGAATACATGTGAATTGAGCCTGGGAAGAAGCTACTGCTAAACCCTAGCAAGTTAATCATGTTATAGATCTAAACCTTGTTGAGGAGATCATGATTATAGTTCATTATTTTAGACATTCACCATCTCATTTCCCCATTCATTCTCTAGATATAGATCCTTTGGGGAATGTTCTTATAAATTATTCTCTATAGTTCCTTCACTTGAAGCCACCATTTTTAATGTCTCTATTGATCCTCCACAAGATGAGGAATGGTTAGACTGGATAGATCTTTTGTTTGAGTTCAAGGAGACAACAGATATGATAAAGGTGAAGTGTTCCACCATAATGCTAGAGGGACCACATAGGAGATAGTGGGATATTATGTAGAAAAATAATAATAATATGGGAATAGTATGGAAATAATTCAATGATAATTTCACTAACCATTTCTATCTTGATTCAATGGTTTTGGCCAAGTACATGGAGTCCTTTAAGATTGAGTATGCCAACAGATATGTGACTATGTATTCAAATCACATAGTAGAACAATTTTCTTTTTCTGTTTAGATTTTATCTAATTATAGGTTAAAATATAAAGGGTTCAAAATTCCAAATCGATTAGATATTAGTTTAATAGATTTCTTGCTAAATCTATTAACATATACAAATTTTTTAGATAGGGGTATGATGTTTGATATAGACCTGGCATTAAATTCTAGAATGATAGGAGTTCATTTTTCTCCTAGTGGGAGCATGACTTCATTCAAGGGATAATGTAAGAATAATTATTCATGAGGCATTTATTGATGGTATGGTCATCCACAATCTCCTACAGTTCTAGGAGGAAGTCCTTTTATCTTTATTTTTATATTGGAAAATAGGAAATTCTTAGAGATTTTTACTCTGGCACCGATGATCAATGGATTCTATTGATGTTCAGGGTACATACATGGTTTTTATCATCATATTAATTCTCTAAATAATAAAAGTGGATCATCATATCCTCGTAAAACTGTGGGGAAATAAGTTTATTTAAGTAAAAAAGGGTTCTATCCACAAGAATCTAGAATTATTCTATATTCAATATAAAAAGGGATTCAAGAGGAAGTAGAAAATGGTCCAATGACTATGATATGTAGAATTACTATAACATCATTATTGACTGCTCTAATTAGTAATGGTGCGTCTCAGTCATGTATTTCAACCTGCATCATTAATCTAATTAATATTTTTATAGAGATTTTATCTTGTGCAGTGGATATTACTAAACTCCTTGAAATAAAGAGAGAGTGGGGTATATATAGTTTTTATAATGTCTTCTATATATAAAAGGTCAAATATCCATGGAGTTTTATTTTCCTCAACATAATAACATTTTATGTAATTTTTATATTGGATTTTCACATTACCAAAACAAATTCTTGATTGATCGTTATATCTAGTAGGTCAACCTTACTTCACCTAGTGGAATGTCTATTTTGTATAATGGATAATGGGACCCAAGGTCAAGCATAGTCCGAACTTATTTTCTATAGATAGTTAAAGTAATATAAGTGTTATATTTTGATCTGAAGAGTGATTTTTTTAGTGATTTCCATCTAGTTGTCGTTGAGTTTTCTGATGTGTTTCCTTATGATTTCACTAATTTTCAATATTTTTATTGACTTAATTCTAGGTACTAAACCATTTAATTTTTAATGTTATCATTTTGATCAGAATAAATAGGGAGAGCTGATGTCCGAATTGTACATTCAACTGAAAAAATTATTTATGTGGCTAAGTGTGCCACTAAGGGTGAAACAGATTCACTTAACTAAGAAGGCTTATGGTTCTATTTTCTTATGTTTTATCTAATGAAAGCTAAATCATGTTATGTAGATAAAAAATTATCTATTTCAATGGATTGATGGTCTATATTATAATATGAATGGAGGGAAGTGGTTTTCAATGATCAATCATTGACCTAGATACCATCTATTAAAGATGAAAGAATCTAACTTTCTTAAAATATCCTTTTGTACAAGGTATAGACATTATGAGTACCCTGTTATGAACTTTCATCTAAAAAATTATCTTGATGTTTTCAAGGAATTGATGAAATATATTTTCCACATGTAACTGGATATAATTTTGGTTGTCATTATAGACAATATTCTTGTTCACTCCTTGATCGAGGCGGATCATATAAGTCATCTGATAATAGTTTTAGGTCTACTGATAAATCACCGAATTTATGGCATAGTTTCAATGTGTTATTTTTGTATTCATGAAGTGAAATTAATTGGACATTTGGTGCATGAACTTGGTATATTAGTTGATATTGGAATGTTGATGGCTATTATGGCACGAGAGAAACCATGAAATATCATGCATAATCGAAGATTCTTGGGCTTAGTTAGATATTATCACTATTTTTCAAAGAACATATCAAATTTGGTTTCTTTAATGACCTATTTAACTTATAAAGGTGTTAATCTTCATGGATTGAAAATTGAAAAAATTATTTTCTTGGGCTGAAATTCCTTTTTACAACTCAACCAGTGTTAACATATCCACACTATGGGTAGGGATAAGTATTATTTTGTGATTCATCTGGTTCAGGTCTATGCTATGTTCGAATATTGGGTGATCATGTAGTTCATTATATATATCATCATCATTGTAACATGAGAATAATTATCCTACCCATGAACATTAACAAAAAATTGTTATTAACACACTTAAGTTTTTAAAACACTAAATATTTTTATAATGGTTTCCAATTTATATAGAAAATAAAATATTATGTTATATATTATCTCATAAATATTTGAATAATTGCAATAGGCATTTTTTGGAGTATATGAAATCCATTGATTTTCATATCAACTAAAACCCAAGGAAAGGTAAAGTCATTCATGATATGATGTGAATTTAAATTTCAACCCATACAGTGGAAGAATCCTTAGAATAGTGTAATTTGATGGATCTATTTGAATATTTTCATATTAGAGTTCAAGAGAAAGGGGGAAAAGATTCGTTAGTTAGAGTTTTGTTGAAATCTGATATTATTGAGAATATTCTTCTAAATCAAGAGTCTGATTGTGAATTATATATCATTAGAGACTCTCTTTATTGTGGGGAGATATTTTCCCAATGGGAAATATCCATAGAGGATATTATATGATATCTGAATTGATTTTTTGTTCTATTAGAGGTAAAAAAAAGTGTAAGGGGGAATTTTCATAATTACTAGCGGGATGCTCAACCAAGAACCACTAATGTCTTCTGTGATATACATAGGAAAATTTTGTGGCCATGTATTATATGGGGCATTAGGGAGTTTGTTTATTAGTGTTATACATTCCAGCAAGTTAACGACGAGCACTAGAAACCGTCATCTTTACTTCAGCCACTTCTAGTACCTACAATAAAGAGGGTAAAATCTCTATGTGAATTTTTGTTTAGTTTCTTGGAGGTAGTGAAAGAATAATTTGATATGGTTTGTGATTGATAGGCTGACCATGTGGGTTCACATCATACCCATTAATTATATAACCAATGTTTAGGAATTGGGAAACCTCTATGTGAAAGAGATAGTCTATTTACATCGAGTTCCTTATGCTATAGTTTTTGATATGTATCCTAGGTTCCCATATTTTTTTCAAGGGGGACATCAATATCCACTATGATCTTAGGTTCATTTGATCATGGCCTACCATGTACAGGTAGATTACCATACTAAAAGAGCTATACTAATTATTGATGATATACTTTTCATTTTTGTTCTCAAATTTGGCAGAGTAGGGGATGATCATTTAGGGATATACATTCTTTTGTATAAAAATATTTATCTTCCCATGAATTTAATGTCTACTTTTGTGGAATTTTAGTTTCAACCTTGTAAATATTCATTATGTTGGTTGGTTATTGGTGAATGCTCCTTGGTTGGGAAATGTTTGGTACATGACTTGATAATGAAGATTCTCTTAATTCATCAGATTATTTCGATGGCAAAACACTAATATAAGTATTATGTTGATCATCTCCGTAGAACAGTGTAATTATCGCATTCTAACTAGTTTTTCATGTATATAACACCACTATTGGGTTATCAAGGGCTAGTGCAGAAATGTAATCTATCTTCTTGTTTTATGGGACCATTTGTAATTATTGATCATGTGGTGAAGTTGAATATTTTTTAGAACTTCTACTGCATATGACTTTGATACATAAATTATTACATGTTTTACATATGATAAAGTGTTTATATAATATATATCATGATTTTATATGGAGAATTATTTTGAAAAAAATGATTTATCTTTGATTAGTTACTAGTTGGGATAGTTGTATCTTAGACCAGGGTGTTTCATGAGAGGATGATAAATTTGGTTTGGGTTATATAAATTCATGGCATTAATAATCATGAGATGTGGGAATAAAAAGAACTAATGATATATTTTTTCCTCATCCTATTAGCATTGAGTCATCTTCATAGGATTTATAGGTACAAACTGTGTTTATAGTTAGGAGGTTGTAACATCCTGTTACATATATGACTTGAATTTATTTAATATTGTCATGGTTTTTCCTTTTTGTTAACTGGTGAGGGTTGAGATGGAATTGGGAGGATAACTATAATGAATAATTTAGGGATATGATTGGCACTTAGTTTTTTAATTTCATTTTTTAGGATGCATTACAATTACAGACAATGTAACAAGGTTACACACTATGAAATGGTCTCTAGGTGAATACCGTGATAAGGTACATGTGCTGATTAGATTTATAGTATAAATGTATACGTGAAATGATGATCCTTTAAACATCTTAAGTTATTTAATTAACATGATTTCATTCAAAGGGATTCATTTTTAAAAGTTTAAGAAACCAAACTATTTCCTGACGTGTAATGGTATTACACATCGTGTAATACCCCGACTATGGTTTTTCAACAGGAATAATGTCCAATATATATATTTTTTATCTACTCAAAACTTATTTATTACAACTCAGATACTTCTTGGGGAAATTATTGATCTCTTCAACACTTATGGATCCTTTGGTTTTTAATTTGATCTTCATAGGGCTTGTAGTGTGATTCCTTATTAAGAATTATCTCCATTCTTCTTACATTCCTCTATTTCTCCTTCATTGGGTTTAAAAAATAATCGTGAAATTGGTGGTTCCATTTTTAATAATGTTTTATAATGTTTCTAGAATGAGTTTTAGGGTCTTCTATATCTTCATTCTCATTGACGGGTTCCATTGTGAGTGTTGAATTTCAAGAGAAGCTGGGTGATTCTATCCCATGTGGCCAAATTGAATAACCATGAATTGGTTGATTTATTTAAATTTTGGATTTCAATTAAAATTTTCAAAAAGTATTTCAACTAATTAGATAAAAAAATTATGGTGAGTTGGTAGATAAGAAATGGTTTTCGAAAGAATATACAGAAAATGACCAATTCAATTGAATTGATGTGTGTTTATGGAAATTGTCTGATTTAAATTTTGTAATTTAGATTATAGATTTCATAGAATAAATTTCAATTAATTTTTTTTAATTTAATAGTGTAAATGAATTTTGATATTGATGTAATTAGTTTTGATTTGATTTTAATCTTTAGAAAATGTATTAAAAAAATTTTATAGAAGAATAGTGCTATTATCTTGTTAAAAAGGCATGATTTTTATTAAAAATTATTTTGGTTTTCAATGGAAATTTTGAATTTAAATTGGGGGACTGAGATTCAAAAAAAAATTAAAAATTACAAAAATATTTACATCCTTGATTTTGTATGATCACAAGAAAGCCTTAATTATTCTGTTAGTTTTTTTGACACAATGTACGATTATACAATGTTCTAAAACAAAAATGAACTAGGTATAATCCCCTATGTCTTGGTGATGAGTATCTTTGGGAATGTGAAAGAGGGATGTGTGTATACACATAATACCTTGATCACTTTGAGAGTGTAGATTACTATATCATATAACATTAATACCTATTTGGAAGATGCCCATATTTCTCACTTGTCTTATATTTGAGAAATAAATATATTCCAAATCATTTAAACATCTTACATGACTTCTGAATTTAAATAAATTTTTTTCTATAACTTTTTAATTTAAGAAACTGATTTAGAAATATTTCATCACTAGTATATCCTTTTCAAATAGAATCTTACATCATTTCAATTGTCTAGAATGCATTGATTTAATAATTTTTAACATTCCAAAACTAATAATTTTTATAAAATTAATGAATTACTTTGGTAAATATATTTTGGCATATGATATGAAATACATGGCGACACCCTACATGGATTTTTGTCTCACACCCTACTTCTACCTTTGGGAGTTTGTATAGTACATACTTCCAGGTTTGATTAGGGGGAAATGATATCATGAAGGTGGATCCAATTGTGGAACTGCGGATTTTGTGAGCTGTATCCATAGAGACATGGGCAATTTTTCTTGATTTTGATACTTGGGTTGCAATGATGTGGGCTTGTCACTGCCTATTTGACATCAGGTACATTACTCTCACTGGTTTTTCTTTTATTATAAATAATTCATTATTTCTTTCCCTTGCACATTATTTTTAGAAAAATCATTCCCAATTCTAGTTCTTATTATTCAAGGTGCTAGTTGCCAACCCTTGGGGATCAAGGACACCCTTCATTGTATGTTAGGTTCAGCTCACTAATCGGTGTACCCGGGTACCTGGGATGGTTCATTACATGATAGATGAGTATACCTCTAACTATAAAATAAATTCCCCCTTACTTTTAGAAATAAACATCAGTTCATAAATATATATATTTTCCATTATTTATTTGATTTATCATCAACATTTATTATTTATCATGGATTTTTCCAATAAACTCTCTCTTATTTTCTAATCTCAAAATAAAATATAACAATAGGAGTCCCATGATTCAATTTCCTTCTTATCATTACATCGAAACATTTAATTATAGCTTCCAATGTCCCTAAAAAAATATTGCGGGAAAAAATTATTTTAAACTAAAATATAACAATTATTACAATATTTATTTTTATTTACACCCATGTAATTCCATTTATATAATGAACATATATTTATTCTACCCATAAATTTTTTTAAGAATGAATTCAATTTGACATATTATAGGATATTTTATCATGAATATTTATCAAAATAAATGATTCAAAACCATTACATAACATACCTATGAATTTTGAAGTCATCATAGCCACTATGTTTCAATTTTTTCCCCACAAAATACAAATCATATAAAGAACATTAAATATTATTGAATTAAATTAATGATAACATAATTTACATAATCACATTTTTTAACTTACCATTTTTGATTTAATGAAAATTCATAAACACATTGTTAGAATAAAACACATTATAGGGGGTATACAAAGAAAAAACACATTGATATATTTTATATTCTGATATATTATATATTTTCTCATTTAAAATTACATTTTCTTAGATAAAATAATCAATTATATACACAAAAAATTATATTTTCTAAAAAATTATATTTTTCATACTCCACAATATAAAAAATTATTTGGAAAATTTTCATTATATGGATTTTGTATTAAAAGAGATAACCCATAAATTTTTTTAAAAAAAGAGAAAAATTACACATTAATGGAATGATGATTCATTTTGAGAAAAAATTATTTATCAAAAAAGTTTACATCAAATAATTTATATTAAAATTCATATTGAATAAAATAAGATTCATGTATGTTCCACTAGACATCGTCATCATAGACCCCATTAAAGAACCATTAATTATTAAATTATATATCCATATAATTCAAACATAATACTCTAGAAAACATAATCATTAACCTTGGTTTTGGAGATAAATATTTTTTACTCAATTAAACATAAATAATGTATAATTATGATATTTAATATAAAAAATCATTCATTTCAACAACAAAAAATCATAAAAATATAGTTTTGAAACCATAACTAGAATTGTTTTGAATATTGTTATATCATTGTCCTTTAGAACACAATTTTTTTAAAAAAAATTACAGAACAATTTTAAGAATGAATTTTGTTTGAAAATATTGATATATTTATTAAAAGAAAATTATTTAAAACTCTGTTTGGTGGAAATAAAATACTTACATTTCATAAATATTAAATAAATCATATTATAATTTATAATGATAGTAAACCATAAATTTGTCTTATGAAGAAATATAACATTTAAAATCCAAACAAATAAAGAAATAGGATATATAAAATGTAATTATTATTTCATTGATAAAAATATGTAAAAATAAATAAAGAATATGGAAATGTAACTAAAATATTACTAAAAATATTGATATGTTTTAAAAACTAGTTTTTATGAAAAAAATTCCACTAACCTCATAACTACCACACCTTATATATTCACTATATTATTGAAAAATAATTTTATTTTATTTATTGAAATTATTATAAAACATTTTCATGTTAAATATATTTTTATTTCTAATGGTACATCATATATTACATAAACATATTTTAGGACTTAAATGACTAATTTAACTTCATATGCATGGGGATGTTTGGTTCATAAGCTAATTATAACATATAGTGGTTGAGTAGTTTGAAATAGTTAATAATAATATCATTTATGGAATATTATTCATCATATAATTATCATTTTTGTACAGTAATTCCAATATTTTATCCAACTACGCAATTTCATTTTGAAAAATGAGTTATGTTTCAATATGTACATGGTAATGTATAAATAAAAATGGGTTAAATTTCTATCATTTAGTAAACATGATTGAAACAATATATTTTTTATTTTTTATTTAACTTATTATAAATATAATTTATATTTAAAATTATTTCATTTTATACAGTTATTTGTAAATTTCATTTTTTTAGTGATGTTAAAAGTACAATAGTTCACTTGGTGGTAGTCAGCGTATATGCACATTTTTTGTATTCTAATTACATTGAATGGTGAAGAAATTGTTTTGAATATTTATTTAATACAAATAAACCTAATTTATATCATATATATCATATTATTTTCATTTACATCCTTTATAATGAAAAAAAATTTGTGATGGGGAAGAAAAATTAAATACATCAACTTTTTTAGGTTTTAGAATAAATTTTTGAAATAAATATGTATTAGCATTCAATATTATTGATTTGTTGAGAAAATTTTTTAAATCATAAATATCATATAAAATACATATATAAGTTATATAAATTTTTTTATATCATAATATTTTTGTGGTTTTAAGGAGGAATAATAATAAATAAACAAAAAAAACTCGGTTTATAACTAAAAATCTTATTTAGAAAAGCACCATAGATTTATACCTATAGCCTTATTATTGTCATATTATGTTCAAAATAAGGCCTAGAGGATGTGGATAGGATATATGAATAAATATGTTGGTTATATTATGGTCAATAACTTTGTCTCTTGATGTTTGGGCATGTAAGAAGTATAAGTGTCATTTTAAAATTACGAAGTCGACACAGATAGATTTTATGAAATGATTAAAATTTAATAGTTTCGTACCCTTTCCAAATGGAACCATAGTAACATGTCATCGATGATTATATGATATAAGGTTGAAATTTGACCATGTTATTGTGTTCGCGGCTCCCCTCCTGCTATGGTTTAAGCTACGGGCTCCGCGGTGCTTCGGTCCACGATACTCGGGAACATGACCGGTTTGCGATGAGGCCGCTTCATTCGCTGGCACACTCTTTGGAGTGTTCATGGGTTGTGGTTTCTGGAGGTGCGACGTCGTCTTGGTCTGTCAGATCTTGAGGGTTCTGGTCATGATATATGATGGATTGAATTCCTTGAATGTTCGTGGTGGTTTTCTCTGGCAAGACTATTGGCGACGACGAGATTTGGTTGGTTGATCTATGGCATCCTAGAAGAGCGTTGGGTTTTATTTCTCGTCCTATTTTCTTTTCAATTATGGACTTACCTGTTGCTGCACCATTCATTTTCTGTGTTTTTGTGTTGGGATGCTTTGGATGAATCTACTCCGGAGATTTCAGATTTGTGTTGCACGGGTGTTTTTTAATGAAGCCGAGTTCTTTAGCGGTGATTCATCAGAGGTTTGGTCGAGTTGGGGATCCTTTATCCCCTCTTTCCTATAGTGAAACCTTACGTTGGATTCTCTTTTATGGTGATTTTGATTCTCTGTGTGGTCTGTGAGATTGGTGTGCGATGATGGTGATGTTCTGTGTCCGGTTGAAGGGCTATGGTGATGAAGGAAGATCACTGAGTTTGAATTGTTCTTCTCAGGTTTGTTTGTTCTGGTCACCGGCTCAAACGATTGGCGGTGATGGCGACCCTTCCAAAGGTGTTGATCTTTTCGATGTTCTGCTGATGGTACGATGGGGATGATGGCGTCAGGGGCGCGGCTCGAGATCGTGTGTCCTGAGGTGGTGCGGTGGCCTTTTTTTAAATTTTGAATCAAATGTGATTTTCATCTACATGGTTTCTAGATTTTGGCGGTCTGCTAATCCCATATATGGTTCCCACTCACCAAAAAGCGGTTTTCAAAATCAAATAAAAATATAATTTTCAGGTCAGGTGATGAAAATATATTTTTAGAAAAATACAGTTTGGTATAAGAATGTTGTTATAAATAAATTAAATATAATACTGATCAAAATGACATTTATTGAATCCATTATAGTCAGTTAGGAATATTATTTTAAACAAAGAGATATATACATTTTCAATTCATTTATGGAAATTATAGTTTTCTTATATGTATGTATTTCCCAACATTCATCAAAAGAACATATTTTTTATTAAATTCTAAAAGAATCAATATGGAATTATTTTTACATCCTTATTTAAAAAATAAATATCATATTATAAAATTAGATGTCTATAAATTTGAAATAATGTTTTCAATATAACTAAGTAATTCATGTAACAAGTTTCTATTAAAATAAAATGATTTTATTTTTTAATATTATATTACATATTATTCATATAATGAATATGGTCATCTGAAATATATATTTCATTAATATTAGTAAAGAATTAAATTGCACCATTATTAATAATAGTATAGTTTCCAAATATTCCTAGATTTTTGAAATTGCATCGCCAAAATTTTTATTCACTATAAAATCATATTGGGATATTTCTAAATTATCACAATATCAGATTTCCATATTTCATCATTAACCATATTTGTTTTAAATTAAAATATATCCATTTTATTCACAATATTCCAAAAAACTAACTCACTATAATCATGGTTGAATTTTTTATTCCTCATATGGGAAATTAAATTCATGATAAAATACCTCATAGATCAAAACATGAGATGAAAATTACATATAAATTCATAAAATTTAATCATGAAACACATAATGAAGGTGTTACAAAATCATAAGAAAATCTCATAAGAAAACTTTTTTCAAATAATTTATAGATTTTAAAATTATAAATTTGAACATGAAATTATCATTTCCTTTATTAAAAAATATAAAAATCAATTACAAGGATATTAATTAATATCAACATTATCACATATATCAAATAAATATTACTACATCCAATTTTCCACATAATGATTCTAGTTACTCTGATCATCCCTCATATGCATATAAATCCCATTCGCATTCTCATACATGTTTTCTTCCAATTCAATTCCCAAAACCCTCATTCACAATCATTATAAAAATAATATTGAGTTAGAAAATACATTTTTTATAATTCCTTAAAAACATACCATCATTTAAATAAAAGATACAATGTAACTATAAATATAATTAACTTATGAACTATTTAGATCCCAAAATAACTTTTAATCCCTAGAACACACTCAATGATTATCAATTAATATTTCAACCATTTAATCTATATTTCTATCAAATTAGGTGGTAAAAACCCTAACAAAATTTTCACTAGTACCAAAATATTTCGTAAGAGTTCGGTAAAAACTAATGGAAAATATGGTATTGGGATTATAAATAATAGAAATATAGATTTCAGGATATAAAATTGTGATTTTAACACAACATTGATAAAAATGATAAAATTACACATTATGTTGAACAATAATAAAATTCATAATTATTTTATTAATGAAGAACAATATTTAATTGTTTTCTTCCGAGGTATTTGGTATTCATCAAATGAAATTAATGGTTAATATCTTTCATTTCAATTCATGTAATAAAAAATGATTAATAATCCCCTTCATTATTGTAATTAATCCTTGAAATGTTGACATGACAATCACTTAATAGAAAATTTTGGAATAACTCTATTCTTTACTTCCAAACATAAATGTTCATTAATAGTAATATTTAGATTTCTACATCCATGATGAATAATGAATTGGTAGATTTATGATACCCTTAAACATTTTACAATAAAATTGGATTCATGAAAAATATATAACAATTTTATTATTCCTAAAAATATATATTCATCAACATCAACTACAATTTAATAAGAAATCGTCACAAATATTGCCTTAACTATTAATCAGGATCCCCATTCGGAGAATTATTTAATCTTTATAAAAATGATGAATCTATTGATACTTGAAATAAAATATATTATCTTACCTTATGCATAATATTTAGGAATGTATTCATTAACACATTTTCCATGTTTTAATAGTCCATTAAAAATATATTGAATATTTTATTATGTTTTGAATATAAATAAGAATATATTTTTTTCTATTTAGGAATGGAAATGAATCATGTAATTATAATCAATAATAAGATCCATAACTATATTATATCACACATAAAATTATTTTTTATTTAATATATAAATAAAAAAATTATGATTAGTAAATATTTAACAATTCAATCACTAGAAAAATATTTATACATATTTTGAAATTAATAGAACATATTTTAGTACAATGTTCTGTGTTTGATCATTTATCTCCTGAGGTTTCGTATATCATGTATCATATATAATTATCTAATGATTGTGCATAAAAATTCTACCAAGTACATTAAATGGTTGATTTTTTTAAATATCAATATCAAAATTTTTGAATGGATGGTTCTTAACATGAACAATAATAATGGTTCATAAATATAATGTGTGTTAAGACCCAATAATCATTTTATATTGTCTAGTATATAGTTTAGTTTTAGGTCCACTAAATGTGGATCAATGATTTTATAATTATTACCAAATAGTACCATGTTAGAGTTATTACATCATGGAGAATATATTAAACAGTTACATGTACTTTACATTATCCAGAATAGGATGTATATTCCTGAAAAACAATAAAATCCCCAATTTAATAATGAATCTAAATGTTCTCCTATATTTAGACATGTATCCATGATTTTATATAATGTTTTAACCTAATTTTGAATGATAAAACAAACCCTATAGTTAAAAATAATATGGATTTGAAATTATAAAAATATCAATATTTAATCATTTGTGATGAATATACAAAGATGAAATAAATAATAAATGTCCCTAATCCATAATGGATTAGTGTATTTAGTGTATAGATATATGTAAATAATATTTCATAAAATTTACATAATATATCTTAGAATTTTCTTTTCATTAATACCATTATATACATATCAGACATAGAAACATCTATTAATACAAGGTGAAAAAATAAATTAATTTTTTTTGTCTTAGATGATTATTATTTTTAAATAGAAGATATTTTTATCTTTGTTCATAAATGATCATAATGGTATGTGAAAAAAATCGTAACATAAGGAATATGAAACATCCTCACTGTGGTACTCCACCACAAGATCGAGATGGGTAGATGTGATATATTAAGAAGTTGTCGTTGTATTTAATACTCAAACAAATAATTATGGTGGTTTAATTAATATATTTGGGATACTGAAACATTTGAAATAGAGATATAATAAAACTAAAAATATAAAAATTAATCAATAAAAAAATTACTACAACTGAATAAATCAAAAAAAAAATATTAATTTATAAATATTACACAATCTAAAAAATAACAAAAAAGTATCTTATCCAACACTATAAGAAATTATAAATTTCACGATGATACAGAAATGTAAAACAATAAATATAATAATAATAAAAGAAACCCAAAACCTCATTTCCACACTCAATGTTTGACATGTCTTCGATATTAAATACCCTCCAACAAGAAATCCATTCAGACTTAGCACTTATTTCTCTTATCCAACCCAATATCTAAAAAATCCTTATTGATAATAAACATGGCCATATCTGGGAGTCAGTTAGTAAACATACTCCCATTATTTCTAAAAATAATTTCTGAATAAATTTTTCTTAGAATATTATTTAAAATGTTATCATAAATTAATAAATTAATTTAATACTACAAATAAATAAACCAAAACTCATACATTATGACAACACTAAATGGATATCTATACTCTACTTATTTGGAAGATTCAACCATATCAGGTCTCAAACAACTATATTTCTTTTCCATATCCATAAAGATACAAAAAAATATTGGGAACTATTTTGATTACAATGATAAATATTTTTTACATTTTTTAAATGTGAAATACCATGAAAAAAACAAAATTTACAAAAAACAATATTTGGATCTATAAAAATTATCATTATATAGCTTCCGACATTTTCTCATAGAGTGATACAAATCCAAGGAAATAAGTATCATATTACCTACTGTAAATTAACATTATAGGGACATACATATTGAGAGGTCATTAGAACGTCTATATAATGGTATTTTTAAAAATCACAAAAATTGGAATAATAATGAGGGAATTTCAATTCATCAATCATTCCAAAAAATGATAATAAAAACAATGTCGATGAAAAACCTCAAATTTCTTACTATAAAAAACATATTCATTTATAAAACATTACCAATTTTGAAAATATTTATCAATTATATTACACATTAAAAAAATCAATTTCCATTTATTTGATAATATAAGAATATTATATAATTTTTTCATTACAGGATGCTTACATGCCAAATAAGTGATTTCATGAAAAATAGTTACATATTTAACCAACAAAAAATCATATTTAAACTAATTCAAAGTATTAAGTGAATTAGAAATAAATTTACTATTCATAATGTGGATCTAAGATCAACTAATCCATGTCCTAATTTATTCTCAATGGTTGACCCACCTCTAAGGTGGTTTCCTATCATAATATCTAGGATAAAAGACCCAAATGGGTCAATGGGATGTCTATAAATATAAAATTTATCAAAATTGACTTTTTAAAATTATGATAATATCTATAAAGGGAAAACATATGTTATCACACATAATAAAAACACTATAAAAATTTAATATGCACTAAGGGGTTGTTCTTGATCACACAAATGAAAATTTTATGAATAATAGATCCAGTTAAAAAAATCGATCGACATGCCTAAAAAGTTTTCATATAAGTACTAGTCTAAAAATATATTCTAGTTTCTAAAAAAATTGGGACTATCATGGAAAATGTGGAAATCATTATAGAAAAGGATAACCTACTAATTTTGGATCAACAGATCCAATAAATGATCAATGGAAAAAAAGGTGTTGGAGGATCCATACGATACATAAAACCAAAAAAAGAAATAATCCCATATAAAGGAAAGAAGATGAGATTATAAGGAGTTAAATGTGGATACATGGTTATAAAAATAAAAAATTACTTCACCTGTCAATCATGTTATTCATGTGTAGCTGATGTTTTCAATCAATAATCGTTCAATGCAAGGATCCCCTCCTAATAGCTGGTGGGTTCCCACCATGTGGTTAGTGGTTCTTCTATAGCAGACACATGTTTCCCATATCCCACCAGATTGATAGCGGGCCCCACTAAATTGTTGGGAAAAATCATTTTACATTATAAATATAAAATAAATCCCAATGGGATCTAATGGATTTTACTAGGTATACAAGGTCATTGATGTCTATCTATAACTCCCTAACACCCTTACACTATAACTAGGATTACATAATTTTTCACCAAACACCCCTAAAATATTTTCGCACACTATGTAATAGGAATTTTCTTCCAGATTTGAAATTATTTAATGAAATATAGTGTCATTCGACTGATTATATATGGAGGAATCCACCATAAATAAAATGAGATTTGGAAACCTACACACCACATTATATCTCATCTAGGATATGATCTCCCATTATTCTTAATATGGTATCAGTGAACAACACAATCCTTTTTAAAGTATTTTAGAATCCCACACCCTTGTATCCTCATTATCATGCATATTCTTACAATATTCTTGAACAAGAAGAACTTTCTTCCCCCAAATATTATTCTCACTACAGTACATGATACAAATTATATTATCCCAAATTTATAAATCTATAAAATGAAAAGAATTAAAAATCAAATCATCTATTGAGGGTTTGGGTGAAATAGTTTAAGCCGAGACACAAGATACACAACATGCATAGAAATTGAATCTTATGGATGGGATAGAATAAAATTCATAGGATTTAAAATCTACACTATCTATAATTCCTAGATGAACTTGTGATCCATCGTTCCCTACATCGAGATATGTTGTTTTCATGTCCTTTGACTCATCCAAAGAAAAACATGATAACTGACCTCGATCTATAGAGGTCACCTCTGATGGTCTGCAAATGTTTTTTCCCAAAAAACATTTCTCCAAATGATTTTGTATTAGAATATCTTCCCTCCATAGATAATATATAAAAAAATTTCAAATTATTCATGACTCACCAAACCCAAAAAAAATAACATTTTGAAACTACATGTCCATCTAAATATGGAATTAATGGAGTAATTTATATTATTTATGGAATATTTTTATTTTAATAAAACATCATGTTAATAATATGGATCTCCCATAAACCACAAAAATAGAAAACATTAAATCATACGATATCCACTAGAATATGAATCATCATTTCTAATTGGCCATTAGTATGAGGATAGTATGATATAAAAATAATAACCTATGATCCAAAACACTTCTAAGGGTCCCTCTAAAACTATTACATGAGACATAGATTTAGATAATAAATGATACACTAAAAAATATTGTACTAACTAACTAACTCCAACAATTTTATACTATCCAGATCCGCTATTGTAATGGTCTCATTGATATTAAATATTTGTTCTACTATTTATATTAATTCCATTGTCACTAATATTGTATCATTTTATGAGTAGTTCAAGTATGTAATGTCATGATGAAAATAGTTAAATCAACCCAATTTCATTATGTAATGGGAAATTGATACTGTAAAGCAGTAGGAATATCATGCGTGGCCTAAACATACCACATGTGGAACATTACAAGATAAATTCTACTACATCATTCATAATTCATGGATTTCATTAGTACTTATGGTTATATGGATACATATCTATTTGAATATGATGTATCGCCTGTTGAGGATCATGTAACTCCCAAATCACCACCCAATGAAAACCATTCATAAAATAAATAAAAACGATTATAAAAATAACTACATCACTACTAATATACCATTATGATGGGGAATCTTAAAAATTTAATCTATCAGATAGATATAATCCGACAATAATATATAATAGAACACTCATAACATAGTCTTCAATCAAATATACAAAATATTTTTACATATATTTATTATATACCTATAACTGGAAGATAAATGGAGGAATTCCTACAATGAGCTCTATCACCTTCCATTGTCCCCATGATTTTAGTGGTAACTCTATTTATTTTATATTACTAAAGTCATCTGCGACTAAATTTCGCATGACTATATTGTATGAAAACATGAAGGAGAAAGAAAATTTACGAATAACTAAATACTATACAAGTGTTTCATGTCCCACTGTTAATATATATATATATATATATGAGAATGTTATGATCCATTTAACCACAATATACCGTCCAAAAATATACATACCCAAATATATTAGGGCATGTAAAACATAAAATAACACCAAAACAGTAGTAGGATAATTCAACGAATGCCATCTGAACTGTCATGATCCATTATACATTTACTAATCTTCTTACATCCAGACTACCCTGATTCCATATAAATATTACATTTTACATGAAATAATCCATAAAAATATCAATTGTAGTGAGTATTGTATCTATGTCCATCTTAATCTTGAAACCTTCAAAATCCTCCTAATAAAAATATAACCCAAAAAACATAAACCTTTGTGGTTTAGTCTAGACATAAACACAATCAGAATAGTGAAGTAATGAATGAATCATTTAAAATATCTTGAATGAAATTAAATAAACATATCAAATAACTCATTTTTATATCACATGATTCCACTCCAGAATTCATCAATAAGACCATTGCCAATCCAACCTTTGAGTTGATGTGACCCCAATTGGGAAACTTTTCTATCTTTAAGAGGAATTCGTATATCATTAAATAAAAAAATGATTTCTTATGGTACTCAATATGATTGAAATATTTTTTGAAATTTCATCCATTGAATAAGAGTGGGATAATTTTTTGATAATTAGAAAATCCTCTAAATAATCTACTGAAAAATTAATGATTGAATTTTTCAAGGTCTTAAGTTCATTCTAGTGTGTTTTGCAGAAAAATCACATCATCACAAACTATTACAAGAAATAAATTTTCCAAAAAGTGTTCTATGGAAAGTCAGATATTAAATCCCAAACTAATGTTAATATGGTCAAATGTCAATAATATATAAAATTTCAGAAGCTCTCAGTTAATTGAACAAATCATTGATATTCATAATGGGATACCAATTCATGATATTCATCTTGTTTAATATCTAATAATCTTGGCATATGCCCAAAGTTCTGTTGTCAATTTCGATGAATTTAATAGGAGTACCCCTAATTTATTTACTATGTGTAATGAATCCATTATGTTAAGGATTTTATGTTATGACATTCATATCCCTAATCCCCATTTTTTTAATACTGTACGGGGAGATAAAAACAAGTTTAACTCCCTAAACCATCAAGATAATGATATTGATCTCCCTATTAGATGGTAAACAAGATACATATTTATGAATTTCATCCTAAAAATGGTTTATGACTGAATGAAATTCTATTTTATGTTTCACACTATCATCCATAATAAAACTTGCTATTACAGTTATGATACAATCCAATCTACACTAAATTGGTCATACATGATGATACTAAAGAACCTATGCTCCATGATGAATATACTTTCCCAAATAAGGAGAATAAAAATTCAAAATCCTCTGATAAGAATCACTATATTTATTCCACAGTTCTAGTTATTCAATTTTGTTATCTAATCGAACCTTCCATTTCTTGATGAAAAATAAAATATATAGAATGATCGGGACTAATTTCAAGAAAACACACTATATAATGTGTTATACCATATTGTGTCTTTTCTAATTTAATATAGATGGTTATAACACCATCCAATATTTCCATATAAAAACACAACCTATTGAAATGTTTATTATATAGAAATAATAAAATAATCATCTATCAATAAAAATTGAGGAAGGATTATATGACACATGAATTGTATATTTAAAAATAAATGGAACTACATCTTAAATAGGTTTCATGGAGTTCAAAACAAGAAAATAATTTTCTATTCCGTCTATGGATCATTCTAGACTATATAAAAAATACCTTATAATAATATGTTTTCTCCTTCTCATGTAACCACATCCACTACGTCATCTTAAGTGTCTAGTTAAAGTATATATTCATTCCTACTGAGTGTTAATTTAATACATCTAATATATTGGTTCTAGCTCTGATTCACTACCATTAAATGACTATTGAGGATTCATGATGGAGAAATTCTAATCAAACCTCATGACACATGTTTGAAACTCAACTTAATAGAATAAAAATTGCAAGTACATGCAAATATAAATGAAAAACTAAAATACGCATCCCCTATTCTAGATTACAATGATTTTTTATCACCTAGATAATCTACTTGCTACCACCCGAGGGGTAATTATTAATTTAGTGAAATATTGATTCTAATGTGTCTCTTCTTTATCACCCAATGTATAATTTATTCACACCCCTTAGTTCAACTATTAGGTTTCTTTATATGTATAGATCTGAATTCATTATGGATGTAATGTTTTCCAGGTGAAATATGTCCACTTATGAATTTATATATTATTGAATCCCATCCATAAATAACATCACCATTCATACGTCATTATTATCTCCATATGTAAGTAAAAATATATATTATTAAAATATATAGTGATTTCCATAATTGATATTGTTCCCTATGTTTAGTGCATGAACTCCTGATCCCACTCATATATTAGGATCTCTTGAAAGAAGTGGCTGATGAAATTTTATTAAATGTAATTCCAATTTAGTTGATCTTATGGTCATGTTGTTCAAAATTTTCCAACCGTCACTTCGAAATTCCTTGATACATATAAAAATTATGATTAAAATTCTTTAAAAGTAGGTGCCTGCAACTACAAGATGATCATATGACTAAATAGATCAAGAACATAAATACCAAGGTCCTAACACCAAGTGAAAATGGGTGGGTTTTTTATTTTGAAATCTCATGTATGATAATATATCGATGTCATGGAGAACAGAGTAATACTCTCTATGAATTTTTTGACCCGCAAGGAACATCCAAATATCATTTTTTCCATCATCCATTAATTTTCAATATATTTTTTTCACATATTTCATTGGGGTTTATTGACTACCAGATTACTAACACTAAATATGATGATGAAGTGGATTAATTTTCCATCATCCATTATTTCTCATTTTTAGGTTATAGATACATCATTTCCTTAATGTTATTAGTGTAATATATATCATATTAACTCATTCAATTCATTTATATTATCATTATTCAATGAGGATCATGTAGAACGATTCGCATCACATCGTGGAGACGGTAGGCCGTACGTATGCACGAGCGATGATATCGTTACCATGATCGTGGAATTGTATTTAAGTGTATGTATACTATTTCAGAATCAATATCACTTTTCAATAATCATATATAGTTATTCTTTACACAATTATACCCATCCAAGTAAGGTGGTGGTGGAAAACTGATTACACCACGGCGTGGAGATGGTATTCCGTACGTACGCACGCACGGTCAATTCATTTTCCGTACGATGGATAGAAAGTGAAATATGGTTGTTTCATATTTATAATAACATATCAGTATATGAGTGATTCTGATGTTATTACTTCATAGTGAAACAACTAATGAAGAATAAGTAGAAGAAGAAATAAATTTGAATGAATCGGTAACAGATATTACCTCTTCTTCGACATGCCTCTTTGAAACCTCCTCTTAGGGTACTGAAATTGGAATTTGAAGAAGAAAAGTACCTCTAGTATGTTTATAAGGAAAAAGAGAAGGGAAATAGTCAGGGATTGTCCGATCTTGAAGCTTCAAAGTGTTGTGAGGAGGAGAGGGAGGAGGTGCCCTTTATAGGGGAGGAGAGGGGCACCTTTGGAATTATAAGAAATATTAATTTATAATAAATTCCAAACCCACATAAAAACCTCCAAAATTGACTCAATTCCGAAGATTAGATGATATAGGGTTGTAATATCATCAACCAATAAAATTTAGACATGTTGGGAATTTATTTTAAGCATTATCAACATGATTTATCCGTATATTATCTATATAATTTTATTTGTGGTAATAATATTCTAAATTTTAAATAATTTTAAATAATTACTTATAGATTTCTAATTTTCTATAATTTTATAATTTATTACATTTTAGACCATATAAATTTTAATCTATAATTTTTAATTTTTTTTCTGGTTTTTAAACGATTTTATAATATGTAATTTTTATAAAATAACAATATTGTCAATTTTGACACTATTCATTTATTTGAATTAAAATAAAATATAAACAGAAGATATGTTCAAACTAAAAGATTTAATTGATTTATAACATGTCATATTTATCTATAAAATTGGTGGAGCACATTAAATAGTTCATATAATATTTATTTTAATACTTTTAAAATCATTTATTTAATATTTCAATCAATAAAATAATTTCAACATCACTATTGTGTCATAATTAATGATAATTATTTAATCCCTAAAAATTATAAATAAATTTATATGATGTAGATAATTTTATTTTATTTCTAGGGACTATTTATATCCGAAGTTTTATGATGTTTATCACTAAATTAAAATTATTACACTTATAAGATTTAAGAGTGTGACATGTTGTCACTTTCTTTGGTTTTAATAATAATTATTATATTAGTTCATAGTGAAAAGTCCATGAAATGAATCTAGTCAGACCATTAGGTGATATGGGTCTACTTTTATTCATCCAATAGGATTTTGGAAAGTGTTTGGGTAATTTTATAATCTCATTTTTACCCTTAATTACCAGATTTACCTTTAACTCTATTAAATAAAAATTACCATAGTTACTATTCATAATATCAAACAAAAGAAACCTATTAACCTAATTTGAACCCACTGAATCCAAATATGGAATCCATTTTTAAAAATTCAAAACATAGAAGTTTCAATAATTAATTTAAAATTAATCCCGTTGTTAAGAAAATGGGTTTTTAAAGTTAAAACATTGCCAATGATTGAAATGTTTTGCCTATGAATTCAATTTAAAATTAATTCTAATGGCATAAATTATATTAAATGGTAAAAATATATTCAATTAATACATTTAACCATTCAATATTATAATTTAAACATATAAATTATTGCGATAAAAAAGGTTGTTTTTAATTAAAATATAGCATGTTTTTACTATTCTTTAAAATATGAAAGTTATCAGAATAATATGAAAATTTGATCGAAAGTATATTTTTATATCCTAATTACAAAGAAGAATTAAATTTTGTCAAATTGTACTTATAAACATGTCAAAAACTATATTTAAAGTTGGTGTTCCATCAAAAGGCGGCAACAATGTATTTTTTGAAAAATACTTATTTTACGCGAAAAATTTATTTTGTTCTCATACCATGTTCTATAAAATGTGTAAGATGAATAATAATCTTATAAAATTAAATAAGTAGTTAATACTATTCATAAAATCAAGTTTATAAAATATTTTAATAACATATTGTTGTTTAGTGAAACTCGATATTGCGTACAACACACACTATCGAGGGTGGTTTCTTTTGCGTATAACACAAGCCAAGATGGTGTTGTGTGTAGTGAAAGATTACTTTGATGTTGCATATAACATATAGAAAAAATATAATTCTCATAAAATATCAGGGTGTTACACTAGATGTTTCGATGTAGTAATTTTTTTAATAGATTTGAAGGATGATTTTTGCCACTTTCTAAATTGACATGCATCAAAGAATCAATCTCTTTGAAATTTTCGAATAGGGAAATCAGAACCTAACTGTTTATTAGATAACTTATTTAAAGAATATATATTGCAATTTCCATGTCATCTACGCCAAATCCATGATTATTTTATCTTAAAATTTATGCAGTTTACTTTTTGTTTACACATGTTATTTAAGTCAAAAGTATAAACATTATCAGTTCTGGGTGCTTTACTTTTAAACAATTTAAAATAAAAAACTGAATTTTTGATGTTAGAAAAATCAAAAAAATAACCATCATCATAGATTTGAGTGATACATTTCAGTTGGGCTTCAATCCTTGTATATAGAGTACTTTATTAATTGAGATGTCCTTTGGATCTCCAAAAGTTCCCATGCCAATAATTATACATTTGGCATTGTTACAAAATGTGACTAATCCTCCATAATTTTGAATTAATGTCTTCATGTTCGATGATTTCCTACTCATATTATTGGATTAGTCACTATCCATGTACCTCATTTATGTTTGGCTTCTGTGACCAACATCCTGCGATGGAATTTAAACAAATGATTGTTTTGGTATCAAAATTTTGTTGGGTCCAGCAGTGTTAGCCACCAAAGACCTGTGAATCCAGACTTGTTTTTTTATTCTATAATCCATAAAATCATATAAAATGCTTCCAACAAAGTCATTATTAATACCACATATTATCAATTTCTTTAAATAACAGTTTTTCGATATATTTCGTTTTGTTCCACAGTAGTTGAAAATTATACCTTCTATACTTGGAACAAAATAGTTCTTATATAGATTGGGTTTCTCACCTTTACTGCCTAATCTATGTCATTCCTTTTTAATCACATTTTTTCCAAGATTTTTATTTAGTTTATTTTTTTCTTTCGTAAAAACAACAGTTTCAATTTTGTATGTTTCTACTTCTGTGTTCAGGATTTTTTTAGTCTCATTATCTATACATTTATGTTTGATGTGTTATATTTATCAATTAAATGTTGATGTTGTTTTAGAAGAGTGTCTTTTTCTCCTGAAACCTTAGTGTGAATATTTTTCAGGGATTTATGTTTCTTAAATAAGGTATCATATTTTTCTTCCATCATGTTTCATTAGGATTCATGTTTATTATATGATGAATTAGAACTAGAATCAGAATTAGATTATTAAAAATATTGTACCTCTTCAGATTCTTCCATAAAGCACATATTTTCTTTTAGATTTGATTTTTTTTCTATTTCAGACCATAATGTGTTGATGGAGTCTTTAGAAGCACTCCATGTAACATTCATTTCACTTTTGTATTTCTTCTCACAATAATTGTATTTGAGAAATTTGTTTTTTTTTCTTTTCTTATTTTATTTGATGACAGTTTGGTCTAATGTGACCCATCTTCTTAAATTTATAGAATTTGACTTCCATTGATTATTTTTCATCCTTTTCGAAGGATTTTATGATTCCATTCTTCATTCTACATAATTTTTTGAAATTTAGGGCTAGCTAATCCAATTCCACATCTTAATTCGATGAATCATAGTTCTCTAATTTCATTTTTATTTCATTTTTCTTCTTTTTTCTCTTATTTTGGGAGGTTACTTTCAATGTAGTACTTTATCTCTTGATAATGAAATTATGCACATTTGACTCATCTTGCATCTCAACTTCATACATAATAAGAGCTCCAATTAACTCTCTCATTGTATAATTTTTCACGAATGATGATTTCCTAATAGCCGTAGATATCTCATTCGATCTAGGTGGTACTACTCACAATAACTTCTGGGCCTAATCAATTTATTTGATAGGATCTCCCAAGTAAGTGACGTTATTAGCAATTTCTGTAAGCCTTCCATTTACTTGGGTGATGATTTCTCCTTCAAACATACAAAATGTTTTGAATTTCCATTTAGATATGGTACAGATCATCTGTCAGACATTGTCAGTTCCTTCATAAGAAACTTCAATTGTCTGCCAACTTTCACAAGTAGTCAGGCACTTAGATACTCTATTAAATTTATCTGGTCCAAGACCACAGATGATAGAATGCATAGATTTTGAGTTTATGTTGTACTCTGCATCTGTATCAGTACTCCATGTTTTATGTTTCTCTGGAATCACATAGGGAGTTAGAATTTTTAGTACACTTTTCATCCAAGGTTCTTTATATAAATGATCATACTTGATTTTTAGCATCCATAATTTTTACAATTGAAGTAGGGAGATCGAACTATTGAAATACTCTCCCTTGTATTATCCATTTTCTCTCTATAATCCAAATACATTCAGCTTGTTATAGGTTTGACAAAAGAACCTCCTCTGAAACAAATTGTTGGATCGGGTTATACTAAATATTCTCAAGAGGGGGTGAATTGTGTCTATTAAAAATTCTTCACAAATCACGATGATGACCAAGTCTATCCTTTTATCTTTATTTAGATTGTTTTTGAAGCTGAAAATAAATAGTTTAAGAATGTATAGTGATTTGAGGAAAAGAAGGCCCTTGGTCCTCTCCACCAATGATCCAGTCCATGTGATTGGTGATATCACTATCTGGTCCTCTTATCAACATACCATCCACAACTGTGTATAGGCAGTTGAAACATTTACAAATTAAAGATAAAAACAAAGGCTTATAGTTCATACATAGAACAGAATACACATCATAGTAAAAGAATCCAGTTACTCAAAAATAAAAAGATAATTTTTCTAGAAATACTTCCCAGTGGATCTTAAAAAATGCAATAACACACAAGTGTCAGTAAATAGATCGTTGTCTTTGTAAAATATGTTCTGCAGATAAGGGAATTTCTGATTCGTTGTAGTTTCAATAGATATAGAAATAAATTTAGCAACACCAAATAAATTTGAATCATGAAATATATATGATATAGAAATGATGAATCATCAATGTGTTTCTTCTTCTTCTTTATAAAAACGTAGTTTGATAGATCTTGTTAGCAACAGATCTGTAAATTTTGAACGACACTATAAAACTACTATCATGAAGAACTAAATACCTTGTTATATATTTTATTAATGATTATACATTATTTTTTAATACAAAATATAACATATATATACAGACTAATGATGATCATTTTCCTTAAAAATATTTAGATCCAATAAATTAGCCTTTAGAATTGCGATATTAAAATGTTTGAATGAAAGAGCAATTATAACACCCCTGAATATTTGGCATGAAAACCTCCCCTTAAATTGATCCTTTGAATCTCAAATAAATAGCTTTGAATATTTCAAAGATGTGATTTAAAATCGATCTTTGAATTTGGCCTAAAATCAGATTAATAATTTGGATAAACACCATTTCTCAATAAAGTTGTAATTTAAATCTATTTTTCTAAACATAGGGTTGAACTTCATAGCATAAAATTCTTGAATGTAAGGTTCACAACGTATGGTTAAAAACGTAAAGTTGATAACATATGATCGATAATGCAAAGTTGATCACCCATGCTTTTCTCTTTAACTCTCAAACATATGGTACAATATCCATTCTTTCCTTTTTAGGAAAACATAAGATACATGATTTGTAAGGTTCATTATAAATGTAAGGCTGATGATCCATACTATAATAAGATTCCAAACATAAGGTATATGATCTATAATTTTCGATATAATAGACGGTTGTATTCAAAAGTATGGTTGATGAACCATACTTTTAAGAGACCAACATAACCTTCCATACTAATGTAGTGTTCTACTCCTTTACATTTTTGATATCTCAAAATGTAAGGTTCCTTCCAAACATAGGGTTCATCTACCATAATTTTGTCTATAACATATGGTTTCATAACCACAAATTTCAGATATGCCTTAAGGTAAACAAAAAATTCCATCCTTACAATATGCACCTCAACGTAGGGTATGAATAGTATTTCCAAAACATGCGAAAGAGATTTCGGAACACGTAGAGAAGGAACAGTGTTTCCATAACACACTCGAATGATTTCCAATCATATTGTCAAATATTCCACACATATTAAATCTTTTAATATTATTCCATAATTGAGAAATATAAAATATTAATTTCCTAAAATATACTCAATGTAAAATCATTAGAAAAAAATAAGGTTATTTGTGAACATAAAAATCATCATAAAGTGATATAGTGTTGTTCTCAATGATCTCCACTTAATAAAATAGTGTATTTTTTTAAACAACACTCGCTAAAAAATCTCCCCCTTTTTGATGATAACAAAACCCATGAAATATCCAATGAATTTGTCTTTCAAAATTAATTCTATATAGTTTAGAATTTTGCAAAGATAACAACAATATTTTATTTTAAAATAATTATTTCTTAATTTTAACATTAAATCACCAATTATAATCTAAAATAATATCTCTTACATTATAAATAAAGGAAAACATTCCAATAATTTCTCCTTAAAAACATTTAAAAAGTCTTCCCTTAAAATGAAATGTTTTCTCTTCTCCCTCTTAGTCAAATATTTATATAAAAATATTATGTTTATCCATATTTCTGAAAACAAAATGTTGTGTTTATCCATATTTCTCCCCCTTTTGTGATATCAAAAAAATGATAGAAGAAGGAATATAACAAATTACCATGTAGTACTAAACTTATTTAAATGCTATGATAAATTATTTATTAATATTTGAAACTGAATTACTAGAATTTTAACATATTCAGTATAGTAAAAAAAATCAAACCATATAAAATTAGATTCAATTATATGATATTGAATATATAATTACAAGTACAAAACTGAAAATTATAATCATGGTTTGAAAAAAAATGATTAGGAAACATGTTTCAGCGCCTCTGAATGACTTCCTTGAGCTATGACACCTGCAGTCACAACCTTTTCATTAGTTCATTGCCTAACTATACTTTGAGATCCATTCCTTCCAAAGTTAGATGGATATATTCAATTAAATTGACTCTAAAAACTCATGTATCATCTCTTCCTACCCTATAAACTAATTTAGCTTCTTTGTGAATCTATTCAACAGAACTCTGACCCCATGTTCATATGAGGTAAGCTGGTCAATAAGATGCTTTTGATTATCTAGCAGAATAAATAATAAAGCATAGTTACACTGAAGGTCCTACAATCTGTCATTCATATTTCTCATTACTACTTTAATGGACCGAAATCTATTTATTTGATTAGGAGAATTACTTAAGGAACCTGGTTGACTATTCTTGATAGTAGTGAATTGTTTCTCCATAAAAGTCTTAAAATCATCCAAATCTGACTTCATTACCATATCAGATTTCCAATTTCAAACTGAAGGAAACATATCCTTCGTGAAATGAACAACTTCTTGTTTTGAAAGAGAACTAGATTTTAATTTCTGAAATCTATAATTTTCCTTTTCCAATGATCTTATTTAAGAATTATTTTCTGATTCAACTCTGGTTAACCTTATATACAGCTCCCCAACTTCATCATACATTGAATTAGTAGAACCTTGTGCTTTATTCTCATTCAATTATTCCACTGATTTTAACAACACTAAAGGTTGTGATTCAGAATATTATTTATCTTCATCTACTCTTTGTACTGGCTTCTCAACTAATTCTTCCACCAAGTCCTTCCTTGACTCATCCGAAAAAATACTCATTAAAAACATCAATGAGAATTTTAGAAGGATTATCTTCAAAATTCACATCAGTTTGAAGTTTCTCTTCCCGATCATCTTCTTAATTGAGTTATTCCAAAACTAGATCCTCTAAAATAGGTTCCTCTTGAGCTAATTCTTATTGAACTAAATCAGGTCTAGCCACATCATCTTCTCCAGGCTCTATATTAGTTTGAGACAAAATTTCATTTTCCACATGAGGATTCACCTCAATCTGGGAAGCTATTGGTAGTTGAATTTTTTGTACTATAGTATCACTAATAAATCTATAGCTCAGAATATGATTAGTTTTATCAACAGTTTCCTGAATAGGCTCCTCACCAGTTGCAACTATTCGATGTATTTTCCTTTGAAATCCCTCTTGACTTTCCTCATCAGCATGTGGATCAACTTATTTGAATCTTATTCTTCTCGAGGTTCCATATTCTCTTGATTCTGCCTTTCCTTCCTTAGACATAGTAGGTTTCTCCCCCTAAGCCGAGCCCTTGTCATCCTTAGCTCCAATAGGCATAAGCTTTCCTTTCACAGTAGTCTAGAAGATTCCACTATTTCTTAGCGATCTGGCATTGAAAATATTTTTATGATGACTTCTTACTCTGGTATCTAGTAATCATACCATAGCAGACCTAAACAAAAATTTTGAAAATAACCATCCATAGGGATTGAAGTTCATTCTAGAATTTGGTTGATAGCTATCGTTGAGATATCTTACAACATATCTTGGAAGATTCAAATTTATTTCACTCATAATTAAAAACATTATGTACATGTTAGGAAACAAAATCTTCTCCATTTCTGACATCCACGGTCCAATCCGTATTTTCATAAACATAGAAAGAATCTTATGATCAAGTTACAGATCCTTCACAAACATTTTCATTATACTTTTAGATCCAAATATAAATGAAATAATGTTCTATAACTAATTTTTATCATATCCCTTATTCTTTAAGTCGAAATGATTAAATCCCTCACGAGGAATGTTTATTATTCTCTCTATTTCTGCAGATGAAATTGAAAAATCACAATCATCAATTTTTGAAACTAGGATGTCCTCTATATCTCTAATAATGAACTGAATGGATTTGAAAAAGTAATGAAGCTATATCTCGTATAGATAGTCTATATTTTTTCCACTAAAATTCTGCTTGATATTTTGCAAATCTAGGACTTGATGCATTATGAGATCCATTTAATAAAAATATTCCAGGTCGATTACATTTCCCTCTAGAATCTTTCTTCATATTGTTCGCTGATGCATCGTACTACTAACTTCTCCTTCCTCAACTCTACATTTCTTTTACATTTATATTTCAATGTTTTGAAGTCTCTAAGGTTTAGGGTTTCAATGGTTAGCCAAAGGTAGACCAAGGCGGTATGGGTTTAGGGTGTTTGGAAATGTTTTGAGAAACACAACATGTTTGGAATTTGAAAAGGTTTCTTACATCCTTTACTCTCGTGTCATTTAATTACATAACAATCATATGTTATTTAAATAAAATAAAATATATGTGGAAAGAATACAAATGAAATTGTAAATAATTCTAAAAAAAATTACATTATTTAAGATTGTGAAGATAAGAAATGCATAAAATTTAAAATTTAAAATTAGTTTCAAATTAAATAAACCTAGATCCCCCTTAATAAAATCCAACCCCACGGTGGGAAGTGGTTTAGTAAAAATATCAGCAAATTTAATATCAGTATTTACATATTCTATGAATATATTCCTTTTAAGAACATGACCTCACACAAAATGATGTCTAATATTAATAGGCTTTGTTTCAAAATGATTAAAAATTCATTTTGAAATATTTATACCACTTGTATTATCAAATAAAATAGATGTGTTATTAAAATTTAGTCTAAATTCCATAAGAGTGTATTTCATCCACAAAACTTGTGCACAACAACTACCTACAGATACATTTTCCACATCATTTGTTGACTGTGCTACTGATGGTTGTTTCTTACAAAACCATGACACTAAAATTTTTCATAAAAAGTGACAAGTCCCTGAGGTGCTTCTTCTATATAATTTAAAACATCAAAGTCAGAATCTGAATATGAAATTAAATTAAAATTAGATGTTTTTTGATGTAGAAGTTATTCCAAAACATTTCCTTTTAAATATCTAAAAATTATTTTAACAGAACTTATGTGAGATTCTTTAGGATCAGATTGAAATCTAGAACCAAGACATAATGAATATATTATATATAGCCTGCTAGTACTAAGATATAATAAACTTAAAATCATAACTCTATATATCTTTTTGTCAATATATTTTACAGTTTCATCCAAATCATGATTTATATTAGTACACATATGAGTTGTATATGACTAGCTATTTTCAAGTCCCAATTTTATTAGTAAATCATTAATGCATTTTCATTGATTTAAATCATTTCCAAAATTCTTTTGATAAATTTTATGTCCTAAAAAGAAATTTAATTCTCCTATCAAACTCATTTAAATTTTTTCTGCATTAAATTTGAAAATTGAAGACAAAGTTTTTTGTTTGTTGAACCAAAAATTAAATCATCAACATAAATTTGAATAAATAAAATATTAGTGTTAATAGTTTTCTTTAACATTGTTGGATCTTCTATCCCAATGGTGAAATTATATTTCAAAAGAAAAAAACTTAATCTTTCATACCAAGCTCTACGTTCTTGTTTAAGGCCATAAATAGATTTAGCAAGTATAAAAAAATCCAGATTTTTTGAATTTTCAATACTAGGAGTTTTCTCAACGTAAACTTCCTCCAATAAGTAACCATTCAAAAAGGAAGTCATAACATCGATATGAAATAATTTATAGATCATATGAGATACATAGGCTAAAAGGATTATTATAGCTTCTAATCTAGATACAGGTGAAAATGTCTTATCATAATCTATAAATTCTTTATAATTATATACTTTATCTACTTATCTTTCTTTATTTCTAGTTATTATTCTTTGATCATCTAGTTTATTTATAAAGACCCATGTAGTTCCTATAACTGGATAGTTTTGAGGTCTTTAAACTAAATTGCAAACATCATTTCCCTTGAATAGGTTTAGTTCATCTTACATTTATATCATCCAGTTTTCATAAACTATGTTTCTTCTAATGTCTTAGGGTCTAATTAGGATAGAAAGGAAGAAAATTCAAGAAGATTTCTAACATTTCTTATAGTTTTTATTCCAGTGTCTAGTTCTCCTATAATAGTTTCTAAAGCATGATTCTTTAGGGTTATATACTATCTAGGTAGTACACTATCAATTTTTTCAATCTCATGTTCTTATGAACAAGACTGGATTACATTTAAATCATTTTCAAAATAATCTATTATGTTCACTAGTGTCATGTCATCATTAGAGTTAGATTCATCAATTTGGACATCCCTTTTCTCAAAGGGATCAGATTTTTAAAATTTCACATAAACTGATTCTTCAACCATACATGATTTTTATTAAAAGTACTAAAATATTTGGAAGTATCATAATATTCTTAGAAAATACATTCATCAGATTTTGGATTGGACATACCATGATTATCCTTGGTGTTTAAGGTTTAAAACTTGCATCCAAAATCATTAAAGTGATTTACTTTAGATTTTCAGTTATTATAGAGTTCAAAGGGTTTTTTTAAAAAAATTCTCTCGTTAAAACTCTATTCATTATACAACTGTCCTTAATTTCCACTTCTACCCAAATATAGGTAGGAAGACTGTATTTATTTAGCATAGTTCTAGACATATCATGATTAGTCCTATTTCTCCCTTCAACGATTCCATTTTATTGAGGTGTTCATGGTGTATAAATGGTGTATTTAATACCCATATTTGAGAAAAAGGAATAAAATTACTTATACTCAAATTCTCCACCATGATAACTTTTAATGAAATTATTTTAAAACATTTATCATTTCGGGGAGCTTTTCAAAAAAATATATAGTAAAAGAATAATATATATATATTGGAAAATAAATCCATGTAAATCTTGAATAGTAATCAACTAAATCATATACATATAAGTTATCATCCAAGCATTTCATTCTAAAAGGTCCAAAAAATCCATATGGATTAGTTCCAGATGTTTAGATGTTGTAATTTTGTTAACAGATTTGATGAATGATTTGTGCTGCTTGCGAAGTTGACATACATCATAGAATTTATCACATTAAATTTTTATACTAGGAAAATCATAACCTAATTTCTTCTTAGATAACTTATGTAATGCATATATATTGCAATGATCATGTCTTTTAAGCCAGATCCACGATTCATTAATCTTGGATGTTTAGGAGTTTAATTTTTTTCTACACAAGAAATTTAAGTCTAGATTATAAACATTATCAGTTCTTGGTGCTCTAAATTTATGAAATTTATCATTAAAATATAGAACAACAGTTGTTAGATAATTCAACTAAAGAACCAACATCGTAGAGTTGAGAGATACATATTAGGTTATTTTTCAATCCTTCTACATGGAGTACATTATTAATTGAGACAAATCCTGGATCTCCAATAGTTTCAATGCCAATAATTTTACCTTTGTCAATGTCACCAAATGTGACTAAAACACCACCCTTTTCAGTTATTGATTTATAATTCGATGAATTTCTACTCATAATCCATGAGTATCCAATGTCCATATACCATATTTCGGTTTGGATTCTGGGACATTCTTCCTACAATGGAATTTAATCAACGGTCTGTTTTGGTACCCATATTTTGTTGGGTCTAGTTGTGTTATCCCGAAAAGTCCTGTGAATCCAGACTTGCTTTGTTTTTCTATAATTAATAGAATCATATAAACTATTTGCAATAAAGGATTTCTTAATCCCACTAGTTTGTGGTTTCCTTAAATAATATTTTTTAGATATGTAACCATTTATTCCATAGTAGTAGAAAGTTTTACCTTTTGTAATTGGAACAAAATTGTTCTTATATAGTTTTTATTTCTCACCTTTAATACCTATTCCATATATTTTTCATTTAATCACATTCTTTCCAAGAATATCATTTAGTTTATTTTATCCTTTTTTAAAAACAACAGATGCACTTTTGTATGTTTATACTTCTATTTGTAGTGTTATTATTTCAATTTTGTTATCTGTATTTTTTATGATTGATGAGTTATATTTTTCAATTAATTATTGATGTTGTTTTAGTATAATGTATCTTTCTCATTAAACAACAATGTGAATATTTTTTAGTAATTTATGTTTCTTAAATAACGAATCATATTTTTCATCCATCATGTTGCAATATCCTACAAGTTTAATTTTTGAACAATTATAACTAGAATCAGAATTAGATGAGTAATATGATTGCAACTCATTTTCTTTTTCCCTAAAGCACATATTTGCTTTTAAATTTGATTATTCTTTTTTTGAGATAGACTTTGATGAGATGATGGAGTCTTTAGAAACACTCCAAGTATCATTCATTTCTATTTTTTCTTTCTTCTCTTAATCATTGTTTCTGTAAAATTTCTTTTTATTTTCTTCTTTTAATTGAGGACAGTCTGGTCAAATGTGACCCATCTTCTGATATTCATAGAATCAGACATACCTTGATTATTTTTTATCCTTTTTGAAGTATTTTCTGAATCCATTCATCCTTATGTAAATTATTTTGAGTTTTCTGGCTTGATGAGCCAGATCCACATCTGAATTAGATGAATCATAATTCTCTAATATAATTTTTATTTCTTTATTCATATTTATACTCTTCTTTTGAGATGTTACATTCAAAGCAGTATTTTCTCACATGATCAATACACTATGCTCATTTCCTTCATCTTTCATATCAGATTTATATATCAAAAGAGTTCCATTTAACTATCTCTTTGTATGATCTTTGATAGGTGATTATTGTATAATATCCACTGATATACCATTTCATCTCGGTGGTAGTACTCTCAGTACTTTCAGGTCTTGAGCTTATTGTTTTATAGGATCTCCCAAGGAAGTGATGTTATTAACAATTATTGTAAGCCTTACATTTATCTTGGTGATTCTTTCTCCATCAAACATGATAAATGTGTTGAATTTTAATTTAGCTGTGGCATACCTCATCTGTCTGACATTGTCAGTTCCCTTATAAGCAACTGCAATTTTCTTCCACATTTCCTAAGTAGTCGGGCACTGAGATAATCTGCTGAATTCATCTTGTCCAATACCAAAAATGATAACATTCATAGCTTTTGAGTTAATGTCATACTCTTCATCTAAATCAACACTCCATGTTTTATGTTTCACTAGAATCACATAAGGAGTAATAATTTTTTAGTAGACTTTGTATCCTAGGTTCTTTAAGTAAATGATCATCCTTGATGACCAACATCCATAATTTTCACTATTGAACTAGGGATCTTGAACAGTTGACATACCCTCTCGTGTATCATCCATTATGCTCTATAAAATCCAAAAACATTCATCTTGTTATAGGTTTGATGAAAGCTCCTCCTCTGATTTCAATTATTGGATCGGGTTATACCAAATATGCACAAGAGGGGGGGGGGGTGAATTGTGTCTTTTACAAATCTATCACAAATCATGATGATAACTATATCTGTCCTTTTATCATTATATTATTTTTTATGTAGTGGAAAATAAATAAGTTAAATGTTGCATGGATGTATAGTATTTTGGGGAACCTAAAGCCCTTAGTCCACTCCACCAACTCTCTACTCCATGAGCTTGGTGATTTACACTATCTGGTCCTCTTATCAACAGGCCATCCACAACTGAGTGTAGGAAGTTGACAACTTTACATATTAAAGCTAAAAACATAGCCTTCTAGTTCACACACACAGAACTGAATACACATCTTAGTACATGAATTTTGTTACTCAAAATAAAAATATTATTTGTATTGAAATACTTTCTAGTTGATCTTTATAGTTGAAACAACATGCAACTAACAGTTGATAGATTGTCGATGTTAGAAAATATGTTCTTCAGATAAGGGATGTTTTGAGTCAATACTGTTTAAATAGATATAGAAAAAATTCAGCAACTCCTACAACAGTGGATTCACAAAATATCTTCGATGTAGAAATAATGAATCTTCAACATGTATCTTCTTGTTAAGAAAAAAAGTGTTTGATAGATCATTGAAGCTGCAGATCTGTAAATCTTGAATGATTTTATAGAAATATAGTTGTAAAGAACTCAAGATCTTTTTATATATTTTCTTGATGATTCACCCTTCTTTCATAACACAAAATATCAAAGTTATATATTGAATAACGATGATCAATTTCCTTAAAAAATATAAATCTATTAAAGTCACCTATAGAATTATGATATTCAAATGTTTGAATGACAAAGCAGATGTAACTCTATAGAATATTCAGAATGAAAATATCCTCTTAAATCAATCGTACGAATCAATAAAAAATGGTTTTGAATCAGTCAAATACGTGCTTTAAAATCGGGCTTTGAATTTGGCTTGAAATCAATCTAAAAATCTGCATAATGACTGTTACTCAATAAAGTCGTAATTTAAATCTCTGACGCCATACGTAGGGTTGAACAACATATCATACATTCTATGAACAAAAGGTTCACAATGTATGGTTTATAATGTTAGGAGGATAACATATGGTTCATCAACCGTACATTTCTCTTCAACACTCAAACATACAGTACAATATCAATACATGTTATAGAAAAACATAAGATTCATGATCTGTAAGGTACACTATTAAAGTATGGTTGATGATCCATACATTTATCAGATTCTAAATGTAAGGCATATGATCCGTACTTATTGATAAAATGTAATTCTTTTTTTTTAAAGTAAGGTTGATGAACCTTACTTTTAAGAAGCAAACATATCATTCCATACTATCTTAGGCTTTGTCTTCAATACTTTTTGGATATATTGAACATAAGGTTCCTTCCAAATGAAGGATTCTTCTTCCATACATCCTTTTTCTATAACTTATGGATGCTAAATCCTAATTTTTTGATATTCCGTAATGTAAACAACATATTCTATCCTTACACTACACTCCTCAACATAGGGTATGAACATTGTTTCCTGAACACACAAATGTGATTTCTGAACACGTAGAGAATGAACAGTGTTTCCAAAATAAGCTAAAAAGATTTTCGAACACATTATCAAATATTCCATGAAAATTAAACACTTTAATATTATTCAAATATATAGGATTAATGAATATTAATTTATGAAAATTTTCTCAATGTTACAACATTTTAATAGGAGATAAGGGTATTTGTGGTCACCAAAATAATCATAAAGAGATAGAGTATTGTTCTCAATGATCTCCCCTTAATAAAAAAGAGCATTTAAAAAAACTCTTGATCAATTGTTGGGAGGATATTTAATTAGGTTTTTGATAAGAAAAATCGATTCTGATGTTTGATTTTTTGAGAAGGGGAAGTACCCCTTTATAAGAGATGTGAGGGTCACTTTATGAAATGGTTGAAATATTAATTAATTATACAATAATATTCAGTTTACAATGGCTCCAAAATTTTTTTTTTTCAAGGATAAGGTGGGTCTAGGTCAAAAACCACTCAACCAATAGGTTTTAGATAGGTTTTTGTCACAATATTAACCTTATCTTTTAGATTTAACTCTTAGTTAAATAGTTTAACTTTTACCATGTATTCTTGTATTATTATAACAAATGGTTAATAAATGTACTATAAATAATCCAAGAGAACCCCAAGTGGTTCATTATTGATATATATAACCATATCTAAGTCCTTTTTCTGAGCCCTAGATTTTTAAGAATATTATATCAAATAATAATATAGTATTGGTTTAAAAAACTCATTTATGTCAATTTTGACACTATTTAGTATTTGGTTTTTGTGATAGTCATAAAAACATTATCACTTCCAACAAAACATATTTAATCAACACTAACAAGTCATATTAACCTATAAAAATAGTCTAAGGCATCAAAAGTATAAATTTACAATTAGATTAATATTTATATTATCAATTGTTTTACTCATTCAATAATAATGTAATTACACCATCATCATTGTTTAATGAATAAATTTAATTATATAAAGTTTAAAAATTATAAATAAAATACCATTATGTAGGTAATATTTTTATATTTCTAATTAATATTTATACTATAATTTAGCTTATGTATAACCTTATATTAAAAAAATATTTAGTTATTAAACTTTGAATTAAACACTTTTAACACTTCTTTAAATAAAATAATAATAAATATCCTAATCTAATAAAATTGGAACAAATAGATCATAATTTATTTGTAATGATTATTTTGGTCGAAATAAACATATCCAATAGAATTACAAAATGTGATAGGGTATTATAATATAATTTTTAACTTGATGTACCCAATTTTCTTTTAACCGCGGAAAATAAAATTTAAAATTTACTATTCAGCAAAAAAATATTTTCATCTTATTAAACCATATTTTACTTACTGATTTCAATCGTGTCTCTTAGATTTTTGAAATTAAATTCAAATAAGCAGTAAAATTATGTTTTATATAATGTTGCTAACGTGCCTAAGAGGTGGGTAAAAGACGTTAAAAGATCAATAAAATTTTATGTATCTAATCTTATTATAAAATGAATCCAATGAATAAAATTGAACATATATAGTTATTATATATATATTTTGAACAAATATAAAATTAAATAAAATAACTAATTATTCAAATGAAATGTTAATTTTAAATAATAATACATTTTTTTCACTATTCATAAAAAAATTATTATTTTCAGAAAAATACCAGAAATTATCTATAAGATAATTATAATATTCAAAATCTAAAAATGAAGTCCATTTTGAAAAAAAAATTTATAAAATTTAAAACGATAGTATTAATATTCATAACGGCTAGTTTGATTGGTTTTGGTGTGCTGGAACTCGATGTTGCGTACAATGCTAGGTATTGCATTATTCAAAGAGAAAAATACCATGGAAGCTTAGGATGTTACATTCCATCCTCTTTCAAAAATTTCATCCTTAAAATTTCTTGAATATTACTGCATATTTTGTTTTGGGTGGTTCTTCATCATAAGTTCCTCAGGTTCCCACATTGCCTCTTCCATCTTATTATTTCTCCATAGAACATTTACCAGATGAGTCATCTAGTTTCTCAACACCTGTTCTCTGGTATCAAGAATTTGGAAATACTATTCACAATAAGATAAGTTGGGTTCTAGTTCTATTTTTTCATTAGTGAGTAGATGCATTGGGTTAGGCATTTATTTTCTAAACCATGACATTTGGAAAACATCATTAACTTTGGAGGGACTTGGTGGCATTGCCAAATGGTATGCTACAACTCCAATTCATTCAAAGATTTTGAAGGTTCTGATTTACTTGGGTCTTAATATAGACTTCTTACCGAATCATATAACACACTACCATGGAGATTCCTTCATGAAAACATGATCTCCTACTTGAAATTCCAAATCATTTCTTTGATTATTTGCATTTCTCTTTTACCTACTTTGAGTTTCTCTAATGTGGGTTTGGATAATCATCACCTTCTCCATTGTTTCTTCAATATGTTCTGGGACTACGAGTTTTCTTTCTCCAACATCACCCCAAAAAGTTAGTGTGTGAAATCTCTTTCCATATAATGCTTAATATGGTTCCATCTAAATAAATGAATGGAAGCTATTTTTATAGGAAAATTATACCATAGGTTAATATTGATCCCACATACCATGAAGGTCAAGTGAGAATGGTATCAGAATGTATTCTATGGTTTGAATAGTCTCTTTATATTGTCCATCGGTTTGAGGGTGGTAGGTAGTGCTAAAACAATGTTTAGTATCTAAGACTTTCGGATGTCTTTTCCAGAATCTGGATGTAAAATAGGGATCACAATTAGAAACAATCTATAGGGGTAAACCATGAAGTCTTACAACTTCATTAATATATAGCCATGATAAACGTTTAAGTGGTAAATTTTCTCTTATAGGAAGAAAATGTGTAGACTAGGTATGACGATCCACAATAAACCATATTTCATCATTCCTTCTAGGATTCTTTGGAAGCCCCATGACAATGTACATTGTAATATCATCCCTTTTACACTCAAGAATGGGGTGAGGTTTCATGACACCTCTAGAATGTTGTCTTTCCTCCTTAACCTATTGACAAACAATACATCACGACACATAATCAACAGTCTTCCTATATATGTAATCCCACAAAAAAATTTCTTTCAAATAACTATACATCATAGTGAAACCAGGGTTTATAGAGAAATTGGATATATTAGAATAATTCAAAAATTTCATTTTTAGATCAGGTATGTCAGGAATAGAAAGTCTCTTACCAAATTTCAAAATTCCATCTTCATATGTGGAGTAAATCAGTCTCACATCATTCACAACTTTAATTTTCTTTTTAAACTCTTCATCATTAGATTGAGAGATTTTTATCCTTTCTTGTTAAAATTGTTTGGAAACCATTTGAAAAATTATTGATGTTTCACCTTCCATGACTATTCCCATATCCATATTTACTAGATCCATGAACATAATATGCCTTTAAAATCTTATCCTGTTCAAAACTCCATGATCTTTTATACAAAAAGAATATTCCGCCTTATTTTCCTTCCCTGGGTTGTATTTTATATTGAAATTATAATCCTTGAGTAGTTCAAGCAATCTTCTTTTCCTCATGTTTAGTTCTTTCTTTGAGAAAATATACATCTAACCCTTGTGATCTGTATTTATCTCACATTTTTACCATAGATATAGTGTCTCCATATCATCAAATAAAACATTAGACCTGCTAACTCCATATCATGAGTTTGGTACTTTTTTTAATGAATTTTTAGGTGTCATGATGCTTAGGTAATAAACCTATCATTATGCATAAGGACAAAATGTAGTCCTTTTTTGAAGCATCATTATAAATAATAACCCCATCATTCCTCTATGGTAGAGTCAAGATAGAAGAATTGACAAATATTATCATTAGTTCCTCAAAAAAATATTCACACTTTTTTTTCAAACAAATTTAACCCTTTTACATGTTAGCTTGGTTAATGGGATAGCCAATCGGGAAAACTTATGGACAAAACGCCATTAAGAACCTGTGAAACCAATAAAATTGAGAGGCTAAGTTATACTTGTCAGTGCTGGACATTCATGCATTTCATTAGTCATAGAAGGAACAACAATGATTCCTTACTTAGATTCTATATGGGAAATAAAAAATATCATGAAGCAAGATTTCACAATTGCAAAATTTCCCATATAATTCATTTTTTCTTATAGTCTTTAAAATAGTGTGCAAGTGATTTTCATGATCTTTGTAGATTTTGGAGTATACAATGACTTCATCAATAAATAACACAACAAAGTCATCAAGATATTCCATGAAAACTCTATTCATTAGATCAATGAAGATAGAGGGTGCATTAGTCCATCCAAAATCAATTACCGTAAACACATAATGGGCATACCTGGTTCGAAATGTTTTCCTCGGAATTTCTTCAATCAATAACACAAATGATGATATCTACATCGATGGTCAATCATTGAAAAATATTTAGCTCCATGAATTTTATTGAATAAATCATTAATGTGAGGTAGGGGATACTTGTTCTTTATTGTCATAGCATTGATCTCCCTATAGTCAATGCACAACCTCATAGGTCTATCTTTCATTTTACCAAAAGGACAGGGACTCCCCATAGAGAAACACTTATGAGAATAAGTCCATTATTACTAAATTTCTCTAGTTTTTTATTTATTACCACTAATTCAATAGTGGACATTCTATAAGGGGTCTTCGATATGTGCCTTGAACCATGAATTAAATCAATGGAGAACACAATTTCTTGTTATTGAGGATGTCCAGGTAAATCCTCTGGGAACACAAGAACATATTCGTGAACAATAAGTACATATTATATTTGCAAATTCCATTCCTCACCCATTGTTATTTCATTATATTCCTACCCAATAATTGAATTATGTAGAGCTACTCAGGAAGGATTTTGATAAGAATCAGATGGTGACATATGAACTCTAAAGATAATGAACTTTTTATCGTCATCAAAAATTGAAACCTCCACTATCTTATGATAAATGTTCACATCATGGTCCGAAAGCCAATCCATACTGGTTATTATGTCAAATTCAACCATGTGTATGAAAACAAGACCATCAGATAAAAAACATTTATATTCCCTAATTGGAACTGATTCGCAAAAATTTGTTGCAATGATATATTTCTTAAGAGTTTTTACTGAAAACCCCTTGTTAAATCAAATTTAATGGATATAAATTTCAAAGAAACCTAGGAAGATATGAAACAATGTGATGCTCCAGAATCAAATAATTCATTGGATAAATTTGAGGAAACCATAAAATTACCTTCCACCATGTCATTTGGAGCCTCGACCTCAACTGTATTGATCACATAAGCTTGAAATCTCTCCCTTGGACTTTTCTGAGTTATATTTCCAGGAAGTTTAAAAAATTCATTTTCATAATGCCAAATTTCTCTAAAATTGTAGCATTCAACATTGAAATCCTTTTTCTTTCCCTTGTAATCACGAGTATGGTGGCCTATTTTACCACACTTGTAACGAATTTCCATTCCGTCAAGAATGTTCCGAGGATTTTCTTCTAACAATTACCGAAGGATGGAAATTCCAATTTTACCTTCATCCCATTATTTCCATTTCTAGAGTGTTCATCAGATCTATTATTCTCTTGGTTTACTTTAATGTTTTAAGAGTTAGTGAATACTTTTTTAGTATTGATAGCACACGAGACAATATATTCATACAATGATGAAGTATTGTGAGACTAATTATCAATATAGAAATGTTTTTAACCAATCAAATAATTAATAAATCATACTCCTTGGGTTACATATATAATCTGTTTCATGCCTTGATAACCATGTAATGTTAGCCTCATACTTTGTGACATTCTCATCCCCTTTTTCTTTAGATAGAGTAATTTTCTTTCCCCATCTGCTCAATGGTCACACGGAAAGTATTTTTCAAATAAAATATCTTTAAACTACCTCCATTCAATATTTTATACTTCTTCATCCTCCTTTGTGTTTTGAATTAATGACTACCATTGATCTGTATCTTCCATGAGGTGATAAACTGCCTTGACATCTTTTTCCCTTTCACTACTCCCAAATCATGAAATATTTTCTCTAAGAAACTTATACATTGTTAAGATAAAAGTGGATTTTTAGCCCCATTGAATGTTAGTGGTTTTTGAATCCCATAGCTGTCTAACATTGATCATTCGCATTGTGGATCAGGGTGCTCCATACGGGTAAGGTTGTTATTCATAACCGGAGTGGGGTTTCCCTGTATTGTTATTAGTTGTTCAGAACCAGTTACACCACCAGCTCCACTATAATTATATTGAGTATGTCGGAAATACATAAATGGATTATTTTGCATTGATATTGTTTCCATTCCTTCCACTTGGTTCCATTTCAAAACAATGTTATACATAAGATGAAATTATGAACAATAATACATAATTCCAAAATAGTAAATTAACATTCATAAATTGAACAGTTTGTGCATATAATCCACAATCAAAAAAAATTTCTTTGAGGATGTATTTACTAAAAAATTCATCATATTGATTTGTAATGAAAATTTGAATTATCTTAATCATATCCCCTGAGGGTGTCATAACGAAGTGTGCAGTATAGACCATTTTCATGTATCAGGGTACCCCGAGTGTAGCCCAACACTCATTGTCAGAGTTTTCACTCCTAGGTACATCTATGGAAGAGCCTCCTCTACCTTCTCATATCCAAACAGTGGTGTATTTCATGGAAAATATAAATAATATCTACATTACCAAAATTCTAGGATGTTCTTATATACAAATCCACAAAGACTATATTAGGTGGATGTTTTCTAGTCTTTTTTTCTAAATCTAGCTTCCATGGTTTGTACTAAACATTATCTAATACCAACTATAATCCACTGACCCATGCTACCCATAGTTTGTGCATTATTACATAACATTGGAATGATTTAAAGAATCATTCCCCAAAATACCGATCAGTTTAGTAGCCTTGGAAGAACCAGATAAATACATAAGTTTTATGTTACATCATGAAATAAAAAAACAGCATTGTGTCCCCTTTGAACACTGTTATATCCCATAGCCTATTCCTCCATGTTAATTTTTATATACATCATTGCATCCTTTAAAAAATAAAACATAGAATTGGGAGATATCAGATACCATATAAGGATAAAAATATAGCAGAAAATATCAGAAATAAACAAAAACATTTAAGGCAATGTATTAGACTAAAACAAATGAGTTTTAAATAGAAACATATGCATATTATTGAAATGATACATAAAGCAATTCCATTTACTTATTCACATGGATTTTCTACTAGTTGAACAATCACATGTAATATCAATAGCCAATTTTATAATGATGGAATGCATAATGTCGGACATTATAACCACATAGTCAAGGCCTCGTTCCAAGAATACAAATAAGATTTTGTCGAGGGCTTGTACCAAGAAACTAGTTTGTCTCATAAGATGTACCGTTGCATCAAAAAGCTATAAAAGGCTCCACACATCACATACTAAGTCCAATGAATTCCTCACATGAAAAGGTTTAAACATAACATAAACATTCGTATTAAAACTAGCATATGATATGTTAATACTTTTACCATAAAAAATGAATGGTATAAAAGTAACACATCCACAGTAAAAAATATTCCAAACCATTCAATAAAATATTGAATATTGTATCATAATAAATCAACTACCAATAAGTGTAAAATCCATCAAAGGATGTTGTCATAGTTGAAATGAAAACAATTTGAGAGAAATATGTCATTCTATATTGAAATCATTTAAATACACATAATTATAAAATAATACATTTATTTTGAAAATATTCTTATAATATTGTAAGGTAAGATTCGAAGTTGTTATAATGGATGAAACTAACCCCAATCATAGTATAAGTTAAAAAAACATTCTATCCTTAATTTTTTCAAAAAGGTCATAAAGGGCCTTGTTTGGAAAACGACAGAAAGGCTACATTATGAAAACATTATAGAAATTAAAAATGGTTTATTAATGAATTTAACCAATAATATAGGAAATAATAAAAATTTTATGAAATAAATTATTACGAAACACAGTTGTGGATAAGAAAAGGTCCTTGTAGATAATCACTTATATACTACCTCAAATAATGAAGAGATTGTAGAATTAAATCTTTCCTTGAACTTTTCGTTATTAAAGTGTACTTTAGCCTACCGAATAATAGTTTAATCATTGTTATTAAACTATCCATTAAATAAATACATAAATATTATACCATATATGATCTTTTCATATTGAATTGTTAATAATATTTCAGTAGTATCATTGTTTTAGGTGTTTATTGATTTGATTTCATTTATATGTTTGGATACGTAAGTCATGTTTTATATAGATATATTTTTTTTGATTCACATAGAGAATGATATTATGTTCTTAAACATTATTTTTAATCATAAAATGAAAATTATTCTTGAACGAATATGATGGGGAATGAATCTCATCATGTTCATTGAGACGGTAATCCGTATGTATGCATGAGTGACAATACCATTATATTAATGGTGAAATATTATGTAATTGGATGGTATAACATGCATAAAGATGAATTACCATGTTATATTTATTATTTACATTAATTATACTCATTATTATACACATCCAAACAATGATGCATTGAATACCAAACAACACCATGATGTGGAGACAGAAAGCCATATGTACGCACATATGGTGACTTTGTGATTCATAGGATGGATAGAATAATGGATATGGTTGTACCATATTTATAATAACTTCATAGTAAACATAAAGTATTGGATTTATTATTTTGGTATGGAAACTACAAAGAAAGGGGAAGTAAAATAAGAAAAAAACATTGAAAGAGGTGATGATATTATTACCTCTTCTTCGGGTGCTTCCTTCTGATTTGATCAAAATATATCCTTAGGTTGGCTTCTGATCAAAGAAAGGCCCTTAGGTTTTTGTGAGGGAAGTAGAGAGGATATTGGATCTGGTGTTGGCAGAGACAAATGGCTTTGGAGGTGTGATTTTTAGAGGAGGGGATGTACCCTTTTATAAGAGAGGTAAGGGCCACTTTACGAAAATCATGAAATATTAATTAGTTAAACAATTATATTCAGTTAAAAATTGATCCAAAAGTATTTATTTAGAGGATACTATGTGGAGGGGTCGGAAACATTTCAAGAAGTAGGTTTTAGACAGCTTTAGGCCACCTTATTAACCTTATATTTTATATTTAACTCTTAGATAAATATTTTTTCTCTTACCGTGTATTATTGTATTATTATAATAAACGGTTAATAAACATACAATAAAAAGACAAGAGAACCCAAAGTGGTTTACTATTGATATATATAACCTTATCTAAGTCCTTTTTTTAAACAATAGATTTTATGAAATATTATATCAATTAATAATATAGTATTTTAATGAAAAACACCTTTATTTCCATTTTGACACTATTTAGTATTTGGTTTTTGTAAAAGTAATAAAAATATTATAACTTTGAAAAAAATTAATCATCCCTGAAATGTCATATTAACCAATAAAATTAGTTTAATTCATCAAAAGACTCAATTTACAATTATATTAATATTTATAATATCAATTTTTTTAATCATTCACTAATAATGTAATTGCTGCATCATCATTGTGTCATAAATAAATTTATTTATTTAAATTATAAAAAATATAATTAACAAAACATTATGTAGGAAATCATTTTATATTAATAATTAATATTTATAGTTGAATTTATTTTATTTATAACCCCATATTAAAAAACGTTTTAGTTATTAAACTTTTAATTTAACACTTTTATCCATAATTTAAATAAAATAATAATAAATGTATTAATATAATCCAAGTGAACCAAACGGATCATATTTTATTCCTATGGATGATTTTGGTTGAAATAAACTTATCAAATAGAATTAGGACATGTGTTAGGATAATTAAAATATAATTTTTAACTTTAATTACCCTATTTACTTTTAACTATGGAAAATAAAATTCAAAAGATACTATTCATCAAAAATTATTTCCATCTTATTGAACAACATTTTACATACTGATATCAACCAGGTCTTTTGTATTTTTTAAATTAAATTCGCAGAAGCATTAAAATATCATTTTATGCAAATTTGCTGACAAGCCTTGAAGGTGGGTAAAAGATGTTAAAAGTTCAATAGAGTTTTATATATCAAATCTTATTATAAAATGACTCTAATTAAATACATTGACCATATATAGGTATTATGTATCTATTTTTCCCTAAGATAATATTGAAATAAAATAAATAATTATTCAAATAAATAGTCTATTTTAGACAATTACGTTGTGTTTTTTACTATTCATAAAAAATTGAATGTTTTCAGAAAAAAAACCCAAAACACACCCTATGCTTATTCTGATATTCCAAATACAAAAATGAAGTCCATTTTGAAAAATCAAATTTATAAAATTTCTTAATGTGGGTATTAATATTCATAATGGCTAGTTTGATAGGTCATGGTGTGATGGAACTTGAAGTAGCGTACGACGCAAGCTATTGCATTATTCCAAGAGAAATGTACCATGGAATCTCGGAGTGTTACAATTTACTTTTAATAAAAATTCAGATTATTTCATCAAATGGTGATGAAATATATCATAAAATACCCTTATCTCAATTCTATTGTCATTTTTTTTCTAATATCTATAATTTAATTGGGGTTATTAGTTATGTATATTTTTAAATTTTCATAGAAATAAGTTTATACTCAATTGATTACTAAAACACAATACTTTTTATAATCCCAAGAACCTATTTAAAAATGTCAAGAATATGATCATTAAAATTAAAAAAAATATAAAATTTTCCTCTACCTAACAATTTAGTTCATTTATGCCTTGTGACTATTATTAATCCTCATACAATTTAAGTAATTTCACCATTAATCAATTTATAGAATTTCACTAATTGATTAACATGAGATGATGTGGAATGTGAAAGGTTACAAAATTATCCTAAAAAATGTCATGGGATCATTATTGGGAAATCCAAATGAATCTTCAAATAACATTTAATATTAATAAAGTTATAATGACATATTATCCATGAAAGCAATTATTGTGATCCTATTCCAAATAAGAGTTCTATGCATAGAATAAAATCATAATAAAACATGGTGTTTCATCTATAATTTGTTATCTATTCATTCATGCTTAGTCATTATGATCAAATATATTTTATAATTATTTTTTGTGGTTAAAAATAGAATAATTTAGTACATTTTCATTATGAGAATAAATGAAGATACTACTTTGGCCTCAAAATATACCTGATCCACTATAGACCTTTTAATTTCTTAGGATTTCCCAATCCAGTCGATTTGGGGGATTACTGACATATATCATCATTTTTATCCCTTATACTATTTTATTGGATATAATAATTAATATAATCCTTGTGTATGGTTCATTAACATGTTGATTGTTTATTAACTAGGATCTTCTTGGTATGAAATAACTATATCATCAATAATTTAAATTTATGTGATATTTAACATTCTATTATCGACCAAATACGTACATCATTAAACATGTCACAGTTTTAACATTTTTTAATTGGGAAATATTGATATTAAATTAGTAGGATACATATAATGATGAAGTCAGTGATTTTTTGTACTCTCATCTTTAATCAACATTTTTTGTAGGCCACAGTAAATTTACACATTGTGTAATGGTCCCTAAGAGGTTACTGAGAGAAGGTACATAAGGTTCATACAATTAAAGGTTACATAATGTGATTACCCTCCACATGTCATGAGTTATTTAATTAATGGGTTTTCTTCCAAAGTGACACATTTTTAGCATTTATGAAGCAAAATTATTTCACGCTGTGTAATGGAAGTACACGTTATGTAATATCCTTACTTTGGATTCTAAATAGGTATCATAGTCAATATATATCTTTTTATCCTCTCTAAATTCATCTCCTGAGGCCCAAAATCCTTACCCATGTGATCTTGGTTCTCCCCAACCATTCTAAATCCATCATTTTGGTGTTCGATCATCATTTTGGTTTTGGTGTTATTCATGGGTAGGCATTCTTTCTATTCTTCATATCTTCCTCTCTTTCCCATCCTTCTTGTTCAATAGATCATTCTAAAATTGATGGATCTATAATCCATTATGTTGAATTCCCTTTTTAGTTTGATTTTATCGGTAATTGGCAAATTTTTTCTCATTGAACATTTACATTATATGGTTGGAATTTTTGGAAAAAGTCAGTGATTATATTTCTTTTGGCCAAATTGAATAAACGTGAAATGCATGATTTATTTCATTAATTGATTTAAATTAAATTACCAAAAAATTATTTAAATTGATCTAATAAATCTCAATTCTTTTGGAATTGGATATTTTAAATGTTTTTGGAATTAAAATTGGGAAACCCCATTTTCTATTAAATTGTAGTGTGTTAATGGAAAATGATTGATTTAAATTGTAATTTTTTTGGAAAATATTTCATATAAATTTTTGAATTTAATTGTGTAAATGAATTCGTAAAATCATTTAATTGTCTTTGAATTGATTTAAAACTTGTGAAAATGGCATAAATTATTTGATAGAATCCTAGTGGGTTTATCTTGTTAAAAAGGAATGTTTTTGATTAAAACCAATTTTGGTTTTAAATGGAGAATAAGCATTTAAAATAGTGGAATGACATTTAATTTAATTTTAAGAAGTATTTTAATAAATTTCCCATCATTGAGTGTGTAAGATAACATGGAATCCTTAGTTAGTTTGTGATTTATCTGTACATACTAAAAAAATATACAATATTGTAAAATATCAATGAAGTAGGTCACATCCCTGATGAGATGGTGATTAGTCACCTTTGAAAAGTGTTAGAGGTATGTTTGTATACACATATTGTTGTGATATATTAAATAGTGCAGATTCTCGTAGCTTGTAACTTTCATACCTATTTAGAAGATCGCTATGTTTCTCTTTTAATTTATATTTGATAAAAAATATACCAATTTTTTTTCAACTGCTTTCACGCCTTCTAAATTTATATAAATTGTTTTATATAAATGTTTTATTTATGCAATTTTTCTAAAGTATTACATCACATGTAAATCATTTTCTTAAGTTATATACCATCATTTTAATTATGTATCATGAATTGTTTAAATATGATTTAAAATTCCAAACCATTTATTCGAAAAAAAGCATTGAAATCATTATATTGGTTAATATATTATTGTCATCCTGTTATGAAATCCTTGGTGAATCCCTACTGTTATTTTTTCCTCACACCATACTTATTCCCTTGGTTGTTTCTAGATTATGTCCTTACTGCATCGAGTATGGGAAAATAATCTCTTATAGGAATATCAAGTTGTTGAACCTTGTACACGGTGTGTTTTGTCTATAGGGAAATGAGATATTTTTCCATGTCCTAGAACATGTGTTTTTATACATTGGGATTGGCAACACCTACATGTCTTACGACACATTACATCAAGTTGTGTTTCTTTTGTTATTCATACTAACTAGTTTCTTTCTATTTCACATTATTAGTGGAAAATAATTACCACTTTCAGTTAGTATGATGTAAGGTACTAATAATTAACCTATGGTATCGAGAATTCCATTTAGTCAATGTTAGCAGCAGATAAGTTACTTTATTATAAGGTCACCTTGGATGGTTCATGAAAAAGTGGAATCATAGGTAGGTTTTTGATATTTTTTTCTTCAAGTCAAGATGAATTGTGACATATAGTTGGGATATATGTTGTATTTTCTATTGAGTTCCTCTCCATCTCAAACTGTAAGGAACCATATGCCTCAAGGGGTGGTTAGGGAACAATTTCTTGTGGAGTATTCAGTCTCTTCCCTATATTGATTTGGATATAGTGGAATCCAAATATGGGTTTCCAATCTATTTTGAATAACATTCCATGTTTCAACGTTTCAATGATAATATAATGTCATTCTTATTTACTACTGATGTTATGTAGAATCAGGCTTCTAAGAATACATGTGAATCGAGCCCGAGAAGAAGCTACTACTAAACCCTAGAAAGTTAATCGTGTTATAGATCTAAACCTTGTTGAGGAGATCAAGCATATAGTCCATTATTTGAGCCATTCACCATCTCATTTCCCCATTCATTCTCTAGATATAGATCCTTTGGGGCATGTTCTTAGAAATTATTCTCTATAGTTCCTTCAATTGAAGCCATCATTTTTCAAAGTCTCTATTGATCCTCCACAAGATGAGATATGGTTGGACTGGATAGATCTTTTGTTTGAGTTCAAGGAGACAGCAGATATGATAAAGGTGATGTGTTCCACCATCATGCTAGAGGGACCACATAGGAGATAGTGGGATATTATATAGAAAAAAAGAATAATATGGGAAGAGTATGGAAATAATTCAATGATAATTTCACTGACCCTTTCTATCTTGATTCAATGGTTTTGGCCAAGGACATGGAGTCTTTTAAGATTGAGTATGCCAACAAATATGTAACTATGTATTCAAATCACATCGTAGAACTATTTTCTTTTTCTGTTTAGATTTTATCTAATGATATATTAAAATATAAATGGTTAAAAATTCAAAATTGATTATATATTAGTTTAATAGATTTATTGCTAAATATATTAACATATACAAATTTTTTAGATAGGGGGGTGATGTTTGATATAGACCTGGCATTAAATTATATAATGATAGGAGTTCATTTTTCTCCTAGTGGGAGCATGACTTCATTCAAGGGAAAATGTAAGAATAATTATTCATGAGGCATTTATTGATGGTAGGGTCATCCATGATCTCCTACAGTTCTAGGAGGAAGTCCTTTTATCTTAATTTTTATTTGGGAAAATAGGAAATTCTTAGAGGTTTTTACTCTGGCACCAATTATCAATGACTTCTATTAATGATCAGGGTACATACATGGTTTTTATCATCATTTTAATACTCTAAATAATAAAATTTGATCATCATATCCTCGTAAAACTGTGGGGAAATAAGTTTCTTTAAGTACAAAAGGGTTCTCTCCACAAGAATCTAGAATTATGCTATATTCAATATTAAAAGGGTTTCTAGAGGAATCAGAAAATGGTCCAATGACTGTGATATGTAGCATTACTATAACATCATTATTGACTGATCTAATTAGTAATGGTGCATCTCAGTCATGTATTTCAACCTGCATCGTTAATCTACTTAATATTTTCATAGAGATTTTATCTTGTGCAGTGGATATTACTACACTCCTTGAAATAAAGATAGAGTGGGGTATATTTAGTTTTTATAATGTTTTCTATATATAAAAGGTCAAATATCCATGGAGTTTTATTTTCCTCAACATAAAAACATTTGATGTAATTTTTATAATGGATTTGCACATTACCAAAACAAATTCTTGATTGATCGTTATCTTTAGTAGGTCAACCTTACTTCACCTAGTGGAATGTCTATTTTGTATATGGATAATGGGACCCAAGGTCAAGCATAGTTAGAACATATTTTCTATAGATAGTTAAAGTAATATAATTGTTATATTTTGATCTGAAGAGTTATTTTTTTAGTGATTTCCATCTAGTAGTCGTTGAGTTTTCTAATGTGTTTCCTTATGATTTCTCTAATTTTCCATATTTCCATTGACTTAATTCTAGGTACTGAACCTTTTAATTTTTAATGTTTTCATTTTGATCCAAATAAACAGGGAGAGATGATTTCCGGATTGTACATTCAATCGAAAAAATTATTTATGTCGTTGAGTGTGCCACTAAGGGTGAAACAGATTCACTTAACTACGAAGGCTGATAGTTCTATTTTCTTATGTTTTATCTAATGAAAGCTAAATCTTGTTATGTAGGTGAAAAATTATCTATTTTAATGGATTGATGGGCTATATTATTATATGAAAGGGGGGAAGTGGTTTTCAATGATCAACCATTGACCTAGATAACATCTATTAAAGATGAAAGAATCTAACTTTCTTAAAATATCTTTTTGTACAAGGTATAGATATTATGAGTACCCTGTTATGCACTTTCATCTAAAAAATTCTCTTGATGTTTTCAAGGAATTGATGAAAGATATTTTCCACATGTAACTGGATATAATTTTGGTTGTCATTGTAGACAATATTCTTGTTTACTCCTTGATCGAGGCGGATCATATAAATCATCTGATAATAGTTTTAAGTCTACTGACAAAATCACTGAATTTATGGAACAATTTCAATGTGTTATTTCTGTATTCAAGAAGTGAAATTAATTGGACATGCGGTGCATGAACTTGGTATATTAGTTGATATTGGAATGTTGATGGCTATTATGGCACGAGAGAAACCATGAAATATCATGCATAATCGAATATTCTTGGGCTTAGTTGGATATTATCACTATTTTTTAAAGAACTTATCAAATTTGGTTTCTTTAATGACCTATTTTACTTATAAAGGAGTTAATCATCATGGAGTGAAAATTAAAAAAATTATTTTCTTGGGATGAAATTCCTTTTTACAACTCAACCAGTGTTAACATATCCACGCTATGGGTCGGGATATATATTATTTTGTGATTCATCTGGTTCAGGTCTATGTTATGTTCTAATATTGGGTGATCATGTAGTTCCTTATATATATCATCATCATTGCAACATGAGAATAATTAGCCTACCCATGAACATTAACAAAAACTTGTTATTAACACACTTAAGAGTTTAAAACAATACATTTTTTTAGAATGGTTTCCAATTCATATTGAAAATAAAATATTATTTTATATATTATCTCAAAAATATTTGAATCATTGCAATAGGCATTTGTTGGAGTACATGAAATCCATTGATTTTCATATCAACTAAAACCCGAGGAAAGGTAAAGTAATTGAATATATGATGAGAATTTAAATTTCAACCCATACTGTGGAAGAATCCTTAGAATAGTGTACATTGATGGATCTATTTGAATAGTTTAATATCAGAGTTCAAGATAAAGGAGGCAACGATTCGTTTGTTAGCGTTTTGTTGAAATCTAATATTCTTGAGAATATTCTTCTGGATCAAGAGTCTGATGGTGAATTATATATCATTAGAGACTCTCTTTATTGTGGGGATATATTTTCCCAATGGGAAATATCCATAGAGGATATTATTTGATATCTGAATTGATTTTTTGTTCTATTAGAGGTAAAAAAAAAGTGTAAGGGGGAATTTTCATAATTACTAGTGGGATGCTCAACCAAGAACTACTAATGCCTTCTGTGATATACATAGGAAAATTTTGTGGCCATGTATTATATAGGGCATTAGGGAGTTTGTTTCTTAGTGTCATACATGCCAGGAAGTTAACGACGAGCACTAGAAACTGTCATCTTTACTTCAACCACTTCTAGTACCTACAATAAAGAGGGTAAAATCTCCATGTGAATTTTCGTTTAGTTTCTTGGAGGCAGTGAAAGAATAATTTGATATGGTTTGTGATTGATAGGCTGACCAAGTGGGATCACATCATACCCATTAATTATATAACCAATGTTGAGGAATTGGGGAACCTCTATGTGAAAGAGATAGTCTATTTACATCGAGTTCGTTATGCTATAGTTTATGATATGTATCCTAGGTTCCCATATTTTTTTCAAGGGGGACATCAATATCCACTATGATCTTAGGTTATTTTCATCATGGCCTACCATGTACAGTTACATTACCATACTAAAAGATCTATACTGATTATTGATGATATACTTTTCATTTTTGTTCTCAAATTTGGCAGAGTAGGGGATGATCATTTAGGGATAGACATTCTTTTGTATAAAAATATTTATCATCCCATGACTTTAATGTCTCCTTTTGAGGAATTTTAGTTTCAAACTTGTAAATATTCATTATGTTGGTTTGTTATTGGTGAATGCTCCTTGGTTGGGAAATGTTTGGTACATGACTTGATAACGAAGATTCTCTTAATTCATCAGATTATTTGGATGAAAAAACATTGATATAAGTATTATGTTGATCATCTAAGTAGACCATTGTAATTATCACATTCTAACTAGTTTTTCATGTATATAACACCACTATTGTGTTATCAAGGGAAATTGCAGCAATGTAATCTATCTTCTTGTTTTGTGGGACCATTCATAATTATTGATCATGTGGTGAAGTTGAATATTTCTTAGAACTTCTACTCCATATGACTTTGATACATAATTTATTACAAGTTTTACATATGATAAAGTGTTTATATAATCTATATCATGATTATATATGTAGAATTATTTTGAAAAAACATGATTTATATTTGACTAAGTTACTAGTTGGGATAGTTGTATCTTAGACCAGGGTGTTTCATGAGAGGATGATAAATTTGGTTTGGGTTATATAAATTCATGGCATTGATAATCATGAGATGTGGGAATAAAAAGAACTAATGATATATTTTTTCCTCATCCTATTAGCATTGAAACATCTTCATAGGATTTATAGGTACAAACTGTGTTTATAGTTAGGAGGTTGTAACATCCTATTACATATAGGACTGGAATTTATTTAATATTGTCATGGTTTTTCCTTTTTGTTAACTGGTGAGGGTTGAGATGGAATTGGGAAGATAACTATACTGAATAATTTAGGGATATGTTTGGCACATAGTTTTTTAATTTCAGTTTTTAGGATGCATTACAGTTACAGACAATGTAACAAGGTTACACACTATGAAATGGTCTCTAGGTGAATATCGTGATAAGGTACATGTGCTGATTAGATTTATAGTATAAATGTATACATGAAATGATGATCCTTTAAACATCTTAAGTTATTTAATTAACATTATTCCATTCAAAGGGATTCATTTTTAAAAGTTTAAGAAACCAAACTATTTCTTGATGTGTAATGGTATTACACATCATGTAATACCCCGACTATGGTTTTTCAACAGGAATAATGCCCAATATATATATATTTTGTAACCACTCAAAACTTATCTACTAAAACTCAGATACTTCTTCGGGAAATCATTGAGTTCTTCAACACTTATGGATCCTTTGGTTTTTAATTTTATCTTCATTGGGCTTGTAGTGTGATTCCTCATTAAGAATTCTCTCCATTTTTCTTACATTCCTCTATTTCTCCTTCATTGGGTTTAATAAATAATATTGAAATTGGTGGTTCTATTTTTAATAATGTTTTATAATGATTCTAGGATGAGTTTTATGTTCTTCTATATCTTCATTCTCATTGACGTGTTCCATTGTGAGTATCGAATTTCAAGAGAAGCTGGGAGATTCTATCCCATGTGGCCAAATTGAATAACCATGAATTGGTTGATTTATTTAAATTGTGGATTTCAATTAAAATTTTCAAAAATTATTTCAACTAATTAGATAAAAATATTATGGTGAGTTGGTAGATATGAAATGGTTTTGGAAAGAACATACAGAAAATGAACAATTCAATTGAATTGATGTGTGTTTATGGAAATTGTATGATTTAAATTTTTTAATTTAAATTATAGATTTCATGGAATACATTTCAATTAATTTTTTTAATTTAATTGTGTAAATGAATTTTGAAATTGATGTAATTAGTTTTGATCGGATTTTAAACATTAGAAAATGTTTTAAAAAAATTTAATATAAGCCTAGTGCTATTATCTTGTTAAAAAGGCATGATTTTTATTAAAAATAATATTGGTTTTCAATGGAAAATTTGAATTTCAATTGGGGGACTACGATTCAATTTTTTTTTTATAAATTCAAAATAATTTACATCCTTGATTTTGTATGATCACATGAAAGCCTTAATTATTCTGTTAGTTTTTTTTGACACACTATACGATTATACAATGTTCTAAAAAAATGAACTAGGTCTCGTCCCATATGTCTTGGTGATGAGTATCTTTGGGAATATGAAGGAGGGATGTGTGTATACACATAATACCTTGATCACTTTGAGAGTGTAGATTAATATATCATATAACATTAATACCTATTTGGAAGATGCCCATATTTCTTACTTGTCTTATATTTGAGAAATAAATATATTCCAAATCTTTTAAACATCTTACATGACTTCTGAATTTAAATAAATATTTTTCTATAACTTTTTAATTTAAGAAACTGATTTAGAAATATTTCATCACTAGTATATCCTTTCCAAATAGAATCTTCCATCATTTCAATTGTCTAGAATGCATTGATTTAATAATATTTAACATTCCAAAACTAATAATTTTTTTAAAATTAATGCATTACTTTGCCAAATATATTATGGCATATGATATGAAATACATGGTGACACCCTACATGGATTTTTGTCTCACACCCTACTTCTACCTTTTGGAGTTTGTATAGTACCTACTTCCAGGTTTGAGTAGGGGGAAATGATATCATGAAGGTGGATCCAATTGTGGAACTGCAAACATTTTGAGCGGTATCCATAGAGACATGGGCTATTTTTCTTGATTTTGATACTTAGGTTGCAATGATGTGGGCTTGTCACTGCCTATTTGACATCAGGTATGTTACTCTCACTAGTTTTTCATTTATTAGAAATAATTCATTATTTCTTTCCCTTGAACATTATTTTTAGAAAAATCATTCCCAATTCTAGTTCTTATGATTCAAGGTGGTAGTTTCCAACCCATGGGGATCAAGGACACGGTTCATTGTATGTTAGGTTCAGCTCACTAATCGGTGTACCCGGGTACCTGGGATGGTTCATTACATGATAGATGAATATACCTTTCACTATAAAATAAATTCCCCCTTACTTTTAGAAATAAACATCAGTTTATAAATATATATATTTTCCATTATTTATATGATTTATCATCAACATTTATGATTTATCATGGATTTTTCTAATAAACTCTCTCTTATTTTCTTATCTGAAAATAAAATATAATAATAGGAGTCCCATGATTCAATTTCATTCTTATCATTACATCTAAACATTTAATTATAGCTTCCAATGTCCCTTATAAAAAAATTATTGCGGGAAAAAATTAATTTAAACTAAAATATAATAATTATTACAATATTTATTATTATTTACACCCATGTAATTACATATATATAATGAACATATATTTATTATACCCATAATTTGTTTTAAGAATGAATTCAATTTGACATATTATAGGATATTTTCTCATGAATATTTTTCAAAATAAATGATTCAAAACCCTTACATAACATACCCATGAATTTTGTAGTCATCATAGCCACTATGTTTCAATTTATTCCCCACAAAATACATTTCATATAAAGAACATTAAATATTATTGAATTAAATTAATGATAACATAATTTACTTAATCACATTTTCTAACTTACCATTTTTGATTTAATGAAAATTCATAAACATATTGTTATAATGAAACACATTATAGGGGGTATACAAATAAAAAACACTATGATATGTTTTATAATCTGATATATTATATATTTTCTCATTTAAAATTACATTTTCTTAGATAAAATAATCAATTATATACACAAAAACTTATATTTTATAAAAAATTATATTTTTTATAATCCACAATATAAAAAATTGATGGGAAATTTTTTCATTATATGGATTTTGTATTAAAAGAGATAACCCATGAATTTTTTTTAAAAAAAATAACACTTTAATGGAATGATGATTCATTTTGAAAAAAATTCTTTATCAAAAAATTATACATCATATAATTTATATTAAAATTCATATTGAATAAAATAAAATTCATGTATGTTCCACTGGACATCGTCATCATAGACCCCATTAAAGAACCATGAATTATTAAATTACATATCCATATAATTCAAACATAATACTCTAGAAAACATAATCATTAACCGTGGTTTTGGAGATAAATATTTTTCACTCAATTAAACATAACTAATGTATAATTATGATATTTAATATAAAAAATCATTCATTTCAACAACAAAAAATCATAAAAATATAGTTTTGAAACTATAAGTAGAATTGTTTTGAATATTGTTATATCATTGTCCTTTAGAACACAATTTTTTTTAAAAAAATATAAAGAACAATTTTAAGAATGAATTTTGTTTGAAAATATTGATATATTTATTAAAAGATAATTATTTAAAACTCTGTGTGGTTGAAATAAAATACTTACATTTCATAAATATTAAATAAATCATATTATACTTTATAATGATAGTAAACCATTAAATTTGTCTTATGAAAAAATATAACATTTAAAATCCAAAAAAATAAAGAAATACGATATATAAAATGTAATTATTATTTCATTGATAAAAATATGTATAAATACATAATGAATATGGAAATGTAGCTAAAATATTACTAAAAATCTTAATATGTTTTAAAAAATAGTTTTTATGAAAAAAATTCCACTTACCTCATAACTACCACACCTTGAATATTCACTATATTACTGAAAAATAATTTTATTTTATTTATTGAAATTTTTATAAAACATTTTCATGTTAAATATATTTTTATTTCTGATGGTACATCATATATTACATAAACATATTTGAGGACTTAAATGACTAATTTAACTTCATATGTTTGGGGATGTTTGGTTCATAAGCTAATTATAACATATAGTGGTTGAGTAGTTTGAAATAGTTAATTATTATTCCATTTATGTAATATTATTAATCATATAATTATCATTTTTGTACAATAATTCCAATATTTTATCCAACTACGCAATTTCATTATGAAAAATGAGTTATGTTTCAATATGTACATGTTACTGTATAAATAAGAATGGGTTACATTTCTATTATTTAGTAAACATGATTGAAACAATATATTTTTTATTTTTTATTTAACATATTATAAATATAAATTAGATTTCAAAATATTTCATTTTATACAGTTATTTGTAAAGTTCATTTTTTTAGTGATGTTAAAAGTAAAACAGTTCACTTGGTGGTAGTCAGCGTATATGCACAATTGTTGTATTCTAATTACATTGAATATTGAATAAATTGTTTGATTATTTATTTAATGCAAATAAACATAATTTATATCATATATATCATATTATTTTCATTTACATCCTTTATAATGACAAAAAATATGTGATGGGGAAGAAAAATTAAATACATCAACTTTTTTATTTTTTAGAATAAATTTTTGAAATAAAATTTTATTAGCATTCAATATTATTGAATTGTTGAGAAACATTTTTTAAATCATAAATATCATATAAAATACATATATAAGTTATATAAATTTTATTATATCATAATATTTTTGTGGTTTTAAGGAGGAATAATAATAAATAAACAAAAAACTATCAGTTTATAACTAAAAATATTATTTAGAAAAGCTCTGTATATTTATACCTATATCCTTATTATTGTCATATTATGTTAAAAATATGGCCTAGAGGATGGGGATAAGATATATGAATAAATATGTTGGTTATATTATGGTCAATAACTCAGTATCTTGATGTTTGGACATGTAAGGAGTATAAGTGTCATTTTAAAATTACGAAGTGGACACACATAGATTTTATGAAATGATTAAAATTTACTAGTTTCGTACCCTTTCCAAATGGAACCATAGTAACATTTCATCGATGATTATATGACATAAGGTTTAAATTTGACCATGTTATCGTGTTCACGGCTCCCCTCCTGCTATGGTTTAAGCTACGGGCTCCGCGGTGCTTCGGTCCACGATACTCAGGCACATGACCGGTTTGCGATGAGGCTGCTTCATTCGCTGGCACACTCTTTGGAGTGTTCATCGGTTGTGGTTTCTGTAGGTGCGACATCGTCTTGGTCTGTCAGATCATGAGGGTTATGGTCATGATATATGGTGGATTGAATTCCTTGAACGTTCATGGTGGTTTTCTCCGGCCGGACTGTTGGCGGCGATGAGATTTGGTTGGTTGATCTATGGAGTCCTAGAAGAGCGTTGGGTTTTATTTCTCATCCTATTTTCTATTCAATTTTTTACATACCTATTGCTGCACCATTCGTTTTTTGTGTTTTTTTGTTGGGATGCTTTGGATGAATCTACTCCGAAGATTTCAGATTTTTGTTGCGCGTGTGTTTTTTTAATGAAGCCGAGTTCTTTAGTGGTGATTCATCAGATGTTGGGTCGAGTTGGGGATCATTTATCCCCTCTTTACTATAGTGAAACCTTACGTTGGATTCTCTTTTTCGGTGATTTTGATTCTCTGTGTGGTCTGTGAGATTGGTGTGCGATGATGGTGATGGTCTGTGTCTGGTTGAAGGGATATGGTGATGAAGGAAGATCACTGAGTTTGAATTGTCCTTCTCAGGTTTGATTGTTCTGGTCACCGGCTCCGACGATGGGCGGCGTCGACAACCGTTTCCATGGTGTTGATGTTTTCGATGTTCTATTGATGGTACGATGGGGATGATGGCGTCGGGGGCGCGGCTCGAGATCGTGTGTCCTAAGGTGGTGCAATGGCTTTTTTTAAATTTTGAATCAAATGTGATTTTCCTCTACATGGTTTCAAGATTTCGGTGGTCTACTAATCCCATATATGGTTCCCACTCACGCAAAAAGAGGTTTTCAAAATCAAATAAAAATATAATTTTCAGGTCAGGTGATGAAAAAATATTTTTAGAAAAATAAAGTTTGTTATAAGAATGTTGTTATAAATAAATTAAATATAACACTGATCAAAATGACATTTATTGAATCCATTATAGTCAGATAGGAATATTTTTTTAAAAAAAAAGATAGATACATTTTCAATTCATTTATGGAAATAATAGTTTTCTTATTTGTATGTATTTCCAAACATTCATCAAAAGAACATATTTTTTATTAAATTCTAAAAGAATCAATATGAAATAATTTTTACATCCTTATTTAAAAAATAAATTTCATATTATAAAATTAGATGTCTATAGATTTGAAATAATGTTATCAATATAACTAAGTAATTCATGTAACAAGTTTCTATTAAAATAAAACGATTTTATAGTTTAATGTTATATTACATATTATTCATATAATAAATATGGTCATCTGAAATATATATTTCATTAACATTAGTAAAGAATTAAATTAAACCATTATTAATAATAGTATAGTTTTCAAATATTCTTACATTTTTGAAATTGCATCGCCAAAATTTTTATTCACTGTAAAATCATATTGGGATATTTTTAAATTATCACAATATCAGATTTCCATATTTCATCATTAACCATATTTGTTTTAAATTAAAATATATCCATTTTATTCACAATATTCCAAAAAACTCACTCACTATAATCATGGTTGAATTTTTTTATTCCTCATATGGGAAATTATATTCATGATAAAATATCTCATAGATCAAAACAAGAGATGAAAATTACATATAAATTCATAAAAATTAATCATGAAACACATAAAGAAGTTGTTACAAAATCATAAGAAAATCCCATAAGAAAACTTTTTCCAAAGAATTTATAGATTTTAAAATTATAAATTTGAACATGAAATTATCATTTCCTTTATTAAAAAATATATAAAACAATTACAAGGATATTAATTAATATCAACATTATCACATATATCAAATAAATATTACTACTTCCAATTTTCCACATAATGATTCTAGTTACTCTGATCATCCCTCATATGCATATAAATCCCATTCGCATTCTCATACATGTTTTCATCCAATTCTATTCCCAAAACCCTCATTCACAATCATCATAAAAAACGGTTGAGTTAGAAACTACATTCCTTATAATTCCTTAAAAACATAACATCATTTAAATAAAAGATACAATGTAACTATAAATAAAATTAACTTATGAACTATTTAGATCCCAAAATAACTTTTAATCCCTAGAACACACTCAATGATTATCAATTAATTTTTGAACCATTTAAATTATATTTCTATCAAATTGGGTTGTAAAAACCATAAAAAAATTTTCACTAGTACCAAAAAATTTCTTAAGAGTTCTGTAAAAACTAATGGAAAATATGGTATTGGGATTATAAATAATATAAAGATAGATTTCAGGATATAAAATTATGATTTTAACATAACATTGATAATAACGATAAAATTACACATTATGTTGAACAATAATAAAATTCGTAATTATTATATTAATGAAGAACTATATTTAATTGTTTGCTTCCGCGGTATTTGGTATTCATCAAAGGAAATTAATGGTTATGTTTTGCCATTTCAATTCATGTAATAAAAAATGATTAATAATCCACTTCATTATTGTAATTAATCCTTGAAATGTTTACATGACAATCACTTAATAGATAATTTTGGAATAACTCTATTCTTTACATCCAAACATAAATTTTCATTAATAGTTATATTTAGATTTCTACATCCATGATGAATAATGAATTGGTAGATTTATGATACCCTTAAAAATTTTACAATAAAATTGGATTCATGAAATATATATAACAATTTTATAAATCCTAAAAATATATATTTATCAACATCAACTACAACTTAATAAGAAATCCTCACAAATATTGCCTTAACTATTAATCAGGATCCCCATTCGGAGCATTATTTAATATTTATAAAAATGATGAATATATTGATACTTGAAATAAAATATATTATCTTACCTCATGCATAATATCTAGGAATGTATTCATTAACACATTTTCAATGTTTTAATGGTCCATTAAAAATATAATGAATATTTTATTATGTTTTGAATATAAATAAGAATATAATTTTTTTCTATTTAGGAATGGAAATGAATCATGTAATTATAATAAATAATAAGATCCATAACTATATTATGTCACACATAAAATTATATTTTTTTAATATATAAATAAAAACATTATGATTAGTAAATATTTAACAATTAAATCGCTATAAAAAAATTTATACATATTTTGAAATTAATAGAACATATTTTAGTACAATGTTCTGTGTTTGATCATTTATCTCCTAAGGTATCATATATCATGTAGCATATATAATTATCTAATGATTGTGCATAAAAATTCTACCAAGTACATTAAATGGTGGATTTTTTTAAATATCAATATCACAATTTTTGAATGGATGGTTCTTAACATGAAAAATAATAATGGTTCATAAATATAATGTGTGTTAAGACCCAATAATCATTTGAGAGTGTCTAGTATAGAGTTTAGTTTTAGGTCCACTAAATATGGATCAGTGATTTTATAATTATTACCAAATAGTACCATGTTAGAGTTATTACATCATGGAGAATATATTAAACAGTTACATGTACTTTACATTATCTATACTAGGAAGTATATTCCAGAAAAACAATAAAATCCCCAATTTAATAATTAATCTAAATGTTCTCCTATATTTAGACATTTATCCATGATTTTATATAATGTTTTAACCTAATTTTTAATGATAAAATAAACCCTATAGTTAAAAATAATATGTATTCAAAATTATAAAAACATCAATATTTAATCATTTGTGATGAATATACAAATATGAACTCAATCATAAATGTCCCTAATCCATAATGGATTAGTATATTTAGTTTATAGTTATATGTAAATAATATATCATAAAATTTGCATAATATATCTATGAATTTTCTTTTCTTTAATACTATTATATACATATCAGACATAGAAACATCTATTAATACAAGGTGAAAAAATAAATTAATTTTTTTGGCTTAGATGATTATTATTTTTAAATAGAAGATATTTTTATCTTTGTTCATAAATGATCATAATGGTATGTGAAAAAAATCGTAACATAAGGAAGATGAAACAACCTCTCCGTGGTACTCCACCACATGATTGAGATGGGTAGATGTGATATATTAAGAAGTCATCACTGTATTTAATACTTAACCAAATAATTATGATGGTTTAATTAATATATTTGGGATACTGAAAAATTTTAAATGGAGATATAATAAAACTAAAAATAAAAAAAGTAATCAATAAAAAAATTAATACAACTGAATAAATCAAAAACAGAAAATATTAATTTATAAATATTTTCCAATCTAAAAAATAACAAAAATGTATCTTATCCAACACTATAAGAAATTAAAAATTTCATGATGATACAGAAATGTAAAAAAATAAATATAATAATAATAAAAGAAACCCAAAACCTCATTACCACACTCCATGATTGACATGTCTTCGATATTAAATACCCTCCAACAAGAAATCCATTCAAAGTTAGCACTTTTTTCTCTTATCTAACCCAATATCTAAAAATCCTTATTGATAATAAACATGGCCATATCTGGGTGTCATTTAGTAAATATACACCCATTATTTCAAAAAATAATTTCTGAATAAATCTCTCTTGGAATATTATTTAAAATATTATCATAAATTAATAAATTAATTTAATACTACAAATAAATCAACCAGAACTCATACATTATGAAAACACTGAATGGATATCTATACTCTACTTATTTGGAAGATTCAACCATATCAGGTCTCAAACAACTTTGTTTCTTTTCCATAGCCATAAAGATACAAAAAAATATTGGGAACTATTTCGATTACAATGATAAATATTTTTTAAATTTTCTAAATGTGAAATACCATGAAAAAAACAAAATTTACATAAAAAATATTGGGATCTATAAAAATTATCATTATATAGCTTCTTACATTTTCCCACAGAGCGATATAAATCCAAGGAAATAAGTATAATATTACCTTGTGTAAATTAACATTATAGGGACATACATATTGAGAGGTCATTAGAATGTCTATATAATGGTATTTTTAAAAATCACAAAAATTGGAATAATAATGAGGGAATTTAAATTCATCAAACATTCCAAAAAATGATAATAAAAACAATATCGATTAAAAACCTCAAATTTATTTCTATAAAAAACATATTCATTTATAAAACATTACCAATTTTGAAAATATATATCAATTATATTACACATTAAAAAAATAAATTTCCATTTATTTGATAATCTAAGAATATTATATAATTTTTTCCTTACAGGATGCTTACATGCCATATAAGTGATTTCATGAAAAATAGTTACATATTTAACCTTCAAAAAAATCATATTTAAACTAATTCAAAGTATTAAATGAATTAGAAATAAACTTACTATTCATAATATGGATCTAAGATCAACTAATCCTTGTCCTAATATATTGTCAATGGTTGACCCACCTCTAAGGTGGATTCCTATAATAATATCTAGGATAAAAGACCCAAATGGATCAATGTGATGTCTATAAATATAAAATTTATGAAAATTGACTTTTTAAAATTATGATAATATCTGTAAAGGGAGTACTTATGTTATCACACATAATAAAAACACTATAAAAATTTAATATGCACTAAGGGGTTGTTCTTGACCACACACATGAAAATATTATGAATAATAGATCCAGTTAAAAAATGGATCGACATGCCTAATAAAGTTTTCATATAAGTACTAGTCTAAAAATATATTCTAGTTTCTAAAAAAATTGGGACCATCAAGGAAAATGTGCAAATCATTAAAGAAAAGGATAACCTGCTAATTTTGGATCAAAAGATCCAATAAATGATCAATGAAAAGAAAAAAGGTGTTCGAGGAACCTTACGATACATAAAACCAAAAAAAGAAATAATCTTATATAATGGAAAGAATAGGAGATTATAAGGAGTTAAATGTGGATACACAGTTATAAAAATAAAAAATTACTTCCCCTGTCCATCATGTTATTCATGTGTATCTGATGTTTTCAATCAATAATCTTTCAATGCAAGGATCCCCTCCTAATATCTGGTGGGTTCCCACCATGTGGTTAGTGGTTGTTCTATAGTAGACACAGGTTTCCCATATCCCACCAGATTGATAGCGGGCCCCACTAAATTGTTGGGAAAAATCATTTTACATTATAAATATAAAAGAAATCCCAATGGGATTTAATGGATTTTACTAGGTATACAAGGTCATTTATGTCTATCTATAACTCCCTAACACCTCTACAATATAACTTGGTTTACATAATTTTTCACCAAACACCCCTAAAATATTTTCTCACGCTATTTAATAGTAATTTTCTTCCACAGTTGAAATTATTTAATGAAATATAGTGTCATTCGACTGATAACATATGGAGGAATCCACCATAAATAAAATGAGATTTGGAAACCTACACACCACATTATATATCATCTAGGATATGATCTCCCATTATTCTTAATATGGTATCATTGAACAACACAATCCTTTTATAAAGTATTTTAGAATCCCACACCCATGTATCCTCATTATCATGCATATTCTTAAAATATTCTTGAACAAGAGGACCTTTCTTCCCCCAAAAATTATTCTCACTATAGTACATGATACAAATTATATTATCCCAAATTTATAAATCTATAAAATGAATAGAATTAAAAATAAAATCATCTATTGAGGGTTTGGGTGAAATAGTTGAAGCCGATACAATAGATACACAACATGCATAGAAATTGAATCTTATGGATGGGATAGATTGAAATTCAAAGGATTTAAAATCTACACTATCTCTAATTCCTAGATGAACTTGGGATCCATCATTCCTTACTTCGAGATATGTTCTTTTCATGTCCTTTGATTCATCCAATGAAAAACATGATAACTGACCTCGGTCTATAGAGGTCACCTCTGATGGTCTGCAAATGTTTTTTTTTCAAAAAACATTTCTCCAAATGATTTTGTATTAGAATATCTTTCCTCCATAGATACTATATAAAACAATTTCAAATTATTCATGACTCACCAAACCCAAAAAAAAGAACATTTTGAAACTACATGTCCATCTAAATATGGAATTAATTGAGTAATATATAATATTTATGGAATATATTTATTTTAATAAAACATCATGTTGTTAATATGGATCTCCCATAAACCACAAAAATAGAAAACATTAAATCATACGATATCCACTAGAATATGAATCATCATTTCTAATTGGCCATCAGTATGAGGATAGTATGATATAAAAATAATAACCTATGATCCAAAACACTTCTAAGGGTCCCTCTAAAACTATTACATGAGACATAGATTTAGATAATAAATGATACACTACAAAATATTGTACTAACTGACTAACTCCAACAATTTGATACTATCCAGATCCGCTATTGTAATGGTCTCATTGATATAAAATATTTGTTCTACTATTTTGATTAATTCCATGGTCACTAATATTGTATCATTTTATGAGTAGTTCAATTATATAATGTCATGCTGAAAATAGTGAAATCAACCCAATTTAATTATGTAATGGGAAATTGATACTGTAAAGTAGTAGGAATATCATGCATGGCCTAAACATACCACATGTGGAACATTACAAGATAAATTTTACTACATCATTCACAATTCATGGATTTCATTAATACCTATAGTTCTATGGATACATATCTATTTGAATATGATGTATCACCCGTTGAGGATCATGTAACTCCCAAATCACCACCCAATGAAAACCATTCATAAACTAAATAAAAACAATGATAAAAATAACTACATCACTACTAATATACCATTATGATGGGGAATCTTAAAATTTTAATCTATCACATAGATATAATCCTACAATAATATGTAATAGAACACTCATAACATAGTCTTCAATCAAATATACAAAATATTTTTACATCTATTTATTATATACCTATAACTGGAAGATAAATGGAGGAATTCCGACAATGAGCTCTATCACCTTAAATTGTCCCCAAGATTTTAGTGGTAACTCTATTTATTTCATATTACTAAAGTCATCTGCGACTAAATTTCCCATGTCTACATTGTATGCAAACATGAAGGAGAAAGAAAATTTACGAATAACTAAATACTATACAAGTGTTTCATGTCCCACTATTAATATATATATATATATATGAGAATGTTATGATCCATTTAACCATAATATACAGTCCAAAAATATAGATACCCAAATATATTAGGGCATGTAAAACATAAAATAACACCAAAACAGTAGTAGTATAGTTCAATGAATTCCATCTGAAATGTCATGATCCATTATACATTTACTAATCTTCTTACATCCAAACTACCCTAATTCCATATAAATATTACATTTTACATGAAATAATCCATAAAATAATCAATTCTAGTGAGTATTGTATCTATGTCAATCTTAATCTTGAACCCTTCGAAATCCTCCTCATAAAAATATAACCCAAAAAACATAAACCTTTGTGTTTTAGTCTAGACATAAACACAATCAGAATAGTGAAGTAATGAATGAATCATTTAAAATATCTTGAATGAAATTAAATAAACATATCAAATAAATAATTTTTATATCACATGATTCCACTCCAGAATCCTTCAATAAGACCATTTCCAATCCAACCTTTGAGTTGATGTAACCCCAATTGAGAAACTTTTCTATCATTAAGAGTAATTCGTATATCATTGAATAAAAAAATGCTTTCTTAGGGTACTCAATATGATTCAAATATTTTTTGAAATTTCATCCATTTAATAAGAGTGGGATAATTTTTTGTTAATTAGAACATCCTCTAAATAATCTAGTGAAAAATTAATGATTGAATTTTTCAAGGCCATAAGTTCTTGCTAGTGTGTTTTGGACACAAATCACATCATCACAAACTATTACAAGAAATAAATTTTCCAAAAAGTGTTGTATGGTAAGTCAGATATTAACTCTCAAACTAATGTTAATATGGTCACATGTCAATAATATATAAAATTTCAGAAGCTCTTAGTTAATTGAACAAATCATTGATATTCATAAAGGGATACCAGTTAATGATTTTCATCTTGGTTAGTATCTAATAATCTTGGCATATGCCCAAAGTTCTGTTGTCATTTTAGATGAATTTAATAGGAGTACCCCTAATTTATTTACTATGTGTAATGAATCCCTTATGTTATAGACTTTATATTATGACATTCATATCCCAAATCCCCATTTTTTTAATACTGTACGGGGAGATAAAAACAAGTTTAACTAACTAAACCATAATGATATTGATATTGATATCCCTATTAGATGGTAAACGAGATACATATTTATGAATTTCATCCTAAAAATGGTTTATGACTGAATGAAATGCTATTTTATGTTTCACACTATCATCCATAATAAAAAATTCTATTGCAGTTATGATACAATCCAATCTACACTAAATTGGTCATACATGATGATACTAAAGAACCTATGCTCCATGATGAATATACTTTCCCAAATATGGAGAATAAAAATTCAAAATTCTCTGATAACAATCACTATATTTATTACACAGTTCTAGTTCTTCAATTTTTTTTATCTAATCGAACCTTCCACTTCTTGATGAAAAATAAAATATATAGAATGATAGGGACTAATTTCATGAAAACACACTATATAATGTGTTATACCATATTGTGTCTTCTCTAATTTAATATAGATGGTTATAACATCATCCAATATTTCTATATAAAAACACAAACTATTGAAATGTTTATTATATAGAAATAATAAAATAATCATCTATCAATAAAAAATGAGGAAGGAGTATATGACATATGAATTGTATATTTAAAAATAAATCTAACTACATCTGAAATAGGTTTCATGGAGTTCAAAACAAGAAAATAATTTTCTATTCCTTCTATGGATCATTCTAGACTACATAAAAAATACCTTATAATAATATGATTTTTCCTTCTCATGTAACCACATCCACTACATCATCTTAAGTGTCTAGTTAAAGTATATATTCGTTCCTACTGAGTGTTAATTTAATCCATCTAATATATTGGTTCTAGCTCTGATTCACTACCATTAAATGACTATTGAGGATTCATGATGAAGAAATTCTAATCAAACCTCATGAAACATGTTTGAAACTCAACTTAATAGAATGAAAATTGTATGTACATGAAAATATAAATGAAAAACTAAAATACACATCCCCTATTCTAGATTATAATGATTTTTTCTTACCTAGATACTCTACTTTCTATCACCCTATGGGTAATTATTAATTCAGTGAAATATTGATTCTAATGTGTCTCTTCTTTATCACCCCATGTATAATTTATTCACACCCCTAGTTCAACTATTAGGTTTATTTATATGTAGAGATCTGAATTCATTATGGATGTAATGTTTTCCAGGTGAAATATGTCCACTTATGAATTGATATATTATTGAATCCCATCCATAAAGAACATCACCATTCATACGTCATTATTATCTCCATATGTAAGTAAAAATATATATTCTTAAAATATCTAGTGATTTCCATAATTGATATTGTTCTCTATGTTTAGTGAATGAACTTCTGATCCCACTCATATATTAGGATCTGCTGAAAGAAGTGGCTGAAGATGTTTTATTAAATTTAATTCCAATTTAGTTGATCTTATGGTCATGTTGTTCAACATTTTCCAACCATCACTTCGAAATTCCTTGATACATATACAAATAATGATTAAAATTATTTAAAAGTAGGTGTCTGCAACTACAAGATAATCATATGACTAAATAGATCCAGAACATAAATACCAAGGGCCTAACACCAAGTGAAAATGGGAGGGTTTTTTATTCTGAAATCTCATGTAAGATAATACATCGACGTCATGGAGAACAGAGTAATACTCTCTATGAATTTTTAGACCCGCAAGGAATATCCAAATATCATTTTTTCCATCATCCATTAATTTTCAATATATTTTTTTCACATATTTCATTGGGGTTTAATGATTACCAGATTACTGACACTAAATATGATGATGAATTGGATTAATTTTATCTATAATTATATACCCCACTCCTGAAACATAGTATATAGGAAAAAACAATACACATCGTTTCAAGACAATAATATAGAACTATATAAACATACTTACACACAATGATGGATTTATTAGTGATTTGGAAGACAAAATTTATATATTTATTATTTTTATTTGATATGTCATTGATTTACATAATGAAATTAAAAGGACAATATACCACATGTGATAAAAATTTCCATTTCATGAATAATTCTTATCAACATAATTCCCAATTGTTTCTACATGGATTATGGAAAAATCAACTCATTTTATCTATACCTATTTTTTTATTATTAGAAAATAGATACATTAACACAATATTTTAACAAGCAAACATGAAATAGTATCATAACTCTATCAAAAGAACATCAGAGACAATAATCCCATACACAAGCTCTTGGAATTTCTCCTACACACGGGTTAGCTTCTCCCATCCATTATATAATTTCAAATCCCCTACACATCTCACCCTCTTTTTAAACATCCCTAAATAATGAATAAAATTAATATAAATTGACTATGATATAAATAAATAACATCCCATGTTTTGTACAACCTTATGTGTTATATATTGGTGGTTATGATACCTCCTATCAAGCACCACTTATTACATATGCAAGTACCTATGATTTAGGGGTTATGAATTTTTTTGTTATATAATACCATATTGTATAATTTATTAATAATGATGATTTCTAGAAAATATTTTCCAGATAATGAACTAGTATATAGATGTTCATTACTTACTCAAAGAAGATATATATATATATATATATACACACACACACACATATACATTCCACAATCCAAAAAATAATGATAAAATTTTTTATGACATATTGAATACCAATATAAATGTCTTATAGAGTAACATAATTAATGAATCAAAAATGTCTAAAATATGTCATGATAAAACATCGGTTTGGAACACCAAGCCTGGTCCCATATGCATGCCTCAAGGGAAAAATAAAATCATGAATATAGACCATTGACCATGTTCAAACCTTCATCAATTAAATATTACAATGTAAAAAATGAAACATTAAAATGATGTTAGTATCACTAAATATTCCACAACATATAGATTCTAAAAAATATACAAATATTTTTTCTGGATGGAATTTAATGAAAAAATTGATATTAAATCCTTATTTAATTAGAAAATACAAAAAACCATATGGACATAGTTATTTTGGATGATTCCCAGGGTCAACCAAACATACATCCCCATATTATTGAATAAATATCTCATGTGGTGTATCCTTATCATTTAAAATGGTCACATACATTAAATTTTTTATTATCCTTCATAGGATTAATCTTTAACAATGTGACTCACAAAAAATTGTATATCTCTTTTGATCATTATGTAACTGTAAAATACTAGGATTATTTTCAAAATATCTTCCTAGTGACCTATATATGTACCATGGATGCAATACCTTGCAATGGGAAATGTAATAAAAACCTATTGTGATCTATTTTAGTTCCCATGATATAGATACTTATGTTTTCACATGGTGAAAATAAATTATGGACGAAAATGTATCACTTGACCAAATGTAATGATAAATTATTTTAAAATGGAATTAAATTTTCAAATTAATCATTTATTTATTGAATTCATTATATAAAACACAAAAATGAATTTGGATATTTTTTTACCATTAAAAGTAATATCATTTCTTATTCAGTAGAACAGTATGCATTATAACAGTTCATAATATACCCAAAGTAGAATGATCAAATTTTTTAGTATCAATTAATTGAAATGGTAAATGATGATGAAAAAAATATTGATGGTATTGACTATATGGATTGTAACATATACAATCCATTTATTTTGAGATTCCATGGGATATAGTCTCTTGAACTTTCCCATGATCAATCCCAATACAATATTCCACAAATAATGAATGGGAAACCTATTTTAACATATAATTTCATTCTCTTTGAGATAACTCTAAAATCTATGTTAGACAAACAACACAATGAAAATTGAACCATAACACCACTTTATATTAGGTCATTAAATATATTAATAATGGGGTACAAATCTACAAAAATTACTATGAATGTATTCTTTTTTTATAATGAACATATGTATCTTTTAATATTTTATAGTGATTAATTAAAAAATTTAATAAAAACAATATTTTCAATTGACGACTGACATAACATTGTTTAAGGATGTGAATTGCTTCAATAAGGATACTTATATTTATGATTTCACATGTATTATAAATAAATGATACTTTAATAAGACGTTATATTAGAATAATATGATTTAAATATAAATTATTATATTATTTTTTGGAATCAAATGTAATTTTTATAAATTCATAAAAAATAGGATGTTAAAAAAAATTATTTCAGTGACTATATTTTTAATTAAATGTTTAAATTAACATATATAGAGAAATATTCTGTAAATATAAGTTGTTTTGAAATAATTATGTATGAATAATCCAGTAATTAAATTGTTTTAAATTTTCTGATCTATTCAACGATGTAGGTAAATGCTAAATATATTTTAATTATACAGTATGTAATATGAAATAATAATGAACTAAAGGTGATGAAATATATTTTATAAAATCTATCCCTGAACAAATTAATTTGTAGTATTCAAAATAATGATTTTTTAAATATAAATGATACATTTTATGTAGTGTCAACAAATAACCCAAAACCTATATTACATTTTGAGGTTCTAGAATATATTAATTATAATAATTTCACTCATACAAATCACAAAGGATATTATTCAACCGATATTTGTTGACAGCATTATAACATTATCAACTTCACTCCCCTTTTGAAATATAACATGTGGACAAACCATGGGTTGTTTTGTGGTTTCGATTAATTTATCATTTACAATACAAAACCAATATCTATAAATTATTAATGAATTCCCCCTCTTTCTTAGATATAAACTCACCCATCCTTCTATTACTGTTAACACAAAACCCATATAGTATGAAATTAATCTAACTATACCACTATATAACCCCTCCGATGTGCCCCTAAATTTTTATGAAGCCCCTCCCAGATTTTAATAATCATCTTATCAACTTATGGAATCCTATCATTTTCCCTTTAATTCTTGATCCACCTTTATTTCATTCATTTTGATTTGAAATTTATCATGTGTGTATATTTTTTTACACAATCATCTTATTATCCTTATGATTCCCAAGTAATTATTGTATTCATTCATTCACATTATCTTCTTCTATAATACATTATGTATACTTTTAGTGTTTCCAAAATTATCTGATGATTTTCACTACCAAATATTTGTGTTCCAAATACCCAACTGCATTTACATTAAATGTTTTTAACCATGATAATGATATAACTTATTCGATGGTAATTTATATGTATATAACATGAAATACTTAATCATGGGTTTAATATTGATCAATCATTCCATTTTCTTATATCCTATTTGGCACACTAATGTGTGTACATAATATGAAATTGAATGGATTGTGAAAAATTACCTAGCCTTAAAATCAGTTGGGTAATTGTTTTATCTCCCGAGACTATAGTTATATGGAAATAGAGTTTATCCTATATACTCTATGATATATTTTTCAGATGTTAAACCTTGAAAAATGTTTAGGATTTACTATGTTTTGTTTCTTGTCACATTCCCATGATAGAATAATTTTATCATCATATGTCATGTCCCACTATAAATTGTTATTTTTATAGCCTCATTTAATTCATAATCATATTAATCATGAATCAATGTTATTGTGATCCTAATATTAGGTTTTTATTATTCCCTTATTGTGACTTATTTAAAATACATTTATTATGTACATACCAAACCTACCATGCACAATTTTATATTATCCATGGAATATTTTGGAATGATTCATAGTTTTTAAATCTTTCATTCATATCAATATGAAATGTTAGTTTTATATTACCATTTTTTCCTAAATACACTAAGGATAATGATCATTTGTGGGATTATTAGACATATCACAATGTAATAAATCATTAATTATGGTCTAATAATATATGGTTCCTAATTATTGGAATCATAGTAAAGTATATTTATTTTTGTGGATTAGCCTTAAATAACTCTAGTAAAATTCACCATATTAAACTAAACAATTAAATACCTCCATAAATATTTTTATATAGTAGGTATATTTAATTAAATACATCATATGCATAATATTATACTTAGATATTGATCTAGAACAATTATATCTAGTGGTAATAACCCTAAAAAAGTAACATTGATGTGGACTTTATTTTCATTTGGTGTGAAACATTGGGTCTTACAATACATTAAGTTTTACACTCTTAGTGGATATGCACTGTTAAATTAGAAATATCAATATAAAAAATTAATATAAATAATACCCATATAATTTTATATTTTGATATAAATTATTGATAAATTTGATAAAAAAATAATTTAATTCATAAATTAATATACGTGGTTTAGGAAATATTCTTTTAATGATTACATTTTCTCTTTTATGTGTTTTAAAAATCGAAAATTATCATTTGAATATATATTTTTAATGATGATAATGATTAAAACAATAATTAAATATTGAAAGAAAGCCTTATAAATTATTAATTAATGTCATATTTCTTATAAATCTATGGTTCAAAAAATTATTTCTTATAATTAATATTTATTCAAATTATTCAATGGCATCATAGACACATTGAAATAATGTGATCTGTGAAGATGTAAAATGAGATAATTTTTACATATCAATCTTATAAATAATTTAATATCATAATTTATGGTAATAATATAAAATAGAACATTTTAATATCTATATTAGAAGAATTAAATTATATTCTAGGTATGAAATGTAAATAATTATATAGTTGAATTATATGTTGTACTGAAAAGGAAGTCACACACTGTATGAAAAATCTCACTCAGATTCTATAAAGGTCCATCGAGGAAGAAAAATATTCATTTGTACCAACATCTCAATAATAGAAATTATTTCTTTTTGAGAAATAGTATATATATAAAATCTATAAGACTAAAGAATATATAATCCTTGATTCCATTGACATTGTAGGTGAATTCACTAATGTGATTACAAAATTATTATTTGGTCATCCTCATAGCTACGAGGTTGATTTTGCAATTGAGCTCATACCCCGAGATTTTCTCATTTCCAAGATTCTATATTGAGTATAAGTTATTTAAATTGAGTATTCCAAGAGTCAATTACAATCTAATTTTGATCCCTAGTTTATACACACAAGTGCTTTCCCATGGGGTTCATTGTTCCTCATCATCTTGAAGATGGGCAATTTGAGGAACCTCCACATTGATTATCATTTGATCAATAAGATCACGATAAAGTAAAATTATCATCTTCCACATATTGTTGAATTTATTTACCAACTATGTAGACCAAAAAAAATTTATATTGTTTTTATTCAGTCATGATGTTATCATTTATAAATGAATAAGGAGGACGTCCCCATGTAATCTTTTATTACTATATACGACCTCTAACTATTTATTTCCCCCACCTAGAATCATTAATTATTCATAAATATGAACTTGAAACAAGAATGAAGTATATATGTAACACCATGATTAATTTTAGGGTTTCTTTATATATGATATTATTTTCAAATACAAATTCAATAAAAAACATGTGGATCATATAAAATTTATATGAAACATATTACAGATGGAAAATTTATAAGAAATATATGGTAAAGCTGATTTTTTTTGAATAGCTCTATAATCATGTGGAATGATTAAATCAATAAATTAATATTTTTGGTTTCATTAAAAAGGAAATAAAAGGGTTTCCTAGAATAAAAACTATGAAAAAAACCAGTTGTTTCCCTAGATTAAATAAGAGCTATTTTCGATTTATAAAAAAATAGTTCATTATTATCAATCCCACTAACCATGATTACTCATATTTAAATCATGATATCCTTTATTAATGAATGTGAAGAATACTTTAATGATTAAATAAAGATACTAGACAATGCAGGTGTTCTCGCAATACAAACTAGTGGGGATGTATTAGTGATTTATATCAATGAATGTAAAAATGGATATGTTTTTCACTCATGAATGGCTAATATTTCACTACCTATTGAACCATAAAATCAATTATACATTAGTTGAACCAAATAATTCATGTTCTTAAATTGGGATCAGTGATCTTCCGATTGTATTTTGGAGAAATTATCTCTATGGAGAAATTTCTGTTATATATATTGGTAATAAAATTAACATGTATATAATCATTAATAACATATTACTGTAAATTATCAATGGAGGTAGATATGGTAAAAAATTATTATTAATCAATCCCCTACCACCATAGAAAATAAAAATGGATTTATGTGCTATCTATGTAGAAAGGATCTAGCAACATTATACAAGATATTGATTACATGGATCTAATTTTCATGGAAATTTAAAGGATGGATTATAAATAATAAATTCATATTCATACTAAATTCTCTAACATTAAAAAATCAACCATAAGTTCTTTCAAGGATCATGGAGTCCAAGAACACTGATTAGTTTAAATAGAATAAGGTAGTGAATATTTAGGAACATAATATTTTGGAATATGGATTTTTTGTAACCTGGATATGTGTCCCAAAAAAACTGGTTCAGAATTAGGAATTTCTATTTAATGGTGTCCAATACCATGGTAATTAATTTTTAGAAAAAAATTAAATTTTTTAATAAAAATTAAATGGGCCGTACTACATAAAAACATAATAATATAAAATTTTAAATGCTTATAAAAAATATTTTCTATTGTTATGGTAAATTATATATTAAAATATTCCATGCATCTCATATATTGTTTTTCTAAAAAATTATTTCTATGCATTAATATTATGAATATGATAAAATTATAATGTTTCTAAATTTATATAAAATTTATTATTTTATTATTTTCTCTGTAAGACTTTTATATCACTCAAAACAACCCAAGATATAATTTCAATTCATCAAAGCGTAATTTGAATAAACTTCCATGAAAAAATATTTTCATATAGTAAAACATTTCTTATGTTTTCTTCATATTGAATATCTTATTTATAAATTAATCATATTTTGATTAAATTTATCAATAAAACCACATGTTTTTTATTTTAATATGAAATTTTTTTACATTTTATGATGTTTATAGTAGTATTGGATATCATGATAATTTATACTATTTGAGAAATAGTTGTAATTTACATTATTCACCGAAATTTATTTTGTATCAAAAAAATATTAATTTTATGAAAAAATGTTAAATTTAAATTAATAAATACATTGAATTTAATAAAATAACATAGAAAGATCATAAGAAATATGTAACTATACGTGGGTGATATTAGAATCTTATTGAAGTTAATAAAATAGACGGAAATCAATAATCATATGAAAAAATATGAAATATGCAATTCTACATGGTCATTAAAATAACATAGAAAGATCATAACCAACCTAAAATATATTATAAAAAAGATAAATTTCATAAAATATCAATAGATTCAATAACATTACATGTAAGAGTGAAAATCATAATATGTCAATCATGATGGTCAAGGTTATGGAAATAAAATTTTCCTCCATAATAATCATAGAAAATAGTTTTATATTTCAAGGTTTTATATCAATAATATAAACAATTTGGATCAAGAAATTTCATTCGATTTCTATTATTCATTAGAACACACAAATTTCCATAGTGTACCAAACACCCTTGTTTCATATAGTTTATAAATCCCATCCACTTGTTTCCCAATTTTACCACATGATATATAATTCATTACCAAATTAATGAGATGGAGATGTAGTTATTACCCATTTTACTGTGACAACTATATTTATATGTTTCACAATGTCAAAAAAAATTTATCATATCATCACATAAAATCTCTTGTAATAAAAAATTGTTCCATAAACATTTAATCAACATACCAATGTATAACCCCAAAAAATAATTGGGTTTTTTAAATAATTTTAAGAAATAAAAACATATCATAATGATAAAGGAAAAGGATGATATTATTCAATATTAACCAAAATAAAGAATATTTATCATCAAAGGATATAATTTAGATAGAAAATGATTTTGTAAGATCATAAAGTACACGTATTTTGGAATATATCTTCATGTTATAAAATAAAATTTTTAATATTAGATTATTCATAAAAATATCATAATAATAATCAGAAACCATCTAGAGAAGGAATAATTTTTTACATCGGATCATATCCATACATAATCATTATAAACATCTATTTGTTTTGTTATTGATAAATATTTGTACCATTAAAAGAAAACTAAGACATTTCTCAGAAAAATACATATTCAATATGTATTTTTTTAATATAAAATTTCCAAAATTTTAATGAAAACATGTTATTTTGAAGACATCATTGATAAATTTAATATAAAAATTAAATCATTGAGTTTTAATGACGTATGAAAATATAATTCATGTTGTACACATTTATAATAATATTTCATTCACAATTTTTGTAAAATTTAAAACAATAACTTATTCCAAAAAATCATTTAATATTTTATTAATTAAATTTATTATAATTCAAAAAAGGTTAATATTTAATTTTAAAAATTATTTAATAATTGTAAAATATTGTTCAAAAAATTGTTAAAAATTCATAGAATAAAATGGGTGTTTGACCTAAGAGAGATATAATGCATATTTTTCTTTAAAAGACTTTACGTTTTATCGTAATTATATAAATTGAAGAAATTTAAAAGAATGCATATAACATATAGAAATATAAAAAAGTTACTAATTATAAATGATTTTGACGGTATTTTATTACAAATTTTTCACCATCATAATCATAATGAAAATGATATAGATGAAGAAAAATGATTATAACCTTAAACCCTTAACAAAATGTGATTTTTTTAATATTTATCTGAATTTAAAAATGAAATATTTATTTAAATCTATATCCGATGATATTAATTATATAATGAAAAAAATAAAATCATAGATTATTATTACACGACACTAATAAATAATTGGTGAACGTTCCAATAGTCCTATAGTCAAAAAATTGTGCCAAATTTATACCCCTCTAGTATAAAATAACATTGTACTTCATTATTCATAGTTGAAACATTTTTCTGTAATATTAAAATAACATACATTATAAAAAAGTTAGAACATTACATGGAGTGTAATAATTATATGTTTTTTGCAAATATATTCATCAAACCGAATAATATACATCATTAAAATAAATTATTTATTTATAATCTCTTACCATCTATTTAGTAACATATTTTTGTTAATTTTTATTTTCTGGGTGATAAGTAATTCATTTTTAATAATCATTTTTGGGTTTTATATCTTTTTAACTTAAAATTTTTTCATTTTTAAATTTCATATTATTTTAATCATGATATAAATATAAAATATAATTTTCAAATATATCCTTGTTAAAACTATGTAAATATAACATTAAAAAACACATCACATAGCTTCATAGTGGTGGTAGTCGACACATACACTAGAGTTATTTAATCTCTTTTTCAATGGATATAATGCAATATCATTTCATGTTATACATAAATAATGTACAATTATGTCATAAATATAATTTAAATAAATTAAATCCATAATTATATTAGTTCGTGAGTGGTGGTGGTGATATATAATATATTATATAGATTCAGGCTAATGTACTCCACCATACAAATGGATAACAATTTTGTTTCCCATTTGATGACGGATGACATGTATACAATATATTAAAAAAACATAATAAAATCTAAATATCATTGATAATATTAATTTTTTATATCAATATTTTTAATAATATTTTATTGATGTGGAATAATAAATTAAATTATATTCTCATCTTAGAATAATTCCTCTTATTTGAAAAGATTTGTTTTAAAATCCAAATCATTATTTGGATTGTTTCGTAATCCTATAAGGTAATATGAGATTTGATAAGGTATTAAGGGATATAAAATGTGTTGTAAATTTATGATCAAAAGAATCATTTAATTGTGTATAAGAGGGGAAAGAAGATGTCATTTTATATGGTGGGGGTATGAACCACTTAGAAACCACTTCGAAATTTCAGAGCAAAATAAAAAGTAGAAAATTAATTCCCGTGAAAACCACTTAAAATGTAAATATATTATAATTTTTTATTCAATAAGGTATATTTAAATCTTCAATTTAGATTTACTCATTCTTAATTGGTAATTATGTTATTATCCATTGGATTAGCCCACCCTAAATCTTTTTAAACCTCAACTATTGTAATAAATTCTTGTTGATTTTTATATTAATTATGAATTTATATTAGGTTTTACATATTTCATAATAATAATTATGACGACTATAACAAATGGAATATATTTTACCTAATTAATATAACATAATTATAAGAATCAAATTTAATATCTACCATGAAAGAACTACATAAATGTTTTCTCCAATTTGAATTTTTTCATAGTTATAAACTGTTTTTATATCAATGTTTAACAATGATTTTATAAAAAATCCATAATTGGTATTTTTAATAATATAATTTATCTATTATTATATTTATAACTATTTTAAAAAAATCGACCACTACAAATATATTAAATATGAAGTTCAATTTTCCTTAACAAAATCAAATTTGAAAAATTATTATAATATATACATTTAATAAGACAATAATAAAATCATTCTAACATAGTTTAGAAATATTTATTTAAGAATTTATTTATCAATTTTATAAAATGTTTCTTAAATTTATAATTTTTTTACAGGAAATGCGGTATACAGGAAAAAGAACCTCTTTATATTAAAAGAATTTTTATTCATATATAATCACAAATTCTAATGCAATTCCAAAATAAATATTTGCTAATAGATAATGAATTTAATTGATTATATAATATGATAATATCATTTAAATAATTCATATTTTTTGATAAATTTAATATAGTAAAATAAAAAACACATTAAAATTATTAAAATAATTTTTCAAACAATTTTATTTTAATTTGAAATAATTTTCAATCAATTGAATCTATTTTAAAATTGTAAAAAATATTTTTTATAAATTATTATTGATTTTTGTTAATATTTTATAGACCCATAAAATTCAAGGGAAATTTTTTTTTTCTTATTTTTCTTTGGGATTTTTCAAGAACGCGGTTTCTGACGGCAGTTCATTCTAAGGCCCGGTGTGCCCGGAATTTCTATCCGAAGTTTAGCTCGGGTACGTTCAATGAACGAACGAGTGAGTTTTTCTGACTCTTGAACCAGTGCTTGGAATCGAATTCCGAGGGCACTGATGGATTCGCAGCGCCGATAATTGCTTAGGAACACCTTTTCCAGAGTTGCGTTTACACGGGGGAAGTTGTTAAAAAAGTTGGGGAAGTTTAAATAAAAATTGAGCTACAATTTTTATTTTTTCTTTCTAGGTGGTTAAAACCTTTGTGTTAAATTTGGGGGAAACCATCCAACTTCCCATGGGAGGTTATGAGGGCGGTGGGGCCCACACGAACCCCACCCCTTCAAATTCCCTAACTCCTTCAACTCACCATTAAAGTCCATAACTTATGTTAATTAATTAGGTGAGTTTATTTTGAATGATTGAATTCAAATGCTTAAGTCATGTTAATAAAATAAGGGTAGTACGTATTTTATTTGTGTTGGATCTTGTTGTGTGGAGTATTTGGGAGAAAAGAGAAAGCTCTTGAAGTTATTTTTCCACGATGAAGAACGCGAAGAACGCGAAGAATGCCGACCTCCGACGAAGGTTGACAAGAATGCCGGATCCTCGTAGATCGACGAGGCGACGCAGACAAATCATTTCTCCGCATCGCGACTCTCTCCTTCCGCGACGTCATCCTCTACGATGGTTATTTCCGCGACGAACCCTCGCTCAACGGTTTCGACGATGTATGGGTTTTATGCATTTCTATTCGTGATTTTTCTTCCGTCATCATTCATCGTACTATTGGACCACTTGTTATCAGATAACGGGAGGGGTCGGACCGCACAATCACGGCTGACCCTCCTTCCCTTTTTCTTTTGACTACCTTGAGAGGGAATGGAACGAGGATGGCGCGGTGTCGTCACACCGTGCGGGGTCATGCAGCAAGGAATGTGCGCCGCCGTTGCGCCGCGCCGTTGAATCGAGCAAGATCGCAGCGCTGTCGCGCCGCGCCGGAGAACCTTGAAGGCACCACGGCCGGAGCGGGGCCGCGAAGCCATCGCGCCGCACCTGGCAGACCAAGGCTGCGGATGAGGAGAGATCGGCGCCCGATTCCCGACCGCCGGCATCGGAGCAGGGGGACTGGCCATCGCCGGTCCCGTGGCGGCAACAGCCGGCTGGCCGGAGCGGGTCGGCCGGACAGGGGAAGAGCCGGGGGTTACGACCCCTTGCTGGCCAGCATGAGAGGCCCCCCATTATGGGGGCCGCAGTTACGAAGCAGGGGAGCAGGCCCCCCCCCCCATCCGCTAGGCCGAAACGGTGAGCCACCTAGCTAGCACTCACGCACCAGCGCATCGGGCCGACTTTCCAGGCCAGACCGCCAGGCCGGGCCGCGCCAGCCGGGCCGGGATGCGCCAGCTGGGCCGGGCCATGCCCAAGCGGCCCGGAAATGATCCCTGGATGGTTCGACCAGGTTCGGGCCGACCCAAAGGGTATCAGGTAGGGTCGGACCGGGCCCGAACCCCCTAATACAGGAGCTCTCACGGTCTTTTGCCCATAACATGGGTTGCAGACTTCCGAACGACGCACTGTCAGCTGCGATGCGATCCTCAGATCAAGATAGGCGTTTTGGTATATTATAATCAATGTTTCAGAGTACTTTTCATTCAGCCGAGTTGGTTCGTACACAAGACCAACCGAGCCCTCGGAGCGGAAACGCTTATAACATGAGCTCCGGACATCCGAATGACGTGTCATCGACTTTGTTGGATTCTTCTAAGTGAGAAGGACCTTTTGGATTACTCTGCTCATGGTTTGGATGCAGTTGGAGTACGGTCGGGTTGGTTTTGACTGAAAAACCAACCGGGCCCCTAGGACGAAAAAGCCAATAACTCTCAGACCGGGTGTCTGATTGACGTGTCGTCTGTGACGATGAGTTCCTATTAACGATACAGAACTTTTGGATACATCAACTCCGGACTATGTGTCAGTTTATGTATCATCCCTCGGCTCGTGGAGCAGACTCTCCCGAACGAGCTTGTTGTGTGCGGGAACCCTAGAGCTGGCTGCGTCTGCGACGGCGATGACGACGGTGAAGAAATTCTCCGTCGATTCGATGGCGACGACTACAACACTCAGCGATCCTACGTGTATCAGTGCTACTGATCCTTTGTGGCTCAGATCCTGTGTGGGTCAGCGCTCAGCGGTCTTGTGTGCGCTAGCACCTACAGATCCGGTGTGGGTCCGATCATGTGTGGGTCATTGCGAGGGTTAGTACATATCGATCCTTTGTGGGTCATTGCGGGGGTTAGTTACCTATCGATCCTTTATGGGTCATTGCGGGGGTTAGTACCTATCGATACTGTGTGGGTCCGATGGCTTAGATGAATCAGTGGCAATATCTGATCATCTCTATCGTCTTACGAAGATGTATACCTCAGTGAGCTGAATCTTGTTTTGCTTTCCTATGTGGATTGTGTTGTGCTATCCTGTGTGGACGTGATCGAACTTGGGCTCGGATGTTGGATCCAAACGATAATTGATGACTTAGGTATATGTATGGGCATATACCTAAGTTGTGTTCGATGTTACTTCGTGATTGTATATTTCCTTTGTGGAATATCCTTTGTGGATTCTGGGAGACCTTCGGGGATATCGGGGTCCCTACTGAGTAGCTTATACTCACCCCGGCACGGGCTACGCCCGCACTACGTTATGTTGGTTGCAGACGACGGACAATGCTGATCGTGGTTGAGGCATGCGGAGCAGGACAATACCTGGAGGTGGACCACTGGGTGGGACATACTCGGAGCGGACGGCTTGACCCGAGGAGCTGTGGAGGCTATCTATACCCACCCTTCAGGTGGGACTTCCAGTGGATGGCTTGAGGCTGCAGTTTTACTTTTCAGTTGATGTACTCTCTTTTTCAGTTGTACATTACTTTTAGGTTGGGTTTGTATTCTGGCCCATTTACTTTTCCGCACTTACTATTGTATCTATTTTTACTTAGTGTTTACTTCTTCTTACTTGCTCTGTGGTGTTTGTTTACTTTACAAAGGCAATTCCTTCCCTTTTTATCTGGAATTACGCCTTGGAGCTAGTCGCTAGCCCCTGGCCTATGGAAGGCGGTCATGGGGTAGTCACGGCACGGGCCCTGAGGACGGGTCGTGACAAATATAAAATTTAAAAATTATTTTATAAAACTAAAATAAATAATAATAATATTTTAATATTATAACATCATTCTATAGTGCATAATGTGGTTTACAACAATAGTTATTGACGAAATTATATTTATGTGAAAAAATACATATAAAAAAATATTCTAGTTTACCTTCTACCCAATTAAATCGAATGTGTCCATTCAAATTTAATTGCATTTATATAAACAACTGAGGATACATATACTAGACCAAATCCTAATGTTTCCATGTAGGGTCCACAAATTGGCAGTTTCACTAAAAAACATTTACTACGGGACTGGTCTTGTTTTTTAGCACATTCTAACTATGTCATAGAATCTTCAATGGTGGTTCCATTTAAAAACAATCATTCACTAGTGGTATGATCTCATAGTTAATTACATGTGAAGGAAACGTTATGTACTTTTTCATGACAGATACAAGGTGTTAGGATGGTTTGTCTGAGTATGATATACTCTATTATACCAAATATGGGATCGAATGTGTAATGGGATGATCCAATACAAGAGGTGGTGAATTGTATACTTTAAAAATTCTTAAGTAAATTTTTCATAACCAAAATTCACAACACCACTAAGAACTAATATATTGCATGATTTCAGAAAATTGATTCTGGAAATGAATCTTAATAAAATTTTACAACAAATGATATTCTACCTTAAAGAGAATAGAATCTAAATAAAATAGAGTACAAGTATGGTGAATTATAAGAATGTTAAACTTTCCATAACAATACATAATGCAGCGGAAAACGTGAAACAAAACTAGTAACAAGTAGTAAATCTTTTAATCCAAAGAGAAGGGTATCCAACAACCTTGGATAAAGGCCCCTGGATTTCTACTTTCATGAATGTCTGTCTTACCCACCCCAGGGTGAGTCCCTGATATGATGATCGGAGTCTATCTTGCAATCCTCGTAAGCCCTCAACTATCAGGTAGTAGGAACCTCTGTCTTCCTATTCCTGGAAGCCCTCGATTGTACACAACAACAATCAGAGTCGCACGAAGTATGCCTACACGAGGAAAAGTTTGAAGAAGTTGTTCAAACTTTCTGCACGAAGCTTGAGAGTTTATAAGAGACTCTCTCTGTAGAAATCACATCCACACCATGTAAGAACAGACATCATGGATCAGTGTTCAAGTGTTTAAGTGTCCTCTTCTTTTAAAATGAGCTCATATTTATAAGAACATCTCTAACAGTCGGCTCCATCCTCCAACAGTCATATTCTTTTTTGCATCTTGGAGGTACCTATACATGTGTCACTCAAACAACATATAGTTGATAACTGAAAGCACATCATCATTTTAAAATAGAACAAGTGATAGAATAACTAAAACTGATATTCAGAATGGAGAAAATGAATGTTCGAAGTGTTGAAAGTTAATGTTTAGAGTCTAACCAGAAAATGAATACAGAGTCTATAATAAAGAGATATTCGGATTCTGTTTTACAGAAGAATTCGGAGTCCAACTGCATTCATGTTCGTATCCATAATTCGTAATCAGAATTTGTCATCAGAATTCGTAATCAGAATTCGTCCTCATTATTCGTAATGATAAATAATAATTAGAATTCATCATCAAAATTCATAATGGGAATTCGTTATCATAATTCATCATCAGTATGAATAATGAGAATTCGTAATCAGAATTAATCATTATAATCTGTAATGAGAATTCATAATCAGAATTCATCATCGGAATTCATAATGAGAATTTGTCATCAAAATTCATCATCAGAATTCGTAATGAGAATTTGTAATCAGAATTCATCATCAGAATTCGTAGTTAGATCTTTATATAAGTTCATAATCAGAATTCAGAGTTGAACATCAAAAAAGATCGTAACAGGGAATTCAGAGTAGATATTTATAAAACTTTGTAAAAGGAATTCAGATCTTAAAATAGAATGCTTCATATATAAGAATTATACGATTCCAAAGTTTTAGATATGAATCCTATTTTCATACTTAAGAAAAATATTGATATGGAGAATGAAAACAAGGAAGAGGTAAATTTATTTTGGTAAGGAAATTTTCTTTATAGAAGTAAAATAGGGGTAAAATCAGTTTTTCCTTGAAATAAGGTGTTTGTGATTTTCAAAACAAGAGGAATGGCCAAGTCGTAAGGAAACCTTGATGACTTAACAATCTCCCCCTTATGTGAAGGAATAGAAAATTCATAAGGAAAAACTTATTGAATCAACAATATCCCCCTTTTTGGAAATCACAACCATCCTTATGAAAATGAATGTAGGAACATAGAATAGATTTCTCGACTTTGTATTTAAATCTTATCTTTCTTTGTTCATGGACAATATTAAATACGACTAACTCCCCCTTAGGCTTTGGAACTCTTAGGATAATATTATAGATTTACAAAATGGGATTTTCATTATGAATATGTAAATCCTCATAATGTGAACTCCCCCTTGAATAAACTCCCCCTTACATAGGGATACTTATTTTTCTTTCTCTTATTTTGAATTAATTTTCCTTCTCCCCCTTTGTGATTTTAAAAAAGAGTTTTAGGGAATGGAAAACAATAATGTAATTGAAATGTTAGCGTAGACAACCAAAAAGACAACCAAAATTCTATTATGATTAAAAGAATCAGTACAAGGAAAGAAATTACAAAAAAAGATCGGAGTGGTCTATTTTGTTTCTTTTTCCATGGGCATTAGAATTTTGACAATGGTCTTCAACTTCATCACCTATTTGTGATCTTCCTCAGATTTCTTTTCTAATGCCTTGAACATTCCTTCCTTAGCCTTCAGAAGCTCTGCCTGGGCTTTCAGGGCCTCTTCCTGAACCTTCAGCAATTCGTCCTGCTTTACAAGCTTCTCTTTGATCTCAATCCGGAGATCTCTTTCCCCCATCCAGCTCTGAGCAACAAAGTTAAGCTTCCCATTCAGATCTTTGACCTGTTGAATCTGATTATTTTATTCAGGGGTTATCTTTTCATAAAAGCTGTCTGAAAGATTTTTGATTTTTACATCTTTAGTACCAAAATCATCCTTGACATCTTCTTGGAACTGGTCACACTCTTCCATATCATCAAAAAAAATTAGACCATTTGGTCATATTCTTTCAAAATTACCTGTAAGATTCATAGTTGATCAGGAAATTTTTGTGATCAACCTCCATCTTAACACATCTTTCCATTACCATAGATATTGAGTCTGAATTTTGATTCACACTATGTTGAAGCATCTGGCATCCGGATTGAATTGCTGGAATGATCGGAATGTAATCCACAGCTTATTTAGGGAATGAACCACAAAATCATGTCCTAGGGCAGATGATTCTGAATCAGACATTCTGCTTTGAGATGGTTCTTCCTCGATCTCTACCAACTTCTTCATAGAACTTCCTCCAGCTTTATTCCTTATTATAATATCTTTTTTTGGGGTTTCAAAAAGAACTTGCTTACCCTTGCTGATTTTCAGTACGGCTTCCTCATATTGTGATTCATGCTCACTTCCAGAAAGTTGAACAACCTTATATTTATCCACTTTCTCTTTTCTTGGTTGAGCTTCAAAATCTTTATTGAGGATAAAGTAATGATTATGAATTTCTTTTTCAGATAGCTTGTTTACCTCTTCTTCACCTCCTTTCTCATTATCTACAGGTGTAACAAGCATTGAAGATCCAGATTGAGATGTCTGGAGTTTGAATTTCCATGAAGAACTATCCTTGTCATGATAGTCTTGAACTTTCTTGATTACATTACCAGAGCCATCACTGCTCTCAGCTTTGTGTAATTCTTTTGCAGCTTCCTTCTCCTCCACAACATTCTCTTGTGGTTTTTCCAGAGTGAAAAAATTCTTCCCCAGAGTCTTAGGAAATGATTCCACCAAAAAAGTTTTCGGTATGGGAATTTTTTATGAAGCATCCTCAGTAGCCTTAAAAAGATATTGAACAATATCTACTTCAGACATTTTCTTCTTTTACTTTTTATCCTTTGCTTGCCTTCCAAGATGTAAATAAGATGTTTCTTTTAAGGCCTTAGCATCAGTAGGATCCAATCCGAACTCTGGATCCCCTACTTTTCTACACTTCTTATCCTATCTCAACATGGATACCACCTCATCTGGGTAGGCCACTTTCTTTTTGGGTTTAACAGGTTTGGATTGTGGTTCTTTAGATTTGGGGGTTTTATCTATTTCCTCTACTTCCTTCAATTTCCTTTTCATCCCAGCTTTCGTTGAAGGTTCAGAATTCTCAACATTTTCCAGATTGGCTTCGTCCTCTTCCACTGGCAGATCATAAAACTCCCCTGTCTCCTTAGAGAAGCCTACATTAATTCTTTTGTGGGTGTCATCACTTATCAGCATCACATTGCAATTTCTCGGCATGAAGCTACAAGGGATCTTGAATGATTCAAGACACTAAACTATCAAATTCGAATGAAATGCCGGATACATATTGATCTAAGCTCTAAGATTTCAATTTTTTATGTTCTCAATGGTGATGAGGATTTGTCTCATGAGATTCACCTTCTTTAAATTTACCCAAAAATCTAGAATATACAGGTCACTCTTCTTAAGGGTATCCTTATCACCCTTCCTCGGTATGATAAACCCTTTCCCCCAAAGCATTAGAATCCAATTTTTGTTTGAAATATGGGTGATCTTTTTTTTAGTGCATCTGCTAGAAAGACCTAGACACTCCATAGATTTTTTCTTGAAAAAACTACCCTGAACCTCTATGAGATTGTGTGAGAAAAACTCAATTTCACCTTCATATGCCGGACCCACCGAGCTTGCAGCCATGGTGTAAGGAAGTTTGTAAGTCTTCCAATAACTATTAAAGGAAAATTTTTCCCTACCTTCTTCCATGAAGAAGCAAACTGATTCATTGAATTCTCTATGAAAATCTGGATAGACCACATCAAGAGCTGATGTCTTAGAGATAGCTAAACTTTCCCAACCACTGAGCCTGATGTTCTTGGAAATGATATGATCACACTTATTGAAAAAGTTTGGGTGTACCAACCTCTCCCTATATAGCTTTCCTTCCGCAATCAGCTTGACTGAAGACATATCATGAAAAGGGGCTTCAGTAGACATTCGGAATAGGCACTCCTGTAAACTTTATAACGAGCTTTTGTAGAGGGTCAGAGCTTCAAGACGCGAGAGCTTGGAAACCAATGTGGGACAACCATCAGAGGTCCCCTTTATATAGGCGATGGAGGTGACCTTTCAACTTCCAATTCTAATATAATAGTTGAAAAACTCTCTGATCTGATTTGATGGGTGAAAACATGCCCGCAGGGAAATCTTGAATCTGATCTTTTGAGGTTTTAAGAAAAACATTCAGATTTTAGGAGGAATGAATCTGAAATATTAAAACAGAATACCAGTAAGTAAAAATGACTACGAAAAATTGAGTAAGTCATACCTTTTAGATTGGATAGGAAGATTATTTATAATAGGTGATATTCTTCGTGATGAAAATTTGACTACGAAAAATTCAATACGAAAAACTAACTACGAAAAACTCAGTACGAAAAACATACTACGAAAAAAAACATAAGATCTAAAATTTAATTGCAAAAAAATTGAGTACAAAAACTCGATTATGAAAATAATGACTAAGAAAATTCCATTACGAAAAATTTCCATTAATAAAATTTCCATTTCGAAAATTTCCCATTACAATTTTGTTTTGAAAAACTATGTACGAAAAATTTCATTTCTAAAATTTGAAAACTAATAACAGATGTACTCCCCATGCGAAAAAGAGTTTATTACTGTAAGGATATTGGTTGAACAGAATGTAAATGGAGGAAGATTACCTCACGGTTATCATTCCTAAATTATGTTTAATGTATTCAAATATATCAGTAGCTAAATATTTTGTGAAAATATCAGCAAGTTGATCTTGCATTCCGATTAATTGAAGAATGATATGTGCTTTTGGTGTGTGATCCGTAAGAAATTGATGCCTAATATCTATGTGTTTTCCATGAGAGTGATGTATAGGGTTTTTTATGTGCAATGGAACTTGTGTTATCACATAGAATTTGAGTCTTAGTAAAACTCAAGCCATAGTCTGTGAGTGTGTGTTGCATCCACAACACTTGAGCACAAAAAATTCCAGCTATTATATATTTAGCTACAGTAGTAGAGAGTGCTACAGAATTTTTCTTCTTGCAATACCAAGAAACTAATGAATCTCCTACGAAATGACATGTTCTGAATGTACTCTTTCTATCCATTCTACATCCACCAAAGTCAGCATCTGAAATGTTTTTTAAGACAAAATCATTTCCAGAAGTATAAAATAGTCCTCAATCCACGGTTTCCTTTAAATGGAGAAAAATTATTTTAACTAACTTTAAATGAGATTCATTAGGATTGGATTGATATCATGCACATAATCATACTAAAAATATTATGTCCGGACAACTAGCTGTCAAGTAATGTAGACTTCCTATCATACCTCTAAAGGTTGTTTCATCCACTGGTTTTCCAGCTTCATCAAGATCAAATGTATTTGAGGTAAAAATGGGAGTAATTATACTCTTATTGTTGTCATATAAATACAATTTAAGAATATCTTTAATATAATTATGTTGATACATATAGATTTATTCTGGTTTTTGAGAAATTTGAAAACCAAGGAAAAAAGTTAACTCACCCATCATACACATTTCAAACTCAAATTTCATTAGATCTGCAAAGAAATCAGTTAAAGATTACTGAGTTGAACCAAATATAATTTCATCAACATAAATTTGAACAATCAAAACATTTTTCATATCTTTCTTTATAAAAAGGATTGGATCTGCATTTCCCTTCACATAGTTATTTTGAAGCAAAAATCCTCTAACTCTATCATACCAAGCTCTAGGGGCTTGTTTAAGGCCATACAAATCTTTGGTAAGTCTAGAAACATGATCAAGATATTTTTTATATTCAATGCTAGGAGGTTGTTAAACAAAAAATTCCTCTTGAACATATCCATTAAGAAAATAACATTTCACATTCATTTGAAAAAGATTGAAATTGAATAATGCTGCAATGGCTAGTAAAATATGAATAGATTCAAGTCTAGATACTAGAGCATAGGTTTCTTCATAGTCTATTACTTCTTGTTGATTATAGCCTTTATCAACTAAGCTAGATTTATTTCTACTATGATTCCATTTTCATCAAACTTATTTCTAAAGACCCACTTTACACCAATAACAGAAGTTTCTTTAGGACTTTCAACCAAGGTCCAGACTTTATACCTTTTAATTTCATTTAGTTCATCATGCATGCATTCAATCCAATCATCATCACCTAAATCTTCATCAATGATTTTTGGTTCTAATTGGGAAAGGAATGCCAGATTCTCTACTTCATTTCATAAGGAACTTCTAGTCCTTACATGTTTATTGACATCACCAATGATACTATCACTAGGATGATTCTTCAGAAACAACTGATTTGGGTTTTGCAAAACTTGTTCATCAACATAAGGTAAGAAATATTCTAGGGGAAATGTATCAGGAGTATCTTCTTGAACATTTTCCTTATCAGAAGGATTTTGTATCAAAGGTTGACAATAAAATTTTGAAAATACATCAGAGGATGTAGGTTGGGTTTGTTTAAAAACAAAAGGATCAGTTTCATCAAATTTCACACGAACTGTCTCCTCAACAGTACAAGTGTTTTTATTGAAAAATCTATAATCCTTAGATGTTTCAGAGTAACCTGAGAAGATTACTTCATCAGATTTTGGTGTAATTTTATGCAGATTATTTTTAGTATTCTGAATGAATACCTTGTAACCAAAAACCTCAAAGTAGGAAGGACTGGGTTTTCTACCATTCCATAACTCATAATGAGTTTTATTAAGAAAATGTCTAATCAAAACTCGATTTACAGTATAGAAAAAACTACTTTCAACTTCATCCCAAAAATGTTTGGCTACAGAATACTCACTCAACATGGTTCTATTTATTTCTTGAATAATTCCTTTTCTTCTTTCAACAACACCATTCTGTTGAGGTGTTCTAGGAGCTGAAAAATTATGAGTAATGCCTTTTCTACTATAAATTGTTTCAAAATCTGAATTTTGAAATTCTCCTCCATGATCACTATAAATAGTTTCAATGGAATACTTTTCTCATTTTCACTAGGGATCTAAAACTTTTGAAATAAAATAATCTTCATACTTCATTGCTAGAAAATAAACCCACGTAAATCTAGTGTAATCATAAACTAAGAAAAATACATAATACTTTCCCCCAATGCTTCTAGTTTGTGTTGGAACAAAAAGATCCATATGCACTAGCTATAATGAATCAGTAGTTGAGACTTCACCGACTGATTTAAAACTTGATTTATGTTTCTTTCCATATTGACAAGGGTCACAAACTTTTGAAGAATCAAATCTAAGCTCCGGTAGATCCTTAACTAAACCTTTCTTATAAAGTTTTCATAAGTTCCTAAGGATAAAGTGACCAAACCTTATATGCCATAACCAAGAATGATCTTCCATTGCACTAAGGCAAGGTATTTCTTGGCTTCTATGGTCTTCTAAGTTCAGTGTGTAAACATTCTCCTGTCTATTGGCTGAAAGAATAAATTCTTCCTTGGAATTGTGTACTAAGCACTTATCATTCCTAAAATTCAAAAGGTATCCTTCATCACTTAATTGTCTTATGCTAATTAGGATGTTATTAAGACCTTTAACAAATAAAACATTTGAAATCAATGTTTTTTCAAGAAGAATGATGTTACCTATACCAATCATTTCTCCCTTAGCATTATCTCCGAAAGTTGATTTTTCTCCATTCTTTTCGATAATCTTTTAAAAATAGTTTTTATTAATAGTAATGTTCTTGGAATATCCACTATCCATGTACCATGTATTGCTGTTCTATATTTTCCTGAAAACAAGTAAAAGTCATACTTTAAAAATCTAGACTTTCCTGGATCCAGAATTGTTGGACAACAAAATTTTGGGTATCCACATCTGTTTAGAAAAATTAGCTTTATGAAAACCAAGAGAATGATCCATATTTAAGGAGAAAATTTTCATCTAATACCCACCACTTTGACACTTAGTGCAAAAAGGGGCTTTAGAAGGAACACAATAATTGTTTTTGAACACTGGTTTTTTGGGATGTATAACCTACTCCAGTAGTATTTCCTTGAGGTTTGATTTGAGAATACATCTTGTCAAAATTTTATTTCCCAGAGTTAAATTTTGATAGATGATTCTTAAGAGAAAAAATTTTGGATTTCAGTCGGATGACTAAATTCCTATCCTCAGGAATCATTTCCATAAAGTTAGATTTTTTCCTCAAAAACATTGATTTTTAAAATTGCATTCTTAAGATCTTCAGAATGTTCTTCTTTATCAGAATTTTATTTCTCGAGGTTTTTAGAATGTTTTTATAAAAGATCTTCATTATCTCCATGATCTCTAGAAAGATATGAAATCACTTTTTTATGAATTTCTTCCCTTGTATTTTCCTTGTATAATTTCTTAGAAAGTTTTCAATATTTTTTCTTCATGTAACATGGGAAATCTGGAATGTTTTTCCTATGAAGGTAATTATTCATTTTCTAAGGATTTAGTATCCTCATTAGAAGTACTATTTTCAGATTAGTAATTATTATCATGAGATAAATTTTTTAAAGCCTTGGAAGAGCATACCTTGGCCATAATACATGTATTGGGGAATGAAGTAGTAGCAATGAAACCCATATTCTTCTATGCTGATGAATCATATTCAGATGATCCACTCTCTGAAGAATATCTATTTCTAACACATCAAGTATCATTAGATTTAAGAATTTTCTTCTCTTTTGAATAATAGAATTTCTTCTTGTTTATTTTTGAATTCCTTTACTTATTTTCCTTCTTTTTGAACAATGGAAAATCAGGTCTAATATGACCAGTTCTTTTACATTCCTAACACGTAACTTCTCCAAATTTCTTATCTCTATATTCTTTCTTCTTATACTTATTCTGATGGTCCCTTTGGGCTATAATCTTGTTCATTCTCCGAGAAATATTAGCTAATTCATTCATAGACTTTTTAGTGTCACTAGATTCTGACTAAATAATGACTTTATTCGTCTTTGATCTTGTTACTCTTTCTGGGGTCTTGTCTTTCATATGTATAGAAGTGGTAGTAAAATCAACTCCTCCATTTCCATTATTCTTCTTGAAATTCTCAACATCTCTCTTCATTCTGGTTTCATGCTGAAGAAGAGTTCCAAACAACTCATCTATGGAAATCTGAGTGAGTTTTATTTTCTCATCAATAGTTTTCCTCTTGGACTCCCATTCATTTGACATGATATCTATGATCTTATCAACAAGAGCCTCATTATAAAAACCATTTTCTCCCATAGATTGTAAGCTATTAACAATCGTCATAAAACACTATTGTACATTGCTTATAGGTTCTCCATAAGGAGTGTTAAAACTATGATATTCAGCTCTCAACATAGCACTTCTGGTCTCTTTGAATTTTGATGTAACAAAATGTGTAACATCAAGTTTCTTCCAGATATTTTTTGCATCTTCACATGAGGATATCTGACTATAGATGTTCCTAGTGATGGAACATAACAATGTATTTTTGACTCTGAAATTTGATTGATATTCTGATTTTTCCTGATTTATAACGGTTCTCAATTCATTCTCCAGAATCTTTTAATCACATGTTAGCATTAGATAGTTATCAACTCCAGTATTGATAACGAAAGTCTTCATCCTATCTCTCCAGTATTTGTAATAATTTATATCAAAAATAGATGTTCTGTTAGGATTTAGATTATCTATAGGACCAACATTTAAACCTTCCATCCTTAAGAAAATATTTGGCACATAAATTTTTAGTAATAAGAGTTTGTAAACAAGAAAAAATATCCTAAGAAAGAAAAAAATTATTGTATCACAAAGAAAAAAAAATCTGAACTATATGAGTCTGAATGTAAGAATTAGAAAAATATGATTCCGAATATATGATTCCGAGAAATAAATTCCTAGAATTATCTTCTGATTCTAATCGTGAAATTAATTCATATTGAACCAATGCTCTGATACCAATTGTTATGATGGTATGTTTGAGTATGATATACTCTATTATACCAAATGTAGGATCAAATATGTAATGATATGCTCAAATATAAGAGGGTTGAATTTTATACTTTAAAATTTATTAAGGAAATTTTGCATAACCAAAATTCACAACACCTCTATGATATAATACCTTGCTTGATTTCAGAAAATTGATTCCTGAAATGAAACTTAATAAAATCTTACAACAAATGAGATTCTACCTTAAAGCGTATTGAATCTAACAAAAATAGAGTAGAGGTATGAGGAAGTATAAGAAAGTTATACATTCCTTAATAGTACAAAATGCAGTGGAAAACTTGAAAAAAAACATGTAACAAGTAGTAAATCTTTTAACCCAAAGAGAAGGGTATCCAACAGCCTTGGATAAAAGTCCCTGAATTTATACATTCAAGAAAGTCTATCTTACCCACACCAGGGTAAGCCCTCTATATGAAGATCTGAGTATGTCTTTCTATCCCCACAAGCCCTCAACTATCAGGTAGTCAGCACCTCTGTCTTCCTATCCCCGGAAGCCCTCGATTATACACAGAAAGAATCAGAGTCACACGAAGTAGGTCTACACAAGGAAAAATTTGAACAATCCATTGATACTTTCTACACTAAGCTTTAGAGATTATAAGACCCTCTATCTCTAAAAATCAAGTCAGCAACATGTATGCACAGATGTAAAAGATCAGTGTTCATGTGTTTAAGTGTCCTCTTCTTTTCAAATTAGCTCTTATTTATAGGCATAGCTCCAACGGTCGACTCCCTCCTCCAACGGTCATATTCATCCTTAAATTTTGGTGGGACCTGTACACGTGTCACTCAATCAACGATTAGTTGATAACTAAAGTCACGACATAGTTTTATAATAGAACAAGTGAAAGCATAACTAAAACTAATATTTTGAATGGAGAGAATGAATGTTGGGAGTGTTGAAAGTTAAAGTTCAGAGTCTAACCAAGAAATGAATTCAGAGTCTATAATAGAGATATTTAGATTCTGTTTTTCAAAATAATTAGGAGTCGAATTCCATACAAGTTCGTATCCATATTTCGTAATTAGAATTCACAATCAGATATTGTAATGAGAATTCGTAATGAGAATTCGTCATAAAAATTCGTAATGAGAATTCGTAATCAGAATGAATCATCATAATTTTTAATGAGAATTCGTAATCAGAATTCATAATCAGAATTCATAATGAAAATTCGTAATCATAATTCATCATCAGAATTCGTAATGAGAATTCATAATCGTAATTCATCATCAGAATTCATAATGAGAATTTGTAATCAAAATTCATCATTATAATTTGTAATAAGAATTCGTAATCAAAATTCATCATCAGAATTTGTAGTTAGAACATTATATAAGTTCATAATATTAATTCAGAGTTGAACTTCATATAATTTCGTAATAGGGAATTCAGAGTAAAACTTCTTAAAAGTTTGTAAAAGAAATTTAGATCCTAAAACAGAATGCTTCATATCTATGTATTATACGGTTCCGAGGTTTTAGATATGAATCCATTTTTTATACTTAAGAAAAATATTGATATGAACAATGAAAACAATGTAGGGGTAAATTTCCTTGGGTAAGGAAGTATTATTTATGGAAGTAAAACAGGGGTCAAATGAGTTTTTCCTTGAAATAAGGTGTTTGCGATTTTCAAAACAGGGGGAATGGTCAAGATGTAAGGATACCTTGATGACTTAACAATCTCCCCCTTATATGAAGGAATGGAAAATTAATAAGGAAAACCTTATTGACTCAACACAAGGTACACATCTCCAACATGAGATACGTTTAGTGGGAGGTCTATTTAATAATATACGATCCATGCTCGATAAATCATATCGAAACACATAATATTACTATTTTCAGATTTCATTTAAATTTAAATTTCATAATAATTTTCCATTGAGAAATTAATTGGAAAACATGTCACAGACTATTAAATCCTTATATAACTTATGATGGTGAGGAAGACATTTACTGAAATTATGTTTCAGTGATATGCGTAAAAATTTCACTAACATTATCATCACTTCCCTTCTCAATATCATGTCCCAATAGATTTTTTTTTTAAATTAATAACATAATTTTGAAATTATAAACATCATCCCATGGAATGTTTTATGATGACTAATATGAATGTCTCAGATAAATATATTATTATAAGAATAATATAGTAGATGAATGTTTTGATCCCAACCCCAATTGATATTCATATAACAAGGTAATAACATATCCTCTTGGGTTTGAATTGTTCTCCTATACAAAATATATTTCTGGTGATGATACACATACGTAAACACAACTATATTTGATTGTCATGCTAAAGACTTCACTTGAAAAAATTTGAATACCGTAGATTCGTATCATATACAATATAATATATGAATTTAGGAAACATAACACTTGTAATCTATATCATTTAATGATTTCCAATATATTAATATTTTATAATAGAAATTATGGGTTTTTAATTTTCCAAGGAGTTCGATTGATTCCCCTAAAACGTTATAGAAATTATGTTTTTTGAATTCATCTTGACAAGTCCATGATATATAATTCCATTTTCATTCTTATATGGTTAATGTTTGAAATACCCACAAAATATTTATTTATAAAATAGAATCATTCACAAAAAAACATGTACGATAACAGATTATCCAAAATATGTCTATTTATTTCCATCCACAAAAAAAATTACATCATTAAAAAATGTTTAATGAATAGGGAATGAAGAACTATGAGCATCCCAAAATAGCTCATTCATCAAATCTATTATGTATGAACCACAAACAGGTTTAGTAAATCGTATTATTACATATTAAATAGTAAAAAAATAATTAATGTTATTGAATTTATATTTTTCTCTCTACATCTTTTTTCAACAACTCATTAATCATATCGTTGATAAAATATTGATAACTCATTAAAGAATGATGATCCATTTATCCTTCCATCATTATTATAATATTTATCCATTTAATATATATATTATCTTTCATGATACTCATCTTGGATTATATATCATGATATTTCCAAATCAATGCATATTCAACTATGTTTTCCTTCATATAGAGGTAATATATCTAGTTGTCATACACACAAATTAGTTCCAAAAATTATTTTTGGAACATATTCAACTCCATAATTATGAATATATAAATTAAAATGTTATTATTATTATGTCTATCACATATTTCTATATAATGTTAATGAATCCATGTCATTAATAAAATTCATAACTGACCTCACATCATATGTTTTGTAGTATTTCTTACGGACCTCTATTTATAACAAAGAGTAAGATATTACTATATAAATCATGAATTGAACAAGTTAATACAAATTGATTGACATATTAATATAAATTTGGACCCCTTCCAAAAAATAGCATAATTTATGAGTCATGAACTAGTCTGGATACCCTGATACTCTGATAAATGATACAGTATTAACATAGCCCAAAGAGAGGTCTTGATCACAGTGTATTGGAGAGATGTACCTGGAATCGTGCAAGAAATAATGGGAGTTTTTTCACACAATATTATTATAATAAAAATTCAAATGATTGTATGATAATAGAGTAATGAAAAATGAGGTTACTTCTGAAGTCCAATAGGTAAAAACCCATAATAGTACATTATTATATACTCACTAAAATGAGATCGAAAACCAATATCCCAATATGAATAGTACTACAAGGAAAAACATTCAACATAAACCTCCTCGAAGAGGTTCTATCACTTTAATTAAACCTGGCTTATAGATATCTAAAATTTACCAAAGGCAATGAAGGGTGTGAGCTAAAATCCATCCATGGTATCACCAAATATTCTATAGTAACATGCCAACTAAATAAAATAAATCATGCTTTCAATATCCAATAAAATACTCATTGTGGTAAAATATAATATTCAATAAAATCATGGATTTTATATAAATTTATGGATTCATTTAAAATAATGTATTAACCAAATTTAAATTAAATTACTTCTAAAACTCATAATGAATTTGTAAAGTAGTTTTACCAAAAATTTAATATATATGTATCAAAGTAATACTAAAGCAAGAATCATTGTCATTTACAAAGTGGTATGATATTACCTATTTCTAGGATCCTCAAACATATCATATGAGTGATCATGTTATTTTTTGTTCACATATACCTAATAATTTCTTCAAAGTGGACTAGTTGGCTTCAAATTGGTGATAAGACCCACCATACAATGTTTTTTAGATTTTTAAAGTCGCAATCTATTTTTATAAAAATTCCATCCTTGAGTGTTTTCTATATAATTCACTAAAAATTAATTGGTTTATGTTCTAAAATAAAAATTAATAATTTGTAAAATATTTCCAAAAAAATTAAAATACAATTTACCCTTTTTTCATTTCAACATGCTAAATTTCATTCTAAAAAATATGGATTTCCTACCAATTCATTAATTTTTACAATATTCAACCAAATGTGTTCTTATAATAACAATTTTTTCTATATTATCAAAATAAATTTCACAAATCAAATTCAATAATTTCTATAAAATACAACTAAAACACCAGTTTATTAGAATTGTGGATTTCCACCATAATTTATACCATTTCAATTTAAATATCAATTCACATCAATTAGGTTTGTCAAAATATAATTGAAATTAATTTAAATAAAAAAATACTAAATGAAATATTAATTGTACAAATTAATAAAAAAAACTACATACCTTAATACAGATATCATATATCACAACACCCAAAAAATGAATCTCTAATGCAGAGCATTGAAATTTGAGATCAAGGAATCAATCCAGCTTCTAGAAATCCAAAAATAGTGTTTATATCATCAAATAAAAAGTAGTTAAAATGGTATTTATGGATTAAATAATAAGTGGTCGAGAGATAATAAATTAGAGAATACCTCATGCTGGATGGAAATCAAACAACATTCACAAAGATTAAATCTGCCTTATAATAGTTTAAGAGGATCCAACATGTGTTCTTGATAGATTCAATGATAATGTAATTAATCCAAACATGTAAACTCACAATACCAAGGTTCCCATGGTTTAGGATAGGCCAGTGGATAGTTTGATAAACATAGTAGCAATAATGCACATCACAAAAAATTCATAAAATTTCCTAATTTTTATCTAATGAACACCTAAATTAGACTCACCCATTGAATGATCTATAAGATGGTTTATGAATACCTATATATACAAATAAATGTTACCATCTCCCCACTGGATATAATTTTTCCCTAAATATACTTTCACGGATTGTAAACTTCAAATAGATGAAGCCACATCCATCTCATTAGTGCCTATATATCACAAATATAAGGATTAACAGAAACATTTCATATGTCTCATCTATTTTATTGAGATAATGTTCTAATTATTTTTATTCACAAAATTTTATCATGGGTCCAAGTTGAGTTTTTTTAAAAAAAAATGGAAAATTTGATCATCATAGTAGGTGGGACATTGTTGGATCATGGTTAGGGGAAACCGTGGAACACTATTTAAAAAACCATGCATCCAAGTGCCATTTTTCACATTGGATACCACATAGTTGGTGAATTGTACTCCATCCACATGGGATAACCTTGTATCCTATCATTCATCGATAGTTATCAGCTCATAGTTTCCATTAATTGTAGGAAAACATGTGTGAAAACATTGTGACTTTTCCGTGTCATTAAAAATTGGAAATTTACCACTAGAAATTTACCATATTTAACACCATATAAAAATATTACAACCCATTTTGTTTTAAAATTAATTAGATCTCCCTCAATGATTCATTGGACATCGTTATCCCAAATACATTTGTGGTTTGAACCCAATTCATAATGGATAACTAAGGTTAGTATGTTTCCATTGGTTCCTCTCTCTATTAAAGGGTTCTTCACCCTTCATTATTGAATTTCTATTTTATAGTTGGTTGTATGATCTATAGTGGGTCTAATATAGTGTTGTTATGTTATATAATAATTATTAATGATCAATAATTCCATTATAGGGACTTCTATTAATGCATATGTGGATTCAAAATAAATTCTAGATGTTCACTAGTGAGAGGTAGGTGACCCCATAATTTTACATTATTAGATATTTTTCAATTTATATCATGATTATTTAAATGAGTTATATAGATTATTTTTGTGGTGTGAAACATTTATTTGTAAATGGGTTGGAATTATTTTATGATATTACATGGTATTTGAATTGAATTTTTTTATTTTTATTATTTGTGGTGGTGTTTCTTTAAAATACTATATGCCTTGTGTGGATGGTGAAAAGTGTGTTTTCAAAGAGAGTGAAAGGTAAAAATGTGTTGAATGTGAATTTTATGACTGTAGTGTGTGATGTTTCCTATTGGACAATTTTTGAAGCACCTTAAATGATTTATTTAAATGTAAATTATTATACCAAAAATCTTTTTTTCTAATAATTACTTTTAGAAAATGTGATTTCCCCATCAAAAATGTTCTGAACTCATAAGATTTATTCTTTTGGTGACTATAAATGGATTTCATAAAATGTGAAATTTTAATTTCCTAGATTTCATGTGATTCTTGGAATGAAAATTTGAATGTCTAGATTAATGTGATATGTGATATGGTATTTGGTCACAATGGTAATCATTAATATCTAGGTGGAAAACTATAACTAGTATGCTACTTTATTTTGAATTCATTTAGGACCATATTCATATAGTTGTAGTATTTATTTCAATGGTAACTAAACATGTGATATGATCTGAGACAACATGAAATTATGAGTAAATCCTATCTAGGGGCTCATACAAGGGAAAGATATTAGTCCAGAAGATATTTTAATGACAACATATCTAGTGGATCATGTGCGAGAACATTATTGTTAGATGATTTTAAAGATTTCGATCTCAGAAGTATAAGGCTCACAATGACTATATTATTCTAGATAACTATATAGATTTTCCCATGGTTCTATCTTATGAAATTCTCATTACATGATGTGGTTCTAGATATTTTTATAAGGAATACCATGTGTATATTTAGTTTTCATGAAAAACTTATTCCGAGAAATGGTTTTTTTAAATTTTTTCTGAAAATTATTTTAAATATCATAACGAAAATTTGAATGTTAATCATAATTAATCTTTTATACAATTGAATCCATTTCTTTGATGGAATCATACAAGGTTATGGATCACTTCATACATACTCCTTTTTAAGTACAAATTATTTTTTATTTATGTATCATGTAAAGGATCTAAGTATTTTTCATGGAGATTGTGGGTCTTTTTTGTAGAGTTCCAACATGATGGTGTTGGTGGTGGTTTCTTGAGGGTGTTGAATCCCTTGACAAATGGATATTTCTGGTTTTTGTGTGTGGTTCCTTATTCATTATAGTAAAAAAATTGTATAAATTTTTTTATCATTGAATCTAAAAATGGTTGTTCCTAGTTTTTATTATGTTTATTAGTTATTAAGAAGTTTATTAATGTTTTTTATGATTATTTTAATGGGTGAAATAATTCTCAATAAAATATATTGATACCCTGACACTATATTTCATCACATGGGGGTCAAGAACACCCTTTGGGATGTTCTATGAATTAGAACTAGTGACGGGTTAAATGGAATCTTTTTTTGGTTATTGTAAAATGATATCATATCAAGGATCCACTATATTTGGGTCATGTTATTTTTTAAAGACTCTTGTTAGAATAGGGATTTGTTTGTCGAGGGTTGAGGAGATGGTTTTGAGTGTGGTGTCTGGACAATACACCTTTTGTTATGAATTTTGACCCCCCTAAGATATTTGAAAAATTTCTATGACTTTTCCTCTAGGTGAGATGAATCGGATGCAGACTGTATTTGAACTCTAGGTGGGGGTGGAGTTTTTTTGGGTTTAGTTTTTATTAGAAAATATTTTTTCATGATTAGATTTTTTAAAATGTTGTCATATGATTTTATTACCTAAAACTTTCATAACGTAATACTTATGTGTTGTACTTTTTTGATGAATATTTTAGAAAGATTCCACAATATAGATTTCCAATGAAATTGTAGGAAGTGGCAAGGGAGAGTTATCACACCCCAATTGATCAGAGGTAAGTAGAAGCTTTAGTTCAGGATTTCTAGGCTTTCATAAAGTGACTATGATCCAGTACTTCTTAGGTTAATGAAGCTGAAACAGATCTGTGAAAACATAAATCTCATTATATCCTTAGGAAAAATCATTCTTCTCTCTAAGGTAGAATGAAACCTTAGGAATAATAAGACTGAATGTAGAAGATAGAGAGGATATTTGTGATTCATGATACTGTTGAGGTGGCTACAGTGAAATGTGAATTGTTTATGTCGTAATGACCTATTTAGAAGTGGTGGGACCCATTTGTGGAAAGATGAAATCATGAGAATATTAGTTGAAAGATTACATGGTTGTTTTCATTGATTAGTCTTTTGTTGATATTTTTCCCCCACTAGATCCCATGATTTTCGAATCCTTTCTAGGGAGACAAGTCCATGATGAAGTATTCCAACCACATTAAATAGTTATATCAGTACACACCTAATATTTCATGTAATTAAAATGTGAAGTCTAAGATGATCTAAATGTGGCTACGACATAAAATTCAATCTCATTTCTTCTCATTCATGTTGAAGACTTATGCTGAAGTTTTTTACCATGCTATGATGTAGGAAACTGACTGTGGAATCATGAATAGATTTCCAAGTGAAATTTCAACAGTGGGATACAGTAGTTTATCTGGGAATAATATGACCTAGGATGAGAATATGAATAAGTGAGGGGATATTTCAGTAAATCTTACAATTTTATCTTCAAATATGTCTCCCATTTCTGGATTATATATGTGACATCTTGTTGGATAGTAGGACACAAACAAATTGTGTTCTAATCTCCAGTGAGAACATGTCACTCGTCTGGAGATATGGGGAACATAAAATTATTATATATAATGGTACACCCATATCAGAGTGGATGAATGAATTTTTTCTTCAAAATTGATGAATATCTAGATAGAACCACATAGGAATTCAGGTTATTAGTTTAGAGGTCATAGAGGTTGAGATGGATCGTCATTTGGGAAAAATTAGTTTTAGAAGGATATTTAGGTCATCGGTTATTTTGAAGGTCCTGTTTACTTGATGGAAAATCACATGGTGGATCGATATCTAGTGGATTTAGATGCGGTATGAGTGACAGTTTGAGGAGTTTTTCTTATTGAATCATATCTAGATATTCTTTTTATTTAAATGGTGTTTCAGTTTATTTCATTTCTCACATCATTGTTGATATACTAATTTTACCAACTGAGCTTATGATTAATGTTGTTGAGTTCGTAACACAACACAATAAGAAGTGATGTAAGTGTTTTAGGTTACATTTTTTGTGAACTCACCTGGTCTAGGTTTTAGATTTTAGGGACGTTTCTTGTTTTGTAGATGGTCCAATTTGAAATAATTTTTGGTATGTATTGGATGTTTAGTTTTTAGGTTCACATGGTTTTTTATATGCGGCAAGTGAGTTTAATTGAATCTAATAGCAGTACTTGGGGTTTTCAAGGTAAATGTGATCCATAGTTGGGAGGTGTTGGATCTTAGGATCCAGAGTATTGAATCAGTGTTTATTATATATCTTCACTCATGTAGGTGGATGATGAGGGATATCTAAAGGGTGGATTACCTCATTTGGTGGATGTATATCAAGAGGGTTTTGTAGGGGATTTATAGTGTCTTAATCGATATAATTTTTTTACTTCACCATTTATTTGGTAATAAGGACACATCTGATATCCCTTTCCTTGTACATTTTGGCCCCCACCTAGTCAAGGTAATTAATGGTTCAAATTTATGATTCATAATCCAAATAATTAAATCGTGTGATCTTCTAACCTTTTTTCACGTAAATATTATTTACAATAAATGAATATATATCTCCATGTTTGTGTATTAATTTATAGAAGCTGAATAATGTGAGAATAACGAACATGTACCCATTTCCTTGTATTGAGGTACTTTTCGATAAATGAAAGGGGGGATAATGGTTAACCATGATTGATCTATTCTCCATGTATCATAAAGTAATTTTAATAGAGGATGATGTACAATCCCATATTTCCAAACTAGGTATGATCATTTTGATTAAATAGTCACACCGTTCAGATTAAAAAATGATATATATATATATATATATATCTTCATAGAACCCATGGATTGGGTGTTCAATCAATATCACAACACTTCTGTCATGGTATTTGTGGATGAAATCGAGGCATATTCCCCAATTGAGTAGAATCATGAGATTCAAAGAAGAGTAACATAATCCACAGTTTGTCTCCATCATATCTATGCAATGTTTTATAAATTTTCATTATGAAATGGAGAGGTGAATTTTATCAATCATGTGATATCAGAATGAGGGTTTTTAGTGGACCCTGATATGATCGATGTAGTGATGTCATGGGAGGATCAAATGAATGTGTTCAATACAAGGATAATATTTGGACTAAATGTGTGTTAAAAGAAGTTCCTTTGTTATTTTTGATAGCTTTATTCACCCCTGAAACTAGTCACCCGGATGAGGGTGAGGTTTGAATTGAGTATAGAGTGTCTAGCATCTATTGAGGAAATCATGTGGTTGTTGAAAACAACTACTATTTTGATAATTCAAAAATATAGAATGGGATATGTCATTTAATTTGATTCTAATAGTATGGGTCTTTGGGTGTATGATGATACTGGACAACCATGTTGTGGCATCTGGTTTGCACCATCTTCGTCCGCCTTGAAAAATTACCCATCCAATTACATGGAGTTATAAGCATTGATACATGACATAAAGATGTGGAATCATTGTCGTTATGGAGTGATGATCATAATTTAGTCAAATAATATGATTTCGACCAATAATTCTCCTAGAATTATCTAAATTTGAGGATGGGTCTTTGTGTTGAGTTCCGTTAGGGGCTCAATAATGAAATAGAGTATACCCTAGGTAAGGGTAATGCTGTGAAAGATTATTTGAACCAGAATGTTCTAGTACAAGAATTGAAAATTTTAAACGATGAGAGGTTTTTTGTGGGTCTTTTATCCCATATGCATCTAGAGACAAAAAGAGAATTGGGGAAAAGCATTATTGGCCACAGTGCAACTGGAGCCTCAACATCAGGGAGTGGATTTAGTGGGATTAGCAAGGAGATTAGTTATAAAAGCATTGTATGTGGTTTCTTACTATTAAAGAGACATATTGTAATTTTTTGTTTACTCTAATGGTATATTGGTGAAATAAAGGTCACATCATGGTGTCATAGTCATTGAAAAAGGTAGTGATGTAGGATAGCCACCCGTATTAGTGGACCATTAATCCAGGCGCAACAAAGTTTCACTATGATGTCTGTATGTTATTCTATTGTCGATGTATGAGGCGAGATGTAGCTAAAATTTTATAATGGTGTTACACATGTAATATTGTTAAAGAAGAACCCCAAAGGACCTCTAATTTGATTCTGTCACTACACATTCCAAACTATAATTTGGATGATATAGACATTGAATTTATTGTTTCCATAACTCATACACAATGGGGGATAAAATCTATATGGGTAGTGATCTATCTTCTAAAAATAATCCCAATTCATTCCAATTTGATATTCATCCATGGAGGATGTGATGGGTCAGTTGTATGTTCTAGAGGTTGTGAGGATTTATGGTGGGCTAAGAACAATTGTCTCTAACATGGACACTTATTTTACCTCATGGTTTTTGGAAGGACATCCGAAGTAATTTTGATGATATGTGATAATCTACATGACATAAAATCCTCAAATTATTGGTCAAATGGAGTGCATGATTCATATTGTGGAATATATGATCTGGGAGCGTCTATGAAATTTTTGAGGATTGTGGGACATACCATTGGAATTGGTTGTGTATTCATATACTAGTAGTTATATGTACTAAATTATAATGGGTCCTTTAATAGTTCATTATAGTCTTATGTGTCGGTAACATATGGGTGAGACTAAGGTGGTGAATCCTCATTAATAAGAACATGCATTGTGTAAAAGATGATTGAGATATTCAAGCTTTTCAGGAAGTAGTTTCTAAAAGATTAGAGTATCTATAAGTATTATTAAAACTATATTCATTGATCTAAGGTGATTTCTATGATGTATATGGAGTTTTTATATGAAGAACCTCTTGTGGTCATCGTCATTTTGGTAAGAAATGGAATCTTACATCTATGTATGATAGAAAATTTCAGATTATTTAGAGATATGGTAAGGTGCTATCTAGGATAGAATTTCATTTTCATTTGACATTAATTGAAGGTGTTTTTCATGTTTTGGTTTTTAAAATGATCATCAAAAAACTGTCTCATGTGTTGAATTGGGATGAGTTAGAGTTGGAGCCTAATTTTTATGTGTATGATCTACCAATGAAGATTTGGGATTCTCAATAAAAATTTATTTGTGGGATTTCCAAAGTTCTACTTACAGTTCATTAGCAGCATAGAAATGATGTGCATGATAAATAGGATTATATTCTTTGGGTTCAATTAGTGTATCCATTTTTGTTCTCTAATAATGATCCGGGTTAACATACTAGGGACATAAGGTTTTCATATTTGGAAGAACTATCACATATGTGTTTTTAATTTGATGTAATATTAAATTTATTTTGGTTATGGAATTTTTAACTCAGGTCCCTTATGTTTTTCTGATAAGTTGGTCATGATAGTAGGCGGTGCACAGTTGGCTCACTATTAGGGGAAACCATGAACCCTTCCCTAGAAAACCATAAATCCAAGTTCAATTATTATAATTAGTGACCAAAGTGTTGTAACATGGTTTTTCAAACCATGTAGATTAACTATGTGGATTTTCCCTTTTGGAATGTTAGGGGATCACTATTACTGAATAGTTTGGAAAACCATGAGGGAAAACTATATGGATTGTCCAGGTCATTAAAATTTAAACATTCTCTATTACTCCCTCTTTAAATTTAACACTAAACACCCCATATTCCATCCAATTCTGTATTTTAATCTATTGGAGCTCTATAAAACAATATCTAGGCATATACTTCCCCAATTAATGGGTAGTTTTGACCATTATCCATTGAGGAACCATCATGTAAGTATAATTTCCCTTGGTTCCCGCCTATTTTCATTATTTTTCTCCCCTGTGCATTGAGTTTCTATTTTTTATTGGGGTTTATGACCTAAGGAGTGTTTTATCATGTATTTTTCATGGAAATATGGATGATTTATTTTCAATCATTCATTTATAGTGTCTTAATATAGGTTATGTTGAGGTTTCTCACATATTTCTATATGTTTAAAATGGACCGGTAGGTGGTTCAATGGTTTTACATTATTAGATGAATTTAAGATTTCATGATTATTTAAATGTGTTTTATGGATTAATTTTGTGGTGGGAATCATTTTTGGTAATGGTTTGGAATGTTTATGTGATGAAATTGGGTTTTTAAAGGGAATTTTTTATTTATTATATGTTTCATTGTTTTGATTCCTAAAAATGTTTCCCTCCTTGTGTCGAAGGTGTGAAATGTGTTTTTATAGAGATTTAATGGTGAAAATGTGTTGACTGTTAATTTTTCGAGTCAAGTGGGGTTTTTCCATGTTGAATTATTTTTGATTCACATCAAATGTGTCTTCAAATCTGAAGTAGGTATAAAAATGGTTTCATTGAGAGTGTGAAAAAAGAAAAGATATTTTTGTATGGAAAATTGTTAGATCCCATATGTGTTCTTCTTTTTGTGTTTCCAAATTCATTTTAAAAAATATAAAATATTTATTTACTTGTCTTATTATTATTATTGGCATGTAAATGTAAAATTGTTGAATTTTGGGATTTATGAAATGGAATTTAAGCACAAATGGTATCCTAGTTCTCTTGGTGGGAGATCTAGAACTAGTAATCTAGTTGATTATGATGTGGATGAGGTCTGAATTTATCTATTGTGATTTTAAATTGCAACACCAACTAATAATTTTATCTTATGAGAGTCCACTATAACATTTGATTAACTTCACTATACTCTCTCACGCATGATAAAAATGATAGAACACTATAAAAATGGAAGATATCATCTCTAATGGATCATGCATGAGAACACTATTTGTAGTTGAGTTTGATGATTTGGTTCTTTTAGGTATGACGTTCAATGAGTCTCACTTATTCTAGATATGTATTTGTATTTTCGATGGTTCCCATATGCCACATGATCCTTATGTGATATGTATCTATCTATTAGTATACGTTACCCCTTGTGAATGTTTTTATATCAAGAAATCCTATTTTGAAAATTATTTTCTTTAAAATTATATCCATAAAAAATTACATTATTATTATGAAAATGGATTGTTCATTTACATACTAATTTTATTTTAATAGAATCTATTAATTTGGTGGAATCATGCAAGGCTTTATCTCACACCACACATTCACCTTTGTGTGTATATAGACTATTCTATATATGACCCAAGTAAAAGAATGATGTCCCATAGTTTATATGGTGGATTAGGCAAACTGAGTTCATTCTTGTAGGTGTTGGTGGTGGTGGCTTGAAGTTAATTACTTTATTGATTCATGGATGTTTTAAGGATGGTTTTCCAGTTCCTTTTCGATTGTTGAAAAACTGAATATATAATTGTTTTCACCTTGTTTTTTTTTATTTTTATTGGTTATTGATATATTTATTTATGTTGGTATTTTATAATTATATTATTGGGTGACATCATTCCAAAAGAATATTTTTGATACCCCAGAACTAGTTGCAAGACCCTGTGGTTTGGGAACACTATTCGGGCTTTTCCATGATTTGGGTAAAGTGTTAGGTTGGATGGAACCCCATCTTGGATTGTCATAATAAAATTAAACTCGAACCTTACTTAACATCCTCCCACACGGAACCTCAGTTTCATAATCTTCTATCCTAATTCGATAACAAATATTTGATTAATCCAACTCAAAATCAATATCACTCTATCTGTGAATATGTGTTATTTAAAAATGTAAAATTCATGTTTGACATACATGAAATAATTAGTGTATCAACATAATATATGGTGGTTGTTATAACATAAAAACTACTTTCCCTACCTTCTAAAAAACACAATATGGTCCCATAAAATCAAGAAAATCCTTCAAATTCCTCCAGTTCCATTGATGAACCAAATGATGTGAAACATTAAAGAACACATGATCAAAAAATGAAACATCCACTGATATATGGATATGATCAGTATTAGAAATATAGTCTCTCTATTGAATCCACATTCTTTAATGAATAAACTGAATATTTCTTATCGTCTCTCAATCCAATGTTGGTCCCAAAAAGTAAATTCATCCATTAACCAACCAAATAAACTATGATTATAAAGGATGAACATAAAAGGGCTTAGGATGGTACATCTAGATTGTGGACCGGTATCTATTATTATACGAATAATTCACCACCACCAATTTTTCATCCCAAGATCCAAATAATTTGAGGATTCAAGGATGAAATATATACTAATGAATATTTATATAAATTTTTATATGGCCTTCCATAAGTGGATTTTATGTCATATTCAACTGGAAAAATTATTCTAATTATCCTTGAAGGAACCTCCATAAATGATTTGCATACTGAGGATCCATATCAGATACTAAAATAACTGATACTCCTAAAAAATGAATAATATCTCCCATATATAGATTTCCTACGTCATCAACATTGGTTGTAAAATGAATTTGAATAAATTGATCTTATTTTTTCATACTATTGATCAAAACCCAAATCACATTATTATTTCTATGGGTTAATAGAAAACAAAACATCAAATACCTTTATATTTTATTCTATTTCCATGTTGGAACTGGGTGTGGATGAGGAAAACCTAATGTTATCTTTTTCTCATCCTTGACCTGTTTGCATTAATAATAATGATAAGACAAATTTGCAATGCCATGTCTTATACCACAACATTGGAATTTATGTTGCATATCATAGAACATATTTTTAGTTACTAGTTTCACTACCAAGTGGAAATTATGAAATCCCCCATAAAAAGTTCTTTATTTGAAAATGTAATACATACTAGTTATAGAATTTTTATATACACTATAGTGATAATGACAAGACAAAAATGGTACCCCCACCATAAATATATCTTGTAAGGCCTTGTAATTCATCATCATGTTTTTGTTTTTGAAGCGACGTCTTGATAATAGCATTGGTAAACTGATCACTTCTCAATACCTTCTCAGCCCTCTTTCCCAAACATCCTTATTTTAATGACCCAGAATTGCCGGGGAAATTTTTTTTATACATGGGAATTTTATTAGTCCGTAACTTCTGACGGCGCGTGATTCTGAGGCCCGGTGTGCCCGGAATCAAATTTTGAAGTTTTTTTCAGGTGCGTTTAGTAAACGTACAAGAGGGATTTAATAACATTAGAACTGGTTCTCAGAATTGAAATGTGAGGGCACCTTTGAACTCACAACGTCACTAATTTCTTAGTGAGACCTTCACCGCAGTTGCATTCTGACGAGTTTGGAATTTAGTTTTCGGCTTTAAAAAAATAATAACAAAATAAAATACAACACTTTATTTTATTTTTTATGTTGGTACGTGTTGTGTGTCCGGTTAGTGGGAACCTCCCATTAGAAGTTGGAGGTGGGACCGCCACACCCTAACCACCCTTGAGAGGATACGATGTAGGGACCACCCGACCATAACTTCTCAATTAAATTATTGGGGTGGGGACCACCCGACCAATATTAATGGTGGAGGATGAAGCCTCTCCACTCCCCCTCATTAATGAGAGAGAGCATTTGACCTTCTTCTGCACAATTATTTGTGCCAATGTGCATGCCAATTAAATGTGCCAACGCGTGTGCCAATTAATTGTGCCAACGTGCGTGCCAATTAATTGGGCCAACACGCGTGCCAATTAATTGTGGCAACGTACGTGCCAATTAATTATTCCAATTCATGTGCCAATTAATTGCACCCAAGTGCATCTCACTTATTTTTTCCGACGAACATGAATATATTAAGGGAAGATTCTTTATCCTTTTTATATTTACATGTAAACAATAAAATAATAAGAGACCCCATTATTATTTTGTTGGCTTTCTCCTTTTGTGTAACTTGAGGGCTTGGGAGGATTAAAACTCTCCCAACAAAGAACATGAAGAATGCCAGATTTCTTCTTCCACTTCTTCATCAGACATCTTATTCCATATTCTAGACGAACAAGGAAAAGGAAGCATCATCAACGAAGAATGCCGATGTCATCCTCGGCTTCTTCTTTTCCGATGTCAACGGAATGACGCCCGCTTTCCGCGACTTCATCAATGATGAACGACAAGCGAGGTAGGGGAATTTCTGTGATATTTTAATTATGAGAATAAACCCTCATTTTTCATCAATAAAGTTATGGTATGAGAATCACCGTTTTCTGTCACCATAACGAGGAGGGCTGGGTCCGCACGAACACGGTCCAACCCTCCCCTTGTTTGTTCTAGTTTGGTGATGATGAAGGCAGTACACACGGAGATGACGACTAAGGCGGTGAACCAAGTCTGTACTACCCATGGACTTCGTGAACTACATCGCACCCTTGGTGCCCCGGTGCGCTATCTGCACCCCCCGAGTCGCTGCCGGTGCACAATCGGCGCTCCACGCCCCCACCGGTGTGCACCTGGTGCCCTATGCCCCTGTCGGCGTGCTCCTCGTGCCCCGTACCCATGCTGGCGCGCTACCCGGCACCCCGCACCCCTGTCGACACACTCCCGGTACCCTACGCAACTGCCGGTGTGCGACCCGGAACCCCTTGCCCCTATCGGTGCGCCCCCGGAGTCTCGCGCCCCTGCCGACGCGCTCCCGGAGTCCCGCGACCCTGCCGGCGCGCTCCCAGCGCCCCGTGCCCCTGCCGGAGAGCTCCCGACACCCTATGCCCCTTCCGGTGTGCTGCCCGGCACCCCGTTCCCCTGCCGGAATGCTTCCCAGTGCCCCGCACCCCCTTCCTACATGCGAACCTCCTACCCGGCTCTTGCAGTGACCTACCTGGTGCGCCCGGAGCCAGCCGGAGCCAAGCCGGCCGGCCCTCGCCCTGCGCGGCCCACCTGCTGGCCTCCCGGCCACCGGCCTCTTGAGCCGAACCATGGAATACCCCGCGATGTTGCTAGTAGAACTGGCATGGTATCCCGGGCCGAGTTACCAATCGGCCTACGTGTCAACTAACGGGCCGAACCTCCCTCATGGTCAGCTAGGCCCGGCCCTACAGACCTAGTCAAAACATAGTGAACTGACCCGCCCGAAGGAAAAGGTCATACCCAAATGATCTGACCGAGTCGACCAAGGACGGGTCATCCCAGATCGGGTTGGGCTGAGTCTGTGTGACCGGATCGGACCAAACAAGAGCCCATTATCATCCCTTCACATTCTTGGGCCATATCGTTGCCACCAGGCATCCATTTGATGAACCGTCAATGACACTGGTTTTCTTGGTGCATAGCCCTCCCTTTGAGTATACCCCACTGGAGTTCGGGATATAGTTGAGTTATAGTCAGGTTGGTTCGTACCTCAATCCAACTAGGCCCCCGAGACTAAAATGATAATAACTCACAGACATGGCGTCCGATTGACACACCATCTATTGCGTTAGTACCCCTATGACGTTACGGTCCTTTGAGATACTTCCATCTGTGACTTCGTGACACTTGTAATATCGGCCAGTAGCTCGTTGAATCGATCCTCTTGGAGATGAGCATACAGATTATGAAGAACATGTAGCTATAGACATGACGACTGCTTAACCGATTTGACACAGAGTGATTTGACTAGCCTAGTGGACAGAGAGACCGGTTTAATGGCGGACCCATGGCAGACAGAGCGCCTAGTTAGGTAGTAGAACCGATGTACTAGACAGGACGAGTACCTCCAACAACTATTAGGGGGAGCGCCCGGTTTGGCAGCAGACATGCGGTACTCAACAGGAAGAGTACCTCAACGGTCTATGGTTAGTGAGTAGTTCCATAGAGTTGCGACACAGCCACTATACTCGATAAAGGAGGAGTTCTCTAATAGACGTGTGTTTGATATTGAAAATCCTGGTTTGAGATGATTCAATGACCATTGTGTTTTCCTCATGATTGAGATGGGTTACTTGATAACATAGGTATATGTATAGGAATATACATATGTAATGGTTATCAATTGAAATCGTAATTTTTGGTTTATCCTCTTTGGATTTTGTGATACCTTGAGGGTCTCGGGGTCCGTACTAAGTATTGTTATACTCACCCCTGCACGAGCTATACCCACACCTCATTGTCTTGGATGAAGGCGATGGACATCGCTGATATAGGCAAAGAGCGCTAGGACTGGACGGATCCTGGAGGAGGATCTTATGACGTATCGGTACACGGTGGATTCTGACAGACGTGGAGTGCGGAAGAGGCCATCTATACCTACCCTTCAGGTAAGAACCCCGGAGGATGATCCAGGAGATTCTTTCACCATTCTGCTATTTTTCCCTTTTTAGTTGTACTTGGTTTCAATTGTATTTTTACATTACAATTAGGCTTGTATTCCGGCCCCCTTTACTTTTAGTACCCTTTTTATACGACATTTACTTAGTGTTTTCTTCCAATTGTACTCTGGTTGGGTGTGTTTACGATTTCTAAAGGCAACGCCTTCCCAGTTTCAGGGAATTACGCCTTTGGTGCTATTCCCCAACACCTTGACTATGGAAGGCGGGTTTGGGGTAGTCACGATGTGGGCCCTGGGGGAGGGACGTGAAAATTGGTATCAGAGGATGATGGTTCTACTGCAGAACTTAGGACTCTGATATTTCTTTTCTATGAAGTAATAGTGTTAAGGGTACTAAGTGTGGTTTTCATTTTAGGGAGTCCAGTGTGGGTGTGGGAGGCCAACGTATCCTTACACTAGGACCCTGATATCTGATTTTTCACTAAGTTCATGAAAACAATGATTGTGTGTGTTTTTTCAGAAGTTTTCTTTATGTCAGCTCAAACCAGGTCAGCTCACCAGGTATAGTATTTCGATCGTGTCACATATGTTTCTTTCAGGATGCCTACCCGCAGATGACCAGCTAGAGCCACGAGAGCTATACGTACTAACATCCCACCAAGCAACGAGGCCTCAGTACAGTTCCCTCATCTAGTTGAGGCACCAACGGAGGAACCTGTGGTACTTCTTCCCATTGGGCCACCGATGCCATCATCCCCATCAGCAGATGATGCATTCTTCTTGAGAGCTTTAAATTAGTTCTAGTACTAGAGGCCACCCAATTTCCAGGGAGAGATGGACGCACAGGCGACTGAGGATTTTCTGGAGGCTATGATGAGAGTCTTCAGGCTAGTAGGAACGCCATCATACTACATGGTGATCCTTGCTGCCAACCTCTTCAAGGAAGCAGTAGGCAGATGGTGGATCCTGATGCTCTAGATGCATGATGAGATGTCACTACTATGGAAAGACTTCGAGAGCATGTTTCGGCTAGAGTTTGTTCCAGCCACCCTTCGAGCGGTCCAAATACAGGAGCTACTGCATCTACAGAAGGGTAGCATGACGGTGGCACATTACTCGGTGAAGTTCACTGATTTATTTCCCTACTCCACTGATATGGTACATGAACCATTCTTGAGGGCCTGGACCTTTGAGCATGGACTCAGGTGAGATATCAGAGCTTTAGTTATCTCTCGCAGCATCCCGACGCAGACGAGGGTGTTGGAGCAACCCCTCCTAGTGGAGAGTTTCCTTCCTGAGCAGTCTCCAGCAGTGAGACCCACTACTAGAAGACATGCAGTGGAGTATTTTTCAGCTGGAAGTAGACAGATTCCGTAGAGTTCCAAGAACAGAAGACCTACAGGTGGTCGACCACATGACTCAGGATCGGTTGTATGGGGCACCCAGACTGGATACAGAGCTAGGCCTACCATGAGCGTATAGTGTTACTCCTGCGGCGGGCATGGTCACATGGCCGATGACTGTCTGACTCGCCGTACAGACGATCATAAATTAGTTGGGGGACCTCCTAGGCATATGCATAGGTTTGATCGAGGCGATACACAGGGTGGAGGTGGATGTGGCATAGGAGCTGACCGTGTAACTGGCGGTGGACGACGTTACGAGGTGTTTCCACCACCATCACTAGGAGGTCCACCCCGACCATAGGGAGCGTGTGGACATGGTAGATCATATCTTCAGGAAATTGAGGCCTACGATCATGGCGCTCCGGAGATGATTCGAGGTATGATCTGTGTCTACACCAACCTAGCCTCAGTTCTTATAGACACAGGATCCAGTCATTATTTCAAAAGAACAATCCTCATTCAGACCTCAGAGATTCCAATGGAGAAATTAGCCTGATCCATACGGCTAGAGACTCCTATGGGAGCAGACTCGACAATTACGCATTGGTTCCGGTAGTGCTAGCTTACTCTAGGAGGTGAGAGCTTCGGCTGGGATTTCCTCGTAGCAACGTCAAGGCCTTACGACGTCATCTTGGGAATGGACTGGTTATCTACACTCCATGCTTAGATTGACTGTATTAGGTAAAAAGTGTGGTGTGTCTCCACAGATGGGACCAGGTTTACCTTCACTGGCAAGAAGGGAACCTTTGCAGCGCAGGACAGAATTACTCGGAGGAGGGTGCAGCCGATCACTCACCTGTTGGATGGACATACCCTCAGGGTAGCAGATGTGGAGAGTCTGACTTATCCTGTAGTGGTGGACCAGTACACAGATGTTTTATAGGATGATCATCCTGGACTACCTCCTCATAGAGAGGTGGTCTTCTACATTGACATGTACCCTAGGACGACATCGATATCTACTCCAGCATATCGGATGGCTACCGCTGAGCTTCGCGAGCTACGGGTATAGCTAGAGGACATGCAGGGAAAGGGATTCATCTGGCCCAGTGTTTCTCCCTATGCAGCCAAGATTTTGTTCGCCATTGAGGCTCTGTGTCAACTACCATAACCTGAACCAGGTGACTGTGAAGAAAAAGTACCCACTCCTTAGAATTGATGTCCTCTTTGATCTACTCAAGAGAGCATGATGGTTCTTGATGATAGACCTCAGATCCGGCTATCACAAGCTCAGAGTTTGGGACGATGATGTATAGAAGATGGCCTTTAGGTGTTGTTATGACAACTATGAGTTCTTGGTAATTCTATTCGGTGTATCCAATGCTCTATGAGTGTTCATGAGTTTCATGAACATGATCTTCCAGACATACCTCGATCACTTTGTCGTAGTCTTCCTAGACGACATATTGATCTACTCGACTACTGAGGAGGAGCATGCCTACCATTTTCATGTAGTACTGAACACATTCCGATAGCACCATATTTATGGAAAGATGTCAAAGTAAGAGTTTGGGATTCGATAGGTTCACTTTTTGGGACACATCATCTTGGAGGCTGTAGTTGTAGTGGATCCCGTAAAGATCGAGTTTGTACTGGCATGGGAGCCACCCAGAAGAGTGACAGATGTACAGAGTTTCTTGGTCTTGGCTGGATACTACCAGATAATCATTCCAGACTTCTCCAGTGTTGCAGCGCCCCTTTCACCCTTGAAAAATAAGGGGAATCCCTTCGGGTGGTCTAAGAGATGCTAGTAGGGCCTTCATGAGCTGAGGTAGAGGCTGACTAGTGACCCCATTTTGAGGATTCCGGAGTATAGAGTAGGGTACTTAGTCTACTGTGATGCATCAGGGACCATACTCGGGTGTTTCCTAATGAAGGATCAAGCTTTGATCGCGTATGGTTCTGGTAAGTTTAGATAGCATGATCATAAATATGCTACCCATGACCTGGAGTTAGCAGTATTGGTATATTCCTGGAAGATGTGGCGGCACTATCTTTTGGACGAACATTTTACCATATACTCTGATCACAAGAGTCTCAGGTATATCTTCTCTCATAAGAACCTGAACCCGAGACAGCGGTGATGGATTGAGTTCCTCTAGGACTATGACTTCGATTTAATCTATACTCCTGGGAATTGGAACGTTGTAGCAGATGCGCTCAGGAGAAGATATGGCATTCAGGTGCAAGGTGAGGCAACTGAGCAACTAGCTGCATTACAGATATCCTTTGTGGATAGGGATGGAGCATCCTATCTACAGTATCTTAAAATCGCTCCCCACCTCTTCATTGAGTTGGGGAGGCACAGCTTGGGGACACTGACTGTGAGACGCGACGTTTTTAGATATCCACATGGCAGGCACCTGATGGATTTTCTGAAGGTGGGGAGCCCATCATCCTTTTCAGAGGACGTACCATGGTGCTAGTTCCACTTCAAGAGGTGGTGTTGAGAGATTTCCACACTTCCCCTCTGGCGGTACATCCAAGCGGGGTGAAGATGTACCATGACCTTCGATGATAGCATTGGTGGCCAGGTATAATGAAGGTGGCGGCAGAGTTTGTCTCACGGTACCTCACTTTTCAGCAAGTGAAGGTAGATCACATGGTACCAACAGGCTTGGTTCAGCCCTTAGAGGTCCTGGAGTGGAAGTGTGATGGGATATCCAAGAACTTCGTGATGGGTCTTCCATGTACATCCAGCGGTCATGACTCAATTTGGGTGATCGTCAGCCAACTCACCAAGTCGGCCTACATCCAACCAATCAGGGAGCAGGGCTCAGTTTAGAGCTTGGGAAGCCACTATGTGGAGGCGATAGTGCATTTACATGGATTACTTTATTCTATTGTCTCCGACCGTGATGCACGCTTTACTTCCTAGATATGGGAGGGGTTGCTGGAAGCTTTCGGGACATAGATTCATTTGAGAACCTCCTTCCATCCTCAGACTGATGGCCAGACCGGGAGGACCATCCAGACCCTCCATGACATGCTCCGTGCATGTGTCCTAGATTTCAGTCGCAGCTGGGAGGACCACCTACCATTGGTGGAGTTTTCCTACAACAACAACTATCACTCCACCATAGGGATGACTCCTTTTGAGGCCTTGTATGCACGACCTTTCAGATCACCATTGTGCTGGACATACCCTTGGGAAACTACACTACTGGGACAAGAGATGGTACATGAAACCACAGTGAAGGTGCAGATCATCCAAGAGTAGATGAAGACTACACAGAGTAAACAAAAGTCATATGTGGACAAGAGACAGAGACCTCTGGTGTAACACACCGAGATTTTATGAGAAATATTGTTTTTAATTTCTTCCATATCTTTTGTTCTACGCTACACCATGATTATCTAGCGCTATATGCAACACCATATTATCTTGCAGTATACGCAACACTATTCATGGATCGTGTTACACACAATTTTAAGTTTGTTTGATAGTAGTTATTCTATGCAACATTGAGTATGTATATATATATATATATATATTAAATGTACAAATGAAATATGGTTGTATTTTGTTATACACAACAACAAAGGAGTCTTGCACTACACACAACCCTGACTTGGCTTGCATTACACGCAATCACGACCTTTCTCGATAGCATGTGTTGTACGTAATACCGGGTTTCACTAAACAATGATATATTATTATAATATTATTATGAACTAGCTGTTATGATTAGTAGTAACTAAATTTTTAATTTTATGACATTATAATTCATCTTACACATTTTATAGAACATGGTATAAGAACAAAATAAATTTTTCAATTGAAATAAGTATTTTTTTTTAAATGTAGTTTTGCCACCTTTTGATGGTGGACCCATTTTAAATATAATTTTTGATAAGTTTATAAGTAAAATTTTACAAAATGAACTTCTTATTTTGAATCATGATATAAAAATTTACATTGGATAAAGTTTTGATATTTTTCTGATAACTTTTATATTTTAATGAATAGTAAAAACACACTATATTTTAATTAAAAATTTTTTTTTTCATCATAATAATTTATATGGTTAAATTATAATATTGAATAGATTTAAAGTATAAATAGAATATATTTTTACCATTTAATATAATGTATATCATTAGGATTTATTTTACATTCAATTCATAAGTAAAATCATTTCAATCTTTTGCAATGTTTTAACTTTTAAAACTCATTTTCTTAACAACGGGTTTATTTTCAAATTAATTTCTTCAAATTTTGTGTATTTAATTTAGATAAATGGATTCCATATTTGGAATCAGTGGGTCCAAATTATGTTAATAGGCTACTTTTTATTTTTGGGCATTATGAATAGTAACTACGGTAAATTTTATTTACCATAGTAAAAGGTAAATCTGGTTATTAAGGGTAAATATAATATTATAAAATTACCTTAAACCTTATCTTAAAATAATTTTATTTTCATATTTCGTTCTATGGGATATTTGGGTCGAAATGAAATCCATTGGAACCCACATGGATATGATTAATACCTTTAGTTTATTTTATTTAAAGGAAAGTTAAATATGTCTCACTCAACTTTAATAATTAAAGTATTTTTAATATAAGTTTATCAAGAATATAAATTCGGTTATAAATACTCATTTGAAAGATAAAATGTTTTGAATTATAATGGTAATTTATTTCTAATTTTTAATATATATTTAATTACTTTAATAGCTTATACATTAATGATGCATATATTATTTATTTAGTGAAAATTTAGTAATATAGTTTTTATTGAAATACTAATACCCATTGAAAGGCACAAAAACATGAAAAAAAACTTATTAGTAGTGTATATATATACCATAATCATCCAATGACAGAATATATGACCGTTTGGAGTCTTATAAAAGTGATTATGACACTTATATTATTTTATTTTATATGATGTCAAAGTTGTCACCATCATAATTTAATAAATATAACATTTTCAAATTTGGGTGTTTTAGAAGATAAATCCGACTAAATGTATTCTTATGAAATATATAAGATTTATCTTCATCCTAGTATTTTTTTTAATTTCCATGCAACAAATAAGTATATTTAATAATTATACAAAAAAGTTGTAGTAATTATTTTATTAAGAGAAATATCAAATAAATGGTTTTACAAATAGTAAAATAAATATTATATGAACTATTTATTGTGATCCACTGATTTTATAGATTACTATGACATGTTATAAACATATTAAATATTTTATTTCGAATATATCCTCTGTGTGTATTTTATTTAAATTCAAATAAATGAATAGTGTCAAAATTGACACTATTGTTATTTTATAAAAATAACATATTATTAAATTGTTTAAAAATCACAAAAATATTTAAAAATTATAAATTATAATTTATATAGTATAAAATCTCATAAAGTATCGAATTCTAGATAATTCACATCACATAAGAAATTATTTATAACAATTTAGAATTTAGAATCTTATAACCACAAATAAAATTTAATAGATTAAATAAGGATAAATCAAGTTGATAATGATTAAAATAAATTCCCTACATGTATAAATTTTATTTTTTGATGAGATTAAAAACATATATAGTCTAATATTCTAATATGAGTAATTTTTGTTGGGTTTTAAGTGGGACTAGATTTATTATAAATTAATATTTTTAAGATTTCTAAAGGTTCCCCTCTCCCTTATAAAAGGGCATCTCCTCCCTCTCATATTTACACAACTTTTAGAATTCAAGATCGGCGAAACCCTACCCATTTCCCTTATTAACTTCCCTAGAAATAATATATAGGTCCTGGTCTTCTTCAAAGACCAATTTTAGTTCCCTAAGAAGAGAATTCAAAGAGGCGTGTCGAAGAAGAGGTAATATCTGTTACTGATTCATTCACATTTATTTCTTCTTATAATTCCTATTATTTAGTTGTTTCATTATGAAGTAATAACATCAGTATCACTCATATACTGGTATGTTATTATAAATATGAAACAACCCTATTTCACCTTCTATCCATCCTACAGAAAAGGAAATCACCGCGCGTGCGTATGTACGGAATACTGTCTCCACGCCGTGGTGTAATCTGTTTTCGACCACCACCTTACTAGGATGGGTATAATGGTTTAAATAAATATATATATATGATTATTGTAAATTGATATTTATTCTAAAATATTATACATACACTTCAATACAATTCCACGATCATGGGAATGATATCATCGCTCGTGCGTACGTACGGACTACCGTCTCCACGACACGGTGAGATTCATTTCCAATGATTAAACATTCATGAATGATTATAAAGTATATATAACAGGGTATAATGAAATATATGAAATAATAATGATACTGGATTTATGTATATATATGTATGTCATCTACTTAATTCCATTCAATTCAATAAGGAAACGAAAACAGCATTAATGCGTACGTACGACCTACCGTCTCCATGAACGGTGTATTTCCTTCCATTTATCGATCTATTATATATATATATATATATATTATGAATATATATTATATATAAATCATGTTTTACACTCTGGATGTAATTAATCATGATCTAAGTAATCATATGAATAATTACAAGTTATAATACGAACGACAAATGAAACGATTTTACCCAAAACACTACTTTAACATGAATTTACAAAAGAACAAGTAATATAAAGTCATAAGTGAACCATATATGATATCATAACAATGAATATGATTCTTTAATAAGTCAATGTCATTATTTAAATCATTATATAGGAGGTTCGGATACATACGAAGCATATCAGACATAAGGTAAGGGATAAATATTCCAATATCGTTCTTATCTGAGATTGTTTACTCGTAAGTATTTATTGGGGTTATTGTTATCATTAATTCCCATGTTTACTAAAAATGGTTTCATGTATGTTTAAAGTCCTTTTTAACCATTTTTTTCTTTTAATACATGGTATGTAAGGAATCTTTTTTTACCAAACAAGGTACTTTTTGACTTTTCCGACAAAAGTACAAGGAGAATGTTATTTTTAACTTATACGGCGTGAACATATTTTTATGGTTTCATAATGCCTCATTTTCATGAAACTTCCTATAAAAGATTGCATTATTATTTTCAATAAAACCCTTTTCTTTTAAAATTGCATGGCATTTTGTGAAAATAAAATGATTTTGAAGAAGAAAGGATATTTTCCTCAAGGATTCATTTCAAGTGTTTTATCAAAACAATTTTCCATCTAAAATGATATTATTTAATATGATTGTGTTTCAAGTATAATGTCTCCATTATTTACATGGTTTTATTCTTCTTGTGATGAAATTATATCCATTTTTTATATAGATTATGTTATTATGGAATGATGTTTAAGAATCCCATTCTATTACATGGGTTATGCTATGATGTATGATTTTTGATTTTGTGGAACATGCAAGAATGATTTCATTATGAGATGGGTGGGTCCTATACCTCCCTCCAATGCATTGGGTAATGACTTATATCTCATTAGATAAAAATGGATGGAACGACAAGTAAACCCGGTTCAGTAAGGGACTTTTTCCACTAAGATGGTCTTGGCAGCAATGCCTTGGCTACTATGGATATCCTATCATTTGCTTAATGGTTGCCACAATTACATGTTTTATTCCGATTCTATTTTATCCTGATTAATGTTTCTTTATGATCTATGACTTACATACTTCCATGATTTATGTCATTGCTCAAGATTTTGATGTTTAAATATCATGTTCATGTTTTGAAGTTCAAATATATATGATCTGTTTTATTATATCAATGCTTACCCTTACCGAGCATTTGAGCTCACCCTTTATATGTTATCTTTACCCCAAGATTTAAAGAAAGGTTTTCGGTAAGAAAAAAGGGGAATATCTTTATGGGAGATATTGAAGATCTTTCGCCACGATTAGAAGATTATGTTCCGAGTTTCCAAAGACATTAAACTATTATGGTCCTTGAGTGTTGGTTCTTATTATGTTTTAGGTATTCCACAAAAGTAATGTATCGTTCATATACGTCAAGCTTTGGGCCTCTATAGTTGGTATCAGAGGAAAGGTTTAGTTATCCTTTGGAAACTAGGATGCGAGAACTTTAGTGAGATCCCTAGAGATATTTCTAAGGTATGTCTAGGGATGTCCCTAAGGTTAAGTATAAGTATAGGTTACAGTCCTAAAATTACGGTAACGATATTAGAATTAGACCTAAGATATTAGATGTCGAAGGTACTCCCCCTTGATTATGTTATGTTCCTTGTATGATTTTTTCCTCTCAGAGAATTCTTTTTGTATTTTAGTCAATAGAGGGAACCAGAAAGAATTCGGTTAACGTTGAATCCAATGGAAAAATTGGTGACTATGAGCAATGAAATTGTGTAATGCCTAGAGAGAAAGATATTGTGATTATGCCGAATCAGTCATCGCGATATATGATTAACAAGGTGAAATTTAGTGGTATTCATAATTCTTCAAATAAGACGTAGATAGATGTTTATGCATGTTCGCATGTTGAGGAGAATAAAGAAAGGAAGATTGGGATTTCTAAAGAAGGGAAGAAGAACATTGATGAATACCTCAAATGGAGGGGAATATTTTATCTGTGTCGAGAAAAGGGTCATAGAGTGACAGACTGTTAGGGAGTTCAATGTCTTATTTGTGGAGAACATAGGCATTACCCAACTCAATGCCCTGAACTAAGAGGTTACTTTTAAATCAAGGAAGGACTTATACCATGAAAATCATTGAAGAGGATGGATTGTAGTGTTTATTTATTGGTATTCAAGAATAATGTTGTTGAGGTACATTTATGGTGCATTGGAATATTTTTGTATTAGTCTATTGTGGTTTTCAATAATTTTATGGTACAGGGAACCATGGAAAGTGATTGAGATATTTTTGGAAAGAAGATTCCATGTGCATAATGAAGGGATAAAGAGAAAATGAAATGTTTGACAGTATTCATGAGCTCATGACTAATATAAGGACAATGTGATACCATGTTTTGAGTATATCAGAATATTGGGATTTTGGTATGTGGAAAGAGTTTACTTTTTACAGCATCCATGTTTTCAGTAAGGTTCAATGGGTATTCATTTTTCCCGAGAATACAGGATAAAGGTATTCACATGTTTGGAATGCGATCAAAAAGATATATCATGTGATATATGGAAGATAAATGATGGTATTCACGTGCTTGTTATGTGACCTTTCATGTAATCGTTATATTTATATTATGAGACTGGATAGATGTATTTTGAATAAGCCCAAAGACTTGAATGGATTAGGTTGGACATCAGATAGTATTGATTAATGCTATAAATTTTTTCAATTTTATTTCTAGAATGTTATAATAGTGTATTTTTAGAAAAAAGGACAACCTGCAGGACGGGCGACAACCCGTCGCGTCGGACAAGGCTGTGGGAATCGAACCCACAATCGAAGTACGATATGCCTTTATCGCCTACCACTGGCCTATTGGAAGTCCCTGGATAGTTGAAATTAGTTTTATTTTATTAAGCAGTATGATAGTTGAAGTATAAGTCCATTTTTGGAATCATATACGATTAACCTCGCCATAGATGAACTTATGTATATTTGATAACTTTTGCTAACCTTTTGTTTGAAATATATGGAATGACCCATCATTCTATCACATGATCTCCTATCACCTCACAAATAACAATTAAACTTTATTTCTTTAAGAGATGAAGTGGAAATTGCTCAAGGCATGATCAATAGTGACATGGTACCAAAATAATATAAGTATTTCATTTAATTCATCAACTTTTGGGAAATGATATTGAAAACCAAAAAAATGTTGTCCTAGTTCCCTCATATCCAATGAATCAGATGGTACCGTATATCATCACAAATTTATGGCTTTGTGATTGTTGGCTTTCTAATAGCCATGTTCTCTACCACTCTCCATCAGAACTTGATGGTTAGATTTTTCTTCCATATCCATATTTTCACCTATGTTCTCCTATATGGAAACCCAGTGATGAGTTACTTTGGGTAATCATTACGTTTCAGACATTATTTTTTAAAACCATGTTTTAGTATTCCTTTTTACGATGTGGGTTTCTATGAATAGTAAACTATTTATAACCCCAACGAATTTCGATAACGAAATTAATTTTAATGGGGGTAGAATGTAACACCCCCATATTTTATGAGATATATTGTTTTTAATTTCTTTAATATCTTCTGTTGTACGCTACACCATGATTATCTTGCCTTATACGCAACACCGTATTAGCTTGCAGTATACGCAACACTATTCTTGGGTCGTGTTACACACAATTTTAATTTTATTTGATAATAGTTATTCTACGCAAAATTGATTATGCATGTGTGTATATATATATATATTCAATGTATAAATTAAATATGGTTGGATTATTTTTTACGCAAAAACAAAGGAGTCTTTCACTACACGCAACCTAGACTTGGCTTGCATTACACGCAATCACAACCTTCCTCGATAGCGTGTGTTGTACGCAATACCGGGTTTCACTAAACAATGAAATATTATTATAATATTATTATGAACTAGCTGTTATGAATAGTATTAAATAAAATTTACATTTGATGAAATTAAAATTCATCTTACACATTTTATAGAACATGGTATGAGAACAAAATATTTTTTTTGGGTGAAATAATTATTTTTAAAAAAATGCAGTTTTGCCTCTTTTTGATGGAGAACCCATTTTAAATATAATTTTTGATAATTTTATAAGTTAAATGATACAAATTAAACTTCTTATTTTGAATCAGGATATAAAAATTTACATTGGATAATGTTTTGACATTTTTCTGATAACTTTCATATAATAATGAATAGTAAAAACACACTATATTTTAATTAAAAACAACTTTTTTCATCATAATAATTTATATGGTTAAATTATAATATTTAACAGTTTTAAGTATAAATATAATATATTTTTACCATTTAATATAATTTATGTCATTAGAATTGATTTTACATTGAATTCATATGTAAACTTATTTCAATCTTTTGCAATGTTTTAACTTTTTAAAACACATTTTCTTATCTATGTGATTAATTTTAAATTAATTTCTGAAACTTTTCTGTATTTAATTTAGAAAAATGGATTCCATATTTGGAATCAGTGGGTCCAAATTATGTTAATAGGCTACTTTTTATTTTTGGGCATTATGAATAGTAACTAAGGTAAATTTTATTTACCATAGTAAAAGGTAAATCGGGTAATTAAGGGTAAATATAATATTATAAAATTACCCTAACACTTTTATTAATATAATTGGATGTTTATATTTCATCCCACAGCATATTTGGGTCGAAATGGAATCCATTGGAACCCACTTGGATGTGATTTAGACCTTTAATTTATTTTATTTAAAGGAAAGTGAAATATGTCTCACTCAACTTTAATAATTAATGTATTATTAATATAAGTTTATACAGAATATAAATTCAGTTATAAATACTCATTTGAAAGATAAAATGTTTTTATTTATCATGGTAATTTATTTATAATTTTTAGTATATATTTAATTACTTTAATAGCTTATACATTAATGATGCAGAAATTATTTATTTAGTGAAAAATAAGTAATATAGTTTTTATTGAAATAATAATACCCATTAAAAGGATCAAAAACCTGACCAAAACTTATTGGTAATGTATATATATACCATAATCATCCAATTAATGAATATATGACCGTTTGGAGTCTTATAAAAGTGATTATGACACTTATATTATTTTTTTATATGATGTCAACGTTGTCACCTTCATAATTTAATAAATATAACATTTTCCAATTTGAGTGTTTTAGAAGATAAATCCGACTATATGTATTCTTATGAAAGCTATAATATATATCTTCATCCTAGTATTTTATTTTTAATTTTTATGCAACAAATATGTATATTTAATAATTATACAAAAATGTTGTAGTAATTATTTTATTAAGAGAAATATCAAATAAATGGGTTTATAAATAGAAAAATAAATATTATATGAACTATTTAATGTGATCCAATGATTTTATAGATTACTATGACATGTTATAAACCTATGAAATATTTTATTTCTAATATATCCTCTGAGTGGATTTTATTTAAATTCAAATAAATGAACAATGTCAAAATTCACACTATTGTTATTTTATAAAAATAACATATTATTAAATTGTTTAAAAATAAAAAAAATATTTAAAAATTATAAATTGAAATTTATATAGTATAAAATGTCATAAATTATCTAATTATGGATAATTCGCAGAACATAAGTAATTATTTATAACAATTTAAAATTTAGAATCTTATTACCACAAATAAAATTTAATAGATTAAATAAGGATAAATCAAGCTGATAATCTTTAAAATAAATTCCCTACATGTCTAAATTTTATTGGTTGATGATATTAACCCCCTATAGCATCTAATATTTGAATATGAGTAATTTTTGGTGGTTTTTAGTTGGGGTTAGATTTATTACAAATTAATATTTTAAAGATTTCCAGAGGTGCCCCTCTCCTCCCTTATAAAAGGGAATCTCCTCCCTCTCATATTTACACAACATTGAGCCTTAAAGCTCATCCAAACCTTTACCATTTACCTTATAAACTTCCCTAGAAATATTATAGATGTCCTGGTCGTCTTCAAAGACCACTTTTAGTGCCCTAAGAGGAGGTTTCAAAGAGGCGTTTCAAAGAAGAGGTAATATCTGTTACCGATTCTTTCAATTTTATTTCTTCTTATACTTCCTCATCATTAGTTATTTCATTATGAAGTAATGACATTAGTATCATTCATATACTTTTATGTTATTATAAATATTAAACAACCCTATTTCACCTTCTATCCATCTCACGGAAAATGAAATCACCGTGCATGTGTACGTACGGAATACCGTCTCCACGTCGTGGTGTAATCTGCTTTCGACCACCACCTTACTAGGATGGGTATAATTGTGTAAATAAATAACTATATATAATTATTGTAAAGGGATATTTATTCTGAAATATTATACATACATTTAAATAAAATTCCATGATCATGGGAATGATATCATCGCTCGTGCGTACGTACGGACTACCATCTCCACGACGCGGTGAGATTAATTCTCAATGATTAACCATTCATGAATGATTATAAAGTATATATAATAATTAATCATGAAATATATGAAATAATAATGATACTAGATTTATGTATATATATATATATGTATTTCATCTACTTAATTCCATTCAATTCAATAAGGAAACGAAAACAACGTTAATGCGTACGTACGGTCTACCGTCTCCATGAACGGTGTATTTCTTTCCATTTATCGATATATTATATATATGTATATTCTTAATATGTATTATATATAAATAATGTTTTAAATTCTTGATGTAAGTAATCATGATATATGTAATCATATGAATAATTACAAGTTAAAACACAAACAACAAATAAAGCAATTTTACCCAAAGTGCTACTTTAACATGAATTTACAAAAAAAAAGAGTAATATAAAGTCATAAGTGAACCATATATGATTTAATAACAATGATTATGATTATTTTATAAGTCAATGACATTATTTAAATCAATATACAGGAGGTTCGGATACATACAAAGAATATCAGACATAAGGTAGGAGATAACTGTTCCAATCTCGTTCTTATCCGAGATTGTTTATTCGTAAGTATTTACTGGGGTTATTGATATCATCCATGTCCATGATTACTAAAAATGGTTTCATGTATGTTTAAAGTCCTTTTTATCCATTTATTACTTTTACTAAATGGTATTTAAGGAATATTTTGATTACCATATGAGGTACTTTTTGACTTTTCTGACAAAAGTACGAGGAGAATGTTATTTTTAACTTATACGGCGTGAACGGATTTTTATGGTTTCATAACGCCACATTTTCATGAAACTTCCTATACAAGATTGCATGATTATTTTCAACAAAACCCTTTTCTTTTAAAATTGCATGGCATTTTTTGAAAATAAAATGATTTTAAAGAAGAAAAGATATTTTCCTCAAGGATTCATTTCAAGTGTTTTATCAAAACAATTTTCCATATAAAATGAAATTATTTAATATGATTATGTTTCAAGTATAATGTATCCATTATTTACATGGTTTGATACTTATTATGATGAAATGATATCCATTTTTATAAATATATTATGTTATGATGGCATGATGTTTAAGAATCCCATTCTATTACATGGGTTATGCTATGATGTATGATTTATGATTTTGTGGAACATGCAACAATGATTTCATTATGAGATGTGTGGGACCTATATCTCCCTCCAATGAATTGGTTAATGATTTATATCTAATGAGATAGACATGGATGTAACGACAAGTAAAACCGGTTTAGTAAGGGACTTTGTCCACTATTATGGTCTTGGAAACAATGCCTTGCCTACTATGGAAATCATAACATGTGCTTAATGGTTGCCACAATTACATGTTTTATTACCATGCTATTTTATGATGATTAATGTTTCATTATAATCTATGCCTTATGTACTTCCATGATTTATGTCATTGCTTAAGATTTTTATGTTTAAATATTATGTTCATGTTTTTAAGTTCAAATATATATGATTTGTTTTATTTTAACCATGCTTACCCTTACTGAGCATTTGAGCTCACCCTTTATATGTTTTCTTTTCCCCAGGATTTAAAGAAAGCTTTTAGGTAAGAAAACAAAATGGGGAGGATCTTTATAGGAGATATTGATGATCTTTCGCCACAATTAGAAGATTATGTTCTATGTTTCCAAAGACACTAAACAATTATAATCCTTGAGTGTCGGTTCTTATTATGTTTTAAGTATTTCGAAAAAGTAATGTAATGTTCAAGTACGTCATGCTTTGGACCTCTACATCTGGAGTTCGAGGATGGAAACCACATCTTCCTATGGGTCTCACCTCACAAGGACTATATAGATTTGGCCGAGGAGGCAAGCTATCACTGAGATTCATCAGACCTTTCCGGGTCCTTAGCAGAGTAGGCGAGGTGGCTTAACGCTTGGCTCTTCCACCTCAGCTAAATCAGGTGCACAATGTATTCCACATATCTCAGTTATGGAGATACTTGCACGGCCTATCCCACATCATCGACTATGGGGATCTGGACATCGATGACGGGGAGACATACACAGAGGATCCAGGGGAGATTGAGGGTTGACAAGATTGGGTCCTGCATGGATGGTCGATTCCTCTAGTGTGCGTTCACTGGCAACACAAGAACCTCTAAGAGAGCACATGGGAGCAGGAGGCTCAAAGCCATGCTCAGTACCCCCTTTTGTTCCCTTAGTGTGAGTTGTAGCTTACGGGACATAAATCCCTGAGGTGTGGAGAATGTAAAGACCCATAATTATCATGGGAATTTATTTTATACATGCTAATTTTACAGGTCCGCAGTTTCTGACAGCGCTTGATTCCGCGGCCCGGTGTGCCCAGAATCAATTTTTTAAGTTTTGTTTGGGTACGTTCAATAAACGTAAGAGCGGGTTTTTATAAATTTTGAACCGGTGCTTAGAATTGAAATATGTGGGCACCATTGAACTCATAGAGTCGGTAATTACTTAGTGACACCTTCATCGCAGTTGCATTCTGAAGAGTTTTGAAGTTAGTTTATGGATTTTTTAAAAAAATAAAATAAATTACAACACTTTATTTTATTTTTTAAGCTACCATGTGTTCTGTGTGCGGTTAGTTGGAACCTCCCATTGGATGTTGGGGGTGGGACCACCACACCCTAACCTCCCACGAGAGGTTACGATGTGGGGACCACCCGAGCATTACTTCTCAATTAAATGATAGGTGTGGGGACCACCCGACCCCTATTAATGGTGGAGGATGAAACATCTCCACTCTCCCCCATTAATGAGGGAGAGCCATTGACCTACTCCGCACAATTAATTGTGCCGACCCGCCTACCAATTAATTGTGCCAATGCGCGTGCTAATTAATTGTGCCAACGCGCCTGCCAATTAATTGTTCCAACGCACGTGGCAATTAATTGTGCCAACACGCGTGCAAATTAATTGGTCCAACACGCGTGCCAATTAATTGTGACAATGCGCGTGCCAATTAATTGTTCCTACGCGCCTGCAAATTAATTGTTCCCAATCGTGTCCCAATTAATTTCACCGACGCACGTGAATTTATTAACGGATTTTTTTTCTCCTTTTTAATTTACGTGCCAATAATAAAATAATAAGAGACCCTATAATTATTTTTTTGGATTTCTCCTTTGGTGGAACTTTAGGGCTTGGGAGGATTAAAACTCTCCCAATGAAGAACATGAAGAACGCCAGATTTCATCTTCGACTTCTTCTTCGCACGTCTTCTTCCTTCTTCTAGCGGAACAAGGAAAATGAAGCGTCATAAATGAAGAATGTCGACGTCATCCTCGACTTCTTCTTTTTCAAAGTCAATTGAACGATGACCGCGTTCCGCGACTTCATCAAAGACGAAAGACAAGTGAGGCAGGGGAATTTTTGTGTTATTTTAATTATGAGAATAAACCCTCGTTTTTCGTCAATAATGTTATGGTATGAGAATCACCAGTTTCTGTCACCATAACGAGGAGGGTTCGGGCCCCACGAACATGGTCCAACCCTCCCCTTGTTTGTTCGTGTTTGGTGACGAAAAAGGTGGTACGCACGGTGATGTCGACTAAGGCGGCGAACCAAGGCTGTGCAACCCACGACCTCTGTGAACATTGTCGCCCCTGCGGCACCCAGGTGCACTGGTCGCACCACCAAGCCCTTGCCGGTGCGCACCCGGCGCCCTGCGCCCGTACCGGCGTGCACACGGTGCCCCACACCCCTTCCGGCGGGCTCCCTGCGCCCCGCGCCCCTACCGGCTTCCACCCCGCGCCCCACTCCCCTACTGGTGCACTCCCAACACCCCACGCCCCTCCTGAAATGCTCACGGAACCCTGCGCCCCTGCCGGTGCACTCCCGGTGCCTCGTTCCCCTACCGACGCGCGACCTGATGCCCTGCGCCCCTATCAGCACGCTGGCCGACACCCCGTGTCCCTGCCGGGATGCTCCCCGGTGCCCCACGCCCCTGCTAGCGTGCTGCACGCCTTCCCAGCTTATGCCGCGACCTGCTCGGTGCGCACGGAGCCTACAGGAGCCCAGCGGGCAGGCCCGCGTACCGTGCGGCCTACCTGCTGGCCTCCTGACCACCGGCCTCCCGACCAGACCAACGGCGTCCCCCGTGATGTTGCTGGACGAACCGGCCCCGTCTCCTGGGCCGAGTTACCAAGCCACCTACGTGGAGACTAACGGGCCGAACCACCCTCGCGGTCCGCTAGGTCAGGCCCAACGGACCAGGTCAAAACATTGCGGGCTGACCCACCCAATGAGCCGGGTCAAACCCAGTGGGTCTCAACGGGTCAGCCTAGACTAGGCGGGGCTGTTTCGGTCTGACCGGGTTGGACCGGACCGGAGCCCATTACCGACCCTTCACCTTCTTGGGCCATAACTTTTTCACTGGACGTTTGTTTGACGAACCGTCAACGACACCGATTTTCATGGAGTATAGCAGTCCTTTTGAGTATACCCCACTGGAGTTCAGTGTATAGTTGAGTTACAGTCTGGTTGGTTCATACAGGAATCTAACCGGCCCCCCCCCCCGGACTAAAATTCAAATAACTCACAGACCGGGTGTCCGAGTGACAAGCCATCTGTTGCGTTGAGACCCCGATGACATGTCAGTCTTTTGAGATACTTCCACCTGAGACTTCACGACACTTGGTGTATCGACCAGTAGCTCGTGGAACAGATCCTCCCAGAGACGAGCATACGGTGTGTGGAGACCTAGTAGCTGTAGACCTGATGACTGCTTGACCGATTCGACTCGGAGTGATTCGACTAGCCTAGTGGAAGGAGAACCCGATTTGGAGGAAGAACCACAGTGGACAGAGCGCCTGGTTTGGAAACAGACCCGCGGTACTCAAAAGAAGGAGTACCATTGATGGATATTAGGGGGGGTGCCCGGTTTGGCGGCAGACCCACAGCGGACGGAGCACTAGGTTTGGCAGCAGACCTGCAGTACTCGAAAGGAGGGCTACCTCAGCAGTCTGAGGTTAGTGAGTAGCCCCTCAGAGTCGTGACAGGTCCATTGTACTCGATATTGGAGGAGTTATCCAGTAGCCATGGTTTTGATAATGAAAATCCAGGTTTGAGCTGAGTCAATGAACTTTGAGTTTTTTCCTCATGATTGAGATGAGTTACTTGATAACTTAGGTATATGTATGGGCATATACTTATGTAATGTGTATCTATTGAAATCATAATTTTTGGTTTATCCTTGTTGGATTTTGTGAGACCTTGAGGGTCTCAGGGACTATACTGAGTATCATTATACACACCCCTACACGGGCTATGCCCGCACCTCGTAGTGTTGGATGCAAATGATGGACAATGCTGATGGAGGTCGAGAGCGCGAGGACTGGATGGTACCCGGAGGAGGACCTTACAACGTAATGCTACATGGTAGAGTCTGACGGAGGTGGAGTGCTGAGGAGGCCATATGTACATACCCTTCACGTAGGAACCCCGGAGGACGATCCAAGAGCTGCTATCACCTTTCAGTTGTTTTTTCCCATTTTAGTTGTACTAGCTTTTAGTTGTATTTGTACTTTAAAGTTGGGCTTGTATTCTGGCCCCCTTTACATTCATTACACTTTTTAAACAGCTTTTACTTAGTGTTTTCTTCCGAATGTACTCTGGTTTGGTGTTTTTACAATTTTTAAAGGAAATGCCTTCCCAGTTTTAGTGAATTATGCCTTTAGCGCTAGTTTCCATCCCCTAGCCTATAGGAGGCGGGCATGGGGTAGTCATGATGTGGGCCTCGGGGGACGTGTCGTGACATATATGCAATTATACAAAAATCTCAATCAATTTCCATTATTCTGATGATTCATTCACAAATTATTTTGGATAATTATTTCTCAATCTATCACCAATTACATTCCCATTCCTAAAGATATATGAGATGTACAAATAATTTGACATAAAGTATATCACCCATGTCATTGGTTGCATATTCGAATAATTTTTTAGATAATCATAAACTCAATATCATATAATTGGAATACATTTTAATGATATCTACAAAATGTTAATGTCCCCAACTATTTTTCTCATGCACATAAGACACAATTTTGTGGTCATGGGTATGATAATAATTCTCCTCATTCCTAAGATGAAAATTTCCATATGTAACATCGTGGTCCCCCTCTAGAATAAAATATCCTATACATAAACCTGATGGGTCATAGATTAACACATCCCTATCCATCCTCTATATGATTCAATAATAGTGTATAAGTCAAAATATGTTTATTATCCACAAAAAAATTCTAATCTTTCTCTTCCAAAGAAAAACCCATTTTTGAGTTAGGGTGGTCATCATAGATTCTAAATTTTATAAATCCTTTAAGAACCTACAAAAAATGTCCTTATAAACACTTGAATCGCCTAATATTTTAATCATTACCATGTTTATCCCATTTCATAATATCACTCAACCTCTCATGATCAACAGATATACCATGTACTATAGAGAATTTCCCAATGACACCACATCTAGATTTGATAAATTTCATTTCTATATGTTGACTTGCAGTTGGTGATTTCTCTGTAATTCCATAACTTTTCTAATATTATCCATGTTATCCTCCTAGGAGATTGATTAATCTATTATTCCATCCACAAATACTATAATGAATGAATCATTCTACTTATTGAAAAAACTATTCATTAAATTCATATTGATTGTAGGAGCATGGGATAGAGAAAATAGAATGAGAAGGCACTCATAATGACCCTAACTACACCATATTGTGGTTTTAGAAAATTTCTATTTTTTATTCTCAACCGAAGAAATCAATATTGAAAAAAAATCTACAGGAACCACATACTCCCTTTCCACTAAAGAAAACTTATAATAAAAAAATTGAAATAGAAAATTCTTCTTTATAATAACTAGATTTTGTTTTATATGATTATCCCAAAGAAGATTCCATAAATCAATTTTATTTATGAAGAGTGCATGTGCCACCCAATGTTACACACTCTGGGGTATAAATCCTTTCTCGAAATAATTATCCAACCAGGTCTTCATCACATTCATTTTTTTAGTTCCACGCGGTCAGAGGGAATAGATACTAGTTGAGTACTGAAAACTAAATCCATAGAAAACTATACATACCTGACCAGTGTAACCCCAATGATGTTAGAATGAAAAAACATCAGGAAACATGATTAAAATAGAGGGAGATCATTGAAAAAAAGTTATCACTGTAGAAAAAATATTACTGTTATGTTGCATTCCCCATATCTGGATTAGAAGGTTCAGATCTACTCGAACTTGGTTCCAATTCACCCTAAATGATATGACAAACACCATCAGTTGTCATAAAGGACTACTGTTAAAGATAAATATATATTCATGATTTATTAGAAATGTTAAAATCAATACAAAAAATGAAGTCACGTATTTTCTTGTTGATAACTAGAAAATACCAAGTATGACCAATTTATGATAAAGATATGTCATTAGTAAGGAAATAGAGAACCTTATCTCTTTTCTGCAATATTGGTGTAGTAATATCATTCACAAATGATAAAATATATGTATGATGATATATGATATTCACTATGAAATATCAAACCAAATTTGATGCAACCAAATCAAATAAATAAATCAATAAAAAGAACGCTATATATATGGTAAATGAAACAGACATTAGACCCATATCATCAACCTAATGAGACCCTTCCTCTGCATCAACAACTTCACTACATGTTCTTATTTCATATACCACATAGTTCATCAGTCATAAAATATCACCATAGTACATTTTTTTTATGAATTCATCCCACTACGTTTAGTAGAATATACATGAAGAAAAATATTCAAGTATAACATGCCTCTTCAAGAACAACATATCTTGAGTTCCTCAGTGTACATTCTATCAAGTTCATAGGATTTACCAAATAGAATAAATTAACAGGTCCTCTTACAATAACTAATGGAGGTACAGAAGGACCCTTCCATCAGGATCCACTATAATACTCATCTCTCATTCTTATCCTTTGTTGGGAACTCAATGACCTGATTCTGGGAGTGAAATGAACTCCCATCAACCATAACATACCAACCAATTCAATCTCATTATCAAAAACCTATCCAAACCATCTACCAAAGATTAGTTCAACAACAAGAAATAAAATGTATAGCTATGAAATTGTTGTCCAATACTAAAAAAATTATTAATAATATTCTCATTAGATATGATCATATGTAAAAATTATAAAATCATTGAATATTAATTTTCATGAATAGTAATAACCCTATCATCAATCTAAGAATTTAAATTAAAATATAATTGTAAAACACAACATAATATAGATCTAACTAGTATGTGAGAAGAGCTTTAATGGATTTCCATTATAATCCCTCAATATTATCCTCATTATACAGCATTTACCATAATTTCGTAATATGATCATCAAGTATGAAGGTGGATCATTTCACCATGATATCATCAGAAATCCATTAAAACTCCAAAAAAATCATCCATTATAATCATTTGAATATCCATATGATGATAATTTGAACCTTTGAATTTATTGTTTCTTATAGGGATGAAAATCCAAATACATATTCCATAAATTTCCTTATAAGGTTCTTATGAAGGAACATGAATGGAAATGGGGGTAGGTGCCTATCACAGTGTTTGGAATGACTGCAAAATAACCTCAAACACATTCATCTACATGGGAGATCCTTTTTGTGATAAATAAGAAGTATACTCTTAGAGACTATTCAGTTATATTCTAATAAGAATGATGCTACATTAAATCAAAAAATACAATTAATGAAGATATAAAAATATAAAAATCAATAGAAAAATAATAGAAATTGGGAATTTATTCATTACATTTAGTTAAATATGATTATGATTTGAATATATTTAAATAAAAAGTGGAGAAAATTATAGGACAAATCTTTATGATGAAACTCCCAAACCACCCATTGTCCTTGAAGTCACATTATAGTGATATCGTCCCAAGAATCATACGTAAATACCTATTAATTCCATATAAAAACTAAAAATCATACACAAATCCTGAAAAGATTCTCAACTAGGTGCTTTGATACAAATTGATCAATAACCATCCAAGATAATTTAGTACTCTATTACCCAAGATAGCATTGATAAAACTTGATGGGCGTTCCAGATCCTGACAGGTTTGTGAGTACCACCTTTCATCATACAGGTTAAAAAAATGATTTTTAACACATATTAATAGTTGAAGTGGAAGATAAATTTTATTATTCACAAATAAAAAGACCAAAGGATATGATACATGAACTGAAATTGGTCAAAAAAAACTGAATCAATGCATCAAAATGTACATGGAATAATGGGGATCAACAACCCCAATGCCAAATGTTCCAAAATTGAATTCATAGAAGATAAATATCCACCTTATACAATAGTCACATTCCCATTACATGATCATCATAGAATGAAATGTAAAAACCCTAGAGGAAGGGGTACGGTGTGAAATAAAACCCCATTAGGGTCTCATAATGTGTTATAGAATATGATTAAATAATATAATCCAACACCTGCTTTATATTCCAAGTAAAACCAGAATTGTATTAAAAGATAATTATTAATAAAATTTGGGTTTTATTGAAATTGATATAAACACATGAAAAAATATATTTAAAAGAATTTAAACAAAATAGTTTATAAGAATAACTAGTCTTGTGTAAATTTGTTTTAAAAAAATTGACTATATATGTATCAATGTAATATAAAAAATTGAAAATGTTCATCTTATATGTAGATGGATAATTCATAATTATGGTATCCTCGAACATCTTGTGTTACTGATCATATAAATACGTTTACACACTTCCCCAAATATTGGTCAAATTGGACTCTTAAACATATTTTCAAAGATAAAACCCACCACAATATGTTTTTGTGAGTATTTTAAAGCTTCAATATACCATAGAGGAAATACAAACAAATCATGATTATACCGTATAACCCACTATCTATTATAATGTCCATTATATTAATTAGTATTCTATAAATAAAAAATTCTTTCAAAAATATTTCAAAAAAATTTCCCCATTTTATTATTTCAGTATGCCAATATATGTTTAAAAACTAAAATATGAGTTTTTAATCAGTTCCTTACCTTTTTCATCATAAAACCTAATAGGATATTATGAAAATAATTTTTTCAATATTCCTATAATAAATTTCAAAAACTAAATTCAATAATTTACATAAAATTATAATCGTAAACCAATTCATTGATATTTGGAATTTTCCCCAATATCCATTCCCTTCCAATTTAATTAAAAATTATCATGAAATTTGGTTTTAATAATTAAATTGAATGCAATAATATTATTCCTGAAATTCTAGGTCATATTTATTAGCTAATATCTTAGGGGAGAACCTACTATAATATAGAGACAAAATATCAAAACACCCCCAACATGAATTATTAAACACAAAAATTTACAATGGTTATAAAGGTATAAAACCTTTATCCATGCTCTAAAACAATGATTGTCAAATAACCCATCAACTTGAATATTAAAAACACTATAGTGGAATGAACAAAAGTGAATGAGACAAAGAACTAGATAATATCTCTTACCTAAGGGGAATCAAACGACAATAACAAAGATTAGATCAACATCACAATATTATTTGGGGATAAAAAACGATTTTATAGATTTAAAAATACCTAATAATTCATCTAATACATAGTTAGGGTCAATTTGTTAATAAATTTGGGGAGGAGGGTAGTAAATTTAAAACATTTCCACAAATTAACGAAATAATAATAACAATTTCTTAGTGTGGGAATCATGGTTTCCAAAACCATGAAACATAACCATGAACCCATATTATGGGATTAATTGTTTCTCCTTCATGGTTCCATGTATTATCAATTCATTTTCCAACTATGAATATCACCACAACCTATGTATTCATCATTTACACTACATGGGAGTTGAGTTTGGGAATGTCATGCGCCAAATGTCCACATCAAATAATTTTATAAAAATTTCATAATTTTATTCTGGAGAAACTTTAAATGAGACACATAAAATAAATTTTATAAAAATATGTTTGATATGTTCATAAATATAATAATTTGATGTCATAGAATGCATATTAGTGTTGACAAATCCTCTCTTCATTTTCATTTAATTTTCATCACATTCTTTTTATTATTGTTATATGGATTCCTTTTGTGTTTACATGTTGAGGGTATTATATATTAATGATAAAATATCTATATTCCATTGATAATAAACTATAAAACCAAAAAACATAGGATTAAATTTATAATGGTCAGTACTTGTAACATCCCACCCATCCTCATTGGCTTGAGAAAGTGTAAGGACATTCCTTAGACTTAAGTGACATCCTTGAAGGTCTAAAGGATGGAAATAAATTCCAAGTATTTCATTAGTAGATAGAGTGTTATTTACCTCACAATATAAATCATACAAACCAAAAAAAATCATAGAAAATATCCACTACATGACTCATGATAACAATGTAAAACAAGTCATTACAACACAATTGATATCAAAACCAAACTACAACAGGTACCACACCAAATGAAGTCTAAAAACAAAGTCCAAAACAGAAGAAAAATCCAAAAAATGACATAACATAAATCTATATAAATCCATAGCTAGAAATTTATCCATGATCTAACCCCACAAAACTACCCAATGTATCATGACTCACCAGTAATGGGATTTTATACTATATAATTTCTTGTGTAATGATAAATGATATTGGGAAAACCACCAAATTGAAAATGAATGGGTGAGTAATGAAACCCCATAAAGATTTCCCCAAATGAATTCCCTGCACATTTTATTGTGATATGAAAAGTTATAACATTTATATGACATCTTAAAACTGGAAACCACAATGGAAAAATTATTTCTCTAAAAAATATCTTCTGAAACAAAAAACTATAAGTAAAGAAAAAAAATTTAAACTATTTATAAATCATGTTTGGAATACAAAATACATTATTCACACACACTCATGCTCTCTTCTATGACAGTTCCATACTTATGAGTGATTTTTCATCTCTTTAATATGTAATTAAAAAGTTTCCATTATCATTATGCCCAATTAAAACATTATTTTATTCATGATCAGGTCCCTTTTTATGCTAACAAAACACCAACCCTGTTCATGGTCACATTGAATTCCATTAATTACACATCACATGTATGCCTAAACCATTTACAAACAACCAATTTAAACATTTTCTATAAAACTTATCATTTATTAAAAACAATTCAAACAATCTATTTTTTTACATTTAAATACATACATGGTTTTATTTAAAACAAATCAATTAAACAATTTTAATAAATCTATAAAATCCAAATTCTAAATCCAAAATTTAAAATCTATAAAAAAAACACCCATCACACAATCACTTTCCACAATTCAAAAATTACAAAAAAAAAATAAATAAGAAAATCATATACATCACTAAATAGTTTTTAACCATTTATTCAAAACAAATCCACATTTATTTTCATTAAATATTAATTAAATTAAAATAAAACATCATGTTTTATAAAGTGGGGTTGAGAGTAAATTCACCTACATTTGGAATTATGGAGAAAAATTAAGATGAATATGAAAATGCCCAAAAATTTGGTTAAATATCCAAAAACTCACCATAGATCTCTTTCATTATCCTTAAAAAATCCAAATCTTACTGTTTTTTAATAAAAGAAAATTATGTCTATACACAATTGACAAAAAAATGAATATATGATAGGGAGGAATGTAGATTTATGAAAACCCTGAAAATAATACCATAAATTATAACATTATACAATAGTTGAGATTTTATAGAAAAAATTCAACCGGATCACTTTCAAATCAATGGGGAGATGTCATAAAACATTTTTTTGAAGGAATATCGAGTTGTGGTCAATTTACAGTAATAAATAGTGGTAAAAATTTAATCCTAAATCAGATACAATTTTTAGGATATTTTTATTAAATTTTTTTAGTTTCTATCATATTTAAGAAAATTGTGTGTTAACTATGTGCACACCTCTATATCTTAGAGGACCTTGCATGGATTTCGTTCATGGCTAAACAATACATTCTCCAACCATGATGAATACTATTGTACCTCTATTCATGTAATATCCATGGTAGTCTCATGGAGTGAAAATATTTTGTGCCTACCCTTGGGACATCCCATTATCCTCTATCTCCATATGTAATATATTTTAGGATATTCATGGATAACAAAAAAGGTGGTCCCTTAGTGAGAAAATAGAAAATTTATAAAAAAATTGTAATGGTTTCAAAACCCATCCAATATTTACCTAAACTCATTACTAACTTATGAATCATAATGGAAGGGTTACATACATGTATCTTGGGTGCTATATTATCCCCAATACTGGCCTTTCTTTCCCATGAATATAGAAACTCGTTATTTCCCCATAATATTTAGAGACATTTCTCCATCATTTACTTCACCCATTCCAAATATACATCATGAATGTGACAATGTTAACAAAATACCCACACTAGACTAATGTTTATATCAAGAAATAATTTCTATTTTTATTCTTCAATCCATACGGGTACATGGACCACTGAAGCATATTTATTTAGGTCAATGTGATCCCATTGAATCATTTTTTCATGATTAGGATGCTACTTATTCAATTGAGAAACATGAAACACATTATGCACAACTTTGAACCATAGTGGAATTGAAAACCAACATTCCACCCTTCCTACCCATTCCAGTATCACAAAAGAAATTTTGTATTAAATAGACCGCTTATCATGCTTCACAAAATGACCATGAACAAACCATATAGAGATTCTCAAGAACACATGATGACTCTCCTAAAATGAAAACCACCATAGATGATGATCTGCATATGGTGTATACTGACTCTGAGTCTCTCCATTCATTTTCTGATAAACTAAAACTAAAATGATGTTTCATGGAAGTAACTCGGCCCAACTACTGATGTCTCATGTATTTCCACTCAATGAAGTAGGGAATGAAAGAAATACCCATAAAATTCATTATAAGGATCCATATGTATTGAGGATTGGGAACTGATATTTAATTATCACTCTACTTATGATACATTCTATTCCTATGAGCCACTAAAATATGATACAAAATCATCCAACATTACTTCCAATGTTTTTATGATCCATTAGGTTTTTCCATTCATTCGAGGATGATACATCGTTCTCTTTTGGAATATATTAAAACAGGTACACCTTGATTTTTTCCAATTCTTAGATATATATTTTTTTCATTTACTATAATATTTTATATTCAACTATAGGGATAAATTGGGTCATCTGTGGGAGTCGGTCCACAATCACTCATATACTGTCATTTATTTAATGAATTATTATTAAAACTATTATAAATTACATAGGAATATTCTATCATTTAAAATAGGAATAGGTAATTTCAGAAAAAAATATGATGGTTGATGATTATCTTCTTTAACCTATTGAAAATTTACGAATCCAAAAATTGTATAAACCAACATTAATTTCATTCCAATATACCAAAACTATTCATTAATCACATAATACATCTTTTTTATCCCAATATGAACATCACATATTAGATTGTGCTAAGTGTAGATCATTTATTTATAAAAATTTATAGGTTGGACCATATTATATCATAATGTATTATCTCAAAGATAACATGGAAAATGAATTATACATCATGTATCCAAAAATAACTGTATTACAATTTGGAATAAAAATTTTGATCCGGGTAGATCACATACAATGTAACCATTTTTTCCCTCATACTCATCCATGTTCCCTAAATACACCAATATTTTATCCTCAAATAGACAAAAAATGATCTAGGTATCTTATAAATATCATATTCCTCAATGAAACAAATAATTAATGTATATTCGTGATACTTAATGGAATTTACACAAATTCATAATGTCGATATATTATTCTAAAATATTTCATTGGAATATCATCCTTATGAATCTGTATTTTTTGATATCATGATCAAAAGACAATTTTAGGCAACCACTGATCTCCTATTAATTTATCATAAATATCATGAATTCATTGGATATTTATCATAACTTTGTTAAGCTTATAATAATTCACACATACTTGTAGAAATTTATCCACATGTTTGAAAAAAATAATTGTACTCTACATAGTGATGTGTTAGGATGAAAGAACCCATTTCAATATAGCCCATCCAAAAAGTATTTTAGTTCCTCTAATTCTCAGGGATTCATTTGATAATGTATAAGGAATATAATAATGGTCTCGAAAATGAGATCAACTGTAAAATCCACTTCTCTTATGGTGGAAAACCGTAATTTTTTTTAGGAATAAAAACATAAAACAGATCAAAACCACTTGGAAAACTACTATTCAATATCACTACCATCAATGAAAAAGTGAACACTATCAAAGGTACTACATTAGTCCAACTGCTTGTTCCAAAAATATCTTTATACCTACAATTAAATTATGGTCCCCTCTAAAGAGATTCTTCAACCCAACATCATTTGAAAAAGATACCCTTATGGTATAATAGTCAACGTGATACTTCACCATTCTCAACTAATATATACATATGGATATATAATATAAATCCATATCTTTCCTGGATAAGTACCATATCATATCATCTTTATCAACAGTTATAGTACATGCTATACAATAAAACTCTTGGCATTCTCTTAGATATTTGGATTTTAATGTTTTACAATAGAAGGTATCACCTCAACACTATAAACCTAAAACTAAATAACACAAGATGAAATTAATGAATTGTATGAATGCATATCTATAAAATATTTCATAATGGTTGAATTGAAATGATTTTTACCTCACTACATTGATGGCCTAGATTGATCATCGAAAATATCTATCTCAGCTTCTACTTATTTATATTTCACTTAATGAGGAGTAATGATATTCCCAAAATCACCATGTCTAGATCCATTCATCTGAAAATATTTATAATATTTCCCTCATCCCTAAAAGTCACACGATGTCTGGAACACATGATATGTTTCCATAACACCTCGCCTTATAGCACTACGGCTACAACACTGATGATTCCCCGTCTGGTTTCAATTTTTTCATGCTATAGCTTGTACCTAATAATATCTCTCCATGTGGTCGAGTGAACCTCATTTGGATGATCTTGATTTTCTCTTCGGTCATGTAGGAATATTAACCAATCTAAATGCTTGATTCTGATTAATACCCATACCTTGAAAATAGGTTACATTCTTCTATATGCTCCCAAAATTTTATTTCCATCAATTTGCTGTAGGCATCAACATGCTCCCTCCACCTGTAGCTCCAAATATGTTCCCTTCTTCTACATTATCTCTATTGAAAATAATTTTATAATTTATTATACATAAAACAAAAATTATCAGTAAAATATGTTAACTCTTCCATTATTCTATGTTGAGTTCCTTCAGGTATGACTGGATAAAATTTGGAGTATAAAGTGGACTAATTTTATAATTTTATCTACCTACTCTATCTATGTGAGGCTCTAATGTCTCAAGAAGAATACGTATGTAGTTATTAAGATCCTAAAAGTATTAGGATATAATTGATTGATGAACAATTATTCAAAATCCTCATATTAATGTCATTTTTCTAATTTATCCAGAAATTTTAAATTCCACCATTGGTGTAAAATATTATCAAGAATATAGTCCTCCGACTTGACCTACATCTCTATTGAATTTATAATAAAGCCATATATACAATTTATATTGTTCACCCACACCTCTTCCATCACGTATTATGAAATGTCCCAATGATATGTGAATTATAAATTTACAAATGGACGAAGAGATCCACGTGGATTGGTACATACCTTATATTCCCCTGATTCAAAACCCAAAAAGCATGAACTAATGTCTAAACCACTAGTTTGTTCACTTTGGTATCATGTTAAACATCATTTTTGGCATCTTCACCTATTTTCCCCCTATAATGAATACCAAGTTCCATTATCGATAAAAAATTCCATAAGTCTCACTCTCTAGTAATATATGGATCACGAATTTCTAATTCTACCACTGCCCCACAATCATAAATATTTCTTCCAAAAATAAACCATTTCCACATTCTACCATTTATAGAAAATTTAATCTTTATTTTCAAAATAAAACCACGTTCAAAATTCCGTAGACAAGATCATTTCAAAATAAAACATATGAAAATTATATAATACTTTTTAAACAATATAAAATGACACAAAATCCTTAATCAAAATTAGATATTATCTATTAGTGTGAATATATTTCAAAAATTAAATTCATTCTCATATCATTATCAAAACCCATGAAAATGAGATCCAAGTCCTATAATGGGATCCAAAACACATAAGAACCCCACTGTTAGGAAGAATGATATTCATTATAAAATGTTTACCTACATATTTTTCTATAAAATTCATGTCCGGATAGTTCATCTAATTCCATCCTACCCTACATAAGGAATATATCAGAATGAAATTCATCTCCATAACTTATATTACTGGTGAACAATTGTTATTAAAATTATTAACAAGTTTATATGACTTGTAACATCATGCACTTCCTTATTCAATAGATATATTGGATGGACAATATATATTTCTATACAAATTCAAAAGGTAGAAAAGGATAGAAATAAATGTAATATTTTCATAAATATATGTGGGAAATTTTTATCCCTTAAGATAAAACATCCCAACCAAACAAACCCAAACTAAATACCACCACATTATGAATGATAATAATGTAAAACAACTAATGATAATATAATTGATATAAACAAAAATCAACAACATGAACCACATAAAAAGAAATCTAACATCATTTCTCAAAGATGATGAATGATAAATAAAAAATAAAAAACCACTCATATAACACAAAATCATCAACACGATCAATGATTCTACTCCATAAAACAATCCAGGTATCATAATGAACCACTAAATATGTGTGATAAATTATCTTTTCATGTGTCCTAGTAAACAATATTTACAAAAGCGCTTAAGTTCCAAGGTATGGGCGAGTAATGAAACTCAACAAGCTTTCACCAAATGTCTTCCCTTCTCATATAAGTAGAATATAACTAGTATGAATATTAATATAAATATATTTATTTTAAACTATTTTAAATAAATTAGAACAATGTCAAAAAAAATTAAATTTTATTCCAAACCCGGTATAGTTTCCATCAAATGAAAATAATATAATATTGAAACTATTTCAAATTCTTATACAGGGTACCTAATCAATGATTAACACACAAACACAGACACACACACACCCAAACCTGCATTATTCTCCTAAACATCTATACTCATGAGTGGTTTCTCATCCATCATGGATTACAGAAAAAAGCTTCTAATACCCTTATTCCCTAATGAAAATCACCACTTATTTGGGGTCATATACCTCTGTACCGTAATTCAACATGACGCTTACTCATGGACACATTGAAATACTGACCTCACATAACCGATGTTTACCAAAAATATTTCAAATCAAATAATTCATGTTGTTTAAAATAAATTGTATCATTATAAAAAAACTAAAATAATAGTTTTTAATACATTTTATTAAAACCATAATTTTATTGAAAACACCTCAATTAATGTTTTTCTATAAATCAATTAAATCCACAGTTTTAAATCACAAAATTAAAATCTTGAAATCAATTCACATTTCACACCCACTTTCGACAATTCCACAATTTCACCTAAAATCCATAATATACTCAAACCATCTGTAAAATGGTTTTCTTCATAGCATTATGCGAAAATGTTGCCATAAATTTTAATAAATTTAACAAATTTGAAACTAGTATTTCATGTTAAAATTTTAGTAATTTAGAGGGAAGCCACATGCCTTTTGAATTATAGAGAAACTGAAGAATAAAGTGAATATTCCCAAAAAATTATTTAAATATCCAAAACCCACATTAGATATCTACCCATATCATTAACCAAATAATAATAATTTTTATTGAAATCGATAAACTTATGCATATATATATATATATATGAAAAATTGATCTAAGATACTAATAGAGGGGGGAAATTAGAAAAAATATTAATCATGAAAAAATCCCTAAATGAGGACTTACTATGGAAATCAAACATTTAATACACCAAGAAACACCTCTATAACACTTCTAATTTGATATAGAGAGTTCATACATAACTTAGGAGGAAGTAATTTCAATTTAGGGTCGATTTGGACTAACAATAGGTGTTTATAACATAATCCATTCTGAGATAAATAATTTTAGGATCTTGTTTTTAAATCATGGTTGGTTAGTGGAAAGATTAGGAAACCAGTGTGCCAGCCTCTACCTAAAGGGGGACCACAAATAATTTTCTTGTATAGTTAGACAAACCGTTCACCAACTTTGTAAAATATATTCTTCCCATATTTCATAATTTCTAATATGAGGTCACACATTTGGAGAAAAACAAGAACCTACTTGTGTGCCTTCCCTTAACCTCTATCTCACTAAGCATGGTTCCCTAAAAGTGTTATACGGTTTCCAAAAAACTGTGTTCACATTGTAAACCTATAAAATAGATCAATAAATATTCTATAAGGATTAAAACACCTCTCAATCATCAACCAAAAAATATATAACATAAACATCATATATCGATGTTTACTTACATTAATCTGTGTGTTCTATTGTATTGGAAAACATTCCATAAATTTGTTATTTCATGGACCCTTATATATACCCTATATTGGGATTTTAAGACCATTAAATAAAAACTTTTGTAGCCAAAATTCAAAATTCAAAACTTTTTTTATTAAATATTTTCATCTTTAGGTTCTTCAGTGAAATTAAGAAGTGATTTTATTCCTCTTTTTCACATAGAATATATAAGTATGTCCTACATAATTGATAAAAAATATTGATCGAGGTAATATATATGAAAATATTTAATAAAACCATTATGATTTCAAGGTATGTAATAAGAAAAACATACATCCTCAACTATAAAAACTGTTTATATACTGTAAAAAATCTAATCATTGTTACATATATCATGAAAACCTTCATTTTAATGTATCCAGAAAAATCTGCATTCATAGAGATGAATTATTCTTCTTATTGTTGATCATATAGGTTATAAATATGTCGTTGATTTTACAAATTCATAGTTTTTATTTTTGTATATCCCTGATAATCCTTGTTTACTTTCATTGATTCATATAAATTTTCAAAAAAATGGTTTACCAATGCTGACACACATGGTTTAAAAAAATTGAATTTCTTGATTATCTTAGATTTTCATCATTAATTCCTGAAACTAATATAGTAAAATAATTTATGGAGGATCTCAAATAGGTGTGCAATATTAAAATGTTATATTATGTACTCAACATCATGATTCAGTGAGATCCATGTAACACTTCTAAAAACCCATCAAGAAGAACCCACACCATAGGTTTATGTTTTTTGTTATATTTTTTGATAACAATATATTATATAAACTCTATTTTGAGTAGTAATTAATTTTTAAATATTAGAATCAATTTTTGTTTGATGTTTTTATCATTCATTCACATGTAAATGTGCATGAACTAATTTGTACTATGAAATGTTACTTCCCTCCCTCAACGATTGATATAAAATCCAAATACAGTATCTCGATCCAGGACTAAAACAACATAGAATTAAAATAAATATTTAATAAGGAAAATTGAACTGAGAACATTTGAAATAACTTTTATTAGAGATGAAATATAGACATAAAATATGATCATCATAAAATAATGAGTTTTTAATGCTAATTTAATATCTAATTGTTGGGTACATGAATTTACCTTCCATAATAAATTTTAATGATATATAATTTAATATAAAACTAATCTCATATAATATAAATAAATATTTGATTATACCCATCACCACCCCTAATCAGTTTTCCTGTCTTTACTCCCTTAATATTAAAAAAATGGTGATCATGACCCTAATAATTATTCTATAAGAGTGATTAATCATTGCAAGGTTATAAAATCATTTCATTGAATTTTTAAACACTGAAAACATAGGTTAAATGTTCGTAATCCATTATTATCATCTATTCATGACATTAATAATGGTTCATATATTTTTTTTAATTTAAAAAACATATCTTCCAAGAGTATCAAAAGTCATTTTACCATTACCCATTTTAATTTAGAATTTGATGATTGGGTCCAAAAAGTTTTCGCATTTCATACTTATTACCCTTGAGTATGACTATATCAATTCCCTGAGAACAATAAGTATCCAAAAACATTTTTACTACAAGGATAACTACATAAAAAAATTCATAAAAAAAACATTAGGATGTTATTCTATACATAAAAAACATACCTTGGGTTTTTTTCCAAACCTCACTTTCCATGAGTTAAATTTATTGTCTAAACCATTCTTATTATACCAAATATAAATTCTTATGAATAATATGCATAAATATTATACCTTTTTGTATTAATATTCAATATATATCTCAAATAATTACATAATGAATGTAATGGATTTTTTTCAATTGTTTATAGATACACAGTAATCTTAATTCATAAAAGACCATCAAAATTTCCAACAGGTATCATCACATTTATTAATCATTAGAAACATGACCTAATGAAGAACAATTTTCATTTCCTATATAATTTTATAATAATAATGGTTGAGGTAATATTCTTATTAGGAGTATAAATGGGAGGTATTAGTTGACAATCATATGAAATAATATAATAATAAAAATTTAATGATTTCAGGAAAATAAATTAATATATTCATATCAATTATATCTAGGTATAACAAAATGAAGCAAGTAAATAACACTTTCATTTCAAAATACAAGATTCATATAACAAAAAATTATAATAACATAATCATGAACCTTTTCTTAAGGTCAAATTTGTTTGTTACCATCATATGTACAAAAAATCATACTTCATGGTTAATAAATATTACAATTATTCTATAATATATCAGAATTCAAAACATATTTTCCATAGTGTATCAAACACATGGGTTGGATTCCTTTAATTGATCAAGAATATAAACTTGGTTCCCATAAAATACAATTCTCGTCATCCTGTTTCCATTTTTTATTTTAGGAGATATAATGGTTTACTTATATCGTTTACAGACTAAGTTATTCTACCTACACCCATAAAATATTAAATACCATGAATATGTGTTCCATAATGTCACTAAAAATATATCATCGCATTATATCATTACATATAATTGAGAAAAGGATTAACAATAATTATATCAAATTCTTCATCGCATAACCATGTAAAATAAATGTGATTCATTAATATTTAATTATCGCAATCAAACTCCATCTATTGTAGGGATTATTATTGTACTATTAGACCATATACCTAGTAAGAACCACAAATTGATTTTATATTAAATATATAAGAGTTCCATAAAATGATCACTAATAACATTCATGAGGAATATACCATTGTCATATATAAGATAAATTTTGAAAATTTAAACATTTCCTACATAATATGGAAGTAATTTTTTAATAATTATCCTGGAAACATATAATGTATGATTTAAATAACATATATTTTATAATGGTGGTAAATATTAATCATGTTGTAAATGTTAAAGCAACTATTCCTTTATCATTTTCATCCAAAAGTCAAATGTATGTTATATAGATAACAATAAGAAGATTCACATTGAAATATTATGTAAAAATTAAAAATAGTGAAAAATAAATTTATTCAGGCACTGTATAATATTAATAAAATTATTAGATATGTATGTATAGTTAGATTCTTTAGAGTGAAATTTTTTATTTTTAATCACACAAAAAACTTGGCTATTGAAGTTTTTGTAGGATACTTTTGATATAAAAAGATTTGTACATAATGATACTTATATTATTACAACGAGAGTTTACGGTGATCTCTTAGTAATTAAAATAAATAAGGATATCAAAATTGTTATTTATAAACTGTATACAAAAATAAGAATGGGAAACAAATTTCCCTAATATTTATAATGTTATTTAGGGAAGAGATGAAAGAGGAAATCACAAAGCTCGAGAGGGTTCATAAAAAAGCTAAGGAGGATAATCTTAAGAGAATGTTAATTCAATGGGATTGATTTTTGGACTTATAGGGAGAAAAAATTCGTATTAATTTTTGTACAGACTAGAAGATGAGGGATGGGTTGAAATGTTCTGAAAAAATATGGGAAATCATTATAAATTTTAAAACATGGGCTTTATACACTATATGATAATTTTAAAAAACCATAACATTGTTTTATCTAATTTTATTATGAAAATTTATGTGGTTTCCAATAATTTATATGTGTTGGAATTTAAAATATGAAAATATTTTTTTTGTTATAAGTGAGTCACGATAATATATATATTTTTAAAACCCTTTAAATATAATATAAGTTGTAGAATATCCAATAATATTTTACATATTTTATCAGCTAACATTAATATATAATATTATATATATATTTCATATTTGGCCATTCATCAATTTTATATATTTCATTAATTCAATATTGAACTATTGTGATGTAGTTATTTATAAGTTCTTTTTTTATTATTTATATTTTATGGAAAAATTCAGTAATAACCATAAAAATTATAAAAAATTCTGAATTAAATAATTAAATAAACTAATTAGAAATTAATATTTATTTTAATAATAAATTTTTTAAAAAACTAAAAAAATCATTTTTAATAAAATTCAACTTATATTGGAAAATACGAATTTTTATGATATTATAAACTTTATGAGAATTTTTTTTATATTTTTAATATATATAATTTTCTATGAAAAAAAAATTCATATCAAATTATAAAATTTTATTAAATAACTTATTTTTCAAAAAATCATCATATTTTCAAAATTAAATATTAACATAATTATTTATTTTACAAAAAAATTGATATCATTTTATGAGGATTTCATATTTATCAAACTAATAATATAACCTTAAACAATATAAAAAATAACAAAATTTATAAATTTATTTTATTTTAAAATAAAAAATATATAAATTCATGTTATAAATGACTATATATATCTATACCCTTATTTCAAAAAATTATTCACTAATGTTATGGTGTGTGATAGTTCTTCATTCATGGGTAGGGTCCGAAAAAATGTCTGTGTTATGGTATATATATATATAAATATATACATAATTGAACATATCCAATACATGGTGTTTCTCAAGAAGTAGTTATTAAATCATGGAATCCTAATGGTCATGGGAAAGGTGTTGTGACACTAACCAGCTATTAATATCATATAGATATGCCATACAACGTAATATAAAACTAATTGAGACTATCAGTTCTTCTACCTTTTTAAATTGGACATTAGTATAAAAATTATTATATTCTAACCATATATAAAACTATACAATTGATATATTATCAGTTATCATGTTACTTATTTATAGTTAACGTCCAATATGATATATTTTACAATTCTATAATATAACCAATTAATGGAATGTTTTTCTTATAAATATATTGTATTTTCTCAATAAAAATGGAATTCCATTTAGAAATTCATTTTTAATAAGAATTCTACAATTTTATGTTGGTGTATCCCTTACAATGAAAAACCATTTGCAACCATAACTATGATAACCCAATTTTATTTATTTTAATAGTCACTATGAAAAATTAAAGCTGACCCTATTAAATTATTTTAATTATGATTTGTTCAAATATTGAATCCATTTTACAATATCATATTTAATTAATTTCTTGAATTAAATTTAAAACAGGATTCAAAACTACAATAAACTATTGTATTGGTAAAATAAATTTGTAAGAATAAAATATAAAATAATTCTATTATAATCCAGTAAAAAATAAATTGTATACTAAAAATAGGATTGAATATATAATTTTTATAATTTATTTAAAAATTTAAAATATATAGCTAATTTAATTATATTAAAATAAAATCATAATGAATATGTAAGGGTTGTATTTGTAAAAATTATTATTTACTTTAAAAAATTAACCTTTTAAAAAATTATTTATATTTATTATTATTATATGATTATTTATCATATTAATAATAACAAGTGATTAATTTTTCAATATGTTAAAACTAAAAACATAATCATACATTGACATTATCCGAACAGGAATTCTTCAAAAAAATGTGTAATTTTCAATATATTATGAATAAAATCCCTCTAATAAAAATTTATAAATTTAACTATAGGAAAATATTTTCATATTAATATCAAATATTATATCTGATTTCTAAAATAAAATATCAATTTTTTCTATAAATTAAAGAAAATGAATTTGGATGTATTATAATATAAATACCCTTCTAATAATACATATAATGATTCATAAAAGGAAATTAATTTAAATCACAAACGCATTGATTATACATAAATCAGTATATTTTCATCATTTAAAATCATTATAAATATTGCATAATGATTTATTACTATTCAAACATTCTAATTGAACAACAATTATATAAATGGTTACTAAGTAACAATTCATTCAGACTGGGGGTTGCATGTATATAATGATATCTCACACATGCAATTAATTTAATGAAAATTGTATTATAATATATCAGGGTGCTAAAAATTCACGAACATAAATTAATAGAGTCCATTTAAAAATAATATTTTTAATTAGAGTCCTGATATTAAAAAAAATATTTTCTTCAAAACTCAAATCATAAAATTTATATACTTATTTCAATTTAAATGGGAAGTAAACAATTTAATGGTTACCATAAATAACAATTAGCTAAAATCATAGATAAAGAAAATTAATTTGGAAGAAAAAATATTAACATTATCAATAATGATAATTGGTAACTACTAATAGAGAGTGATGTAGAATATTTTAATGACAATTCTAATAACTACACTTTTTGTAATTATTGTGGGATTAAAATTATAATCAAAAAAATAGATAAACCCATTGAAAGAAAAAAACACATTAAAGATAATTTTCCTTTATTTTATGAATAAATTTTCCATTGAATCTGAGGAAATATATTTACATGACTTCCTGAAATATATATACATAATATATATCCTTTAGTATTTTGATTCAATTATCTTCAACCTATTTTCATCCATATTACAATGAAGGATTTTTTTTCTCGAGTTTTTCATTCCTATTTCACTAAAATCACCCATTTATGGTTCATAATTTAATTAAAACTAATTAATTTTTATTTATTTTATCTCTAAATATTTACCAAATATGAAATTTATAGTTATTTTTCACACCCTAACTTTAGATATTGTTTTATATTATTGATTTCATTGCATTAGGTATGTTGGTGAAGTCTAAAGTATAGTCCCAGGATAAAATAATTTTTTTGAATATTGATTATTGGGTCATGGTAGAAGATTTCACACCATATTCTCATAGTTAGTGGATTCCATGCACCCATACATGCTTTACTATAGGCCTTGTGGTTTGGGGTTTAAAGCTACCCGCACGGCTTGTGCACATATAGGGAGAACCTATGGAAATATTGTATTGATGTTCCATAACACCATAGATTCATTTAATACAATTTCAAACTATTTGGGAAACCATGTGGGGTGTCCCTCTTCTTTATTTTGTTGTGCACAGTTGGCACCCTATCTATCAAATAGTGAAACCATAACATGTGGCGTTCCTGGAATGTTAAAAATATGAAGTTACTTATTTACCCCCCCATGTTTTAAAACTAAAACATGATTTTTTACCTTACTTGACTGAGGTGCACCATGGGGCCCTCAATGATCCCCGTCACTTTCCAACCATCTATTTATTATTTTCATTTAATTTTAATAGGTTACTTCTTCCATTTGCTGGTCGATTTCATTATCTTCCTCCCATTCTTTATTAGTTTCTTAGTATTGTCTTTGTGGGGTTCTATATTGGTCATACAATATGGGTGAGGGATGATATGTGGTTTTATTATTGGGTGTTAGGTTTGTGTATTGTTTATTGGGTTGGGATATATCTTTACTTGATGTTTGGTTGTGTATTAATATAATCTAGGAATTTGTTTCCATAATTTTTCTTTCCATCACCTTCCATTTGATCCTTGAGCATTCTTAAATAGTATATAAATGAGATATTATTTCTTCTAATGTTCTTTCATAACACAATTTGGTATTTCCATGGTTTTAAATGGTTGATAAATTATTTATTAAAGGTTTATATGATTATGCATTTACATAAATGGATACAAGGTGTTTGACTGAATTCCAATTAAATTTTAAAGTGAAATTTCCTAAGTTGAGCAGTTGATTCCCTTGGTTATATTTTTATAATTTCTTTGGGTTTTCGGTTTTTTGTTATATGTTCAAATTGGTGGTTTTTATGGAATAATTCTTTTGTGTGAATTTTTTTTTGATATAAAATAATGTGACTCGTCTTTTAAAAGGTATTTTCAATTTTATTTTAAATGATTATGACATGGAATATTGTTTTTTAAATAAATTGACTATGTTTCATGTGAGATTAATTTTTGAAAACTTATAAACGTGTTAAATATATTGTGTGGAAGGTCTTAATCATGATTAATAATGGTTTTAATGTATAAATATGATAGCCCTGTTTTTATTACGATCTTAAACATGATTTATTACAGAAAAATTCACTTGATACAACAAAGAAGATCAAGAGGTTTAGTGTCTTTGGGGCTTAGGATCATTACATAAAAACTTGAAACATGAAATACAACATCTTTATTGAAAACATCCTTTACATGACCACTACATTCCCTCTTACATAGCATTGGATGGGATAACCTGAGGACATGCATAAGAAAAGGGTGAGCTATAAAGCCCAGTAAGGGAGTAAACATGGAATAACATGAGGAGTACAATACATGTTAGACAATAGGCATATCAATATAGAATAAAAGAAACATTAACATAAAGTCATGATAAATCATGACAATAATAACATGGAAATGTGGCAACAACACTTAACATGGAATTAGCATGAGCCAAAGCTCATTGCAGATGGAGCATGAGTAAATCCTCATTGCACATAAAGGACGAGTAAAGCCTCATTGCACTTTAATTATCATGAGTCAACACTCATTGCACATGACGTATCATGATACTATACTTTTCCCAATGCATTGGAGCGCTATAAGGGTGCCTCCTTCTTTAACATTTCATTTCATGCATAACTGTGCCACATGGATCATAAAACATGGATTCATAAAACATAATAATTTATTCCATGATAAAGGAATGTTTAATTTATACATGAAACATTGTAATCAATAAGTAAAGGTGCATAAAGGTGGATACCCTTGATAAAGAAATGGGCATGGTATCCACTACAGAATAGCATTGGCTTAGAAAATTGGTGCGATTTCGGCAGCCTAACGGCGTGACATAAGAATTCATAAATATGGTTGATGAGAGAGAAATGGGTTCCTCATCATATTTAAATGTAATGGACAGTAAGGAGGTCATATAGACACATTTACCAACAATTGTAATGGAATTTAGATTCATGATACAAAATTATTGCTTGAATGTAAAATAAGAGAGAGAAGTTCCATTCGGAATTTCAGCATAGTAACAGGTGTACATGGGAGGAATTTAATGAGAGAGAAAGAGGTCTCCCATCATTCAAAAATAAATAGTGAAGTATTAGGGAGGTGAGAAACCATACCCCAATATTCATAATTGAAATTAAAAGGGAATAACAATTTAAAGAAAATTAACAAAAATGAGAAAAGAAGAAAAAACCCTTACTTGGAAGTGTGCTTCCAATGGTTAGAGACAGGATTGTGAGAGGATTCTTGGGAGCTTGGGGAACCTTGGGAGGATTCTAGAGACAGTAAGGAAGAGGTTGGATGAACTCCAAAGGCTTTTAGTGGGGATGAAGTGGGAGATTTGGTGGGTTTATATAGGAAAGGTGAGGGAATTCTTTATTATTTAGGTCTGGGACCCCTTATATTAAATTAATCCAAACCGAAAACCATTCCATGGTTTTTGCAGATAATTTTTGGCAAATGGAAGGGGGAAAAATATTTTATAAGGCCAAAGTCCTAAATTATTAAAATATTAGGGTTTCGTATGTGGAGTTGAGTCACACTCCCATGGAAATTATTTTAAAAAGGCAAGGTGTTGAATAAGTTTTGAGGGGTCCATAAATTATATGAAAAGTAAGTCAAACAAACCCAAAATCACATTAATTTAATGATAAAACATATATTGGCCGAACATAAATATTATAGTATTTTATTACATCACTATTGGGTCATTATGATGTCATAAACCACATTATATATTTAAACGGTATTTAATTTTTACTCAAAAATTTGATTGTCTCAGAAAATTAAGAAAAATTCACCGTTGAATAATTTCGACGTCCTGATTCCAAAAATTACATTTATTTTATCTAAATAATATTCTATACATGTTAATTTTCACTTTTAAAATAAAAACCGACATTTATCGAAAATTCACGGGTTATGACAAAAATGGCCTTAATAAAAAAATTTAATTGCATTCATAAAATTATAATATCATTTATATTTAATAAGAAATTAATTTAATAATAATATTATTATTTTATTAAAATATTATTTAATTCAAAAATCCCTTATTTTAAAAACATAGATATCTTAATTAAATAATAACTAAATACACCATTTGTACTTTAAAAATTATTCACAATGTATCAAAAATGACTAGAAATTATATTCATTATTATATACAAAAAATAATGTACATGAACATAGTACTAAGTATTTGTTAAATAACCCCTTAATACAACCACAACAGACATAAGGGTAAGGTGTGCGATGGTGACAGACTCTTGGGGTGGCTCAGATAACATCGCTGGAGTGGTAATTTCAATCAACTTCCACTTTTCCCGTAGATGGTCACGTTCGAGCATGAAAAGATGAAGCTCAGCTTGGGCTTGGTCAAGGGAGAAGCCCAAAGACGCCACCTCTTTTCCGAGCTCCGACAAATGGGCTTCGTATGGGGCAATTATACTAGATGAGGCCATCGCTTCCTTTTTCTAAGTAAATTGGATTTGTTAAATTCCTATATTTATACTAATCATGTGATTACTGTTCAACGACTATATTAGCAACGGTCAAAATTCTTAACAAAAAACCAAAGAAGTTGACATATTATAAAAATATTTTTCATAAAGAGACATTTAACTTGATCAAGAGGGATTTCCCATTAATGAAACATTGGGTCATTACAATATTCCCCCCTTAAGAAATATCGCCCATGAAATTTTCCTTTTCCCACACTAAAACAAATGTGGGTAACTCAGCTTCATCATATCCTCTAATTCCCAAGTTGCTTCATCAAACTTGTGTTTTCTCCACAACACATTGACGAGGGGCATTGTCTTATTTCGTAGAACTTTTTCTCTACGATCAAATATCTTCATGGGTTCCTCTTCATAAGAAAGATCATCTTCCAATTGTACCACCTCAGAAGAGAATACATGTGAAGGGTCCGGTATGTACTTCCTTAAGAGGGATACATGAAATACATCATGTACTTTGGCCATAGTAGATGGAAGTGCTAGTCGATAGGCCACAACCCCAACACGATCAAGAATCTCGAAGGGGCCGATGTACCTTGGATTTAACTTCAATTTCTTCCCAAACCCCATGACCTTCTTCCCTGGAGATTTGCGTAGAAACACCATGTCTCCAACTTTAAACTCAAGGTCTCGTCAACGATTATCTGCATAACTCTTCTGTCGACTCTGGTCTGCCTTGATATGCTGCTGAATGGTTTTTACCTTCTCCACCATTTCCTCGACCATTTTCGGTCCAAGCAGCTTACGTTCACCGACCTCATCCCAACATGCCGGTGTTCTGCACCTTTTCCCATATAGGGCTTCACATGGTGCCATTTGGATGCTCGAGTGGAAACTGTTGTTATAAGAGAACTCAACCAGATGAAGATGTTGATCCCATCCTCCTTTAATGTCCATTGAGCATGCTCTCAACATATCCTCAAGTGTTTGGATAGTCCGCTCGGATTGGCCATCAGTTTGAGGATGATAGGCCGTATTGAAGTTCAGTTCAGTATTCATATCATGTTGAAGACACTTCCAAAACATAGTGGTGAATCTTGCATCTCATTTAGACACAATAGATAGTGGTACTCCATACAACCTTACCACTTCCATAATATATATCCATGCCAATAGATCCAAGGAAAAATCCTCCCAAATAGCAATGAAGTGTGCAGTCTTTGTAAGACGAACCACAACAACCCATATTGCATTGTTGCCTTTGGATGTCCTTGGAAGTCCGGTGAAAAAGTCCGTGGTGATGTTCTCCCATTTCCATTATGGTATGGGTAATGTTTTCATCATCCACTTAGACTTCTGCCTCTCTTCCTTCACTTGCTGACACACCAGGCACATTGATGTATATTCAGCGATCTCCTTCTTCATATTATCCCACCAAAAGTTTTCTCGGAGATCTCGATACATCTTTGTGCTCCCTGGGTGAATAGAGAAATTAGAACTTTGTGCGTCAGCCAAAAGTTCCTTCTTGATGGAACACATAGTATTTTACGAAACCGCACAATACCTTTTTCATTAACATTAAACTCCAAGGATTTCCCATTTTTGATAGCTTCAACTTTTTCTTGAATTCCCACATCATCCATTTGAGAATCATTTAAATTTTCTAAAAAGAGATGGTTGAGCAATGATTTGTGAAAGGATTGATGATGTTCCCTTCTTTATGATTCCAACGTCCGTCTTCATCATGTCTACGAAGATTGGATCCTTCTCAATTCTCATCATTGATAGAATTTCTGGGTCCTTTATACTTAGGGCATATGCCACCTTGTTCTCCATCCCAGGGTGGTAATGTATTGAACAATCATAATCCTTGATGAGCTCTATCCATATTCTCTAGTGCATATTAAACTCTTTCTATGTTAATATATATTTAAGACTCTTGTGGTCAGTATATATCTCACATTTCTCTCCATAGAGATAATGCCGCCAGATTTTCAAGCCAAAGATCACAGCCACCAACTCCAGATCATGCGTCGGATAGTTTCTCTCATTGATTTTCAACTGCCTTGAGGCATAGGATATCACATTATCATTCTAAATCAGCACACAACCTAATCCCTTCTTCAAAGCATCGCTGAAAACCACAAAAGGTTCCCCACTTGTGTGTAATGTGAGCACGAGCATAGTGATAAGCCTCCTTTTCAACTCCTTGAAGCTTTCTTTGCATTCATCACTCCATTCAAGCATTACTCCCTTTTGAGTTTTATTGGTAAGAGGGTTGGAAAATCGTGACAAATTTCTAACAAAAGGTCGATAATATCCAGCTAACCCCAAGAAGCTACAGATATCTGTTACTGATGTTGGCATCAGCCATCCATCAATTGCATCTGTTTTGGAGGGGTCCACAGATATCCCATTTCTTGTGATGATATGGCCCAAGAATGAGACCTCCTTTAACCAGAACTCACAATTGTTGTACTTTTCATAGAGCTTATCCTTGCACAAAGTCTCTAGTACAGTTTTTAAATGCTCATAATGATCCTCCTTGGTTTTTGAGAATATTAGAATATCATCTATAAAGACTACCACAAATTTGTCATGTTAATCTCTAAAGACTCTATTCATCAAGTCCATGAATATTACTAGAGCATTGGTGAGTCTGAAAGTAATTACTATGAATTCATAGTGCTTGTATCTTGTATGAAATGCAGTCTTGGGGAAATCTTCCTTCTTCACCCGTACTTGATAATATCTTGACCGCAAGTCCACCTTGGAGAAGTATTGTGCTTGAGGTAGCTGATCGAACAAGTCATAAATTCTTGGTAGAGGATACTTGTTCTTTATCATGATTTTGTTATGTTCATGATAATCGATGCAAATTCGCATTGACCCATCCTTCTTCTTGACGAAGAAGACTGGTGCACCCCATGGTGAAGCACTTGGGCTTATAAACCCTTTATCCAGATTCTCTTGTAGTTGTTTCTTCAACTCTTCAAGATCTAAAACAGCCATTATTTACGGTGTCTTGGATATTGGTAGCGCCCCAGGAATAAGTTCAATTGAGAACTGAACATCACTTCTTGGAGGAAGACAAAGCAATCCCTCGGGAAACACTTCAATGAATTCCCTCACAAAAAGAATTTCTTCAAGGATGGTTTCTTCCGTGGACTCAATCATCTGAGCCAGATACGCATGCCCATAGGGTAGTAATATCCATGCTTGAGATGATGGAGCTAAATGAGATCCATCTTCCTCCTGACACTTGTAAAGAATCCGGGGTCGATTCTCTATATGGAGTGTAATTTCTCTCTCCTGATAATTTATGTTGGATCTATATAAGGAAAGCCAATCCATGCCAAGAATTGCATCAAATTCCACCAGAGGGAGTATGACGAGGTTCGCCGGGAAATTCAATCCACAGACTATAACAGGGGAGGACTTATATACATGGGATGCAATGATTTCCCCATTTTCTGTACTCACCGACATCTTTACTTCCATGATTTGTGGTGGTGCTGGGATTGTTCTTCTAAGCATTCGATATATAAAAGAATGTGTAGAACCTGAATCAAAAAGTACGTTCACTATTCATGAATGAATAACTAGCGTACCTGTCACTACTTCGTTGTCAGGGTTCAATTCGGCAGAAGTGATGGAAAAAGATCTCCCTTGCTGCCTTGGAGGTTGTTGGTTCTCCCCGAAAACCCTTGGATTAGGGCACTGATTTGAATAATTACTTGGTTCTTTGCATCTGTAGCATTGAAAAATGCGTTGAGGTTCGAACGGAGCATTCCAATACTCTGTCGCAACCGTGGGTCTTTCGTTCCGACAGTTAACAGCTAGGTACCCTTCTCTTCCACACCTGAATCATTTTCTCATCCCCTTATGGAAATTCCTAGGGTTCTTCTTTCCGCATTTTTGGCAAGTGGGTGATGGATCTTCTTAACACCATTGGAGTTATCCATCATACCACCAGAATTGAAGTCCACCTTACGCTTTTTTTCCTCATGATACCCCTATGATTCCCCGATCTCCATTTAGACCTTGAGGGTGCATCAAACAATTTCCTCATAGTTGTCGAAGTCACGGATCGCTATTGCTTTCCGCAAGCTAGGCTTCAGCCCACCAAAGAAGCGGCCAACCTTGAATTCGTGGGTAATGAAAAAAGCAGAAAGCGTATCATGAAAGCCTTGTGAAGTTTGCCTCGTACGCTCCAATAGATTGTTCATCTTTTTTCTTGAGGGAAAGGAAGTCCCTTTCCATCTTAAGAAAGAGGGTGGGCAGAAAATATTTATCAAAAAGCATATTCCGTAAATCCTTCCATTCCAACGCCTCGATCTCCTCCTCAGGATTCGTATTTTTGATCAACGTCCACCATTGATCAGCTTCACCCTCCATATGATAAGCAGCTAGGAGAACCTTCTCTTGTTCAGAACATTGAAGGATGGAGAAGATATTTTCAATGGAGTTGATCCGTTGTTCAGCGATCGTGGGATCAGATGATCCACTAAAAGTTGGAGGCCTTTGTCTCACAAATCTCTCGATAGCGACTTGTTCCTTCTTAGGGGGGGTTTGTACATTCCTCTTGACCCGTGTTTCTATTCAATGATTGAGTTAGCTGAGAGAGAATCATGACAATGTTTTTGATTCCCGCTCCCATTGGATTGAGCATCTCATTAGTACAGTAATCACCCTGATTTTCACAATGGTTGTTTGCCCGAGTCCTCCTATTACCGGCCATTGGCTGGAATAAAAGGAAAGTTAGGGGTAACACATAAAGGGTAATCCAAAGACAAAAGTTGACGACTTATAAATAAACTATTATTTCCTTAACTCATGAGTCTATAGGCTTCAATCTAGGCTTTTCATGGTCTACTTTCTAACATATATTCTTAGGAGATTTTTTTAATTCCTTTAATAGTGGTGCATACTAAGATTGTGAATTTATCAAAACATATCCTCTGGGAGTGTCGTAACCAAGAGTGTAGCAAGGCCCGTTGTCATGCACCAGTTTCCATTCGAGTGTAGCTCAACACAGTGTTTTCGGGTTTTATCCCTAGGATACATCTGTGCTAGAGCCGCCTATACCTGCTCGTATCCAGACAGGGATGTATTTCATTGATAAACCACTTACTCAGTACATACCAAAACGTAGGGATGTTTTTATTATACTTAGTCTTGTATCTAAGGCCTTACTAGGGTTTCCTAATCCCCAAAATAACTAATCCTCCCTCTGATACCAACTATGACAACCCTGCTTTTATTACGAACTTAATCGTGATTTATTACATAAAACATCACTTGATACAACAAAGAAGATCGAGAGGTTTAGTTTCTTTGGGGATTAGGATCATTACATGAAAACTTGAAAGATGAAATACAACATCTTTATTGAAAACTTTCTTTACATGACCACTACATTCCCTCGTACTTAGCATTGCATGGGATAACTTGAGAACATGCATAAGAAAAGGGTGAGCTATGAAGCCCAGTAAGGGAGTAAACATGGAATAACATGAGGAGTACAGTACATGTTAGACAATAGGCATATCAATAGAGCATAAAAGAAAAATTAACATAAAGGCATAATAAAGCATGATAATCATAACATGGAAAATATGGTAACAACACTTAACATGGAATTAGCATGAGCCAAGGCTCATTGCACATGGAGCATGAGTAAATCCTCATTGAACATAAAGCACGATTAAACCCTCGTTGAACTATAATTAGCAAGAGTCAACACTAATTGCACATGATGTATCATGATACTATACCTTACCAAATGCATTGGAGCGCGATAAGGGCACCCCCTTCTTAAACATTTCATTCCGTGCGTAAGTGTGCCACATGGATCATAAAACATGGATTCATAAAACATAATCATTTATTCAATGATAAAGGAATGTGGAATTTATACATTAAACTTTGTAATCAATACGTAATGGTGCATAAATGTGGATACCCTTGATGGATAAATGGGCATGGTATCCACTACACAATGGCATTGGCTTAGAAAATCGGTGTGATTTCTGCAGCGTAACGGCGTGACATAAGAATTCATAAAAATAGTTGATGAGAGAGAAAGGGGTTCCTCATAAAATTTAAATATAATGGACTGTAAGGAGGTCATATAGATACATGTACTAACAATTGTAATGGAATTTAAATTCATGATACAAAATTATTGCATTAATGTGAAAGAAGAGAGAGAAGTTCCTTTCCGAATTTCGGCATAGTAACAGGTGTACATGGGAGGCATTTAATGAGAGAGAAAGGGGTCTCCCATCATTCAAAAATAATGAGGGAATTATGAGGGAGGTGCAAAACCATACCCCAATATTCATAATTGAAATTAAAAGGGAAAAACAACTTAATGAAAATTGACAAAAATGAGAAAGGAAGAAAAAACCCTTACTTGGAAGTGTGCTTCCAAAGGCTAGAGAGAGGCTTGTGAGAGGCTTCATGGGAGCTTGGGGAACCTTGGGATGATTATAGAGAGAGTAGGGCCGAGTTTGGACGAACTCCAAAGGATTTTAGTGGGGAGGAAGTGGGAGCTTGGGTGGGGTTATATAGGAAAAATGAGGGAATTCTTTATTATTTAGGTTTGGGACCTCTTATATTAAATTAATCCAAACCACAAACCAACCCATGGTTTTTGCCCATGGATTTTGGAAAAGGGAAGTGGAAAACAATATTTTATAATGCCAAAGTCAGAACTTCTTAAAAAATTAGGTTTGCTTATGTGGAGGTGAGTCACACTCCCATGGAAATTAGTTTAAAAAGGAAAGTTGTTGAATAAGTCTTGAGGGGTCTATTAATGCTTTGAAAAGTAAGTCAAACAAACCCAAAATCACATTATTTTAATGTTAAAACATATATTGGACGAACATAAATATTATAGTATTTTATTACATAACTATTGGGTCATTATGATATCATAAAACACATTATATATTTAAATGGTATTTAATTTTTATTCAAAAATTTGACTGTCTCAGAAAATTATGAAAAATTCACCATTGGATAATTTCAAAGTCCTAATTCCAAAAATAACATTTATTTTATCTAAATAATTTTCTATATAATTTAATTTTCACTTTTAAAATAAAAACCGAAATTTATCGAAAATTCACGGGTTTTGAGAAAAATGGCCTTAATATAAAATTTAATTGCATTCATAAAATTATAAGATCATTTATATTTAATAGAAAATTAATTTAATAATATTATTATTAACTTATTAAAATATTATTTAATTAAAAAATCCCTTAATTTAATAAAATAGACTTCTTAATTAAATAATAACTAAATACACTATTTGTACTTTAAAAACTATTTACGATGTATCAAAAATGACTAGAAATTATATTCATTATTATATTCAAAAAATAATGTACATGAACATAGTACTACTTATTTGTTACATAACCCCTTAAAATAGCCGCATAAGACTTAAGGGTAAGGTGTGCGATGGTGACAGACTCTTGGGGTGGCTTGGATAATATCGCTCGAGTGGTAATTTCAATCAACTTCCACTTTTCCCATAGATGGTCACGTTCGAGCTTGACAAGACAAAGCTCAGCTTGGGCTTGGTCAAGGGAGAAGCCCAAAGATGCCACCTCTTTTCCGAGCTCCAACAAATGGACTTCGTATGGGGAAATTATACTGGATGAGGCCATCGCTTCCATTGTGTGAGTAAATTGGATTGGTTAAAGTCCTATATTTATACTAATCATGTGATTACTGTAAAACGACTATATTAGCAACGGTCAAAATACATGACATAAAACCAAAGAAGTTGACATCTTATAAAAATATTTTTCATAAAGAGGCATTTAACTGGATCAAGAGGGATTTTCCATTAATGAAACTTTGTGTCATTACAATAAATTTGTTGAAATTAGGTTTTCTAAATAAATTGCGTTTTGTACAACATGACATACTTTGTTGTTCACCTCACATTACTTTTAAAATTTTAAGGGTGATTAAAAGTGTTTTTTAAAATAGAATAGATTGGTGTAAGAATTATAAAAAGGGATTTACACATGGAAGTGATTGATATTCACATATGAACATCATTTTTTTAGCCGCATGTGATTGATAAGTCGAACAGTTTCTGTAAAGGGTCATTTGTCACATATAATATCATTGAAATTTTATATTGTGAAATAAAAAATAGTTATAGATTTAAAATATAAGGGTATATTTGGATTTTTGAAAAATTATTTGGTTACTAAATTAGGAAATTTTTATTTGGCATTGTGCTTTTAAAAATAGTGTTTTTTATTAACATTAAAAAATGACATGGAAGTGGATAAATAAATGAACTAGGATTATAAATTTGAAATCATGGTTTTCTCTTTGTGTTGTAAATTAAATTTGGTATTTATGTGACGTAAGAAACTTTCTCGATGGGCAACTAATAATTTTTTAATAATTTTTTTTTAATTCTATGTGATGTGTGTGTTTGAAGGGCATGTTAGAATGTTTAGTAAAATTTGTTGAAATCCTGGGTAGTGTGAGGCCTGGTTGGAATTTATTAATGACTTTGAAATAAAACTTCATTTCATGAAATTTATAATCCATGATTTATATTTTTAAATTGATAAAACTTTGGATTACAACCTATTTCATTTCTCTTTCATGAGATCATTTTTAGAATTGAGACCACTATATATTTTGATGAGATCCTCTCAAGTAGTTCATGTATGAGAACACTGTTGTTTATGGTTATTATACCATTTATTTTAAGGTATTGTCATTATTAATATCATATGACTAATCAACATCATATAGAGGGTTATGTGATCATTTATTGTCTATATTAATTATATGGTTTGGTAATCCATTGATTTTTTGAGAGGTCATGGGGGACGTGCTCCTGGATTTTCTATTTTAGAGTGAGCAGTTAGTTATTGTATGTGGAGATGCATCCTCTGTCTGATGGAGAGATTGAATTGAGTATGTCATGATATTTACTCTAGATTTGTTCAAAAATTTTATCTTGAATCACTATTTATAGGATCTATTTATTTATTCTACATGTTCATAATTAGCTTTGTTATTTGTTCTTGTCAGTTTAGTTTCATTTAAATTAAAAACAACCCATTTTTATTATATATGTTGGATTTATTTTTGTGTAATGGTAATGAAATGTGTTTTGGAAAGTGATTTTGTATTTAAAATGATAGATTGGTATGTTATTTTACAAAAATGAATTTAAGGAAATATATGTCTACATCATATAATGGGTTTAAAGGTCTATATTCTAAATGGATTTCAAACCAGTGTTTTTATACTATTGTGGGAAAGGAAATACATAGACTCGGCGGTGATTACCTACCGAGATGTTGAATTCTCAAACCCTATATATGCCACATAGAATTGGTATACCTGAACTATATTAATTTTTAATGTTTCAGGTTCTGTTATGTCTTTAAATAAAGATGGTATCATGTTTAGAGATGATTAAGTGGTAACATGAAGGTCGTGTTAGCAAGTTTTAGTATCATTTCTATTCATAGTTTATTTCTATTTATAACAATTTTAAACATGGATATATTTTTTTTATTGATTTTCAATTCTTTTTTTCTATATTATGTGATCAGTTAATTTAGTAAATAATGTTTTTTGGGAAAATTGTTCTCAATATGATAACATTGATGCTTGAAAATAGTTGAAAGAATATGGGGATCGTGGATGATCATTGGGCCATGTCTCTTATAAGATATATTGTTGGGTTTAATGGAATACCGTCTTATATTATGATAACATGGATTCAGAGTATGCCCCTTTCAATCGGGGTATCTGATATTTGTAGATTTGGATTATCGAGACTTAGGATGTAGGTACTAGATGGATGTCAAGAACACTTTCTCATTCTGATCCTCTATTTTCTAAGGGTAGTCCGAGGTTTGAGTCATTTTCCTTTTTTGGATTTAGGAATGAAATAGATGATATCCAGTGTCATGTTGTGATGTCACATAGATTAGTGACCCATTTGGAATCCAAGTATATACTTAAAGGACATGTTAGTTGTCAATTCTTAATTGTGTCATGGCCCACCAACCATGTCACGGATGTTGGCACTACCCCTAGTTCTTCAATATATTGGAATGATGTGTGTTTTTAGGTGGTGTGAGTGAGATTATAAATGAAAAATAAATTGAAATGAAAATTAGTAATTCCAAGTGGGTTTCAATATAGTGGTAAAATGATTTAAAAAAGAGAATTATATCCCAAAATTTGAAATGGTTTATAGACAATGTAGGTGAAATGTGATTTGGATAGAAAAATTTAGTAAAAAATTGTATTTTATAATGTAATGGATTGTTTGAACCATGATTTTCCATATATATATTCACATGTTTGAATCTTTGTGTGTAATGTGAAATTTTACACATGTGCGTAGATTATATAAGAGGAGATAGAATAGACACAAATGTGATGGTTCATAGGACGACATGGGTGGTGGTTTGATATCTCTGATTTTATTAGGTAAAAAAATAGAATTTGGTATCATTGATAGTTTTTACACAAATAGTGGGATCTTTGATTCTGAAATAAAATCACTAAATAGATAGTGCCTTTGGAAGAATGATGTATTGAAATAAAATTAAAAAGGGTGGTTTTTTAAAATGGTTCACTAACCATTTGGAGAAAGGAATTTTACATTATTGGATCATGTTTTGGGAAAATGTGTAGCCAAACCATACTAGGTTCCCCACTTCAACATTAATATATGCACCGTTGGGACATGGTATGTCATATCGTGCTTCCAAACCATTCCAATTTTCCCAAAATCATAAAAATTTGAAATTACATATTATTCCCTCATGTTTTTAAACTGAATTCCACATTTTTCACCATTCTCAACCATGGAGATCCCTGGGGGCCTCTAGAGTTCTTATATATTCCCCACCATTGATTATTGGAGCCATATAAAGGATATAAAGTGAGTACATGTGTTTTTTGGTCAATTTGATTAATAAAATGTAACACCCCAAGAATTCATAATGTGTTATTTCTTCAAAATAATTCAATAACTTGAACTACACGCAACACCGAGTTCAATTGCACCATGACTTACCAAAAATCCATTCAAAAGAGGTTATGAATAGTATTAACTAAATTTTAAACTTTATATAATCCTTATAATTTTTCCATATTATGAGTATCTTAGACATAATGCAAGAACAAATTCATTATCAGTATTGCACTTTTATCAACTTTTAATAGTGAACCCTTTTTAAATACAATATTTTAAACTTTTTGACTAAATGGGAACATCAAAAATTTAAAATGAAACATCCCAAGCTTCCACGGTACACATTCTTTGAATAATACAGTAGTGTGTGTTGTACGTAACCTTGAGTTTTAACACACACCACAACCAATCAAACTAGCCGTTATGAATAGTAATGCTTAATTTTTGAAATTATATATATTTTATATTTCAAAATGGGCTTCATTTTTGGATTCGAGATATCTAATTTAGCATAAGTGAAATTTTGGTACTTTTCGGATAACTTTCATATTTTGATGAATAGTGAAAATTACTAAATTTTAATTAAAAACAACTTTTTTAATCAAAATAATTAATAGTGATAAATTATGAATTTGGGTGGTTTTAAAGTATATTTAGAATATAGTTTTACCATTTAATATAATGTTGGTCATTGGACATAATTTTATAATTAAACCGAACATAAACAAGTGTCAATCTTTTGATAGTTATTATCTCTTAAAAACACTCTTTTTGTTTTGACAGCGGGAATTAATTTTAAATTAATTTCTGCCACTTCTATGTTTTGAATATAGAAAAATGGATTCCATATTTTGAATCAGGATGTCCAAATTGTGTAAATAGGTAACTTTTATTTTTAGACATTTAGAATAATTACTGCGGTAAATATTTTATTTACCGTGGTTAAGGGTAAATTCGGTAAATAAGGGTTAAAAATTAATATTATAATAATACTAAATTACCCTAAAACGTGTCCTAGCCTTATTGGTTGATACATGTTCGACCATAGGCATATTTGGGTCGATTTGGGGACCCCATGGTTCCACTTGTAGGTGATAGGGACACTTTATTTTAATTATGTTAAAATGAATACAAAAATAACACAAGCATATATCTTTTAGAAAAACAATTTTTACATAGGGTTATATATGTTGGATTTTAGATTATAAATTTTCATTAGAAAGATAAAAAGATTTCCTAGATAATTATATTTTATTTATAATTTTTAGACATTTATTAATTTATTTTATTTATGAAAAAATGATGATGCAGTAATTACTAAAATAGTGAAAAATTAAATTAATTGATATTATAAATACCCAAATAAATATAATATGAAACATTTAATGAATTAAACTAATTTTCTAGGATAATATGATATATTAGGATTGATTTAATTTACTTTTTTCGAAGTAATCAATCTATTATGAGTTTCAAAAAAATCAACTATTGAATAGTGTCAAAATTGACATAAAATAGTTTTTAAAACAAATATTATATTATTAATTGATATTAAATTCCTAAAAATCTACGGTTCAGCCAAGAGACTTATATCATGATAGGTTCATCATTAATGGACCACTTAGGGGTGGCTTGGATGTATATAGTAAGTTTATTAACCATATTATATAAAAATACAAAGAGACATTGTAAAAGTGAAACTAATTAACTTAGAGTTAATACTTAAAGATAAGGTTAATATAAGTACACAAACCTATCTAAATTCTATTGGTTGAGCTGTTTTCGACCCATACCCACCTTAAACTTTGAATAGTCAACTTTGGAACCATTAGAAACCTAATATGAATTTATTATAAATTAATATTTCTTGCTTTTCCAAAGGTGCCCCTCACCCCTCTTATAAAAGGCAACTCCTCCTTCTCATTTCTTCACACCTTCAAAGCCTTTTGGTTCGGCCAAACTCTGCCCAAATACTCTCCCAACTTCCCTCACTACAACCTAGAGGCATTAGTTTGATCAGAAAGCCATCCTATGGAGCCCTTTTGATCAAATCAAAAGGAAGAACCCGAAGAAGAGGTAATGATTTCACCACCCTTTTTCCAAGTTCATTTCTTCTTCCACTTCTTCTTCCTTTGTTGTTACCATTCTAAAATAATAACTCCAGTATCTCACATATACTATGATTTTATTATAAATATGGTACAACCATATTCAGTATTCTATCCACCATTTGAATAACATGTCACCATACGTGCGTACGTACGGCTTACCGTCTCCACGTCGTGGTGTAATTGTTATTAAATATATTATTATTTGGATGGGTATAATAATGATGTCTAAATAATGTAAATAATAAATATAACATGTTAATTATTCTGTATATATGATATAAAATCCATTTATATATTATTTTAATATCAAAAGAATAATATTGTCACTCGTGCGTACGTACGGACTACCGTCTCCACGAACGCGATGAGATTCATTCTCCATCGTATCGATTCAAGTATAATCATCATTTGATGATTTAAAAATGATGTTTAAGGACTTTATATTATTCTTGATATGAATAATATACATCCTATCCATCAAAAACATGGCTTACATAACAAAACATATAAAAGAAAACAAGTAAGTTAACACCCGAAACAACGATAATATTAAGATATTATTATCAAATCAATATTAAAAGATCATATATGATATCATATTAATGTATATGATTCTTGTATAATTTAATAACAATTATTTCTCCATTATACAGGAGGTTAACCTACCCCAACCAAGGAAAAGTACAAGGTAAGGGGTTTTCATCTCACTCATTATTCCCGTGAGATTCATGTCATATTGCCACCATCACCTTTTGTGTGGTTTATGTACTGCCCATAATTATATTCTTTGTGTAATACACTTTAATTTATGTGTATTTACACATTCATTGTATGATACCTCTTTCATGGGTTGTATGTTTCATAAGGTACCAAATTGGTAAGGGTTATTTCACAATCTCTTCATTATCTGAGGTTGTTTATATGTAATAATATACTGGGATCTCTTTATCATACACATCCATGTTTTCTTAAAATGTATTTCAAAACTTTTTTATTATTTACAAGAATATGGGTTAAAGTCATTTATACCCTTGTTTGACTTTTTATAAGAGGAATCTTTCTGTCGTTTTCAAAACAAGGTCCTTTTTAACCTTTTCGACAGAATTAAGGTAAGAATGTTTTTTTAACTTATACGGCGGGTGCAGTTATTTTCCGCCGTTATAAAATCTTAAAAGCTTCCCTTACAAGATTAAAAGGATATTTTCAAATTAAATGTTTTATTTTATAATTATGTGACTTTTATATTATTTCAAAATGAATATTTTAAGAATTTCGGAAGGGTACTCTTTATCAAAATCAGAATTTTAAATGTTTTAAAGATTTATCTTTCTAAATCTTTTTAATTAATGTCCATGTATTCAAAATTGTTTTTAAGGATTTATTTATATTGACTTGAATTTTTTTAAAATGTTAATTCCTTTCAAAAGTTTCAAAGTGGTATGGGACACTTTAATTCTCTTTTTAATTACTTCTTTTATAAATGTGTGACTTTTAAATGATTCCAAAATAAGAGATATTTCTCTCAAATAGTTTTGATTTCATCTATGTCAACATACTTTTATGGATTTTACGCTTATTTGAAGTTGGTTTATTATGATACAAAACTTCTATATTGTATTGAAGGATTTGTGATATGTTTGACTGTGGATGTGCTATTTTTATACCATTCGTAGTTTATGGTGAAATTATTGACATTTCGTATGCTAGTTTTAATGCGAATGTTTTTTTTATGTTTAAACCTTTTCATATGGGAATGCATTGGACTTAATATGTGACCGGTGGAGCCCGTTATAGCTCCTCGATGCATCGGTAGGTCTCATGAGACAAACTAGTGTCTTGGCACAAGGCCTGGGCAAAATCTTATTAGTAGTCTTGGTACGAGGCCTTGGCTATGTGCTTATGATAGTCTGGCATTATGAATTCCAACATTATGAAAGTGGTTATTGATATTGCATGTGATTATTCGATTAGTAGAATATCCATGTGAACAAGTAAATGGCATTATTTCATTTTACTTTTTCCATACTATGTTGAAGTTCAAGTTTAAAAGGCTTTTGTTTTAGTAATTCATTGCCTTAAATGTTTATGCTTATTTTTGAATGTTCCTCTATATTGTTATCCTTACTGGGAATTTGAGCTCACCCCTTTTTTATGTTTTATTTTTCCCAGGATGTGAAGAAGTAAGTTATAAATGACCTACAGGGATATTATGAGGGGATAATAGTGTGGACTATGGAGACATTATGTTGTTGGAGTAGTTTTTAATTTTATGATGTAATGTAAAACTTATTAATATATCTAGTGTTTCCAAGGCTACTAAACCAATCGGTCTTTCGAGATTTGATCTTTCTTGTGATCATGCCAATGTTTTGTAATAATGCACCGACTCTGGGTAACTAGGGTCGGGGCGTTACAGTTGATATCAGAGGAAGTTTAGTACAAAACTTGGAAGCTAGATTTAGATTAACTCTGATTAGAGCACGTAGACCTAAGATGAACTTTGAGGATAAGTATAGAATAACTTCCTAGAATTTTGGTATTGTAGAGATTTTGTGAGTTTTCCGAGAAATACATCCCTCTCTGGATACGAGCAGGTAGAGGTGGCTCTGGCACAGATGTACCTAGGGGTAAAACCCGAAAACACCGCTTTGAGCTAGACTCGAACAGGAACTGGTGCACGACAACGGGCCTTGCTGCACTCTTGGTTACGACACTCCCGATGGATATGCTTAGGATAATTCTCATTTTCTTTACAAATCATTATGAAGGGTTTATGAGTATATACTTCCTCAAAGGAGACATTTTTATGATTATGGATTATATCCATAAACTATTTAATTTATGTTATGTGTTTTACAAGTTTGGGAATAGGTATTGTTATTCATAAACTAATCTAATGTATGCCATTGTTTAAAAATGGCACCCAGTAGAAGGAATGAGAACTCTAGCAATGCACATGATACAAAGAGAAAGAAAGATCATATATTTTATGGTCTTAAGCCAGAATTTACAAGAGAAATAGTCTCGCATGTATTATCATCATATGAAGAAATAATATCATGTGTTGATAAGATAAGTAAATAGTTTACTGAGTCCTATGTTTTTGAAGGGAAGCAAGAGAAGAAAAGGATGGAAGAGAGAAATATGGATAATGGGAAGAGGGAAAACAAGAATTTTCCCATATGTGGTAACTGTGGAAAGAATCACCCTGTAACTTGCCATAAAGGAATGGGAGTTTGTTATAAGTGTGGAGGAAAATGGCACAATGTACGTGACTGCAAGGGTAAGAAAATGGTTTTAAATGAACAATGCTTCATTTGCAAGGAGTTTAGACACTACGAGAACCTATGCCCCAGTCATCAAACTATGCCGCAAATGATGCTATTGGATAATAATCAAGTTATGATACTACCATATATTAAGAGGAATGATTATAGTTCTTATGTTGATTATGTCAATTGAGTGTTGTATCAACAATGTACTTGTTATAATAATTATTGAGTATATAAGGATTGTACTGCAGTACTATTTCATTAAGGACATGATATTGTGTGGAACAAAGAAAATTGACTCAATAGCAGGATAAATTTTTGGAAAATATATGGTTGAGAGAATGATAAACCATAATATAGTTCTGATACCGAGGTAGTGATTTTCGAATAATACATGATTATTTTGGAAAAATTATATTGGATATTCTTGACTACCTTGGAACTGATTAATGATTTGTATATTCCATCATTGTTGGGGTTTAAAACATTTTTGGATTAATGAAGTATATCCAGCATTCTATATAAGGGAGAATGAATGTAATCAATAAGGAATATGGTAATTCAGGATTTTTCAGTGTATTAAAAGAATACATGATGAAGGTATTCATATGCTATTACGGGGTAAAAAGGATCTACATTATGTTTACCTTCCTTATAAATGTTGGACTGTGAGTTTGGACAGAAGTATTTTGGATAGTTCTAGTTTGGATTATTTTGGATTGCCATAAAAGGACAACACGGAGGTCGGGCGGCAACCCGTCGCGTTCGGTAAGGCTGCGAGACTTGAACCCGCAACCGAAGGGCGAAAATGGTGTATCACCTACCACTGGCCCACGAGATGTCCTAGATTAAATAATGTAGTTTTTATTAAACGATCTTGTAGATGAATTATAAATTCTTTTATTTTGGAACCCTATATGAATAGTTTAAATAGAATTTTTTTACATTCTATTGTCTTTTATAGTGAAAGATGAGTTTGTGGTAGAAATTTATTAATGGATAAAACACTAATTATAAAGTAAGTATATCTCCTTGTGATCTTAGCCAATCTCATAAATAAATTCCTCAACATTAAGAAAAGAAACTTAGAACAAAAATGTTTTCCTAGATGGTACCTTACATCATAACTAATTTATTGCTTTGGGATTGTTGGCCTTTTCATAGCCATGTTTTCTACCACTCTCCATCAGATAATTGATGGTTAGATTTTTCTTCCATATCCATATTTTCCTACATGGAACCCTAGAATGTGTTATTTTCGGTAATCTTCATACTTTCGTCTCTTTATTTTAAATAGAGGCCTCATTAATTCATTTTTCGATGTGGGATTTCAACTAAGATATTTTGAAACGTCAAAAATGTGTTATCCTAATACCCTATGTTTTGTTGAACCAATGGTATTTCAAATAATCATAGATTGATGAATTTAAGGACCTCAATTTAACATTTGTTTGTGATTTATGACCTCAATCACTACCTATAAATATTGATGTTTTTCCTCCAATTATATGTCTCTAATTGCCACCAATGTTCTCCTAATCGAGATCATAATTTGGTGGTGACCCTTTGATTTCTCTTTTCCTCATATTAAGACTAAATTTTAGTAACCCAATTTCCGATGTGGGTTTTCCCACAAATATATTTTCTACTTTGAACCTTTTATTTTCAAAGAACAATTTCAAATTGCGAGGAAGCAATTTATTGAAGGAGGGGAGAATGTAACACCCCAAGAATTCATAATATGTTATTTCTTCAAAATAATTCAATAACTTGAACTACACGCAACACCGAGTTCAATTGCACCATGAATTACCAAAAATCCATTCAAAAGAGGTTATGAATAGTATTAACTAAATTTTAAACTTTATATAATCCTTATAATTTTTCCATATTATGAGTATCTTAGACATAATGCAAGAACAAATTCATTTTCAGTATTGCACTTTTATCAACTTTTAATAGTGAACCCTTTTTAAATACAATATTTTAAACTTTTTGACTAAATGGGGACATAAAAAATTTAAAATGAAACATCCCAAGCTTCCACGGTACACATTCTTTGAATAATACAGTAGCGTGTGTTGTACGCAACCTTGAGTTTTAACACACACCACAACCAATCAACCTAGCCGTTATGAATAGTAATACCTAATTATTAAAATTATATATATTTTATATTTCAAAATGGACTTCATTTTTGGATTCGGAATATCTAATTTAGCATTAGGTGAAATTTTGGTACTTTTCGGATAACTTTCATATTTTGATGAATAGTGAAAATTACTAAATTTTAATTAAAAACAACTTTTTTAATCAAAATAATTAATAGTGATAAATTATTAATTTGGGTGGTTTTAAAATATATTTAGAATAAATTTTTACCATTTAATATAATGTTGGTCATTGGACATAATTTTACAATTAAACCGAACATAAACAAGTGTCAATCTTTTGATAGTTATTATCTCTTAAAAACACGCTTTTTGTTTTGACAGCGGGAATTAATTTTAAATTAATTTCTGCCACTTCTGTGTTTTCAATTTAGAAAAATGGATTCAATATTTGTAATCAGGATGTCCAAATTGTGTAAATATGTAACTTTTATTTTTAGACATTTTGAATAATTACTGCGGTAAATATTTTATTTACCATGGTTAAGGGTAAATCCGGTAAATAAGGGTTACAAAATAATATTATAATAATACTAATTTACCCTAAAACATGTCCTGGCCTTATTGGTTGATACATGTTCGACCATAGGCATCTTTGGGTCGATTTTGGGACCCAATGGTGCCACTTGTAGGTGATAGGGACACTTTATTTTAATTAAGATAAAATGAATACAAAAATAACAGAAGCATATATCTTTTAGAAAAACAATTTTTACATAGGGTAATATATGTTGTATTTTAGATTATAAATATTAATTATAAATATAAAAATATTTCCTACATAATGATAATTTATTTATAATTTTTAGACATTAAATAATTTATTTTATTTATGACACAATGATGATGCAGTAATTACTAAAATAGTGAAAAATTAAATTAATTGATATTATAAATACCCAAATAAATAAAATATGAAACTTTTAATGAATTAAACTAATTTTATAGGATAATATGATATATTAGGATTGATTTAATTTACTTTGTTCGAAGTAATAAATCTGTTATGAGTTTCAAAAAAATCAACTATTGAATAGTGTCAAAATTGACATAAAAGAGTTCTTAAAACAAATATTATATTATTAATTGATATTAAATTCTTAAAAATCTAAGGTTCGGACAAGAGACTTATAGCATGATAGTTTCATCATTAATGGACCACTTGGGGGTCGCTTGGATGTATATAGTATGTTTATTAACCATATTATATAAAAATACAAAGAGACATTGTAAAAGTGAAACTAATTAACTTAGAGTTAATACTTAATGATAATGTTTATATAAGTACCCAAACCTATCTAAATTCTATTAGATGAGTTGTTTTCGACCCATCCCCACCTTAACCTTTGAATAGTCAACTTTGGAACCATTAGAAACCGAATATGAATTTATTATAAATTAATATTTCTAGCTTTTTCAAAGGTGCCCCTCACCCCTCTTATAAAAGGGGACTCCTCCTTCTCATTTCTTCACACATTCAAAGCCTTTCGGTTCGTCCAAACTCTTCCTAAATAATCTCCCAACATCCCTCAATACAACCTAGAGGCCTTAGTTTGATCATAAAGCCAACCTATGGAGCCCTTTTGATCAAATCAAAAGGAAGAACCCGAAGAAGAGGTAATGATTTCACCACCCTTTTTCCAAGTTCATTTCATCTTCCACTTCTTCTTCCTTTGTTGTTACCATTATAAAATAATAACTCCAGTATCTCACATATACTGTGATGTTATTATAAATATGGTACAACCATATTCAGTATTCTATCCACCCTTTGAATAACATGTCACCATATGTGCGTACGTACGGCTTACCGTCTTCACGTCATGGTGTAATTGTTATTCAATATATTATTATTTGGATGGGTATAATAATGATGTGTAAATCATTTAAATAATAAATATAACATGTTAATTATTCTGTATATATGATATAAAATCCATTTATATATTATTTTAATATCAAAAGAATGATATTGTCGCTCGTGCGTACGTACGGACTACCGTCTCCACGAACGCGATGAGATTCATTCTCCATCATATCCATTCAAGTATAATTATCATTTGATGACTTAAAAATGATTTTTAAGGACTTTATATCATTCTGGATATGAATAATATACAACCTGTCCATTAAAAACATGGCTTACATAACAAAACATATAAAAGAAAACAAGTAAGTTAACACCCGAAACAACGATAATACTAAGATATTATCATCAAATCAATATTAAAAGATCATATATGATATCATATTAATGTATATGATTCTTGTATAATTTAATAACAATTATTTCACCATTATACAGGAGGTTAACCTACCCCAACCAAGGAAAAGTACAAGGTCATGGGTTTTCATCTCACTCCTTATTCCCGTGAGATTCATGTCACATTGCCACCATCACCTTTTGTGTGGTGTATGTACTGCCCATAATTATATTCTTTGTGTAATACACTTTAATTTATGTTTATTTACATATTCATTGTATGATACCTCTTTCATGGGTTTTATGTTTCATAAGTTACCAAATTGGTAAGGGTTATTTCACAATCTCTTCATTATCCGAGGTTGTTTATATGTAATAATCTACTGGGATCTCTTTATCATCCACATCCATGTTTTCTTAAAATGTCTTTCAAAACATTTTTATTATTTACAAGAATATTGTTTAAATCCATTTATACCCTTGTTTGAATTTTTATAAGAGGAATCTTTCCGTCGTTTTCAAAACAAGGTCCTTTTTAACCTTGTCGACAAAATTAAGGTAAGAATGTTTTTTTTAACTTATACGGCGGGTGCAATTATTTTACGCCATTATAAAATCTTCAATGCTTCCCTTACAAGATTAAAAGGATATTTTCAAAGTAAATGTTTTATTTTATAATTATGTGACTTTTAAATTATTTCAAAATTAATATTTTAAGAATTTCGGAAGGGTACTCTTTATAAAAATCAGAATTTTAAATGTTTTAAAGATTTATCTTTCTAAATATTTTTAATTAATTTCCATGTCTTCAAAATGGTTTTTAAGGATTTATTTATATGGACTTGAATTTTTTTAAAATTTTAATTCCTTTCAAAAGTTTCAAAGTGGTATGGGACACTTTAATTCTCTTTTTAATTACTTCTTTTATAAATGTGTGACTTTTAAATGATTTCAAAAAAACAGATATTTCTCTCAAATTGTTTTTATTTAATCTATGTCAATATCCTTTTATGAATTTTACGCTTATTTGAAGTTGGTTTATTATGATACAAATCTTCTATATTGTATTGAAGGTTTTGTGATATGTTTGACTGTGGATGTGCTATTTTTATACGATTCATAGTTTATGGTGAAATTATTGACATTTCGTATGCTAGTTTTAATACGAATGTTTATGTTATATTTAAACCTTTTCATATGGGAATGCATTGGACTTAATATATGACAGTTGGAGCCCGTTATAGCTCCTCGATGCATCGGTAGGTCTCATGAGACAAACTAGTGTCTTTGCACAAGGCCTTGGCAAAATCTTATTTGTAGTCTTGGCACGAGGCCTTGGATATGTGGTTATGATAGTCTGGAATTATGCATTCCAACATTATGAAAGTGGTTATTGATATTTCATGTGATTATTCGATTAGTAGAATATCCATGTGAACAAGTAAATGGCATTATTTCATTTTACTTTTTCCATACTATGTTGAAGTTCACGTTTAAAAGGCTTTTGTTTTATTAATTCATTGCATTAAATGTTTATGCTTATTTTTGAATGTTCCGCTATATTGTTATCTTTACTGGGAATTTGAGCTCACCCCTTTTCTATGTTTTATTTTTCCCAGGATGTGAACAAGTAAGTTATGAATGACCTGCCGGGATATTATGAGGGGATAATAGTGTGGACTGTGGAGACATTTTGTTGTTGTAGTAGTTTTTCATTTTATGATGTAATGTAAAAATTATGAATATATCTAGTGTTTCCAAGGCTACTAAACCAATCGGTCTTTCGAGATTTTATCTTTCTTGTGATCATGCCAAAGTTATGTAATAATGCATCGACTCTGGGTAACTAGGGTCGGGGCGTTACATAAAACCCCACTTGTCTTTTGTTTTCATGGTTCTTCAATAGAAGGGTTGTGTTTTCAGAAAACCCTAAGGGTTAGAGATGATGTGTCGTTCATTTTCATGGGGTTTAGTGTTTGAAGATTGTGTTTTCAGCATTGATACTACTCATCGCACAACATGGTTCCATTTAGAAAAATTTTAGGTAGGTGTTTCCATCCATTTCATTTCTGAAACAATCCATTTGATGATTGAACGTTATAAGTTGATTATAAATGTAATGTTTATTTATCTTTGATGTTATAGATTAACATTAAATAGTAATTCAATGATATTAAATGGGTGAAAAATGGTTTTCCAAAAGGATTTTTTGATTAAACCTCTACATAAACTCATTCATTTTGTTTGATAAAATGAAAATTAGGTTTTCAAAGTGCACTTGAAATTTTTGTGTGGTCCTTTCTCCGGGTTATATTTCTATATGTTTTTGGATTGGTATTTTTATTTTATGTGTTTAATGATATTTTTTTATGGTTTTATTCATATTTGTGATGATTTTTTTATTTAAAAGAATGTTATTCTTCTTTAAAAATTCGATTTACAATGTTATTTTACATTCATATGACATGAAAGATGGGTTTATAAAATAATTTTATTGTGTTTCAAGTGTTCCTATTATTTAAATTTTAAATGTATTAAATTGAGAGTTATAAAGGTATGAATCATGTTTTAAAATGATTTTGAAGAATTAATCCATTAAATATTGGTTTTCTAAATAATGTGGGTTTTTTTGGAACACAAGCTCATTTTTAACCTAAAATCAATTTTCAAATTGTAAGGGTGATTTGAAGTGTTTTCAAAAATGGATTCGGTGTGTATATGAATTTAGAAATGGGATTTTCTCTATTTTGAACTATTGAGTTGCACATATGCACCAATTATTGAGTTTTCAAAATTAGATTCAAGAGTTTGGAATATGCGGAAGGGGCCCATTTAAAACATTCTATGTTGTCATATTATTATAATATGTGTGTGAAAAAAAAGATTCAAAATTGAAACATGATGGACAAATTTTCAATCTGAAATATTATTTGGTTTTTTATTGATGAAAATTTCATTTGTTATTGTGCACTTCAAAATTTTAAAAAATATTTAATATTTAAAATGATGTGGAAGAGTATGTATAAATATATTATAATTTGAAATGCTAAAGGAAAATTTGAAAATATTCATATAAATTATCATTTCTTCCAATATGATGTGAAAGAAATTCTTAACTTGAACCTTAAGAGGTTTTATGAAATTTATTTTGTAGCTATGGGATGTGAGAACCCAATGGGAATGTCGGCATGTTTTTGAAAATGTTATTTGAAACCCGAGTACTGTGATGATGGATAGGTGGTTAATAATTATTATGAATGAAAATATATATTTTTATGAGTTTTAATTCATGGATTTCCTTCTAATATTGAAAAATAATTGGTTTATATTCTCTAAAGTGTCTCATGAAAGTGTTTTTTGTGGGTATTGAGAGACTAGAAGAACATATGGGATCCTATCTAGAGCCCCATTCATGAGAATATTCACAGCTATGGTTACTATACCATGTGCTCCTAATTAATGTTTATTATTAATATTATAGATTTATTAGACATAATATGGAGGGTTGGGTGAATGTTTATTTTATATCCTTATTAGATAGTTTTGTTCCCCTATATTTGTTGAGAGGCCACAGGGACATGTCACTATATTTCCTAGTTTTGAGTGTCCACATAGTTAATGTTTGTGGAGATGCACCATATAGAAATCGGTGAGACCAAACTATGTATGTACATGGATTTTCTCTAGAGAGGTTTTGAAAATACACTTGAATCACTAACTATTTTTCCTTTTTATTTATGTTGTATCTTGGTTATTTTCATTGTTAATTATGCTTGTTTATTTGGATCCAATTACTTTTTACATATATTTTTTACTATCTTTCATTTTTTGGTATTTTATTTTGGGATTAGAAGAGGGTTTTGGAATTTGAACCCATTTTTGAAAAGGAGATATTGGTGCGTTCAATTATAAAAATGAATTTAAAGAGATCTATGTCTACTTACTGAAACTAATTTAAAAGTATATATTATAAATGTATTTCAAATAATTGATTATGGTTTTAATTAGGAATGTAAATCCATGGAATCTATGGGGATTACCTACAGAGCTATTTTATTCTCACACTCTAATTATGCTATTTTTCATTGGTAGACTAGAATAATTTTATATGTTCATTATTCTGGTTTGATTACACATATGGACCCCATTGGTCATCTGGTTGGTAGTGACGAAGATGTCATGTATATATTTTGTTATCATGTTTCAATCTCAGTTATTTTTCTTGGATTTTTTTTACTTGGTAGTTTTTTATTTGGATATATTTTGTATTTATTGATGTATTGAAATTTTTGTATATTCCAAATGAAAATTTTATTTATTGGAACAAGGGATTCTATAAATCATTATTAAATTGATACATAACACTACTAAGTATCCCATAGGGTTCTGGGTTCACTTCAAGCCTTATCTTATATTGGTTTGGGTATTGGGTTGGATGTTATCCCTCCTAGTTTCATGAAATTGATGTAATTAAATATGGATAAATGATTATATGATCATATATTATGTTAATATATAAATACTAAAAAATAACCATGAAGGCTCAAAAAATCCAATCCTTAAACATTAATTTCTAGGAGTAATATTTTATATTTTGATGATAAAATTGAAAATGGAAAATTAAGGGAAAAAAGGAAAAAATTGTTATAGAAAATGAAAATTTATTACACAAAAAGACTATTAATGTAAAATTCCAAAAAATGGAATTGATTGGACACATATTCTACCAAAACATTGCAACAACAGGAACTAATATGAATCCTCAATGAGATAATCTATTATTCAGAATTAAAAATATATCAATTACTAAAAAATAAAATACTATCCAATATAATTTATAATTCCAAAATATTAATAGACATCATCAAATATAACATAAGTAAAATTTGAATAAAAATGTTGATCAATTTGGAGGTCCTAACAACTATAAAACATTATTTATCAAAATAACTAATATTTTAAAAAAATATTATCACATTTATAGGAATATATATTGTGTTGAGTATCCCTTGATGGTTTTTTGAAAACATATCTTTTCCAATATATCAAAAAATATGGGTTATCGATACCATTGAATTTATTCTTGAAACTCTACAATGTAAAACAAATGTGAAACAATACATGGATATTTCATGAATCAGATAACTAAAACATCATTAATAAATAACTTCGACAACATGAATATAAAATAATAATATGTGAAATATTAAAATATTCCACATCAATAATTTATTGATATTATTTCCTTTAATGATCAAGGAATTAACACTTTGATCAAGTAATTTTCTTAAATAATTCCTAATATATCCATAAAGAATAAAATAAACTATAAATATTGAAGTGGGAAAAAATTTATTTATATTAATTGAAATCAATATTTAAACCTCTAATTACCTCCCCTACGACGTTTTCCCTACATATAAATAAACATCCAATTATTCATACGAATTACCTCAGTTGGTTCTTCCCACATTCTCAACATGTAAGAAGATTTATTTTTTATTTCTACATGATCATCATTAAAATATATGTTCAAACTATATAGTTTATAAGGAATATAAACTATTCTTTTTTTATTAATTATTTAACGAGACCACTAGTTACACATAATCAAGTGACTTTAACATTCTACCTCATGTCATATTTGTTTCTCATGAGTAAAGTCTCTATATCAACTCTCACATTATGCATTAACATGAATTATGTTGGTTCCATTCATTAACTATGAAATATGATATTGTAGGAAATAGTATTGAGTAATAATATAATCTTGAAAATAAATCATATAATTTATATTCTCTAACATATTATATCCAAAATAAGAGAATTTTGGTTTTATTAATGTTAAAAATAGTGATTATCTATACAAATCAAATATATTGGTTCAAAATGAAATGAGAGATAACATAAGAATTTCCCCAGTGAGTTTCAAATTAGTTTCATTGGAAGGTAAAATTTATTACACTAGAATGATAGAAATGATATTCTCAAAAACTTTTATTTTTATTTTTATCACTATATAGATTTGTTTTAAAATCACATCAACCTGTAGTATCCTATCATATATTTATTAATAAAAAACCATTATCTTAAACATAAACTTCATTATGATGTTTCTATAAAATTAGTACTATCCTATGGGTTATCACAATTGTTTTATCATCTAATTTTCTAAAATATGCTAACACTGGATTTGATACTATATATCGTGACCCATGCATTTCATATGTTAATTTTACATATCATTAGTGGACTATTTAGTACGTATATATATATATATATATATCAGATCCACAACAGATCCAGAAATATTTAATTTATTTTTAATAATTGATACATAAATAACATTTATATAAAATATATACATCATCTTACAATAAAAACTAAAAAATAGAATATTTATTAGAAATATCACACCAATAAAATCAGCATAACCATGAGGAGAGAATCAAATAAAAAGGGGATATTAGATTCCTAGTAAAGGAAAGGATAGGGTATATAAACAATTGATCATAATTAATGATATTTAAACAATAAGGGAATGTGAATATGTTCAAGAAAAATAATAATAATTAAAATCGATCATTGATCATAAATAACGATTCATTGAATAGGGGGTTTTCAATTAAAATACATAAGACATTATAATAGTTATTTTTTTCTTGTTAACTCTTTAAATTATTGAAGTTCATTTACTCAATTATATATTAAGAGACTCCAAACCCGATCATCATTACCGAAAGAATTGGGGAGTTATAATAGACCATATAGTCCATCTTTTATAATGATTCCACCCATCCATGGTTTAAATTTTTTCCAAACTTCTATTTCTTATAAGGGAACCACCTAAAACATAATAATAATCAATTAAAAATAATAAAAATTATCACAAATACCAAAATCATTACAGTAATTTTTTACCTATTGTAAGAACCCAGTTCTTATTCATGAGGTACGAGTTTCTTCTTTTCTTTTATTCTTATGGGTTTTTGAGAAAAAAAGGGAAATGGGGAAAAATTCGCAAATTTATTGGTACACGCCATGTACAATTGTATGAATGTCGTGTACATTGGACATGTGGGATGAGAATACAATGCAGGTAGGATTGTAAGCGATTAAAGGTGTAAAACCTAACTACACACCATGTACATAGTAATACAAACCATGTAATCAGTCTCCAGCTGAACAGTAAAGTAGTGGGAGAATCCGCTAGTGGAACGATAGTACACACCGTGTACTTAGTAAAACACACCGTGTAACCATGTCAGTAGATGAACAGTGAGTCGTTGGAAAGTGGTCGTCATAGTAACAGTTAAAAAATAGAAAGTCCATGCCGTGTAATTGAGTGTACACGTCGTGTAGTTATGATTTTTCATTAAAAACCATTAGTACCCTTATCATTCACCATAAGAGGCATATAACACACTAGGATCCATGGGAGAGAAGGCCAGGACATGGAGGAAATCACGATCACACATCGGTACTCTGATTCTTCCATCGTCTATCTCTTTTGAACCACGTGGGTAAGGTCTTTCTTCTTCCTGAAATTCTTTTTCTATTTTTTCCCTATGGGAAGTTAATTAGATTTGAATGGGTTATTGTTCATCGTAGATCTACATTGTTCTAGTTTTTTTCTGGTGGTTCCTTTCACGTATATCGATCAGAAGAGATTGAGGTAGGTGGTCTTGTGTTTAATTCCAATTGTTGAGTTGATTTTCTTTACCATTGCGCCACATGCCCATGTTTGGGGTGTCATGTGGATGAGATCATGACAGTTTATATACCTATAATTGCATTGGTAATCTTATTAATATGTATAAACTGCTGTTTGGGATCGTTTCATTTATCCACGGCCACCCCGAGGGTGTGTTTCCCTTGTTTAGTTGTTTGCCCACGATACCCATGGGTATGCTTTGATTATAGCATATTTTAAGTTTTCATAAGAGTAAACATATATAAATTTATTTCTTATGCATTTTTCTTGGACCAGTTACTTGCTTTTCTTCTGTTTAGATTGAGGGAAAGTTTCTATTTATCCTAAGGGCAAGGGTTTGATTAGACTGATGGTAGTGTTTGTTCAGCTTGAAGGCATGGTTTTGTTTAGCCTGAGGGCAACGTTTCTTATGCCTGAGGGCACTAGCTTCCACGACTAAGGGAAATATCTTATTTTCCTGAGGGAAATATTCATTATTCCTGTGGGAAATCACATGAGGGTTCCGTTTCTGTTTTCCTGAGTGTTAGGAATTTTATGTATAATGACAATATTTACATTAAATATTCATTGTGGTGATTTCATAGGTTGTACCTGCCAAGATAAAGCACATGCTTGGTATTTTTATTATCTTTTACCTGTTAGATAACCTATTGTGGTTTCTACAGTGGCACTGTACAAGAGACTGTTGGCTGAAGATGAGTCTCGGGAAAACTTATAATTCAATTATATTTGAATTGTTAAATAATTATTAAAATGGAAATATAACTGGGTGGAATGTTTAATTTTGAGTACTTCCTAGTTTAATGCATTACATTATTGAACCCTTTTGTTGCACATTTTCACTGATAGTCAGGCACGAGACATTGATGGTTCCCTACTATGATTTATTTCTCACACCCTATTGAGGTCATGTCTTGGGCCCAAAAAAATTATATTTATGTAGGTGTTGATAAGGGAAAGGGTCCCTACACAGGTACATGATAGTTGTAGAGGTGTATGAGAGAATGGGACCGAGCTTAGGCTTTCGATACTACTACGTTTCTTTTGTACTACCTTGGTTTTATTTTTCTATATTATACTAGATTGTAGTGTATCTTGTTTGGATGCTTTCATAGAATTAGAGACATGTTGCATCATCATATATATGATTGTTGGTTATCTTTTACTTCAGTTTCGTTGTATATTACTATTTACTGCTTCCTCATTGGTATGTTTATACTATTTCCACTATGCTACACTTTGACAAATGAGAGAATAGTTTTCCCATTATTTTTCCTAGACCCTCACTGCTAGTTGGCAACCTTTGGCATTTGGGGAAATGCGCTTGAGGTCATGTGACCAACCAGGTTCAGCGAACATGATATGTGGCACCTAGAACCGAGAAGTTAAAAAGTGGTATCAGAGGACTTTTACTTTATCTGAGTTATTTTATTATTTGGATACAATTGAAAGAGATAGAGTGTTAAGGGATTTGGTAATAATCTGGGCTCAAGAGTAGCTACCCCGTGTACAGGTAATGGCTAGATTACCTCGAATTAAATTGTGATTTTCGGTATATGAATATTTCAATTGATTTGATTTTCACCGTTGGGTGACACACTTTTGTTGTGCTGTTGTTATTATTATACATGGGTTCAATTTAGTTACAACCCGATGAGATTAGGGTATACCATATCATGCATCACTTAGGCACATGTTAGAATCACATGCCATGCATAGTTTCCATGCCATGTAGGTGCAATAGAAATTGCATGTTGTTGTGATAGAGGTTGTGCTAGAAAATACATGTTGTTGTGATAGGTACCTTGATAGATATTCCTACTATTGATAGGGTATTGGTACATGTTATGGTTGGGTATACAGAAGTTAAACTTTGGATCCTGAGAATTATAGGCTCTCTTGGACAGAAATTTAGTGGATTAAGATACAAACTTTTTGTTGTGTTTTGTACTATAATTTGAAAGCACGAGTGATAAACATTGGTTCCCAGGGAGTATGGGCCCACATGGATCAGAATTTGGCATACCGACGCTTGAATTAAAAAAACAAGGGACTTCAGAGAAGTTTCTGAGGCATACTTATAAAACCCCAGATTCCCTATGGAATTTATTTTAAAATACATGGGAATTTTAGGAGTCTGTAGATTCTGACGGTGCTTGATTCTGATGCCCAGGGTGCCCAAAATCAATTTCAGAAGTATTGTTCCGATACATTCAGTAAACGTACGTTCAGAATTTTATAACTTCTGAACTGGTGCTCGAAATTGAAATTTGAGGGCACCATTGAACTCACAATGTCTGCAATTTCTTAATCATACCTTTACCACATTTTCTGTTTTATCGAGAGTGGAAGATATTTTTGGGGTTCTTTAATAAAGTTAAACAAAAATATGGCGATAGATTATTTTTATTTCTTGGTGGCTATAATCTCCAATAGGAGGTTAGTGGTGGGGGCCACCACACCATAACCTCCACTGAAAGGTTATGGAGGTGGGGTCCACCCAAACATAACCTCCCTTGGGAGGATTATTATATGGGGCCCACATGAGCTTTCAACCTCCTCTAAAACCCAATAAAATTGGTGAAACTCTTCACCTTCCCCCTTCATTTAATGGGAAACTCCACCAATTTAATTAAGTAAAGTAACTTAATTAATTTGGAATCATTTGAAATTATTTAATTCTTTATGACAACATTATAAAATGTGATGTATTGTTATGGTTGGGGGTTGGAATAATCCTTGTTGGGAGAATTAAGGAGAGGAAGAACATTTGGGAGAGTTGAGAGTACTTCATCCACTCAATGAAGAATGCAAAGAATGCTCGTCACCACCGAAGAACGACGAGCACCTTCTTCTCCATCTTCAACCGAAGCAAGTAGATAAAACACCGCCGCCCAAGAAGAACGTCAACGATGTCATCTCGAATCGTATTCCCCGAATCCTTCCTCATTGACTTCTTCATCTTCCACCTAACGTCAAAGGAACGACGTACACTTCTCAAGACTTTGTCAATGAGCGACAATTGAGGTACTGTATTTAAGATTGATTCTCATTTTCATTCTTCAACATTCTATCTTGCTTATTAATTTTCCAATTGATATCGCAAAAAAATGGAAGGCTCGAGCCGCACGAACATGGACTGACCCTCTCCCATTGTTATTTATGTTTTTTGACGATGGATCCGGAACAAAAACAGTGGCCTGTGTCTGGCCAGCTGCGAAGAAATAGGCGGCGCAAGGCTGCCGGGTCGTCGGAAAGGCGCGCTATCATCATGCCACGTAGAGGAAATGAGTGCCGCGGCCAGGACGGGCTTCGGTGGAGTAATCATGACACCGTCGCACCATGCCGGTGATGTGGAACCATGGATAGGGTGGGCCGCGGTGGAGGGGCGCAGAGATGTCGCGCCGCACCGGTGGTGCCGGAACCAGCTTGCCGCTCGGCCAGCCGGACAAGGCGGGACAACTCGGGTCCCGTGGGGGAAAACTGAACTGGTTCCTAGTGCAGGTTCTGAATGAGAAACATTGGGGCTCCCCCCTTCCCACTTGGGCCAGCCGGCCCGATCCTGCGGCCCGCTCACCGCTTCAAGCCGGCCGAGCCCCACGGCCAGCCGGCCAGGCCGGGCCACACGGCCGGTCAGGTAGGGCCATGGGGCCAGGCGGGCCATGCCACACGGCCATCTGGGCCGCCCCCTTCGGGGCACCATCAGGCCGGGCCACCCCCTTTCGGCCACCTTCGGGCCAGGCCTCCTTCGGTCTGGGTCTGACCCATGGATTGGGTCGGACCCTAGTCCGGACCCATCAGACCCAAAAACTCATTTACGCCCATTTCTCGGGCTATGTGCATCTGTTTGACGTACAGTTAGTGGAACCGTTATTCTTGGAACGAATCCGTCACTATGGGAATACCCCATGGGATTTCGAGGTATAGTTGAGATACGGCCAGGTTGGTTCGTATGCAAAACCAACCGGGCCCCCGTGACTATAATGCTAATAACTCACAGATCAGGCATCCAATTGACGCGTCGTCTGTTGTGTTGAGACCCCTATGAGATGGAGGTCATTTGAGATACTTCCACTTGATACTTTGTGACACTTGGAGTATCGACCAATTGCTCATGGAGTGGATCCTCCCCGAGATGAGAAGTCAGAGTGGGGATACCTAGTAGCGGACATACCTAACGACTGCTTGACTGATTCGATTCAGAGTGACTCGACTAGCCCAATGGGGAGCACCCTATATTTGGCGGCCTAACCATGGTGAACGTAGGACCAAGTAGTTGGAAATAGACGCACGATACCCGACAGGAGGAGTACCTGTATAGGTTATAGGGGGAGCCCCCGGTATTTGGCGGCAGACCCATAGCGGACGAAGTTCCAAGTAGTTGGCAGCAGACCCGTGGTACTCGATAGGAGGAGTACCTTTATAGTCCAAGGTTAGTTAGAAATACCTCGGTGTCGAGACATGCCCACTGTACTCAATGGAGGAGGAGTTCACCAGCATTCGTGGTTTCGAAAATGAAAATCCTTGTTTGAGCTGAGTCAATGACCTTTGTGTTTTCTTCATGATTGAGATGGGTTACGTGATAACCTAAGTATATGTATGGGTATATACCTAAGTAATGGTTATCCGTTTATTTCCTACATTTTGGTTTATCTTTGTTGGATTTTGTGAGACCATGAGGGTCTTGGGTTCCCTACTGAGTATCGTTATACTCACCCATGCACAGGTTATTCCTGCACATCATTGTATTGGATACAAATGAAGGAAAACACTAACCGAGGTGGAGTGTGCGAGGACTGGATGGTACTCGGAGGTGGACCTCACGAAAAGATGATACCCAGAGGAGATGGACAGACCGGGAGTACTAAGGAGGATATCTGTACTTACCCTTCTGGTAGGATCCGTGGTGGATGATGTAGGAGCTTCTAGACAGCTTCTAGTTATTTTTCCCTTTTCAGTTGAACCTATTTTGTCTTTTCCTTGTACTTTACTATTGGGATTGTATTTCTGGCACCTTTTACTTTCTAGTACATCTTTTGTTATACAGTTTTTACTTAGTTTTTTCCTACGCTTTTACACTGGTTCTATGTGTTTACATTTTATAAAGGCAATGCCTTCCCAGTTTTAGGGAATTACGCCTTTAGTGCTAGTCACCAGCCCCTGGCTTATGGATGTCGGGCTTAGGGCTCTTACGACACAAGTCGCGGAGGATGGGTCATGAACAATTTGTATCAGAGGAGTTGGTTCTACCGCAGAACATAGGACTCTGATATTACTTTTCTGTGAAGCAATAGTGTTAAGGGTACTGAGTGTGGTTTCCAGTTCATGGAGACCAGTGTTGGTGTGGTGGAGGATGTATCCATACATCAGTACCCTGACTAATGATTTCTGAATTTGTACATGAATACACTAATTTCATGTGTGTTTTCAAAAATTTTCTTTAAGTCATCTCAAACTACTTCAGCTCACCAGGTATTGTATTTTGACTGTGTCACATATGTTTCTTTCATGATGCCTCCCAGAGGACGACCAGTTAGAGCCCCGAGAGATATAAGTACTGACAGCCCGCCAAGAAACGAGGCCTCAGTACATGGCCCTCTTCTAGTTGAGGCCCCAGCAGAGGCACCAGAGGTACTACATCCCATTGGGACACTGATGCCACCTGCCCTAGTAGTAGAGAGTGCACGCCGCTTGAGCATGCTGAACGAGTTCCTACACCAGAGGCCACCCTAGTTCAAGAGAAAGTTGGACCCAAATGTGGATTATGATTGGATGGAGGCTATGGTGAGAGACTTCAAACTTGTAGGGAGAGTATCCAACTTCATGGTGGTCCTTGATGACAACCTCTTTCGGGAAGAAGTAGGAAGATGGGGGAGACTGATGCTCTAGATGCATGATGAGGCGACACTTTTATGGGCAGGCTTTGAGGGCCTGTTTCAGGAGGAGATTGTACCATCCACCCTTCGAGCGGTGCGGATACAGGAGCTACTTCATCTGCAGTAGGGCATCATGAGTGTAGCTCAGTACTTAGTGAGGATCACCGACCACTCACACTACCCCAAGGATATGGTACGGGACCCGTTCATTAGGGCCCAGAACATTGATCAGGGACTCAGGAGAGAGATAAGATCTTCAGTTATCTGCCACAACATCTGGACACAGACATGGGTGTTGGAGGAGCCCTCCTACTAGAGAGTTTACTTGATGAGCAGTCTCCACCAGCGAGACCCACCACTAGTCGACTTGTAGCGGAGTCTTCTGCAGCAGGAAGTTGATAGATGACATAGAGGTCAAAGAGGACCACACCAATAGTTGGTCGACCGCACGACTCCGTATCAGTTGTGAGGGGCTCCTAGAGTGGAGAATGAGCTAGTCATCCCAGGGGAAGATAGTGTTACTCCTTCAGAGGGATTGGTCACAAGGCTCGTGACTGTCTGACCTGCTACTATGATGATCAGTAGAAAGTTGAGGGACCTCCCAGGTAGAGGCAGAGGTATGATCAAGGCAGTCTTCAGGGCACAGAAGGACGTGGCAGAGGATTTGGTCATGCAGCTGGTGGTGGGCGATGATACGAGGTGCTACCGACACCACCCCCTGGAGGTCCACCCCGACCACAGGGAGCAGGTGGACAGGGAAGACCACATATTTAGGCAGGTGAGGCCTATGATCATGATGCTCTAGAGATGATTTGAATTACGATCTGTGTCTACTCCACCTTAGCTGCAATTCTCATAGACACGGGTTCCTGTAACTCTTTCATTTCCACTTCCTTCATTTAGAGGTCAAAGATCCTGAAGGAGCCATTGGTTCGATCCACATGGCTAGAGAATCCTACATGAGCTGATTCGATGATTACGCATTGGTGTCGGTAGTGCGAGCTTACTCTAGGAGGCGGGAGATCTAGCTAGGATCTCCTAGTAGCTGCATCGAGGCCTAACAACGTCATCTTGGGTATGGACTGTTTATCTATAGTCTATGATCATATCGATTGTATTAGGAGAAATGTGCGGTGAGTCCGCATAGATGAGACTAGGTTCATATTCACCGGCGAGAAGAGAACCTTTGTAGCACAAGGCGGACTTACTCGGAGGAGGCTGAAACTGATCACTAAAATGTTGGCTTGCCTTACCCTCAGAGAAGTTGATGTGGAGAGTCTGACTTATCATGTAGTGGTGGACCAGTACATGGATGTTTTCCTTGATGATGTCCTATGACTACCTTCTCAAAGATAGGCGGACTTCTACATTTAACTATACCCCAAGAAGACACCAATATCTACTCCTGCATATCAAATGACTCCCACTGAGATTCGCAAGATTCTAGTACAACTAGGGGACTTGTAGTGGAAAGTATTAATTCGGCCTAGTGTTTCTCCCTAGGCAGCCCCGATTATGATATCCAAGATGGAATATGGGAGCTTGTGGCTCTGTGTCAACTACCATCACCTGAACCAGGTGACCGTAAAGAACAAGTACCCACTCTGAAGGATTGACGAGCTCTTTGATCAGCTCAAGGGAACACAATGGTTCTCGAAGATAGACCTCGAATCAGGCTATCACCAACTCAGTGTTCAAGATGAGGATGTTCAGAAGAATTCCTTCAGGTGTCATTATGGCCATATGGAGTTTTGGGTTATGCCCTTTAGTGTGACCAACGCTTTAGTAGTGTTCATGAGTCTCATGAACATGATCTTCCAGCAATACCTCGATCGCTTTGTCATGGTCTTCATCGACGACATTCTGATCAACTTGACTACTGAGAAAGAGCATGACTATCATTTGCAGGTAAAACTGGACACACTCTGAGAGTACCCGCTTTATGGTAATCTCTCGAAGATTCAGTTTTGGATTTGAAAGGTTCATTTCTTGGGACACGTCATCTTGGAGGTTGGAGTTGTAGTGGATCCAGTGAATTTTGAGGCAGTGAATGCTTAGGAGACACCTAGGAGTATGACAGAGGTACGAAGTTTTCTGGGATTGGTTGGATAATATCGTAGATTCATTCCAGACTTATCCAGAGTTGCAACACCACAATCAGTCATGATGAAGAATGGACAAACCTTCGTGTGGTAGGAGGGATGCTAGTAGAGCTTTCAAAAGCTTAGGCAGAAGCTGACTAGTGCCCCCATATTGATACTTTTAGAGGAAGGCGTAGGGTACGTGGTCGACTGTGATGCATTAGGGACCAGACTCGGGTGTGTCCTAATGCAGGAGAGAGTAGTGATCACATATGGTTCTCAGCATCTGAGACATCTCGAGCAGAACTACGCTACCCATGTCCTGGAGTTAGCAGCAGTGGTCTTTTCCTTGAAGATGTGGCGACACTATCTGATGGGTGAATGTTTTATAGTGTACTCTAATCACAATATTCTCAGGTATATCTTCTCCCAATAAGACGTGAACCTGAGACAGTGGCGTTGGCTAGAGTTCCTCATGGACTATAACATCGAGATATTCTATACTCCTAGGAAGGGGAACATTGTTGCGGATGAGATTAGTGGGAGGACTGGTATTCAGCTACTAGGAGAGGCGGCATAGAAGCTGGATGACTTATAAATATCCTTTGTGGATAGAGATGGAACAACCTATCTTCAGTCTCTTACATTCACACCTCCACTTCTTCAGCGAGTCAGGGAGGTGCAACATGGAGACACTGACTACGAGATGTGACGTGCTCATATATCCATAGGGTAGACACCTGATAGATTATATAAAGGTGGGGATCACATTATCATCTTCAGAGGATGTACCATGGTACTAGTTTCACATTCGGAGGAAGTGTTGAGGGAGTTGCACACTTCCCCTCTAACAGTACATCAAGGAGTGGAGAAGATGTACCAAGACCTTCGACGGCAGTAGTGGTGGCCAGGTATGAAGAAGGCCACAGCGGAGTTTGTCTCATGGTGCCTCACTTTCCAGCAAGTGAAGGTAGAGAACCAGGTACCAGCAGGCTTGGTACAACCATTTGAGGTCCCATAGTGGATGTGGGATGGGATATCCATGGACTTCATGATGGGTCTTCCACGTACATCCAGGAGTCATGACTCGATATGGGTGATCGTTGACCGACTCACCAAGTCGGCCCACATCCTACTGATCAGAGTGCAGGGTGAAGTAGAGTGAATGGGACACCTCTATGTGTAGGATATTTTGGGATTACATGGATTACCATCTTCTATTGTCTTAGACCGAGACACACGATTTACTTATCGACTATGGAAGGGGTTGCAAGATACTTTCAAGACACTGCTTCTCTTGAGTACCTCCTTCCATCCTCAGACTGATGGTCAGAACAAGAGGACTATTCCAGCCCTTGAGGACATGCTTTGTGCATGCATCCTCAACTTCAATCGCATCTGAGAGGATGAATTTCCTTTGTGGAGTTTTTCTACAACAATAGCTATCACTCCACCATCGTTATGGAACCATTTGAGGCCCTTTATTGCTGGCCTTACAGATCGCCACTGTGTTAGATAGACCCTGGGTATTCATCACTAGTGGGACCAGAGATTGTACGGGCTACCACGAAGAAGGTTCAAATAATCTAGGAGTGAATGAAGACTACCCAGAGCAGGCATAAGTCATATGCAGACAGGAGAAAGAGACCTCTGGAGTTTGATGATGGTGACCACGTCTTCCTACGGGTCTCACATCGATGAGGTCTACGGAGATTTAGCCGAGGTTGAAAGTTATCTTCGCGTTTCTTCAGACCTTTAAAGGTCCTCAGCAGAGTAGGCGATGTGGCTTACCACTTGTCTCTTCCACCTCAGTTGCACCAGGTGCTCGACGTCTTCCACGTATCTCAGCTGAGGAGATACGTGCACGACCCATCCAAAACATCAACCACGGGGAGCTGGACATCGATGAGGGGGAAAACTTCACGGAGGTTCCAGTGGAGATTGAGGATTGACAGGAGCGGGTCCTAAGTTGATGGTCGATACCTCTGGTGCACGATCTTTTGTATCATGGGAACCTCCAAGAGAGAACATGGAAGCGAGAGGCTCAGATGCGTGCTCAGTACCCCCATTTGTTCCCTTAGTTTGAGTTGTAGCTTACGGGGACGTAAAGTCCTGAGGTGGGGAGAATTTAAAGACCCCGATTTCCCATGGGGATTTTTTTTAATACATTAGAATTTTAGAAGTCTGTATTTTCTAACGGCACTTGATTTCGATGCCTTGGGTGCCCAGAATCAATTTCTGATGTTTCATTTGGGTGCGTCCAGTAAATGTACATTCTGAATTTTATAACATCTGAACTGGTGCTCGGAAAAGAAATCTGAGGGCACCGTTGAAATCACAACATCATAAATTTCTTAGTGAGACCTTTATCGCAGCTGCGTTTTATCGAGAGTGGAAGATAGTTTTTGGGGTTCTTTAAAAATGTTAAAAAAATTAGGTGATAGATTATTTTTATTTCATGGTGGTTATAAACTCCAAGAGGAGGTCAGTGGTGGGGGCCACCACACCATAACCTCCCATGAGAGGTTATGGAGGTGGGGCCCAATAGCACATAACCTCCCTTGGGAGGATTATTAGTTGGGTCCCACATGAGCTTTAAACCTCCTCTAAACCCCCAATTAAATTGGTGAAACTCTTCATCTTCCCCCTAAAATTAATGAGCCAACTCCTACAATTTAATTAAGTAATGCAACTTAATTAATTTGGAATCATTTTGAATTATTTGAATTCATTATCCCAACATTATAATTTGTGACGTATTATTATGGTGGAGGGATGGAATTATCCTTGTTGGGAGAATTAAGGAGAGGAAGAGCCTTTGGGAGAATTGAGAGGACTTCCTCCTCTCAACGAAAAACATGAAGAACGCCTATCACCACCGAAGAATGATGACACAGTCTTCTCCCACTTCAACCAGAGCAAGTAGATGAAACGCCACCACCCTAGAATAATGCCGAAGATGTCATCTCGACTCATATTCCCAGAATCCTTCATCCTCGAATTATTCATATTCTTCCCAACGTCAACGGAATGACGTCCGCTTCCCGCGACATCGTCAATGAGTGACAATCGAGGTAGGGTATTTATGTTTGATTCTTGTTTCCATTCATCACCATTCGATCTTGCTTATTAATTTGAAAATTGATATCACAATAACGTGGAAGGCTCAGGCCACACGAACATGGCCTGACCCTCTCCCTTTGTTATTTACATTTGTTGACATTGGAGGTAGAACAACAACGTCGGACGACGTCTGGCTGATCGCGAAGAAACCGGAGGTGAAAGGCTGTCGAGTCATCGGAAAGGCGCGAAATCATCAGGTCGGATGGAGGAACTGAGGGTCGCGGCTAGGAAAAGACATGGTGGAGGAATCACGGTTCTATCACACCATGCCGTGGATTGGAACAACTGCTAGGGCGGGCCACGGCGGAGGAAGAATGGTGTCGTCGCGCCATGCCGGTGTTGTGGAACCACGGTCTGGGCGGGCCGTGGTGGAGGGGCGCAGCACCGTCGAGCCCCACCGGTGGTTCGAGAACCAGCTGGCCACTTGGCCATCCGGAAAAGGCGGGACCCCTCAGGTCCCACATGGTAAAACCATATCGGCGCCTAGCGCCGGTTCTGAATGGGAAATAAGGTGGCACGACACCCCGCCTTCCCACGTGTGGCCAGCGGGGCCACGCTGGCCGGCCAGCCTAGACACGAAGCCTCCCAACTATGGCCAGCCAACTAGGCCACACGACTTGCTAGCTGAGCCACACGGCTCTTCGGGTCGGGCCACACGACCAGCCAGTTGGTCCACACAGCCAGTCCGGCCAGGCCACGCGGCCTGCCGGGCTGGGCGACATAGGCAACCGGGCTGGGAAACATGGCCAGCCAACCCTATCGGGCCGCCTTCGGGCCAGGACACCCCCTTCAGGCTGGGCTGACTTCAGGTAGGGTCGGACCCGTAGACAGGGTCAGACCCCAGCCCAGACCCATCAAACCCGAAAACACCATTACAACCATATCTCGGGCTATGGGCGTCCGTTTGACGTAGCATCAGCGGTGTCGTTATTCTTGGAAAGTAGTCATCCCTTTGAGAATACCCCAAGGTAGTTCGGGGTATAGTTGAGATACAATTAGGTAGGTTTGTACACGAAACCAATCAGGCCCCCGTGACTAAAAGGCTAGTAACTCATAGATCGGGCGTCTGATTAACGTGTCGTCTATTGCATTGAGACCACTATGATGTGGCTGTCCATTGAGATACTTCCACGTGAGATTTTGTGACACTTGGAGTATCGTCTTGTAGATCGTGGAGACGATACTTCTGTAGACATGCAGACATAGTGTGGATACCTAGTTGGTGACAAACCTGACGACTGCTTGACCGATTGGACTGAGAGTGACTTGACTAGCCCATTGGCGAGCACCCGATATTTGGTGGCAGACCCATGGCAGACAGACTGCCTGGTAGTTGTTAGCAGTCCCACGGTACTCAATAGGGGGAGTACCTCTATAGGCTATAGGGGGAGCACCCGGTATTTGGCGGCATACCCACAGCGGGAATAGCACCAGGTAGTTCACAGCAGACCCATGGTACTCGATAGGAGGAGTACCTTAGCCATCCATGGATAGTGAGAAACGCCTCGGTGTCCCGACATGACCACTGTACTTGACAAAGGAAGTGTTCTCTAGCAACTGTGGTTTTGATAATTAAAAATCATGGTTTTAGATGATTCAATGACCTTTGTGTTTTACTCATGATTATGATGGGTTAGTTGATAACTTAGGTATATGTATGGGCATATACCTATGTAATGGTTATCCGTTGATTTTATACTTTGTGGTTTATACTTTGGGGATTTTGTGAGACCTTGAGGGTCTCGAGGACCCTACTGAGTATCGTTATACTCACCCCTGCACGAGCAATGCCTGCACCTCGTTATGTTGGATGCATACGACAGACAAAGCTGACCGAGGAGGAGTGTGCGAGGAATGCATGGTACCCGGAGGTGGACCTCACGACGAGACAGTACCCGGAGGAGACAGACAGAGGAGGAGTGATGAGGAGGCTATCTATACCTACCCTTTAGGTATTATAAGTGGTGGACGATCCAAGAGCTTCTACACACCTTCCATATATTTGTCCCTTTTCAGTTGTACCCGTTTTTTCTTTTCCTTGAACTTTACTATTGGGATTTTATTTTTGGCCCCTTTTACTTTCTAGCACATATTATCCTATACAGTTTTTACTTTCGGTTTTCTTCCGCTTGTACTCTAGTTTTTTTTCTTACGTTTTATAAAAGCAATGCTTTCCTAGTTTTAGGAAATTATGCCTTTGGAGCTAGCCACCAGCCCTTAGCCTATGGATGGTGGGCTTTGGGTAGTTATGACACGGGCCTCGAGGGATGGGTCGTGAGATTACTATCTGGAGAAACCCAGAATACACACCGTGTAGTTTTAACTACACACCATGTACTCTTCTATTTGGGAAGAAATTAGAAAAATATTAATTACATTCCATGTACTTATATGTATTTGTTGTGTGGTATATGGTCGTGTAACCCACCATGTGGGAGGGAACATGGGTCTTCCAGTTTGTACCAAGAAAATGACATGTACCAGTTATATACATTGTGCCATGTTGATCCTGTGTCTGCCCATGTGGCTAACAACACAGACAGTGAAATCATAGCTTATACATGCCATGTCAATTATGAACACACATTGTAGTGTAATCATGGGATCCGGTCGTGTCTCAAACAACATGGGTCAGTGAATCTCATATAGTACACGTCATGTACCTTTGGGACATGCATTGTAGTCTTTACCAGGGAGATACCATGTGGACATGGCCATTTTTCTGGGGAAACAGTGCAGTGTACACGCCGTGTGCGGGTGTAACACGCCGTGTAGTGTCAGTTGAGTAGCTGGTCGTGTCACCAACAACACGAGCAGTTGGAATCTAAGTTGTACACGTCGTGTACATCTGAAACATGCCATGTAGTTTTGAGTTGTGTACCTAGCCGTGTCCTGAACAACATGGGTCGGTGAACCTCATCTAGTACATGTCTTGTATAACTTTACACGCCGTGTATTTTGGTTATAAGTTGTGTATACACGGCTTGTAGTATTGTTTTGTAAAACTTCAATGTTTTCTTTCTCTAGTTCCCTTATTACATTTCCAGTTCTTAGTCCTTGATAATCTTAATCTATGGTGTGTGTTTGACCTTGTAGAGTCATGCCGCCGAGCTGACCACAAGTTGTTCGTGAAGAGATTGGCAATGATTATACTACAGAGATGGTAGTCCATGTTCTACTGATGGACCCTCTAGTAGTGACGGATGCGACGGAAACCACTATACTGGACGTATGCGTGGATGCGCACTTGAATAAAGGCTTTATCCGGTTCATGAAGACCTTATAGGGAGAACCTATGGTTTCCACATCATTGGTAGAGCTGAAACGTATATTTTAGTAGCAGTATCCACCTATGTTTTCAATGGATGGTGGAACATAGTCTGTGGAGTCATGGTTTGGTTCTAGGAAGACGATCTTCGAGCATCTGGGGACTCCTCCTAAGAGAAGAGTTAAGCTCACTACCTACTTGCTATGTGATTTCACCAAGAGATTATGGGATGATACCACCTAGATTGAACATCACAGAGACGTGGCATGGGAAGATTTTCAGGTAGTCTTCTACGACTTTTTCATTCCAAAGATCCTAAGGGACGATCGAGATCGAGAGTTTATGAATCTGCAGTAGGGAAACATGATAGTGATGGACTATTATGCCCGCTTCACCGAGCTGAAACAATTTTCACTTGTTCTGGTTGGCGATGAGACATTGAGGGCTAAAAACATTGAGGATGGTTTTTGATATGACTTCTGCACACTGGTGAATTTTTTTTGGTTTCCTATATTACATGCTATTGTAAACCATGTGTTTATTACTGAGCAGAACCTACAGGAAGCTAGTGATGCAGACTAGGGTGGTTCGACACTACTCTTTGGTAATATTTCTACCGGTAAGAGGAATAGGTAGATGGATTTCTCTCATGATGGTAGTACTAGGCTGAATAATTGTTTAGGTGGCCCAGTAATTTGTTACAAGTGTGGTAAAGATGGGAAGAAGTGACCTCAGTGTCCCTTTGACCCAGTGGAGTGTCGAGCTTGTGTCAAGATGTGTCATATTTAGTGTCTTTGTAGGGAGTTTGAACCAGTGACTAGTGAGAGGGGTTCTTTGAGGAATTTTCATGCATAAGTAGTTACAACGACTTCTTATTAATCATGAAATTGGTATATGTTAGGACATTCAGGCAGAGGTGGTTGTCATGGTTATGGAAGCCATAAACTAGGATCTCATAGATAGAAGGGGGGATCATCGTATGGTAGCCAAGCTGTGTCGTAGGTCCGCAACACTGGGCAGGAATATGCTATGCAACAGACCCAGCAAGAGTATGATCACGGACCTTCCACTGTCACAGTTACTATTCAAGTTGCTTCTGTTTTATCTTCGGTACTTTTCAATACCAGTGTTACACATAGCTTTATATTTATGATTCTTATGGATAGCCATGGGCTCTATGTTTCTTATTCTTCAGATATCATGATGTTACACACTCCGTTGGGAACTAGAACAGCAGGTGTGTGTCAGTGTAGAGAGTGTTCCCTAGAGGTTGGTGGGTGTCACTTTCTATGGGACCACTGTGTCTTAGAGATGATAACCTATGATGTCATTATCAGGATGGATTGGTTGGTACCCTTTCAAGCCTTTGTGGATTTCTATCATCGTAGGGTGAGTTTCACATCACCACAGGGTGGAGAGTTTCTTTACAAGGGCGAATGGGAAGTCCATGCCAGCTGAGCTGGACCCGAGCATTGTGGGTGAGGTGGAGTGACAACCTAGATTGTGAGTTTATATCTGGATAACTCGGGAACTTGTCAGAAGGATTTCCCTCTAGTGGTTAATCATTTCAGGGATGTCTTCCTGTACAAATTTTGAGGTCGGCCTCTGGAGCGAGAGGTGGATATCTCTGTTCATCTTGTTCCAGAAGTGGCATAGGTGTCCATTCCTCCTTATAGGATGACTACACCAGAATTGAAAGAGCTCAAGAAACAGTTGGAGGAGTTACAGGAAAATGGGTTCATTCGACCCAATACTCCCTCTTAGTGTTCTCTATACTTTTTGAGGAGAAGTTGGATGGTACCCTCAGACTATTTTTTGATTATTGGAAGTTGAAATAGTTGACAATCAAGAACCGATATCCCTTACCGAGGATTGATGGTCTCTTTGATCAGCTTCGAGGAGCCCTGTTGTTCTCTAATATTGACTTCAGATCCAGATATCATCAATTGCACGTTTGACCATCATACATACCGCTTATACCCATTCGGAGAAAATATATCCTATATGAGTACTTGATCATGCCGTTCGGACTCACAAATGTGCCAGAAATTTTCATGACTATGATGAATCATGTGTTCCACCCATATCTGGATTCTTTTGGGGTAGTATTCAGGGATGATATATTTTTGTAATATCACACTCAGAATGACTATGCCACCCATCTTGAGATCATACTATTTACAATAATGAAGCATCAGTTATATGTTAGTCTATCAAAGTTACACTTTTAGATTGACCAGATTCACTTCTTGGGTCTTATCATCTCAGAGGAAGGAGTTGTTGTAGACCCTGAGAAAATGAGAGCAGTAGTTTCCTGGGAGCATCCTAAGAACGTGTTTGAAATACAGAGATTCTTTGGGCTAGCTGGACACTACAATCACTTTATATAGGTATTCTCCAATTTAGTAGCACCATCGATGGGTTTGAATAAGAAGGGTATAAAGTTCATTTGGTCAGAATATTGTGAAATAGCCTTTCAAGAGATGAGGTGATGTTTGACATCTGCACCATTCATTATTCTTCCAGAGAAAGAGAAGATCTATACAGTTCATTGTGATGCATCAGGTATTGGGCTGGGAGCAGTGTTGATGAATGTTGATCAAGTAGTTGTGTACGGGTCTCGGCAGTTGAGACCACATGAGAGGAATTACCCGAAACATGATCTCGAGATGGTTAAAATTGTTCAAGTGTTATGATATTGGAGATATAATCTCTTGGGAGAACAATTTGTGGTGTATAAGGACTACAAAAGTCTTAAATACATCTTTACCCAGTGTGACCTGAATTTGAGACAGCGAAGGTGTGTTGAATAACTTTAGTCCTTCATCTTTGAAATTGCCAATACACCTGCTAAGGGTAACACAATAGATGATGCACTGAGTAGGAGGACTCAGATACATGCAGTGAAGGAGGCCAGTGGTGTGTGGCTACTTATGGAATTGTTCTTTGAGATGCATTTAGAGGTTCATGATAGTCAGGGGCGATCCTATCTTTCATACTTATCTGTGAATTGTACCCTCCGGTATAGAGTGAGGATGATACAAATATTAGATTCATAAGGCATAATTCTAAAGGAGTCGGTGGCATGTGGGGAACCTCCTCCCAGTTGGATGGTAGATGATGATGAGGTACTGCATATCCATGGACGAGTGTGGGTTCCAGGGGATATATGCAATGATTTGATGCGGGAATTTCATGATTAATCTTGGGAAGTACATCCTTGTGTTACTAAAATGTATCGTGACTTGAGAAGTCAGTATTGGTGGCCAGGTATGAAATGAGAGGTAGCTGGTTTTGTTATGAGATGTTCCACCTGTCTGTAGGTGAAGGCGGAACATCAGAAGCCAGTTGGACTATTAAAAAAGTTACCCATTCTGGAGTGGAAATGGGATGATGTGGCGATGGAGTTTGTGACTGGGAAACCAAGGTCACCTCGAGGCAATGATGTTGTATGGGTTGTTGTGGACAGAATGAAAAAGGTAGATCACTTTTTTCCAATCCAGGAGACCTTCCGTATTGATGTGCTCGGGATGTTTTATATCCGAGAGGTGGTACATATTCATGGGGTCCCTCATTCTATCATTTCAGATAGGAAATCCCATTTTACATCTCGTTTCTAGAAGACTTTTCAAAGGGCACTAGGTACACAGGTATTTCTGAGAACAATTTACCACCCTCAGATCGATTTCCCATCAGCGCATACAATACATGTGCTAGAGGACGTGTTGTACGCATGCGTCCTAGACTTTGGGGGATCTTGGTAGAATCACATAACCTTGGTTGAGTTTTCTTACAAAAATAGTTTTCAAGAAACTATTTAGATGGCACTATAAAAGGATTTATAATGTAGGCCATTCTGATCACCCTTGTTCTTGTTGGAGGTAGTTGAGGCAGCTTTTCTGGGACCACATCTCTTGTAGGAGACTTAAAAAAAGGTCTAGTTGATTCCGAAAAGGATGGCTACTACACAGTCTCGTTAGAAATCTTATGTTGTTCACTGCAAATAACCAATGGAGTTCATGGTCATGGATCATGTTTTCTTGTGTGTTTCAATGAGGCTGGGACACAAGCAGATGAGGAGACATGGTAAAATTTCACTGAATTATGTAGGGACTTTGGAGATTCTGGAGAGAGTCAGGCCGATTACCTATCATTTTCATTTACCACATAGGTATTAGGGTATGCACGATGTATTCCACGTATCAATGCTTTTCCTTTATCACTCAGAACCATCACACATTTCTCATCCCAAGGAGGCTGAACTTCCGTTCGATGAATCCTTTGAGGAGCATCCGATTTTTATTTTGGATAGGAGCATGAAGGTTCTCTAAGGCTGGTCATTTCCTCTCATATATGTGATATGTTAGTATGGCCGAGTGTAGGACAAAACATGTGAGCGGGAGACCAACGTACATTCTCAGTGGCCAGAGTTTTTCTCAGCATTATCTTCACCACCCTTGGAAGGGAAATTTAGGGATGAATTTCTTTATGGGGGAAGTTTGTAAGAATGCGGTTCTTATTCTTCAGGTACGAGTTTATTCTGTTCCTTTTTTTCTTATGCGTTTTTTATAAAACAAGAAAAATTGGGAAAAATCACAAAATATATGGGTACACACCATGTACTTTGTCCATGTGGGATGAGAATACAGGGCGTGCTATCTTTTCAGCGATTAAGGGTGAAAAATATAACTACACAATGTGTACATAGCAATACATGATGAGCAATCAGTCGGTAGGTGAATAGTAAGGCGGTGGGAGTAGCCTTTAGTGAAACTATAGTACACGCCATGTACTTAGTAATATAGGTCGTGTAACCTAGTCATAAGATGATCAGTGAGGCTATGGAATGTGGCCGCTAGAGGAACTGTTAGAAAAGGGAATGTACAAGTTGTTTACTTGAGAGTACATGCCGTGTAGTTATGTTTTTGTCGTTAAAAACTGGTAGTTTCCACCTCATTCAGCAGAAGATCCATAGAATGCACCTGGAGCCGTGGGAGAGAAGGCTGGGACATGGAGGAGCTCTTGATCGCACACCAGGATTGTGATTCTTCCACCGTTGATCTCATTTGAACCATGATAGCTCAATGGGTTATCGGTCGTCTCAAATCTACATTGTTCTTGGTCATTTTGGGAGGCGCCTTTCACGTATATCGATTAGAGGAGATCGAGGTAGGTGGTCTTGGGTATAATTCCAACGGATGAGTTGATTTTGTGTACTGTTGTGCCAGACGCCCATGTTTGAGGTGTTGTGTGGAAGAGGCCTTGACTGTTTAGATACATATAATTTCATAGGTAATCTTATGAATATGTATAAATTACTGTTTGAGATCTTTTCTTTGATCTCGGGGCACCCCGAGGGTGCATTTCCCTTTTTTAGCCGTTTATCCAGGATACTCGTGGGTGCACCGTGATTATAACATGTTTTGAGTTTTCAGGAGGGGAAATATATATAAATTGATTGCTTATGGATTGGGCTCAGCTCGGTTACTTGCTTTTCTTCTATTTAGCCTAAGTTAAAGGTTCTGTTTAGTCTGAGGGAAAGGGTTTGATTAGCCTGAGGGCAGTGTTTGTTCCGCCTGAGGGCAGTGTTTTATTTAGCCTTAGGGAAACGTTTATTATACCTGAGGGAAGTAGCTTCCGTGTATGAAGGAAATATCTCGTATTCGTGAGATAAATTTTTGTTATGCCTGAGGGAAATCAACTGAGGGTTTCGTTTCGGTTTTCATAACGGTATAGATTTGCATGTCTGCGGACAATGTTTACTTTGAATATTCACTATAGTGATTTCATAGGATTCAACTGCCAAGCTAAAGCACAAGCTGGGTATTATTTTTATCTTTTACCTATTAGATAGCCTGTTTTGGTTTCAGTTTTGGAATAGTGTAACAGATTTTCGGACGTGGGTGAGTCTCGGGAAAACACATAATTCAATTATATTAGAATTGTAAAATAATTATTAATATGGAAATATAACTGGTTGGAATGTTTTCTTTTGATTACTTCCTAGTTTACTGCATTTCATTATTGCACAATGCAGTTGCATATCTTCATTGATAGTTTGGCATGGGCCTTTGGTGGTTTCCTACTAAGATTTATTTGTCACATCTTTTTCGGTCAGTTATTAGGCCCAAACAGATTATATTTATACAGGTGTTGATAAGGGAAAGGGTCCCTACATAGGTACATGATTGTTTCATAGGAGTAGGATAGAATGTGACCGAGCATATGATTGAGATGCTTCTATGTTCTTATTGTACTACCTTGGTTTTTTTTCTATACTGAATTAGAATGAAATGTATTCAGTTTGGCTACTTTCGTAGAATTAGAGACATATTGCATCATCATATATATGATTGTTGGTTATTTTTTACATCATTTCTTTGTCCATTACTGTTTAATTCTTCTTCTTCTTTTGTATGTTTATATTGTTTTCACAGCACTACACTTTGACAAATGAGGGCATAGTTTCCCAACTATTAGTTATAGGCCCTTGCTTCTAGTTAGTAGCCTCTGGTGTTTGGGGAAATGTGCTTGAGATCATGTGACCAAATGAGTTTGGGGCACCCGCTATGTGGCACCCGGATCCGGGATGTCAAACCTATAATGTTTAATGTAGAATTTATAATACATCACAATTATAATCATAAACCAAATATTTTTAGAATAAATATGATAAATATTGACCATGTCTAAAGTTTATAGTAAGAAATATCAATGTATTTTTAATTAATGAATATAAAATTCAGATATTACTAAAATATTTTTTGATGAAAATGAACGTTATATTTTATGTCCCCTATTGAATGTATAAAAATATAAAAATTATTATAAGATATCAATTCAAAGAAAAAAATCATGTAATTATATAACAAACATTTTAGGAAAATTATTATTCCTGATAAAGGGAAATGGATTTCATTTGGTTTTAATCAAAAGAATAATTCCATACACTATTTTGGAAAAAAGTACAAAGTATTTCCATTAGAATATGATAGGAATATTACTCTAATAAATTTTTGTAATAATAGAAATTTGGTAAAAATTTATTAAATAAATAAAATTAACATTGTAAAAAAATTTGTTAAAATTGTTTAACTAATATATAGATTTGGAATAATTTATTTTGAAATGAATAGATATGTAACATAATTTTTCATTGACAACATTATTTTTGATTCATAATTAATTAAATATAATAAACTTAATTTAAAATATGTTTCTTCAAAGATAAGCATTTTAAATGATGATAAATGTTTTTGTATATATCGATTATATTTGTACTTCACAAAAAATATGTTTTCAAAAAAAATCCAATGAGAAAATGTTTTTTAAAATAAAAAATAATACCACATTTTAAAAATATTGTACTTGAACCCAATGAAATTAGTAACATCATATTAATATTAAATTCCCATGAACATAAATATATTGTTAATAAAAAATTAAATATGTTGTTTATATAAATATCATAAACATTAAATATGTGTATAACATTGACAATGTGTAAATTTAAAAAAATATAGTTGAAGACCCTTATGATTTTACATATTTTTTAAGAAATAGAATATATTGTGATGCTTGAAAAATATATTTTTATTTTAACCACTACAAATATATAATTTAATATTCTAATGAAAAATATTTATCATTATACAAAAAATAGAAATATAATATTTTACTGATTAGATTTATAACATGAGTCATTTTATGGTGATTGATTTCGAACCCAAACTATTTTGGTTTGATGAATGTTGAAGGTGATGTAAAAAACATGATATATCTCATAAAACCAATAAATTTAGTTAATATTTAAAATTAAATAAATTTTTAATTCATAAAAAATATATAAAATAAATTATTGATGACAATATAAAAAATTTCTTATAATTTATAAAACGAAACAAACAATGGATTCACTTTAGAATATCATGATTGAAAGAATTTATATCATATTTAATCGTTATGAAAATATTTTATATAATTATATAATTAATATATGTTATAAATTATAAATGAATAAAATATCTCATTATAACATTTCATCACCTTATTATTAACAAATATCAATTAAGGTTTTCATTATTGGTGTAACATGAGTTGTTTTCATGTATTTTTATTTTATTGTTATTTTTGAATTTATTTTATCATAGTTTCAACATATAAAAAATTTTAATAATGATATAAATACAATATATATAAATTATTAGATATAAAAAATCGAATTTTTTGTGTAAAAAATTATTTACATTAGTTCATAGAGGCATTAGTCTATATGTACACATGAGTGATGTGGCCAAATTATGGTGGTTGGATTGAAATATTGGTTAATGAATGATCACCCTAAAATATAATTAATATATCATAAATATGTTATATTTTTATTAAATATATCATTTATCCAATTTTTAGGGTGGAAATTACAAAAAACAGATAACTTTATAGAGCAGGTAGACCACACATACGTACAAGTGACATTCTTATATAGTAGTGGAAAATATTTTAAGAAGTTAGATGATATGATTTAAATATATAATCAAAATTGATTTATGAATTTGATAAATATTATAAAGAACATAATAAATACAATACAATAATGAAGATGATTTTAAATTAAATGTATATCATCACGATGGCGGAAGACTATATATAAGAATTATTGATAAAATTATCACTGTTATGAATGATATTATACAGTGAATGGGTTTTTAAAAATTATAATATAATTTCATTATATTAATTAAAATTGAATAAAAAACTTGTATGGACAAAAATGGCTCGATATTGTTTATGGACAAATAAAATTGAATGAGCTTGGTTATTAATTTTCACTCTCTTATTTAAGATACCACCTTTAGCATACTAGATAATACATGAATGAATGGTTTTAATAGAAGAATAAAATATCTAGAATGTATAGATGGAATATATATTGTATTCATAGTATATCTTGTACAAGCTGGTGGTATCAAATTGTGTGGCTAATTCAGGATATAAATTTCCCTTTTCTAGGTGAGTGAAGGGACACATATATTATTTGCAAAATGGATTCAATGGTATACTATCAGAGTAATTTAAATATAGATCAAAATGGAAAAATAATTAAAATGTATGGAAAAAAATGGTATGTATTATCATCAACGAATAATTATATTTGAGTGAGTGGAAATCCTACAACTATCTCTTATTATAATGCCCTTGGTTAACCCATTTTAACTATAATTGTGTTAATAATATTTCTTTTCTATTAGTATTTTATATGAACAAAATATGATTTGAAATTTGTGAAATATTTTAATAATACTTATTCATAAAATTTAATATATATTACATTATTAAATTTAAATATGTTATATGATTAAACTTATATTATTCATTTATACCACATCAAGAAAAGTTTTTTGATGATACCATTTTTATAAAAAATAATAATCATTCTCTATTATATTATGTATAATAATCTATAGATGAATGATAAAATATATTATTGAATATAAAATATAAAAATATAAATAAAACAATAATTATTAGATTTAAAATAGATTTCCTATCATTAAAATACATTGATTCCATAAAAACAATTTTTGGAGTAATACATTTTTAATCCCAACAAAGATATTATATAAAAAAGTATAATTATGATTACAATTAAATTAATTATAATATTTTTAAATAAAATTATATTATAATACATTAATATAAAATTTAAATAATCACGAAAAACATACTTGATATGAAATTGTAGTTCTCACCAAAGGAGATATTTTTCAATATTCATAGAAAAATAAATCATTTCTAAAAAATCTAAAACATCTCAATGATAATATAGACAAGAAAATTTATAAAATTTATTGTTGTAATAAAATATAATTTTGATAAATTTATATTTTAATTATCTTGTTCATTCATGTAGAATGATATAATAAATATTTTTAAATAACTAATAATTTTCAAGCATTAAATTAATTTAATGAACATTTATTAATTATTTATTATCTAGTAAAAACACCATTATATAAAACTATTATATATATTTCAGTAATTTTTTTAAAAATTCATATATTAATATTCAACTAGAAGGCTATAATTAGATATTATATCATGGTTTGATTTTACTTGGGGTTGTGTGTAAATCCAAGTTTCAAACAACTGAAATTATATATAAAAAATTACATTAAAAAATATCTATGTGCTACAGATGTCATATAATAGTTTTTTTTCGAAACCCATTATCTTTATTCAAATTTTAATATGTTGTTATCAGTAATGTTAAAAATGGTTAAGTATATTTTTTTGATATATATTAATAAAATATATATGTAATGATTCCTTAGATAAAAATTATACATATTTCAATTAATATTTTTTGATAATATAATATAAATGATCCTTTAAAGAAAACAAATTAACAATTTGAAAAACCAATTTTAAATCATGCATCATAAAAATATATAAAATCCTTCTGAAAATAGGAAATATTGGAAATTATTTTGACATGTGATAACACATTGTTGGATTTCCAAACATAAAAGAGCTTATTGGAGGAATTGTGAGAAAATAAAATTAGAGGATTAATATACATTAAAAATGGTGAAAATTATAGTTAAAAATGTTATCCTTTTTGAAAATGAAATTGTTCATAAAAAATTCACTGAATTAAAAATTTAATTTTTCCAAAGTGGAATAAAAAAAATCATGGATATATAAATGGATTATTCAATAAATAAGATCATGAAGAATAATTTCTACTTATTAAAATGGATTTGAATTATAAGAACAACTTATTTCTATATATTATCATGAATCAAAATAAACAGAGTGGTAGATTATCAAATGTGAATTAAAATACCATTAAATATATTATATTTACAATTTAAGAAATATATATTCTACAGAATACACAATATTATTGTTCATAACATCAAACTTGTCTCATCGATTCAAAAATCAAGATAATTAAACATACAAAAAAAATTTATCTTTTGAATTGAGAATCTTTAAAAGCCTGAATATAATAATCATTTTTAAATATATTATTTTTCATGGAAAATAATGAAAAATGAAATCAATTGAAAATATATATTATAGTAATAATATAATTGGTTATTATTACTTCTATCTCCATAATTATCAATTTAAAAGGAACAACCCTTATATTTATTCCCACATAGTTGAGCATTCACCAAATTCATATATCAAAAAAATAACTTAAAAACTATATGATAATTTTTTTCATATAAATAACTGATTAAATTTATAATTTATAATAATTATTAAAAATATATTACAAATAACTTATTTTTAATTTTACATATTTTTAAATTCAATTTATTTGTATGTAATTATTTTGAAATGGTGGTGCAGATTATATTGTATAGATTGAAACATGATAAATTTTTGATAATTATATGTATTATTATATAAGTTTTATAACATATTATAATTTTTTCAAAATTTCATTATTAGATTATTATAATTCATGAAAATGAAATCGACAAAAATCATGTTTATGTAATTTTCATGAAGAAGGTGTGATATCATAATTGTTCGTCAGATATTTCCTTTAAAATTACACATCCATATAAATAGTTATATAAAATATATATTATAATATTATATGAATTTATTTTTTTTAAAATTACACATGTTCCAAATATGTTTCACCATTCATGATGGTGGATTTATATACCCAAATAAAAACAAGATATAATAAATTGGTAAGTATGGTTGTAAAGTTGAGTACTATGGGGTGATATCAATATTAAAGAAAAATAATGACATTATGATAAATTTTTTAATGCTGGAGAATTATTTTGTAAGATAGATGAATAAACTAGAGTATACTAATTTGAAAAATAAAATATATCACTATTGTGTAGGTGGTACTCCATATGTATGCATGTGATGAGTTTATTTTGTATATACAACAAGGAATGATTTGAATGGTTTACACATTTAGAATAATAATAATGTAATAAATATATTATTAATATATTAGATATTCACTTATAACCACTCTGGAATGGAGTTGATTAAAATACCTACACCCCATTATTATAAGTGATAATCTTTATGTATAAATTTATAATACTTCATATTTTATTTGGTTTTATAAATACATCTTTCATAAATATCCATGGTTTTTAAGGTACTTAAATCATGGAAGTGATCTAGGGAAATGTTGAAATTGCTTCCCATGTTCAACTTTATCTTCTTCGAAAATATGTTAAATCATTTGATGATACAATTTTCACTATAATTCATTCTATGAAGATAAGAACATGTAATGAATTATGGAAACCAATGGTTTATTAATTTTAGGATTTTAATTTTCAGGGGTAAGTTTTTCTATGGATATCAGGGTAGGGACAATCAATGAATGGACATAATTTTGACATCAGGGATGTAATACATGTTGAAGCTCTTCATATCCATAGAATAACATTGGATGATGAATTTTCATCCTATTTCTAAGATGCATGCATGATCAGATGCAAATTGGACTGGTTTTTTTGATTAAAATACTTGTAAGAAGCCTTTATAGGTTAATTATAGTCATTCGAGAAATTTTTCTACTTCAAAAGAGGTTTTGGAGCATAGAATGATAATGTCATTGAATTTCTCAACTATATTTAATATATATAGGGTTATTATATTATGGAAGTAAATAGGAAAAAACACTCATGTTCCTTTTTTAAAGATAATATTGTCAAAACCATAAAGACCATTTTCACATGTATTTTCCATGAACAGACATACGTTGATATAGATGTAAAGTAAGATCAAACCACTAATGAACTCCCTATTAATGTGGATATGGGTGATAATAGGAATGTTTATCCTGGCCTCATATATGTACTCATTAATCACTAGGAACAGAAAATAAATTGATCATAATTTGGATTATATGGATGATGATGATCCATTACAATGGATATACTATATGTATTCAATTAAAAAAATACAAGATCAAAGAAGTTGGTGGCTTTTATTCTCTTCTAATGAAAAAAATACCTGAAAAATTATATTTCCCAGATTCATCCTCCTAAGAGGACTCAACCATCTTCAGCCTTATGAATGGAACCATAAAAATATTTTACATATAGTTGGGAAGATTTCATCTACAAATATTATGATAATTTTAATCCATGTTAATAAGAATTTTTATAATTGTTTTTATTATTCCTGGATTTTAATGAGGTTTGGTAAGATATATCTGACCCCCTATTCATATTCTCTTTTTTGGATAGGTATTTAGATTTTTTCATCAATAAAATGGAATCAAGACCATACGTTTCTAAAAATATATAAAACATACATGTTTCAGACATTACTTATACCTTTGAATGATATCCCTTGGTTAACACATAATGTATCTATATATAGATATTTTAAGGGCCATCATATCCAAGAAATGGCCAGAGAGTGGAAGGGAAACAATAAATTAATTTCAGATATAAAATATCATTATAATTATTAAATAAATGGTGCCAAGGTGAAAAAAATATAGGTGTAATAGATGGTCTTTTTATGTTTCACATTTTTATATAATGATATCACATGATTAATAATAAATATAAAGATAATTAAAAAAATATCATGTTTTGGAAGTGGAAATGTTGATAGTTCTTTGGCCAATCATTCTCAAATTTGTATTAAATAATATTCAAGAGGTCTACAATAATATTTTAAGATTCTATATTTCTATGTTTTTCATTTATAATTAATTTTAAAATAAATATTTTAATAATAAATACTAAATATAATATCATCATTATTTCATAACATGAAACAATAGATTGAAAATTTGAAATCTAACTTATGGAATTAAATTTCAATATATATTAGAAATTAATAATATTATTAGTGAATATAATGTATAAAATAATGTTTTTAGAAAAAATGTGTAATCTTGAGAAAAAATTATATTTTGATAAATTAATCATTATTGTTGACATCTAAAAAAATTGGATTATTATTAATCCTAAAACTATTATGTGTATTTCAAAATAATACAAAATATTGTTCCACATTGTGGGTACCTAATAATAAGAAACAAAAAACAATTTCATTATTTATTGTGTAAAATATTATTTAATTTTCTTAAATGTCAAATATTGGTTTTAAAAATAAAACATAGAAATGATTAATGTTATAATTTCTCTCTGTAAATAAATTTTATATAATGATTTATTTTATGATTTATTTACTATTAATCTTCTCAATAATTTTATTATTACTCGATGATTCCAATTCTATTAAAATTTATCATTTTTATGATATTTATATCAATATATAATAATATTTATTTTATATTCAGTTTAAATTATATATTTTACTAGTCCCATACAAATCATTTTTTTCATAAATATCCAAAAAAATTAATATTGATTCAATTTTTTTATTATGAACATAAATTAATAAAATTTTATTCTTATTAAAATTTTAACTTATATATATATATGTGTGTGTGTGTATTTATTTAATATGAAATAAAAAAATACACGAACTTTTTTGATAAAATGAAACTATTTAAAATAAAATTTCTATAAATAAATGTTATTTCAATATTAAAATAAATGATCAGTAATTTATTATATTAGATGATAAAAAAATACATGATATTTTGTAATAAAATGATCAATAGAAGAATATATTTAAGAGAATGGTAGAGTGGTAAAATTTGAAGGAATTAAATATATGAAAATGTCCTCTAAATTTAGACTTAAAATGGGAATCAAGATTTAAATCACCAAAAAAAACCTCTATATAATTTCCAATTCAATTTAGAGAGTAATAACAAAAATTGGGAGGAAGGAATATTAATTTAGGGTTGATTTGGACTAAAAATATGGTTTTAAAGTATAATCATTACCCATTAAAACTTATTACTATCTTTTTTTCAACCATAGATGTTTAGATTAATGATTAATCAAACTGTGCACCATTCCCTACCTCAAGGAGGACCCCACAGAGTTAGCCTGGTTGGTTAGACAACCCGTGCACCAACTTTGAAAAACATAATATTACTACTTTGCAGGTTTTCTACTTAGATGTCTCACATTTGAAAAATTCCTAAACATAACTATTTACCTTTACCATTATCCTCTATCTATCTGTACATAGTTTATTATAGGACATTCATAGTTTCCACAAACTATGTTCACATTGTGAACCTATTGAAAAGAACCATTAATATTCCAATAGGATTAAAAGCCCTCCCAAACATCAACCAAACACTATACAACTTACAAATAATAAGTAGATGTTTACTTACATAAATTGGGGTGTGATAAAGTATTGTTTAAAATTAAATAAATTCATTCTATTATGTGTATTTATATATACATCCTCATTCGATTATAAGACCAAAAAATGGAAAATTTTGTAGCCAAAATTCAGAAATGTTAATTTTGTAATAAAAATTTCCCTTCATTTTTTTCTTCAATGAAATTCAAATATTCCTTCCTTTCTATTCATTTTTCACATTTAATATATAAGAGTGTCCAATATAATAGATACCACATTTTTACTATGGTAATATATATGAAAAAATTTAATAAACCAATGATGTTATTAGAGGAATTAGTAATAGAAAATTAAATCATAATATATTAACGGTGCCCATACATTGAACACAATTCAATAATTATTATATCAATAATCAAAACCGTCATTTTAATGTATCTATAACAATAATGAATCATATAGATGAATTATTCTTCTTGTAATTGATCATAAAAGTTATCCATATGTAGTATAAGTTAATTTTTCTTCTTTTTTAATTTTGGTCAATTCTCAATAATCTTTATTGAGTGGTATCAACCCATATCTCTTCTTAAAAAATGGTAAACCTATGATAACACACATGGTTGAATAAAATTATTTTACTGATTATCATGGATTTTTTTAATTAATGAAACTAAATTAATGACATTATATTGGGAGGCTCTGAAATAGTTTTGGAAAAGAAAAATGATATATTTATGACTCAATATTAGGATCCAGTAGGATCTACCTAAATCTTCATGAAACCCACCATAAAACACCAACAAAATCATAATATAATTGATGTTATGTTTATTTTTATCCATATATTTTGAAACATAATTTTTAAATTAGAATTAATTTCCCTATAGTAGAACCAATTTTCATTTCTTGTTTTTATTCATCCTCAAACTTGAAAATGTGCATGCCACCATTTTTAATAAGAAATGTGGCATCCCTCCCATATATATTGATATATACTCAATATATTTATTTTTGATTCATGACTATAATTATATAAAATTAAAATAATTTTATAATATCAACAGTTTTTATTGAAATATTCTAAATAACATTTATTAGATATAAACTATAGACATCAGTTATGATCATTATACAATAATATGTTTTAAATTCTAAATCCATATTTAATTTTTGAGGATAATAATTTACATTTCTAAATATAATTTTTTGATATATTATTACTTATAGAATAATCTCATATAATGTACATAAGTATTTGATCATGCCTATCAACAACCCAAATTATTTTTTCCTATCTTCACTCCTTTATTAAAAATAAAATTGTGATAATGACCATTAAAAGTATTCGATAAGAGTGATTAATCATTTCATTGATATGAAAATCATTACACATAATTTTCATACTATGAAAAATTAGAATAAATGTATTTTATACATGATTATCATATATTCAAATCATTCATGATGGTATATATAGAGTTTGTGAATTTCTTAAACTTACCCCCCGTGGGTGTAAATTTTTTTCCACCAATAAATAGTTTCATGCATAATGTGATGACAGACACAAAAACTGACCCCTTTTCAAAACCATTATCCTTGAGTGAGACTATATTGAAGCCCCATTAATTTTAGTTTCCAAAAAGAGTTATATTACAAGGATAAACACATAATAACTTTCATACAAAAAACATTATGACATTATCCTATACCTATAAATTTCCATTGGGATTCCACCAAGGTTTTCTAATCATGATATAAAGTGGTGGGAAAAACATTTCAAATGATACTAAATATAAATACCAATGACTTATATATATAAATATTACACCTTTAGCTTAATATTCAATATATTTCTCAAATAATCACTTAAATATTGTAATGGATTGTTTTATATGGTAAATTGATACAAAATCATCTAATTTCATAACATACCATCAACATTTCCCAATATTATCTTCACATTTATTACCGATCAGAGACAAAAAATAACAAAAATCAGTTTTAATTTCCCAAAAATTGTAATAATTATAATGGGTGAGATAATATTCTTAGTAAGGGATTACATGGGAGGTTTTAGTCGAAAATTATTTTTAATAATATAATAATTATCGTGTAATTATTTTAGGAAAATAAGTTACTCAATTTATATCAATTCTATCATGGTATAAAAAATGATCCTTCTAAAAACATTTTCATTTCAAAATATATTATTCATATGTTTGATAAATTATCATAACATAATCATGAATATTTTCTTGATTTTATATATTTTTGTTACTATCATATATACAAGAATTATATCATATATCAAGGTCAATAAATGTTACAATTTTATCATACTATATTGAGATTCGACAATTTTTCCCATTGTTCATCATGAATGTTGGTTTTATTCCCATTATTGATCAAGAACATCGACTTGTTTCCCATAGAATACAATGCTTTTCAACTTGTTTCTATATATATATAATGAGTTATAACAACTTAACTATTCCATTTAAGGTATTTATTATTCTATTCATACCCACAATATTTTAAATACCATGTATATTTGTTCGATAATATCACTAAATATAAAGTATCTCATTATATGATGACTCATGGATGCAAAACATTTCACATTAATTCCAACAAATCCTTCATAACATATTCTGTGGAAAATTAATAGGTTTCATAAAAATCTTATCATCATAATCATTAACCCTATACTATAAGGATTATTATTGTACCATTATTACATATACCTAGTACTGAACAATAAAAAAAATGATTTTTATATTTGATTAATAACAGTTCCATAAAATGGTTAATAAAAAGATTCATGAGGAAAATACTCTTTTCATATTGAATATAAATTGTAAATATTAATTTTTTTTTCATACAATAATGAAATAATTTTAATTTTTTATTATAAAGAAAACATGAAATTTAATATTCATATAACTTATCAGTAAATATGGTGGAAAATATTCTCTATGTTTTTATATGTTAAAACAATTATACGTTTTACATTTTCATAAAAAATTCAAATATAGCTTATTTCGAAAACTAAAAGACGATTAATTTTAAAATATTGTTGAAAAATTAAAACATGGGTAAAAATTAATTTAAACCATAATTTTTTTAATAATAATAACATTATTTGAAGCATTTTTTGAAAAAATATACCTGGATGTCAAATGAGTTTTGACCGATGTCATATATAATTTTATTATTCTGTGGTAACAAAATTATCGTATTTTGTGTACATAAAGAGTTTAAAATAAAATGTAAAAAATTAGTAAGCCTGAAAAACCACAGAATATAAAAATTCAAGATATTCCATATATTTATATAATAAGATTTTATCTTCACAAAACAACCTAGAAATGACTTTGGTAAAAAATGATATTGTATTATAATACCATTTAAAAAATGAATTCTTTTGAATCATAATCGTGAAGAAAGAAAAACTTGTATATGGATATTTATTTCCTAAAATATATATATGACTATAATCTTAAAATAAATTCATTGGAAGATTATAAAACACACAAATTTACTACCAGTTAATATGGAATGTGTTTAAGGTTTATTCCATGTTCTAATAGGATCACGAGAGGAACTTTAGAATTGCATTATACATACATTGGAACCATGTTATCTATGTAGTGTTTTATTAATATACCTTATGGATTGGATAGGTTGTGATTTTGGGTCATGAGAAATCATATCAAGGGGTTTAATTTGACATTGATAAGATATACATTTTGATGTCAAGGGAGATCACAAAGAATGCTTTAAATTAACAAGATGTTTAGGCCTGGCAGGGTATTTCAAATAGTTTAATTGGGATTTCTCATAGACTTCATTATCCATGGAATACCACACTTGGAATTGAGTGATGTTTTAATGGATATTAGTGTTTCAAGAACCCATTAAAGAGGTTATACGATGGTTTACCACAACTACAATATTGATATGTCTAAAATTAAGAATGGATATGTGGTTTACTAAGATTTTTGTAGTAAAGGTATTGGGTGTATGCTGATGCATGATGACCATGATGTGGTATTATGGATCTCAACTACTCCAACACACATGGAACGAAATACCCAACCATTTACCTAGAGTAGAAGTGGTGATGCTTTCCTTAAAGACATGACATCATTATCATTCTGGGTGGAAGTTCATAATTTAGTATAATAATAATATTTTGGCCAAAAATTCTCCTAAAAAGATATGAATTTATGGAAATGTAATTAGGTGGAGTACCTTTAAGGGTTCAATCATGTAATAGTGTATACACTATGTAAGGTTATTTTTGGGGAAGATTTCCTGAGTAAGGAATTGCTAGTGAAAGCACTGAAAAGGTCTAGTGACGATTGGATGTGGACGGGTATTTTTTCATTGATTCCTCTAGTGAAAAATTTTCATAGTGGAGGTGCATTCATGAACATGGTGCAATTGAATCCTTCCCATCTGGTGTTTATTAAGTGGGAGAATCCAGGTTATTAGTCATTTAAGAATTATATGTAGTTTCATAATTTTAGGAAGACATATTGAAATTGTTCATTGACTCCCAAGGTAGTTTTGTTGATTAAGAGTCACATAATGGTGTAAAATTCATTTTGTAAGAGGTGCTAATGTAAGAAATCCAACAGTTTTTGTGGACCATTAATTTTGGTTCTACCATGATGTATTATGATGTGGGTTATCTATTCTAGTGGTCAGGAATGATGCAGGATGTACATGTCTTTATATCATGGTGTTATACATGGAAGGAGCTTAATTTAAAGGAAGTAAGGATGTCCAATTATATTTTAGATCTACAAATCGATACATATAATTTGGATGAGGTTCAAATGGGAATTATGTTTTCCTTACCTCATACACCCTAGTGGAGAAACTCCGTTTAGATAGTGATTGATATTTTAAAAAACATTACCATTTCATTCCAATTAGTGATTTATCCATGATGGACGAGAAATGAAAGTTTAATGTTAAGGTGGTCTCAATGATTTATGGTAAGATTTCAGAAATTATCTTTATCATACAACCCATGTTGTACCTCACGATATTGAGAAGACCTCCAGAAGAAATTGGGATAATATGTGATGTTTATCATGATGTACCATCCATAAATAGATTGTCTAATGGAGTGGATGAATATGATCATGGAATACATGAATCGAGATTGTGTATTAGATTGATGATGATTATGGGATAAACCATTGTGATTGGTAGAGTTTTCATATAATAATACTTACCAATACTCAATTAAAACAACTCTTTTAGAGGTTCTATATTTAGTTATGTGTCGTTATCCTATGTGTAAGGTTGAGGTGCATGAAACCTCACAGGTAGGACTTTGCATTGTGAACGACATGTATGCGAATATGAATCATTTTAGGAATAAGTTGATGACGGATCGGTGTATATATATGTATTATTATAACACGATTCGTTGAGATTTGAATTTTTTTATCAGTGACTGGGTGTCTTTGAGAGTGGAAACTCGCTTGGGTCATCACCATTTGTCTAAGAAAGGGAATCTATCACCAATGTATAATAATTTTTTTAAAATGATATGAGAGTTGGTAAGGTGGAATATCGGTTAGAATTTCCATATAATTAGACCACAATTCATATTATATTCAATGCTTCTTAGTTGAAAAAGTACAACACACAACTATCTCATGTGTGTAATTTGGATGAGATGGAGTCGAAGCCTGATTATTATGTGTATGAACATCGATTATAGATTGGGGATTCCCAAGAAAAATTGAATTGTGGGATTTTTATTATTCTGGTTAGTGTTATTTATTCACATGGAAATTATGTTCATGAGACGTAAGAGTAGAAGTCTTGGGTTGATGAAGACTATTGATTTTTTCCCTAATCAAGATCCATGTTTACTTTCGGGGGAGATAAGTTTGTCAAGGTGTAGAGAACTACCACATTTGAATTTTTATTTAGAGGTATTATACTATTTATTTTTATATGGGAATGAATGTTGGTGGATCATGGGTGGTTCTTGGTTAGGGGAAACTGAAAACCCTTCTCCAAGAAACCATACATCCAAGTTCAGTTTTTAAAATTTGAGACCACTTGTTTAGGACATGGATTTTGAATCCATTTAGGATAAACATGGTTCTTTTCTCCCTCGGAATGTGAGTAGAGAGCCATTTCTCCATAGCATGTTAAACCATTTGAGAAAACATTTTGGCCTACACCGGTCACTAAAAATTTGAAATATTCCTTCACTCCCTCTACATATTTAGCACTAATCCACAGCTATTCAATCCAGTTGTATATTTTCATCCAAGGTATCTTCTTAAAAGTTTCTTTGTACCTATTTATTCCAATTCCATTGGTGGTTTCAAACATGATTCTATGAGTAATCTTCATGTTTGCCTTTTTCCCTTGGTAACTATCACTTTTCATGGTTATTGTCTCATATTGGTTGAGATTAATTTTTCTATTGGGGTTTTTATCCAAAAGATAATTTTATCTTGAGGTTTTGGTGTAAATATTAATGATTGATGTTCGATATTTCCATTATGGCATCTTTTGGTGCTGTAGTTGTGTTTTCTCACCGATTTTTAGAATATTCTGACTCTTAGGTAGGTGGTTCTAGGAATTAACATTTTTATATGATTTTATTCCTTCATGATTATTTAAATGTGTTATGTGTAATACTTTTTTTGTGAGAATCACATTTTGGAAATTATTTGGCATCTATATGTGAGGTAATACCTTTTTATGGATGTTTCAATTATTATATATATTTTTGTGGTATTTTATGAAAATGTTTTATGCCATGCGTTGAAGTTGTGAAAAGTCTCTTTAGAGAGATTTAATTTTCAAATTGAGTAGAAAGTGAAATTTCCTAGTAAAGTGGGTGTTATTGCTTGTTATTATCTTTAAATATCTATAAATTTGTCATTAAAATGTTAATATGGTGTAAAAATGGTGTTTTTTGTGATGGTGAAATTAAAATTGGGATTTCAGAATTGAAAAATCTTTGATCCCATATGTGATATTCTTCAAGTGATTCCAAATTTGTTTTATAAAATTTTCTCGACTGAATTCCTTATGTTTTTATGAATCTTTCTATATAATTGTGAATCTCTTGAATTTTGAGATTGGTGAAATTGAATTTATGAAAAATGGGAATCATTGTTATCTTTGTGGGAGAAATAAAACTACTATGCTAAAAGATTCGAATGTGGCTATGTCTCAGATTCATCTATTTGGATTGATTATTGGAAAAATATCTAATAATGTGATATTAGGATATACCACTAGAATAGTGGAAGAAAGCCTTTATATTGGCACCTGAGCAGTATTATTTTTGGACGACAATAACATTAGATGATATCCTCTCTAGGGTCTCATTCATAAGAATACTATTGGAAGTTGAGTTTTATGATTTTGATCACCGTGTTATGATATTTATAGATCACACTTGGGATATATATATATAGGTATTTATCCATGCTTCCTTCATAACACATGATCCTTACACGATGTTGGTATAGCTGTGGGTATATGGCATACCTTGTGTATGTATTTCATTTATGAAATCATATTTGAGAACTGGTTTTCTCTCTATGGTTTACAAAAAAATTCAATTTTTTGTATTGAAAATGCGCATGTTCATTTGATTTCTAATGTTATAGCATCGAATATGTTGATTGGGTTGAATCATGTTGGTCTATAGCTCACACCACAGATATACATTTGGTTATATGTATAATCTGTTATGTATGACCCATGTAAAGGGAATATGTATTGTAGTCTAGATGGTGGATGATGTTTCAAGAGTTCTTTCTGGTAGGTGTTGGTGATGATGGATTGACGGTGTTAACCCTTTTAAAACATGTATTCTTTTAGGATGGTTTAATGGTTTGCTTCTATTGTAGAATTTTTATGTATTGGTTAAAGATAGAAACATTTAATGTAAAAAATATTTCTCTTTGTTTGGATATGTTTATCAATTATTGAGATGTTTATTTAAGTTTACCATTTATAATTATTTTAAGCTGTTAAATTAATTCCTACGAAAAAATATCGATACCCGGGAACATGTTACCGACCGATGGAGATTGGGAAAAACATTCATGTTATGCCCCGATCAAGTTATGGTGTAAGGTAATATGAAAACCTATATTTTTTTGTGATAGTACAAAAGAAATCAAACCTATGGTATCATCATCCCAAGAGGAACCTTGTTTTCTCAATCAACTATCCTGATCTAATGCTCAGTTTGGGATTAATCCAATTCGACAAGAAGATTTCTCAATCTCAGACATGAGATTAAAAAAAAGTCACTTTCATAGATGATATACATAAAAAAATTTATGCATAAACATAAACCATGTTTGATGTTTTAAAATAGATGTTTCTTTCCCTTCATTCAAAAAAACATGATAAATTATCATTAAAAAATGTGATTCCTACCATATCCTTTAAATCCATTAACGAACCAAATTCTATGGAACATTCAAATATACATGGTCAAAAAATAAAACATCCAATTATATATGTAGATGATCAGTATAATACATTTACAAGATCTACGACATCAACATTCTCCAACGAATAATTTTTTTTGTATCATCTTGTAATTAAATGTCTGTCCAACCAAGGAACATTCACAATTAATCAGCCAAAAAAACTATTGATTGAAAGGACACACTTCAAATGACTCACAATGATCCGCCTTGATTATGGTCTGGAATCTTTTATTTTTATAAAAATCAACCACCACCAAATGGCCATCCCAAAATCCAAAAAATCTAGATTTTGGGGATGAATCATATCCTAATGAATATGTATATCTCTTTTTATATGCTCATCCATCTATAGTTGTTATTTCTTACTCAAATGGACTAGGTAACTAAATTAATCATTGAGGCTTATCTAGAAGTGATCAGTTATCTTATGATCCATATCAAAGATGATAATAATTGAAACTCCTTAAAAGTGAACAATATATCCTATATTGAAATTTCCCATCTCATTAACAATTGTTGTGAAATGAATGTTTATAAAGTGATCTTATTTAGTTTGAGTAATTACTAGAACCCAAATCACATTCTTATTTCTCTATGTAAAACAAGATTCAAAAAAATAATTTATATTTCATCCCACTTCTTTATTATAAATGAATGATGATGAAGAAAACTTAAAGGTCTCTAGTGCTCTGCCTTGAACTCTTCGCATGTATAAAATGAGATGTCGAATATGAAATGTCACGCCTCATACATAGGCACTAGAATTGACATAACATAACATAAATATTGTTTTTATTTTCTCATTTCACTACCCATTTGGGATTATGAGAAGCCCACATCATATATTTCTTTATATGAAAAGATAAGTGGAACAATTTAAAGAAAAATTACATACCATATGTTGAGAATGACTAGTCAACATGGGTATCCCCACCATAAAGAGTGTTTTTAATGCCATGGAATTCAATATCATGATTTTGTTCCTGAAGATTCTTCTCGAGAAAAGTGTAGGTAAATTTAACACTTCCCAATATAACATCATCCCCTTTTCCCAAACACTTATATGAAAATGTACAAAATGAAGATTCAAGGTCAAAATTATAATTATTCATGCATGACCTGGGATGGATGATATTTACATGATGAGTCACCAATTAATTTCTCTTTCCCCATAGAATAAGAGGTGTTGGAATCAATGGATTCAATGTACTTCACCAGCGACCTTGGGAGGATATTCAAATATTTTTTTTATAGATTATGTAACTCACAATATTGTGTTCTGAATACAAAATAAACATCTCTACAAAATGTAAGTGTCTATTACTCTAATTTTCATGAATATAAGCTACATGATCATGTCCATGGGTCATATAATTCTTCTCTTTAGGGAAAAGATACTGAGATCCCAATACAACATCATGGTCACCCTATATAATAAATTATCATATACCTAAACTCGAGGTTTCACATATTAACACATAGAGTAAATGATGGTGTAGAAGTCAAAGTATATTTATTCTCAACAAAAAATAAATAATTTATCATCATAAGGAAACAAAAATCCCTTATGAGTTAGGGAGCACATCAAATAATCCAATTTTTCTAACTCATTTAAGAACTTATAATAAAATATATATAAACCCAAGAATATAATAACATAGAAAACATTACATGGTTTTTTCCATTTTATAATGGCACTCAATCTCTAATGATCAATTGATATACCATTTTCCATAGATAATTCCCTATTAACATCACATCCTAATTCCATAAATTAAATTCTGTTATCCATACATCAAATTAGTTATTTCCATCCAATCTAGAACATGTTTTAGATGAAACTTATGATTATAAATAAACATATAATAATAAAGGCTTCTATACACAAAGGCTACCAGGAATTAATTATTATACTCATGGAAAATCCTATTTATTAATTCCATAAAGACTACAGGAGAATCAGATTTGAAAAATGAAATTAGTATGCACTCATAATTTCCATAACAACTCCATGATTTAGTTTTTGAAAAGATTTATTTTTATTAAAAACTATGGGAAAAAGTATCAATAAATATTCTATAATAACCACATATTCTATATCAACTATTGAAATAAATCATGAATATATGGAAGTATAAAATTTTTCTACATCGTATCTCAATTGAGTTTTATGTAATCTGCACAAGGTTGACGTCATCTATTAAAATTAAAAACATTGAGTGCCTGTTACACCCAAACTAACACACTCAATTGTATACAACCCTCCTCTAAATAATCATATATCTATATATTCTACATTTTAATTTTTTCTAGTACCATGCGATAAGATGGAAAATATATTGATTGGGTATTAGTAACTAAATCAATAGAAAACACCGCCTCCCATTCTAATATTACTCCAGATATATTAGAGGGAAATTCATTGGGAAACTCGATCAAAATTAGGGGAATAACATTTACTAAAGGTTATCACTCTAGATAAAAACAATCCACCCATTTTACATATCTTAACAGTATATAATAAGGTTAAGATCTTCTCAATATCCAGTCCACTTCTCTTTGAATGATATGACAGGACATAGTGGTTGTAGTAAAAGAATACCATTAATGATAAAAGTAAATTCAATGTTTATTATAAATGATCAAATCCATACAACTCTAAAATCCATAGGATTAATTTCAAGAACATAAAATACTATGTAAGATTAATCTATGATAAAGAGATGGAACTTTAGGTAGAATAGAGAACCTTCTGTCACTTCATTATAATTTGTGTAGTAATATCAATCCAAAATTATAAAATTTTCATAAAAATACATTTTATATTCACTAGAAAAAAAAAATTATATTCAACTATGATGTTCGGAGTAGAGTACTCAATGGGGGGGGGTTATTTGAGTTTTAATAAAAAAAATTATTGGAAAGTATTTTTAAAAGGTTCCCCAAAAAAATACATTTCAGTTAATCAATGTAATATGGTTAGTAAATTTTGAATATTTAAATAACTTCTCATACAATCGATTAAGTGTCTGTAATCTTAATATTAGTTATTAAATTCACATTTGAAGTTATTCTAATAATGAAAAACAAATATAATTTCTTTCCATGATTATCTATCAAAGTAAATTTAGTGATTTTTGAATTATACAGTAAAAATTAGAAAACTAAATTATTCAACCCATCATATATAAAACCTGTGGTTCAGTCTCAAGCTGAGACCTAAGAAACTGCACTGGGTGATCACCTTCCACCACGCAGTTTATATTAATAAACTTGATCCAAACCTCGGATCAGGGTAACCAACTATACACAAGACTCTCCAGGTCAAACGACCTCTTTCACAGTTCTTCATGGGTATAAACTAACAGGTCACACATGGAAATATTCTTCAATTACCCTTGGGAATAAACAAGTTTAAATATATGTTATAGGAAGGATATCTTGTATCCTTGAGTTTAATAGAGGAGCCAATGTCTGTTTTTATACAGACACACACACAAACTTATCAAAATATAAAATAATATAAAAAAATTTAAAATGATGATATAATGTTAGATGTTCTCTATGCGTTAGTCTACACAAATGTGGACATAAAGGATGAAACAGATGTCAGAATCGAGTCCTCTTGCGAGAAACAGAGTATCACAAGACTGTTTCTTAGATTTTTCAGTTTGATTGGGTCTTTTTCTTCGTGGAGTTAATTATGTGATGACGTTATTTAATGAGATATATGGTACCCCATCATTTTTGAATTACATATTGCTCTTTTGTTCTTTAGATGTATTGAGCTACATGTGTTAGTTCTTTTTTCAAGAATGTTATTTCTTCTTTGTTCTCGTGCACACTCCTTTGTCTATGGGCCACACTTCTCTTTTTATTCATGGAGTTCATGTGTTGGTGGTAACATGATGAATTTATTCTATACCTAAAATATCATACTATTAGGTGACATGTCAATAATTAAATATTAATTATTTCATTACATATAAAAGAATCAAATATGATCGTTAAAAATTTATATTGAAAATGACAAAACAGATAAAATAATAGTGTCATAGTGGATCTAGAAATTGGGTCATTGGGAAATAGTGTCTCTATGAAATGGTGTCTCCTTGTTTTCTTTTTAGCGGTGATATAGTTATTATGGCACAGTTGTATAGAGATCAGGAACCGGTAGCACCGATGCGGTGTCTGGTCATAGTGTCTGGTTCTCGGTGTCTGGTCACGGTGTCTGGTCATTGTGTCTAGGTCACAGAGTATGGTCACAGTGTCTGGGTTAGGGTGTCTAGTCATGGTGTTCCAGTAATGGAGTCTGGTCACAATATATGGGTCACGGTGTCTGGTCATGGTGTCTGGGTTACAATGTTTGTGACCTTTCCTAGATAAATATGGCCACTGGAAGACTCAAGGTTTCTCAGACATAGCCAAATATCTATGTACGAACATAAATAGTGATATTCATAGAATGGATTAGACTTAATCATTTATCAAGGAAATCCATTATAAGAAAAATTATAAATAGTTTACAATAATCAACCATAGAACTAGTGATCTTGGATAGGTTTATTTAAATCATAATAAACCAACCATTTTTACACATGATTTGAGACAAATTAAACAAGATTTACATGCTTTAGAAAATATATTGGGTTTTTTATCATTAAAACATTAACAAAAGATGAGGAGTCCATAAATATCACCATTTTCAATGATCAGAAATCATATGAGATATAAAATCTTATTTAATGTGTCACTCCCTTAGTGTGCATGTATCTCCCCCTTTTGGGATTACAAAAAGAATACAAAAGTAAATAAGAGAATAAATAAGAGTAGTTCCCAATTTATTAGATGGATTAAAAAGTGTAATTAAAAATAATAAGCAACAAAAATACCAAAATCATCTCTATCAAAATATAGTGTCCTTTTTTCATCCCTAGTTGTCTTCTCTTTGCCCTTGGAAGTAGCATCTTGAGAATCCCCAGGAGCAGAAGTGGAAGTGGAAGTGGTAAGTAAACCAACTGATATAGAAGGTAATGGGAGTCCTTAAATAACATAAGGGGACAAGGTAGGTGTAGTGGAAGTCCAAGGTAATTGTAGGTAAAGGATAACATGTATAATCCGACACTGATCCTAAGAGACAAACATAGTGGTTTAGGCAAGGGTAGTGGATGAGAAGGTAGACCAACTAGGTCTCAAGGGTGCAGTTACATGAGCCACAATAGCAGAGCTCTAGAAATGAAGATAAGGCCTCAAAAGATTGATGTTGTCTGTAATTATCTCACCACTAAACTACATCGCTTTTTCAATGTCATCCTTGTTCTCCATGGAATTTTCTAACATTGGAGTGAAATACATCAGCTTTTGAACGTGAGTTTTGAATGCTTGAGTGACAGGAGGTATTTTTAGATTCTTTACAAGGTACATGAAATGGTTTGTCATATCATGCTTAGAGAAGAAACTATTAAAGTATAAGTCTACCTTCTTAGTAATTTCCACATGAACAACATTTGAAATCTTGGAATGAATTCGCATCAAATCATGAACTATGTCCCTGTTCTTGAAAACAGAAGATAAAGACTCTTTCTCAAATCCACTGAGAACAGACTAAAGTTCTCTTTAACAACTATTTTGAGAAGATCACTATCCAAGGATGTTTGAGATGATTTTCTAGAGGAACTAGAAGCTGTTACAGATGAAGTAAGAGATATCAGTAGATTCAAAACATTCTAAAGACAACCATTATACTCATCTGTATACTTATTAAAACTAATAATAGTAAAACACTTTTCATGAACACTTTTCTTATTTCATTCTGTCACCTTGTCAACTAAGGATGTTAGGTTAGGTTGAGTCTAGGAGGCTACTTCCTATAGAATCTGTCCCCTTCCAACCTCATTAGGATGACCAACAGGTTTTGGACTTGAGTTCATTACTCTCTGCATTTCATAAACCATACCTCCGAGAGACTTCACATCATCACTAGTCTCTTATTTCTAAATTCTGACTTCTTGAATTTCATGATGCATTTTTTGCTGAATCTACCATTTAATCATCTCTAAAACAGGGAATAATCTATTTTAATCATATTTGACACAGGATAATGTTTAGTATTCATGATATTTTCCACCCCCAACCAATAGGGTAGTTAAAAATACCTTCAAACCATCCTTACTCACCAAGGTGGATGGTTCGTGTGAGGGGTCAGGGATAGGAGATGAGACCATATCAGGTTCCCTTACAGCTATGACATCAATAGTAGATTCTGTTTTTAATTGAAACACTGTATAAATATCTATACCTTTATCCATGCCTTCCTAGGAATCATTCACATCAAAATTGCAAGGAAATTTATTCCATGTATCCACATAGCTTAAATTAACTAGGGTTGGCACTTCAAAAATATCTAGATTTGGGTTCTTCTCCCCCTCAACATGTGCATCTTTCTCAGGACTGAGAGTTTTACATCCTTGATTTATCTCTAGGATTTCATCCCCAATAGCATAACCCATTTTATATCTAGATAATTGAATGTCTTCCTCTATTATCTCTTCATTAGATAGGTTAACATCATGAACATGTTTTTCTTCTAGTTGTTTCTGAAAAGAAGATTCTTTCTCAAGAGACAGATCTTCTTTTCAATGTTATTCAAGAACATCCTTTTCTTTTTCAACTACAAATAAATCTTTATTAAAGGCATGTTCTTCCAGATCAACAATCTCTTCAGGGACAAGTACTTCATACTCACTTATGACTTGAGGTGTAGGTTCACTGTCGTCCTCATCAAGGATATTTTTCCCTGTATGTGCAACAACTTATTCTTCTTCTTCCTCATCAGAGTAGTCAATGATTACATCTGGATCCAAAATAGGATTAAAAATATCCTCAGGTCTTGAAGAGTGTTCAATAAGGTTGAACATTTCTTAGACCATTTAATTATCTTCCACCCATGCTTTTCTCTAGGAATTCTAATTGATTTTCATTCTCTTAACTATAATGTTTGAAATACAAAATTCATATTCCTTAATTAATTTTTCATCTGGTCCAACCAACCCTTTTTCATTTAGCATAATAATGATTATCCTTGAGTAGAATAGAGAGGTTGACTTGAAGTTTTTCTTGATCAACTCACCCATATAATGTATAACATGCTTGGAAAGTTTGATCTTATGTACATTCTTAATAAGATGTATAAAAAATACATCCTAATTCTTTAGCATAGAAATGTTACCTTTTCTAGGGAAAATCAGATTCTGGACAAACATAAACAAAGGTTTGGTTTCCCCATAAAGCGCAGTAGCTATATCTCTTCTCTTTGTTGCATTCCCAGTTAATCTTCTCAAGACTTCTTCCAACAAAAATATCTCACTTGGAGGCGGGGGACCTCTCCGGTAGTCCTCAAAAATACCCTCATGAGGTATCATTAGGAATTAATCCCATTACCTCGATGAAAGGGTACATCTTTTCTCATTGATCCAGCATCTCAGAAAAAAATCATATTCTTTATCAAAAGTGAATAGAATGAAATAAAAAAATTGAGCAACTAGATTCAGGAATATCAGCCGATACTTATTCTGTGAACTAATATAGCCACCTTTTCAGTTTTAGTTATTTTAATAATAAAAAACTAAATGAAAACAACCACTTGGGGAAAATTTTTATTTCAGGTACCGCTATTATGTTCACTAGGTTCAGATTCAACAGTCCTTTGGGTGCAAACATCAGTGATATTTTCATATTCTTATTTGATATTTTCATCTCTGGAATTGATGAAGATGGGCGTTTCATTCTGGGCATTAAACAAAGGTTTGAGGAGTGAATGGATGAAAGAGGGGTTAGAGTTTGAGAGAAGATGGCTCATGTGAATAAAGGAGTTAGACATATTTAGTTTTTATCATTTAGGGATGTCAAGAATCGTAAAATCAATAGAACCTGAAAGTAAAAGAGAAAAAAATAATTATTGTGAAACATGTTATAATATGTGAATAAATCAATCAATTGTCTTTACGGTGAGACCGCAATAGAATTTTACTATGAGACCTGAACTGGATTTCACAGTGAGACCATAAAATGATTTCACGGTGATACCCTAATAGGATTTCATGGTAAGACCATAACTGTGTGATTTTTAAACTGTGTGACCGTATTGTTTGACATAGTAACAGACAGTAATCGAGAGATAATAATTGTTAGACAGTATACATGAAATAATATATTTTAAAATAGTAATACTATAGAACTGTTAGAGTTAGACAGCAATCTTAAGACAATGACTAGTGAAACCATAAACTGTGAATCAATAAGCTGTGAAATAGTACTCTTACAACTTCAGATATATAATTCCCAACTAATATATGATTTAATCTAATCGTTCTGAATTTACTGGTTTGGTAAATATATCAACAAGCTGATTTTCCATTTCAATGAATTCAACAGTGATATCAGGTTATTTATAATCATATCTCAAAAAGTGATGTCATACATCAATATGCATTATCCAAGAATTTGAAACAAGATTTTTGGAAATGTTAATAGAACTTGTATTATCACAATTTATAGGTACATGGATGAATTGATATCCATAATCTACTAATGTGTGTTTCATCCACACCTTTTTTCCCAAAAACTACAAGTAGCTATGTACTCAGCTTCGGTAGTAGATAATGCAGCAGAGTATTTTTCTTACAACACCATGGTACATTTTACATGCCTAAAAAGTGACATGTTCTAAAGGTTATTTTTCTATCAAACATACATCCACTAAAGTCGACAATATAATTACTAACTAATTCAAATGATTGTTCTCTAGTATATAATTATTATATATTTTGTGTATGCTATAGGTATTTCAAAATTCTATTAACAACATTTAAATGAGTTTCCATAGGGTTTTCTTGAAAAGGATCACACATACATACCCTAAACACAATGTCTGGTCGACTAGTAGTTAGGTAGAGTAGACTTCCAATCATGTATCTCTAAGTGTTTTGATAAACATATTTTCCATCTTCATCACGATCCAACTTACAAGTAGTACTCATTGTAGTGTCACTACTTTTAGTGCTATCCAAGACAAAGCATTTAATAATATTTCAAGTATTTTTTACTTTATTTAAAAAAATTCCATCATTATTTTGAACGATTTTAGATACAAGAATGAATTTTAGTTTACCCATTATACTCATTTCTAATTCATTTTGAATCATTTTTGAAAATTCAATAAATAAATTATTTTATGTTGATAAAAATATAATATCATCTACATAAATTTGAACTACTAAAACATCATAGGAAATTAATTTTATAAAAAGGGTTAGATAAACTATTCCTTTTGTCAAACCTTTGGAAATTAGAAAAGTACTTAATATTTCATTCCAAGCCCTAGGATCTTGTTTTAAACCATATGAATCTTTTGATAATTTTAAAATATGATTTGGAAAATGAGGATTTGTAAAACTAGGGGGTTTCTCCACCAATACATCATCATATATATACACATTTAGTAATACATTCTTAATATCCATTTGATATAGTTTGAAATTTAAATGTGAAGCATAAGCAAGAAATATTTTGATGCCTTCAATTCTAGCTACAAGTGAAAAGGAATATTGGTTGTAAATTCCTTACTCTTGGACTATAGTCTTGCACAACCAATCTAACCATGTTTCTAACCATGTTACAAGCTTCATCTACTTTATTTCTAAACCCCCACTGAGTGCTTATGGAAAATGTGTCTCTAGGTCTATCAACTAGTTTCCAAACATTGTTCATTTCTAACTGATTATGCTCATCTTACATAGAAATCACCCAAAATTTCTCATTGATAGAATAATTATTGTTTTTTGGTTCATATTGTGACAAAAAGACTTCATGTTCTACCTAATTTCATAGAGAATATCTAGTTTTATCTTTTTTATCTAAATCTCCTATAAAAACATATAATGAATGGTTCTAAAGAGTTTAACATCCCTTGAAAAAGAAGGACTTGTGAATTCACATTCTTCAATAGGTTTAGGTTCATTCGGACTTGAATATAAATAATATCTAGAACTAGAAGATTTCACAAATTTATTTACTGGATGGTTATATAATTTCGAATTAATGTCCAAATTTGATACATCATCCTCCAAGTTCTATAGAAAGGTCTTAGGCTCATGTTGATTAGTTTCTTCAAATTTGACATCGAAGGATTCTTCAACACATTTAATTCTTTTGTTAAACACTCTATAGGATTTACTAGAGATTGAAAATTCTAAAAATATTCCATTATCACTCTTGGATGTGAATTTTTTTGATTGTACATAGTATTAAGGATATTTAATTTTCAACCAAATACATTGAAGTAGGTAACATTGAGGTTTCTATTATTCCATAACTTATAAGGTGTTCTTTTATGAATGGGTCTAATCAATACTATACTGTTAATATAGCTTTTTTTATTTACAGCATCAACCCAAAAATTAATAGGAATTTCATATTCACTATGCATGGTTCTATCAATCTCATACACGGTTGAATTTATTCATCCAACAACTCTTTTCTATTGAGTAGTTCCAAGGGAAAAGAAATTATTACTATAGCCATTTTGTGACAAAATGGATTCAAAAAAAAATTATTTTCAAACTCATGGCCATTATAAATTCTTAAGGATTAAATTCTAAGTGCACTATATTTTTATACAGTTTTGGAATATTTGGAAAAATGAGAATATGATTCACTTTTTTGAGAAAAAAAGTCCATGTATATTTATAATATTCATTTACAAGAACATAAACATAGTGCTTCCCATTTAAACAATAAACTCTAGATGTTCAAAAAAAATCCATGTCAACCAGTTAGAGAGGATGAGAAGTAGACACTTATTTCTTTGGTTTGAAGGAAATCTTGTGTTTCATTCCCATTTGACAAGTATTACACACATTATCATTTGGAAACTCAAGGTTGGGTAGGTCTTTGATTAATCTTTTTCTAGTTAACTTTTTAAGAGAGTGAATATTATTGTTTCCTAGTCTCATATGACCAATTTAAGACTCATTGTGAAATACACTTAAACCTGAAGCATTTTGATAGACTAAAAAATCTATGGTAACCAAGTATACATTTTCATATCTTAACTCAGAAAACACTAATTAATTTTTTGAATTGAAAAAATTAAACGAATCATTTTCAAACATAACATGAAATCCATCATCACATAATTTTTAAATACTATCTATATTATATTTCAATTTTTCAACATAATTTTCATTGAAAATTAAAACTGAGTTAAAGTTAACAATTTGGCCAAGTCCAATGATCATTCCATTTCCATTTTCACTAAAGGTTACTCGTCGACCATCAAATTTTATTAAATTCATGAAGAATGAATAGTCTCCTATAATGTGTCTAAAACACCCACATTCTATGTACTTTATGATTTTATAGGATCTCTTTAAGAAGATTTCCTACAAAAAAGTCAGATGAAAAAATATTTTGGTACCCATATTTTTTTGGGTCCAGTAAAATTAATGACTAGTGCTTTAGGAACCCACATCTTCATAAAATGTTTCCTATATGAATTATGTAATGTTCCTGAAAAAATAGACTCTATTTGGTCGAGAAAATATTTAAACAATAGAGTGTGTATCATAATTTCAACTAGATGATTGTTCTCCGCAAATAGGAGTAATGCTCTATGTCCTATAAATAGAATCTAAACCAGTTATTCTAAAATTTATTTTACCAGGTTGATAGCTAATACCAGTCATATATTTAGGAACAACCTCTTTTCCTAGAATTTGTACCAATGTAACTTTACAATTAGTAATCCTTTTAAGATCCTTTTTTAATTCCTCATTATATTGATTTAATTTATTTTTTTATTTTATTAAATGATAATTTTTTTACATTTCTATAGAAAGATCAGATTTAATGGTTACGGTAAAAGCATGTTGTTTCTTTAATGATTTATATTTATATTTAACTTCATCACATTCCTATTCAATATTATTACAGTGCTCACCCATTTCATCAATAGATATATTTTTAGAGTCACCTTCATCTCTAAAATAATAGGAATTGTGTATATGAGATTTCATGGTTGTCTCAGATGTTTTTGTCATAAAACAAAAATTAGCTTTTGTAGCCTCTTCATCATGTGACAATTCTGAGTCAATTGAACTGTCCTCAAAAGCACTCCATGTTGCTTTCATTTCCTTTTTATACTTTCTATCATTGTCCTAAAATTTCTTTTTTTACATGATCATTGGATAGTCAACCTTTATATGTACCTTTCGCTTACATTCATATCATACTATCTCATCAGACATGTCACTTCTTTTCCAGTAATTCTTCTAGTTTCATTTTTGATCATATCTTCTCTTTATGTTATGATTTCTAAAAAATGTCTTCATCTTGTAATATATCTTAAACCAATTTATAATTAATCCATCTTCTCATTAATATTAAGTGATTACTGTTCACTATTGGAACATTCTACAGAGACTTACAATTTCCCTTTCTCTTGGTGTTTAGTGGTGATGGTCCTAAATGAAATAGATTTTATTTTGGGTTCCGCCTCTTCTTCCTTGTTGAATTTATTATCCAATTCAAACATAATTAGTTTCTCAATGAGTTATTTTACAGGTAACCTCCAGATGTCACATGATTCTCTAATAGAAACCGTGGTTCCTCTCCATCTGTCAAGAAACCATCAGATAATCATCATAATTTGTTCTTTGGTAGTGACTTCTCTACCAAGAGAAATCATTGTGTTAAAAATTTCATCGAACATTAGATATATTTCAGAAATATTCTCATAAAGATTCAATTTAAATTTATTATATTTAATAGTATAAGTATTAAGTCTCATTTATTTCGCACAAGAAGTTTCCTCATGTGAAATAGAAATTTTTTTACAAATTTCATTGCCAGTTTTACATGTAGAAATTTTGTCAAATTCCACATCTCCAAAAGAACAATATAAAGCATTCATGGATTTTACATTGTTATTATAGGTAGTCATTTTTGGGTCATCCCATGTGATATTATCTATAGAAAGAATCATATAATCATCTATAATTGAAGTCCAAATTTCAATAGCCATAGTTTTTAATTTATATTCGTTTTAATTTTCCATTGTGTATAATTGGTTCCATTAAAGAATGGTGGTAAGTCTGTTACTGCACCTTCAAGTAAATTATCCATAATTAATAATTATATTGAAAGGACTAGAAATGTATAATTAACATAAATTAAAATATCTTTAATGTATAACCAAAATCATTATTGATAGGGCTAGAAATAGAGTCTTAACAAGAATAACAAACAACCCTTTAATAAGAAATGTTTGTCGATGTTGAGGACTCAAGAGGGGGGTGAAATGAGTTTCTATAAAAATTTATTTTTAAAAAGTATTCTTAAATGTTTTCCCCAGTAAATTAAATACATCCCGCTTTATATATGTAATGCGCTTAGGAATGTTTGACTGTTTAAATTACTTCTTAGAAGATTTATTAATTATAAATAATCATAATATCAGTTGTTAATATTAATTTTGAAGCTTCTATAATAAGTAAAAACAATTATAGAATATTTACAAGATTAACTATCAATTTAAATATGTTTATTTTAGAATTATATAGTAAAATAGTGAAAACAAATGTAATCCACATAACGGAAATTGAAAAAGTGGTTCAGTTTCAAGTTGAGACCTAATCCACTCCTCTTGGTGATCACCAGCCACCAAACAGTTTTTAATAATAAACATGATCCACACCCAGGGATCAGGGTATACAACAGTATACAAGACTATCCAGGTTACATGACCACATCCACAGTTCTTCATGGATATAAAATAACATGTCACACATGGATCTCTTCTACACTTATCTGTGGGAATAAACGAGTGTAAAAAGATGCGAGAGGAAGGATATATGGTATCTTTTAGTTTAATGCAGGTGACATTTTATGTTTTTATAGACACAAAATCTCTCCTAGAAAGCTAAAAACAATACACCAAATTGAAAAAATGAGGTGATAAGGTTAAAAGTGAAATGAGTGTTAATCTACATAGCTCTGGACTACTAGGATGAAGAAGATGTCTGAATCGAGTCCTCTAGCAGAAAACTGAGTATCGCAAGACTGATTGTCTTGTTTAAAGTTAGACATGGATCATGTTCTTCATAGAGTTGGTAATAAGAAGATGATATTGACTCTGATATATGGTATCCCAGATTCATTGGATTCTAGAATTCTTTGTGCCTTCTTCAGATGTATTGAGTTGCATGTGTCCGTTCGTTTCTCATGAATGCTTAGGATTCTTTGTTCTCATGCACGTGACTTTGTCTCTAGGCCAAAATTATCTTTTTAATCATGGAGTGCTTGTGTTAGAGCCTAATAGATGCATGTATTCTACACATCGTACCTCATATTGTTAGGTGACATGTCTACAATGAAATATTAATTATGCTAGTGCATTTAAAAAATTTAAATATGACACTAAGAAATGTAAATAGAATATGAAAAAACAGATTAATGAACAGTGTCATAGTCTATTTGGAAACAATATCACTTAGAGAAAGTGTCTCCATGAAACAGTTTCCTCTTATTTTCCTTTGAGTAGTGAGATTCTTATGATGGCATAGTTGTATAGATATTAGAAATAGGTAGCATAGACTGGGTGTCTGATCCTGGTGTTTGGCTCTCGGTGTCCGGTCACTATGTCTATTCATGTTGTATGTGTCACAATGTATTGTCATAGTGTTTGGGTCATGGTGTTTATTCACTGTGTCTGGGTCTTGTTGTCTGGTCAGGGTGTCTGGGACACGGTGTTTGGTCACGGTGTCTTGGTCTCGGTGTCTGGGTCCTTTTCCCGAAAAAAATAAATGGTGGCCGACTCATTGTTTCTTAGACATAACCAAATATATATATACAAACATAAACGGTAATATTCATATAATTCATTAGACATAATCATTTATCATGGAAAATCCCTTGTAACACAAATTAAAAATAGTTTACAATAAGAAATCATAGCACTAGAGATCTTCGATAGGTTTATTTAAAGCATAAGGAAACCAACCATCTCTACATATTATTTGAGAAAATTAAACAATATTAACAAGATTTATAAAATTTAAAGTATTTGATATAATTTTGGCTAACACATAAGGACTCCAACATACTATAACAAATAAATATATCAATAATGATGAAGCTAAAATGGTGGTCCCTCTAAAAGTTGTTGGAACCTTATTTTCTTCCTATGAAACTCTTCTACTACATCAAGAAACATCATTATGTATTCCTATGTCTAGGAAAATGTAGTTCATGAATCATATTATTCCACCATAGTACATTTTTTAATGATATAATCCCACTATGTGGAGTAGAATAAATATGATAAAATCTATTCATGTGGCCTATGAATCTTCATGAACCACATATATTGAGTTACATAGTGTAAACTCTTTTCATGTTCTTAGGATTACCATGATAGTATAAAATCAACTATCATATGCCAATAAATTTATGTTCTATAGATGGGACCTTACATTAAGATCCTCCACAATACTCATTGTGCCTTCCCCTCTAGTTTTGGGAACTCGCAAAACTGATACTCAGAGAGAAAAGAACTCCCATCATCCATTAAATACCAACCATGTAGTTATAATATATCAACAACCTATTCAAGAAATCTATAAAAGAATAGTTATTAATAATGAATAAAAATGAACACATATCATATTGATGTACCATTTCGAACCATTAATTAATTATATTTTCAATTGATTATATCACATGTCAAAATTGAAAAATCATTGAAAAGAAATTTCCATTCTATGTAATAGACCTATTATAATTATGAATCATGAAAATACTATGTAATTGGCCAACACAATATAATATTGATAGAACTAGTATGTGAAAAAATATTTAATATATTTCAACTATAATCCCTTAATATTCATTTCATTCTTCACTGTTACCCAACATATCGTTATAGGTTCTTCTAGTGTGAAGGTGTTAAATTTCATCTTGATTTCATTATGATTCTATTAGAACTGAAAAAATAAACCCTTATCTACTTTCCTACACCATCTTAATGTTAATTTGATCATTATAATTCAGTTGGGTTCTAGAAATGAAACTCAAAAAAAATAATCTGGAAACTTCCCAATGAGGTTCCAATGATGGAGATTAAGAGGGAATGTGTGAAGTTTTCTTATCCCAATATTCAAACAGAATAAAAAATAACCTCAACCAAATTATTCTTTATGGGATTATTTTTTCAATGTGGTCAATCACATGTATCCTTTTGAAAACTATTCACATGTATTCTCATACGCATGATGCTACATTATATTATCAAACACCATTGATGAAGACAAATCAATACACAAATCAACATCCAATCAATGGAAATAGAGAAATTATTATCAAAATATAGATAAATATGATTTGGATTTCAATCTATACAAATTAATAGTATAGAAAATTATAGGAAAAATCTTCAATATGACGTTCCCAAACCACTACTAGTGACTGAAGGCATATTATAGTGACATATTACTAGAAATCACTAGTAAATACTCATTAATTCCCAATAATAACTCAACTCCATAATAAAATCAAGACAATATACTCAACTAAGAGATTGGATATAATTTTTTCAATAACAATTCAAGATAATATAGTAAAATGATAAATGGAATAACATTGAGATATCTTGATGGGCATTCTAGATTCGAACAGAATGGTGAGTATCACCTAAAATCATACATAATTAATTGTGAATCATTTCTACACATATTTATTTTTGAAGAGACATAAAACATTTAGTATTAATAATAAAAAACAAAAAGGATACAATAATAGAAGTCATAAAGGGAAAAAATAAAATAGTGCACCAACAAGTACTTGATATAAAGAGGATCGATAATATAAGAGCCAACTAAGCCAAAAATTTAATCCCAAAAGATATAAATCCACCTCATCCCTGAGGAACATTACCATTACATGATTTTGGACGAATGAATTGTAATGCCTAAATGGATGATCTATGATGCAACATAAAATCCTAGTGGGGACTCACAATGTGGTCTATAATATGATTCTAGTAATATAAACCATACCATATATTAAATTTGAAATAAAACGATAATAGTATTAGAAGATAATTTTTAAATAAATACATTTTTTATTACAATTGATGGAAACATATCAATAAATATATTAAAAATAATTTAAATATAATAGATTATTTAATTCTAAATTCATGTGTAAATTAGTTTTGAAAAAAATGGAATGTATATGTATCATTGTAATACTAGAAATGAAACATGGTTATATTCCATGTGGTGAGATATTCCCTAGTTATGGTTTCCTCACAAACCTTGTATTTGTGATCTCAAAAACATGTGTACAATCTTCCCCCCAGATTTGGTCTAATTGGACACGTTAATATCCAATCAAAGATAAAACCCAACCCAAAATATTTTCTTTTATTTTAATGAATCAACCAATTTCTTGGGAACTACCATCTAACCCACTAACTACTTAATATTCCATGTGTTCAATAAAATATCAATAATTATAAAAACAATCCAAAACTGTTTAAAATATAATTTCCCCATTATTATTTCAATATTCTAGTTTCTAATTAAAAACTAAAAAATGGGGTTTTAATTAATTGATTCCATTTTTCATGATACAACCAAATGCGATCTTATAAAAAATTCTTCATGATATTTCATTAAAATCAATTTTCAAATAATTTTATCAAATTAAATCCAATAGTTTCTTTAAAATCAAAAGCACACCCAAATTCATTGGAATTGGGAGTTTTCAAATAAATACATACCCTTCCAATTTAAATAAAAATTCCCATCAAATTGAGTGTTCAAAATTAAATCTAATTAATTTAAATAAATAAAAATATATGACGTTATATATATTTTTTGAAAACATAGAGAACAGCCTATATTAATATAAAGATCTCATATGACAATGCGTAAATCCTGATTTGATAGAGAAGAACATTGAAAATCATGATAAATAAATTGAAACATTATCCATGATCTAATAAAATACATATTATACCAGCTATCAACATGGAGATAAATTTAAACCTATAGGGGAATGACCAAGAGAGTATGATAGAATGAATGGAAGAAGTTATCTTACTAGAGAGGAATCAAAATACATTATCCAACATTAGATTGATATAGAAATAGTATTTGAGGATCTAAAATATTTTATTGTGATATAAAAAAACATAATAATTCCTACAATTCTTAGTAATGTTAAATGTGTTGATTGACTATGGGGTACCTTAATTTTAAAATATTTTTAAAAATTAAAAATCATCACATACATGATTTATATTAGTGGGAAACAAGGTCTCCCAAACCCAGAACCCTAAATAAAGAACCTTATAATGGGTTTCAGTATTTTTTATATGCGAGACCATGTACTGTTTAACCATTTCAAAGATGTGAAAACAACAACTACTAGGGTATTCTTTGTTTACCATGCACGACTGAAAAGTTTTGGAATGTTGTGAACCATGTGTTCATATCAGAGAATATTCTAAAAGATTCCTAATTTTATTTAGATGTAATTAAAATGATAACCAACAAAATAATAATAAAAATATGTTACATATGATCAGAAAATAGTAATTGGATGTTATAAAAATCATTTTTTACCAACCCTCTCTTAACTTATAGTTCATTTTCATCACATTAATTTTTTTCAAAGGAATTTGGATCCTATCCATGTTAACTTGTTATAATGATTTTATATTCCTAATAAAATATCTATAATACCTTGATAATATACCAAGAAACAAATAAAACATGGATTATAGTCATAGTGGGGGTACAACTAATATCCCACCACTTCTCATTGACATGAGAATGATTATTGAAATTCTCTTCCCTTAAACGACATCCTCAATGTTCCAAAGGTTAGAAATAAATTACAAACTCTTCATTAGATGAAGGGGAATGATTTTTTCCTTTGAATATAAATCTTTGAATCCAAATTTTTCATAGAAAAAATCTACTACATGATTCATAATAACAATGTCACACAACTCATTATAATAAAATTTATATCAACACGAAACTATAACAAGTACCCCAATGAATGAAAACTATAATCAAAGTACATAATAGTAGAAAAAGAAACAAACACACAACAACCCACATAACCCCAAAGAACTATAATTCAACATTATCAAACCCAAAAAAAATTGTGCATACTGTCATAATGCACTAATAAATTGTTTTGACACATTACCTTTCCTATTTCCTGATGTATGATAATTAAAAAAGAACCAAAAGGATAAAGAATGGGTTAGAAATGAAATTCATTAAGCTATCCCCCAATTAATTCCTTAATAATTTCACTAAGATATAACATGTTACCAAAGGAATATAAAACAACTTATATTAATGTTCTTAAAACATGTTTTCACAATGCCGAAAATACATCTAAGAAAGGTAGTTTTTGAAAAAAAATACATGTCAAGAGAAAAATTCAAATTTTTAAACAACTTAACAATAATATTTGGAATAAAAAATCAATTATTCACACACACCCACAAATTAATGATTCTATGACTATTCCATACACATGAGTGGTTTCACATATATTTACTATGTCGTCCCAAAGTTTCCAATATCCTTGTGCCCCAATAACACATTCACATTATTCATGGTAATGTCCCTATTAACCACAATGGGACATGGTCTTTATTCAAGTTAACATTGAAAGAATAAACATACAAAACCCATGTATGCAAGAACAATTTAAAACAAACCATTTTAAACTATTTTTAAAAAACTATTCCTCATTAGAAATCACTTAAAATAATCTAGTTCCTTAAATTTCAATTAATATGTGCCTTTGTTTAAAACATCACAATTAAACAATTTTGAAAAAATACCGAAAATCCACATGATAAAATCATCATAGTAAATTATAAAAGAAAATCACATTACAAAAACACTTCCTATGATTCATAAATTTTCCCAAAATCCATATTAAACTGAAGCTATCAATAAAGTGGGTTTCTACATTTCATTACACAGACATTTCAGAATAATTTTCAATAAATTTTACCAATTTTTATATAATAAATCATGTTATATGATTAGGATTCGAGAGTATCTCATCCTACATCGACAATTATAGAGAATGATAATATAAACAAAAAAACACCTAGAAACCCATTTTTAATCTCAAAAAACACACAATAGACCTCTTTCAGTATCATTGAAAAACCCAAACAAAAAAGCTATTGGAATAGATAATATAATATCTATACAAAATAGACTATAACTATGAATCTAAGATAGGGAGGAAAGTATATCTATGAAAACCCATTTACGAAATACCAAAAATGATGAGTTCATAAATAAATCATGATTCAAAAGACAATGAAACATCTCTACATCACTACCAATTTGATGTGGAGAGGTCATACAACCTTTAGAAGGAAGAAATATCATGTTATGGCTAGTATGGATTAATAATAAGGGGTTTAAACATACTATTGACCTAGATCTTATTTTTTATGATATTGTTATTAAAATGTTCAAGGTTAGTGACACTTTTATGAAATTTTTTTACTAACTATGTGAGAGACTCTTCCTCATGGAGTACCTCGCATGGTTTGAAAGTGTAGCTAAAAAAAACATGTGTCGAATATTAATAATCATGTATTCTCACTTTTCATAATTACTCCTAGGTGTTATCATGGATTGTAAAAACTATGTACCTATTTGTGGGCCTTCCCCTTATCCCCTTTCTTACAATGCGTGGTTTCATGTAGGAGTATCATGATTTTGAATAACTATTCTCATATAGTGAAATAGTATAAAATTCATAGAAAAATTCCCCATGGTTTCTAAACCCTAACAATATTCACCCAAACAATTTATATACTAATAAATCATAAATGAAAGGATCGATACATGAAACTATTGTTCTATAATATCCACACTATGTTCTTTTACATCATAGAAATATTGAAAACTACCATTTTCCAATAAGATTTCAGGAATTTTCTCTACCAATTACTTCCCACATTCGACATTCAATTCCTAAATATGTCCATGTGGCCACAATACCCACACTAGACAAATGCATTTTTGAATAGATACTTTCTCATTCCTATCCATATTAATTAAAGGTACAAGTACCAATGATTCATCTTGATCTAAGACAATGTGATCCCATAGAATGACATTGTCATGATAAGGATTACTATTCTTCAATTGAGATACTAAAAACACATTATGCATGTAATTGAAACATGGTTGCAATGACAACCAATATTCCACATATCCTACCCATTCTAGTATCTCAAATGGGACTATGTATCAAGGATATGACTTTTACTACTTCCCAAAATTTTAACACCCCATGTTTTCACGATATGCTTCTCTTTGAATAATACTGTAGTGTGTGTTTTACGCAACTTCGAGTTCTAACACAAACCACAACCAATCAAAGTAGCCATTATGAATAGTAATACCCACTTTTTGAAATTTTATAAATTTTATCTCTCAAAATGGACTTCATTATTGGATTCGGAATATCGAAATTATCCTAGGGTGAAATTTGTGTACTTTTCAGATAACTTTTATATTTTGATTAATAATGAAAATTACTAAAAACAAATTTTTTAATTGAAATAATTAATAGTGATAAATTATGAATTTGAGTGGTTTTAATGTATATTTAGAATATATTTTTACCATTGAATACAATTTTGATCATTTTAAATAATTTCACATTTAAACCGGACATAAACAAGTGTCAATCTTTTCATAGTTATTATTTCATAAAAACAATTTTTTTGTTTTGAATGCGGGAATTAATTTTAAATTAATTTCTGACACTTATGTGTTGATTTTGGGAAAATGGATTCCATATTTGGAATCAGGATTTCCAAATTGTGTAGATAGGTTACTCTTATTTTTAGACGTTTTGAATAATTATTTCGGTAAATATTTTATTTACCATGGTTAAAAGAAAAATCCGGTAAATAAGGGTAAAAATATAATATAATAATAATAATAATAAATTACCCTAAAACCTATCCTAACCCTATTGGTTGATACATGTCTGACCATGGACATATTTGGGTCTATTTTGGGACCCCATGGATCCACTTGTAAGTGATAATGATACTTTATATTAATTAAGTTAAAGGAAATACAAAAATGACATAAGCATATATCTTTTAGAAAAAAAATTATATAGGGTTATATATGATATATTTTCGACTATAAATATTCATTAGAAATATAAAACATTTTCCTACATAATGGTATTTTATTTATAATTTTTATACATTGAATAATTAAATTTATTTATGGCACAATAATGATTCAATATTTTCATTATTAATAAAAAAATCAAATAATTGGTATTATAAATATTAAAATAAATATAATTTATAGTTTTGATGACATCCATGAATTTTAGTGGTTAATATGAAATTTAATTATTTTTTAAATTAATTTTGTTCGAATAAATAATGTTATTATGACTTTAAAAAAATCAATTATTAAATAGTGACAAAATTGACATAAATGGTTTCTTAAAACAAATATTATATTATTAATTTATATTATATTCTTAAAAATATAATGGTAGTCCAAAGGACTTATATAATGAGAGGTGTATTATTAATGGACCACTTGGAGGTATCTTGAATGTTTATAGTAAGTTTATTAACAATATAATATAAAAATACAATGTGACATGGTTAATGTCAAACTAATTAACTAAGAGTTAAAACTAAAAGATAAGGTTAATAAAGTTTCCCAAACCTGTCTAAAACATATTGGTTGAGTTGTTTTAGACCTATACCCACCTTAAAATTTAAATAATCCACTTTTAAGCCATTATAAGCCGAATATGAATTTATTATAAAATAATATTTATAGCTTTTCCTCAGGTGCCCATCACTCCTCTTATAAAAGGGGACTCACCCTTCTCTCGAATTTATACCGTAAAAGCCATTTAGTTCGACCAAACCCTACACAAATATTATCTAAACTTCACTCAGTTCATCCTGGAGGCCCTCCATTCGACAGAAAGCCAACTTAAGAAGTCCTTTTCATCAAATAAAAAGGAAGAACCCGAAGAAGAGGTAATGATTTCACCGCCCTCTTTCAAGTTCCTTTCTTCTTCCACATATTCATCGTTTGTTATCTCCATTATAAAATAATAACTCCAGTATATTATATATACTGTGATGTTATTATAAATATTGTATAACCATATTCAGTATTCTATCCATCATTCGAATAACATGTCACTATACATGCGCACGTACGGCCTACCATCTCCACGTCATGGTGTAATTGTTATTCAATATATTATTATTTGGATCGGTATAATAATGATGTGTAATTAATGTAAATAATAAATATAACATGATAATTATTCGGTATATATGATATACCATACAATTATATATTATTTTAATATCAAAAGAATGATATTGTCGCTCGTACGTACGTACAGATTACCGTCTCCACGAACGCGACGAGATTCATTCCCTCATCATATCCATTAAAGAGTAAATTTCATTTTATGATTAAAAATAATGTATAGAGACATGATATCATTCTGGATATGAATAAGATACATCCCATACATAGAAAATATATCTCACATAATAAATAATATAAAGGAAAACAAATCCGTTAACACCCGAAACAATAATAATACTATGATATTATTAACGAATCAATGTTAAAAGATCATATATGATATCATATTATTGTATATGATTCTTTTATAATTAAATAACAATTATTTCATCATTATACAGGAGGTTAACCTACCCTCAACCAAGGAAAAAGTACAGAGTAAAGCGTTTCTTATCTCACTTTCAATTCAGTGAGATTTCCATTGTTCACCACTTATTTATTGCACGTGGTGTGTGTATTTCCCATGATTGTATTTATTGTATAATATACATTAATTTATGGATTTTTACATCATCATTGTATGATCCTTATTTCATGGGTGTATGTTTCGTAAGTTACCAAATCGATAAGGGAATTTGAAATTTCAATTTCCACTCCTTCGTATTTACGAATACTTCATTGATTATTTTACTCCATGATTATGTGTGGAATCACAATTCAATTTCTTATGTCATAATTTACACTCCCCTTCTTTTGGATATACTTTTGATACACATAATCACTCCACTAATATATTCTCAAGTCATTGATATGAACTTAATAACAGTAATTTTAACTCAATCTCCATTTTTTTGAGTTAAACATCTAATTCATTGGTGTTGTTTTTACAAGAATATGTGTGAATGTCCTTTTATTGTATTAAAATTAATACCCAATCATATTGTGTGTATTTATATTTTTGACACATTATTATGTCATTGATTTATCCTTAACCTAAGGATACATGCTTTGTGAGAGATTTCATCTCGATATACATTCCACTGAGACTCCTTTGTTGTTATACACCAAATCACTTTTATATGGTGTATATAATGTACTTTGACATAGTATATCATGAATACCATTATTATTATGATATTCCAATGTTTTTATTACCTTAATTATTTGTATTCAAGTGTCTCTCTTTTGGATAGCAACTCTAAATAAAATATCATTTTAAAATGTTTTAACGATTTATTATTCAAAATCATTCTCATTAATGTCCATGATTTAAAAACGGTTTTAAGAATTTATTTATACATACATTAAAGTTTTAAAATTAAAATTCCATTTAAAAGTTTCAAAGTGGTATGGGAAACTTTGATTCAAAAATCTATTTTTAAATGTCTTCTTGGAAAATAGTGTGACTTTTAAATGTGTTCAAGTAAAAGTGGATATTTCTCTCATATAGTTTTGATGGATATTTTCATCTATGTAAACATCCTTCATTATTCTCGAATGAGGTTAATATGCTACAATAAAATCTTCCATATTTTATTTAATGAGTTATGTTTGACTATGGATGTGCAATTTTTATACCATTCATGGTTTATAGAGAAAGTATTGACATTTTGTATGCTAGTTTTAAAATGAATATTTAAGTTATGTTTAAACTTGTTCATATGAGGAATATATTGGACTTAGTAATTGAATGGTGGAGCCCTCTATATCTCCTCGATGCATCGGTAGGTCTCATGAGACAAACTAGGGTCTTGGCATAAAGCCTTGACAAAATCATATTTTTAGTCATGGCACGAGGCCTTGACTATGTGGTTATGATAGTATGGCATTATGCATTCCATCATTATGAAATTGGTTATTGACACTGCATGTGATTAATCGATTAGTAGAATATCCATGTTAATAATTAAATGGAATTATTTCATTTTATTTCTTCCATATTATACTGAAGTTCAATTTTAAAATGCTTTTGTTTTAGTTATACATTGCCTTAAATGTATATGTTTATATAAGAAAGTTTCCGCTATATTTTTATCCTTACTGGTCATCTGAGCTCACCACTTTCTATGTTTTCTTTTTCCCAGGATGTGAAGAAGTATTTTATGAATGACCTGCAGGGATAGTATAAGGGGATATGAGTGTGAAGACAAGATGTTGTTGTAGTTTTCACTTTATGATGTAATGTAATCTTTATGAATATATATCCAGTGTTTCCGAGGCTACTATACTAATCGGCCTTTTGAGATTTGATATTTCTTATGATAATGCCAATGCTATGTAATAATGCACTGAATCTATGTAGTTGGGGTTGGGGCGTTACAATTGGTATCAGAGGATGTTTAGTACAATCCTTGGAAGCTAGATTTAGATAAACTCTGATTGGAGAACATATCCCTAAGAAAGATACTGAGGATTAGTATAGAATAAATTCATAGAATTTTTGTATTGTATATATTTTGTGAGTTTTCCAAGCAATACATCCCTGTCTGGATATGAGCAGGTAGAGGCAGCTACATCACATATGTACCTAGGGGTAAAACCTGAAAACACCGCTTTGAGATAGACTCGAACGGGAACTAGTGCACGACGACGGGGCTTGCTGCACACTTGGATATGACACTCCCAGGGGATATGCTTAGTATAATTTATATTTTATTTACAAACTGATTTGAATTATTATATATAAGATGAGAGTAAATGACCTTGGTTAATACTAATTTGTTTCAAATTGAGAATATGGTGACATGATATTCTCTAAATGATTTTATGACTATTGTTACTCAGACAATGTTTTCTGGTTTTATTTAATGGATGGGTTCCAAAAAAGTCATAGTGACTTTGAGAATGATGTACAAGGTGGGAACGGTGGAGGAAATGAACAACAAAATGGAATTTTGATATGCGTAAAAGATATCATATTCATGCCAAATAAATATTCCAAAAATTTGATCAACAATATATGTATTAACCAATTCCCAGACTCAAAAAAGAAGAGAAATGTGATGAATGATAAGAGCTCTAGCTTTGGAGACCATGGAGAAAAGAATCCTAAATTTCCATCATGACCTAAATGTGGAGGGTGACACCAAGGAAAGTGACTCAACGGAATAATGAATGCTTTACGTGTGGGAAAGAAGGACATAAAGTGAAGAATTGCCAAGGAAAAATTAATATTGCTATGGAAGAAAATAAAAATGGTCCAAAGAATCCATTTAAAGTCATTTACCGTAAATTAAGGGGACCTGGACAATACCCGAGTGAATGTCCTATACTATAGGATAACCTCTTGGTCATGGAAGAACCTATGAGGAAATAAATGGATGGAAAAATGTTTAAAGGTAGCAGTACTCTTTTTTGTTGATATTACTTTGGGCAATTTATCTCTTATATGTGTAACCCTACAATTTTTCATGTGAGAATGATATTTTAGGAAGACTTATCTTTTCTCTTGTGGATATAGTTATAAATAACCATTTGGTTTAATATGATCTTTGGGTTTGAGGCAATTATAAGTTATTATATTTTGGGATTAAAATGCAAGGTATGAGATAACATTCATGGTTAAATTATGATATGGTTATTTTAATAATATATCTCAATTTTGTAATGTTATAAAATATAGTTTTTTTAAAGGATAACATACAGACCGTGTGACAACCCATCACGTCAGACAACGCTGTGGGAATCGAACCCACAACCAAAGTGCGATTGGGATTTATCACCTACCACTGGACTACGTGAAGTCCCCAGTTAGTGTGACTACTTATTTTTAGTTAAATGATTTTATTTATCAATAATAAATTGATTTGGGATCTTATGTCTTATCAAATGAATACCCTTATTATAGGAAAATGATTTGGTGATTAAGTGATTAATGTTATTTTGGAAAACCTTCCCTTTGTTGGGAACAATATATTCCCAAGAAAAATAGAATACTAGGGGATTTCGTTCGAGGATAAATGGTGTATTTTTAAATATGTTTTTATTGTGTATTTATAGTGATTTGGGTTATTTATGGAAATGATTAAACTATAATAGAGAATATGTGATTTGGTTAATTACATTTAATTGTGTGACTTGAATAATAGTTGATGTATTTTGGAGATACAATTTAACGTGGAAGAATACGTAACCAAATTCTCATAAGTTTTGGGATTAAATATTATTTTCGATTATATTGAAGTATTTTAAGGACAATTGTTTATGGAATGGTATTTAATTAACTTTGGGGTATTGTTGTTTTAGTTTTCGAAATTAATATTAGTGTTTATTTCTATAATGGAATATACTTTTGGGGGATCATCAGATCTTATACAAACCGTTTTTGTTTTTATTAATCTCTAAAGGCAAGGTAAATATATATTTTATCCTTCACGGATTAAGTGATTCTTTAGAAGTTTATTCTAGCTCTTCCATTGTGACCAAGTCTTCTTGAATACTCATCATTTAAAAATGAATCAAAAGTAGAAATTTATTATATAATGAAACATTAAATAAAAAGTAAGTATATCTCTTTATGTTCTTAGTCATTCTCAAAAATTATTTCCTCATCATTATGTAATGTAACAAAAAACAAAAAAATGTTGTCCATTTACTTTTCATACTGGGAAAGTAATGATCGTTTGTCCCATAAAAAGTTTTTGGTTTTCTTGTTGTTAACTTTCTCTTCATCAAGTTTTCTATCCCTCTCCATCAGAACATGACACTTATTTTATCATCCATATCCATTTTTTTCTACATGGAATCCTAGTATAGGTTATCTCGGGTGACATTTGTACTGCTCTTTATTTCCTTTAATGTGATAGTTTTATTGACTCTTTTTTTGATGTGGGACATTACAATATATTCCCAAGCCAAATTTTAAAAATTTCAAGGATGCAATTTATTGAAGGAGAGGATAATGTAACACCCTAACATTCCACAATACACTTCTCATTGAATAATACAGTAGCGTGTGTTGTACGTAACTTCGAGTTCTAACACAAACCACAACCAATCAAAGTAGTCGTTATGAATAGTAATACCAAATTTTTAAAATTTTATAAAATTTTTCTCTCAAAATGGACTTCATTTTTGGATTCGGAATATCGAAATTAGCATAGGGTGAATTTTTTGGAACATTTCGGATAACTTTTATATTTTGATGAATCGTGAAAATTACTAAAAACAACTTTTTTAATCGAAATAATTAATAGTGATAAATTATGAATTTGAGTGGGTTTAAATTATATTTAGAATATATGTTTACCATTTAATACAATGTTTTTCATTGGACATAATTTCACATTTAAACCGGACATAAACAAGTGTCAATCTTTGATAGTTATTATTTATTAAAAACACTCTTTTTGTTTTGACAGCGGGAATTAATTTTAAATTAATTTCAGCCACTTCTCTGATTAGAATTTTGAAAAATGGATTCCATATTTGGAATAAGGATGTCCAAATTGTGTAAATATTTAACTCTTATTTTTATACATTTTGAATAATTACTTCGGTAAATATTTTATTTACCATTGTTAAAAGGTAAATCCCGTAAATAAGGGTAAATATATAATATTATAATAATAATAAATTACACTAAAACGTGTCCTAACCCTATTTTTTGATACATTTCTGACCATGGGCATCTTTGGGTCGATTTTGGGACCCCATGGATCCACTTGTAATTGATAATGACACTTTATATTAATTAAGTTAAAGTAAATACAAAAATGACATAAGCATATATCTTTTAAAAAAACAATTTTTTGATAGGGTTATATTTATTATATTTTCGACTATAAATATTAATTACAAATATAAACATATTTCATATATAATGGTATTTTATTTATAATTTTTAGACATTGAATAATTAAATTTATTTATGACACAATAATGATGAAGTATTTTCCTTAATAATGGAAAAATCAAATAATTGGTATTATAAATACTAAAATAAATATAATTTGAAAGTTTTGATGACATACACGAATTTTATTGGTTACAATGACATGTAAATATTTTTAAATGATTTTTTTAGAATTAATAATGTTTTTAAGACATTAAAAAAATCAATTATTGAATAGTGTCAAAATTGACATAAAAGAGTTTTTAAAACAAATATTATATTATTAATTGATTTTATATTCCTAAAAATATAAGGTTCATCCAAAAGACTTATATAATGGTAGTTGTATTATTAATGGACCATTTGGAGGTCTCTTGGAAGTTTATAGTAAGTTTATTAACCATATAATATAAAAATACAAAGTGACATGGTTAATGTCAAACTAATTAACTGAGAGATAAAACTAAATGATATGGTTAATAAAGTGACCCAAACCTGTCTAAAAACAATTGGTTTAGTTGTTTACAACCTATCCCCACCTTAAACTTAAATTAATCCACTTTATATCCATTTTAAACCGAATATGAATTTATTATAAAAAAATATTTCTAGCTTTTCCTAAGGTGCCCCTCACTCTTCTTATAAAAGGGCACTCCCCCTTCTCTAAAATTCATACCCTCAAAGCTTTTGGTTCGGCCAAACCCTGCCCAAATATTCTCTAAAATTCCTTAAATTCATCCTAGAGGCCATCCTTTGTTAATAACGCCATATTAAGAAGCCCTTTTGATCAAATCAAAAGGAAGAACCCGAAAAAGAGGTAATGATTTCACCATCCTTTTTCAAGTTCCTTTCTCTTTCCACTTATTATTTCTTTGTTATTTCCATTATAAAATAATAACTCTATTATCTTATATATACTATTATGTTATTATAAATATGGTACAATTATATTCATTATTCTTTCCATCCTTTGAATGACATGTCACTATACGTGCGTACGTACGGCCTACCGTCTCCACGTCTTGGGGTAATTGGTATTCAATATATTATTATTTGGATGGGTATAATAATGATGTTTAATTCAGGTAAATAATAAATATAACATGATAATTATTCTATACATATTATATACCACCCAATTATATATTATTTTAATATCAAAAGAATGATATTGTCGCTCGTGCGTATGTACGAATTACCATCTCCATGAACGCGATAAGATTCATTCACCTAGGATATCCATTCAAGAATAAATTTCATTTTATGATTAAAAATAATGTTTAGATACATGATATCATTCTGTATATTAATAAGATACATCACATCTATAAAAATATGGCTCACATAACAAATAATATAAAGGAAAACTAATCCATTGACACCCAAGGCAAATATAATACTAATATATTATTAACAAATCAATGTTGAAAGATCATATATTATATCATATTAATGTATATGATTCTTTTATAATTAAATAAAAATTATTTCACCATTATACAGGTGGTTAACCTACCCTCGACCAAGGAAAATGTATAAAGTAAGGGGTTTCTTATCTCACTTTTAATTCTGTGAGATTTTCATTGTTCACCACTTATTTATTTCACGTGGTGTGTGTATTTCCCATGATTGTATTAATTATGTAATATATACTTTAATTTATTGATATTTAAATCATCATTTTGTGATCCTTATTTCATGGGTGTATGTTTCTCATGTTACCAAATCAATAAGGTAATTTGAAATTTCAATTTCCACTCATTCGGCTTTACGCATACATCATTGATTATTTTACTCCATGATTATGTGTGGAATCAATATTCATTTTCTTATGTCATAATTTACACTACCCTTTCTGTGGATATGCTTTTGATACATATAATCACTCCATTGATAAATTCTCATGCCATCAATATGACCTTGATAAGAGTAATTTTAACTCAATCTCCATTTTTTGAGTTAAACATCTAATTCATTGGGGTTGTTTTTACAAGAATATGTGTGAATTCCCTTTGATTGTTTTACAATTAATATCCATTTATATTGAGTGTATTTATATTTTTGACACATGATTATGTCGTTGATTTATCCTTAACCTAAGGAAACTGTCTTTATGAGATATTTCATCTCAATATACATTCCATTGAGACTCCTTTGTTATTATACATCAAATAACATTTATATAGTGTATATAATATACTTTGAAATAGTATATCATGAATCCCTTTATTCTCATGATATTACAATGTTTTTATTACCATTATTATTTTTATTCATGTGTCTCTCATTTGGTTAGGAACTGTAAATAAAATATCATTTTAAAACGTTTTAATGATTTATTATTGTAAATCTTTCTCATTAATGTACATGTTTTAAAAATGGTTTTAAGAATTTATTTATATGGACATTAAAGTTATAAAATTAATATTCCTTTTAAAAGTTTCAAAATGGTACGGGACACATTGATTCAAAAATCTATTTTGAAATGGCTTCTTAACAAATAGTGTGACTTTAAAATGTGTTCAAGTAAAAGGGGATATTTCTCTCATATAGTTTTGATGGTTATTTTTGTCTATGTCAATATCCTTCTTTATTATATATTGAGGTTAATCTATTACAATACAATATTCCATATTGTATTGAATGAGTTATATTTGATTGTGGATGTGCTATTTTTATACCATTCATGGTTTATAGAGAAAGTATTGACATTTCATATGCTAGTTTTAATACGAATGTTTATGTGATGTTTAAACCTGTTCATATAAGGAATGAATTGGACTTAGTAAGTGACGGGTGTAGCCCGCTATAGCACCTCGATGCATCAGTAGGTCTAATGAGACAAACTAGTGTCTTGGTACATGGCCTTGACATAATCTTATTTGTAGTCTTTGCATGATGCCATGACTATGTGGTTATGACTGTCTTTCATTATACATTACATTATTATTAAATTGGTTATTGATACTTCATCTGATTATTCGATTAGTATAAATCCATTTCAATAAGTAATTGGCATAATTTCATTTTATTTCTGCCATATTATGATGAATTTCAATTTTAAAAGGCTTTTGTTTTAGTTATACATTGCCTAAAATGTTTATGCCTATTTAAAAAAGTTTCTGCTATATTGTTATCCTTACTGGGCATCTAAGATAACCCATTTATATGTTTTTTTTTCAGGATGCAATGAAGTATTTTATGAATTACCTACAGGGATATAATAAGGGGATATGAGTGTGGGGACAAGATGTTGTTGTAGTTTTCACTTTATGATATAATGTAAACATTATGAATATATCTGCTGTTTCCAAGGCTACTAAACTAATCGGTCATTCAAGATTTGGCCTTTCTTGTGATCATGCAAATGTTATGTAATAATGCACCGAGTCTGGGTAAGTGGGTTTGGGGAATTAAAAAAATGATGACACCGAGGCCTTAGATAGATTCGTAGAATACATGATCTCTCACATCCAACTATAATGAAAATAGATGATAATCCTCATATAATTTATCATGAATATAATCCATTTCCATAAATTTATTGATCAATGAAATCTCTACCAGTGTTTCATGGAAATCGATGAGACCAACTACTAATGTCTCACCTATTTCCAATGAAAAATGTGGGAAATGAAAAAGATACTCATACAAAGCTACATAATGAGCTTCATTTATAAAGGATTGATAAGTATTATTAAAAGATAACTCTACTAACGTTACATTCTCTTCCAATTCTCAACTAAAATAAAATACACAAGACTACCACATATATTACATTGAATTTATAGTCCATTAGTATTTCCAATTCATTAAAGGATGATATGATATTATCTATATTATTCTATTGAAATAGGTATACCATTATTATTTACCACTTCTCAGATATATATTTTTACATGTCCAGTAATTTATGATATTGATTAATATGGATGAAATGGGTTGAGATTTGAATCGGTCCACTATCACCCTTATGGAATAAATTTCTAGAAACTTTCTTATTTTAAATGTTAAAAAATCCATAAAAATATGATCTTATTTACAATAGTAATATGTAATGACTGGGAGAGACATTATGGTCGATGATTCTCTTATTTAACATGCTAATAAGTTAAGAATCCCAAAACAAAGTAAACCATTATTCCTTTCCAGCCGATATACGAACACTTATCATTAAAGGCATTATACATATATTGTATTCCATGATTAACATACCATTTTAAATGGTATATGTGTGCAGAAATTTTTTATAAAAAACATGGGGTGGAAAATATGATAACTGAAATACATTTATAAGACTGTACATGGAAAAATAAATGTATGTATTACATCCCCAATAACGAGTTCGTCAATTTGGAATATACACATTGATCCCAAAAGTTCCCTTAAATTGTCATAATGTTTTCATCACACTGATCCCTTTTCCGCGATTACAAAAATATGCCATCCTCAAACACCATCATAAATACATCTGCATATATTTTTAATTTCATAGTCATCAATTCTATACAGACCACAAGTGAATTGGTAATACCGTAAGTAATTTACAAATATTCATAATTTCTATAACTACACAAAAATTATATTATTGTTATATCATCCATAAGAACTGAGAATTAGGGATATACTGATCACAAGAAAACTATATAAAACCTCTAATCACCTCTAAATTGATCAAACAGATCATAAATACATTGAACTGTATACTGATTCATTATCGTAACATGGTTACACATGCCATACTCAACACATATCTATAGTGTATTATCCACTTTTTTGAAAAAAAGGAATGGTTATGCTCACAAAAAATTTCTAGGATAAAAGAACCCATTTTTTACAACTCTTCCAACTACATTTCTAGTTCTCATAGTTCTTTTGGTTCCATCGGATACGACGGGAGGGATAAAACACTCATCTATGAATGTTTCTAAATCATAAAATTCACTTCTATTATGGGCCGAAACTGTGAAATTTTATTAAGATCAATATATTTAAACCAATCAAACCCCCTTGGAAAACTACCATTTGTGAACACTTCAATCAATTAAAAAATACAACAGCACAAAATTTTATGAGATCATTCCACATGTTATTTCCTAAAATATTATTTAACCTATAATTACATTTTTATCCCCTCTAAAGACATGAATGATCCCAACATAATTTGTAAATATGAACCATAAGGGATAATAGTCAATGTGATCATTGAATAGTTACATCCAATCCATACACATGATTATGCTGTAAACATTATTATAAATTACATATAATTCCATTATCATATCATCTCTATCGATAGATATAGAACATAGAATACACGTAACAAATTGACATTATATTAGACAGTAGGATTTTGATTTTTTATTATGTAATGCATCTCCTCAAAACTCAAAACTAGAAAATCAACACTATGAGACGTAATAAAACAATGTGATTCACTCATATATATCAAATATTGCATACCGATAGAAATTAAAGTAGTTTTACCTCACACCATTGATGGACCAAATTGATCATCCACAGTAAAATTCTCAGATTCAAATAATTCTTTGCTCATGACACTTTGTTACTCATATCACCGCTATTATTTAACTTTTTGAGGATCTATGTTAATAGATGAATCACCATGGAAAGATATCTTATTAGTTTGAGAGGTATTACACTTACCTTTCCCCTTAAAATCAATCGATGATTGAAACACATGAGAATTTACCCGAACACCTGACCTTGGAGCACTACAACTATAGCACTGATGAATTCCCATCTGGATTCAATTGTAAAATTTTGTAGGGGGTACAATACAATATCTATTCATGTTCTCTAATGGACCACATTGTATTCGTCAATATTTTCTCTTTGGACATGTTGGAATATTAACATAACCATCTATCAAATTCCGATTCATCCCTATACTTTGAAAAGAGGTCACTCTATTATCCTAGCTCCCAACTTTTGAGATCCCATCTTTTCATATAGGTATGAATGTCCACACTCCACCTATAGCTAAATAGTTCTTCCCATATTCCATCAAGTCTCTATTTACCACATATTTGTAATCCATTATATAGAGAACACAAATCATCGTGGGAATCTCCTGCCACTACCCCGATGCATGGCTGATTCCTTCAAGGATTCACTAGACGAAACATCTAGTATAAAAGGGACTATGATTATAAATTTAATAGCTTTATTTTTCTCTATGAGGAAAAATAAATAATGATAATTATTATGTTTTTTATTCGATCCTAAACGTATGAAGATATAATTAATAGATGATAAATTATTCAAAATTTTCTCATGAAAGTCCTTGGTATAATCTAGTATAATCTACAAAATTCATCCATTGGTGTGTATGATCCTCTATCATATATGTATCCATCATGACCTATATCTCTTCAAGATTTATATGGAATTCAAATATTCAATTTATTTTTTTTCAATCATACCTCTACTATATCTGATTTTTATGCACCCCAATGATAGGTGTATTATAATTATATAACATGATGAAGAGATCCACTTGGCTCGGTTCATCCCTACTATTCATATTGTCTTTAGCCTGAAATGTTTTGACTAAACAATGAACTAGTTGTTGGTTAACCTATGGATTCCATGAAATAACATTTTTAGAAGCTTCCTCTATATGGTTTCTACGATGAATACCATAATAAATTATCAATAACCAAAAAAATTCATAAGTGTCACTGTCTAGAAACATAAGGCATAACAATTATAAATTCTAGCACTACACCACAATCATAGATAGTGCTTTCCAAAAATCTACCATTACCATGTTCATTTATTTTTGAGAATTTTCATCCTGATTTCAAAAATCAAAAAAATTTGGAACTACCATAACCATGATCTTTTCAAAATCTTACATATGAAAAAATAAACATTTAGAAAACAAATAACACCAAATCATTAATCTAAATCATATATGCTCACCTATTAGGAATCCTTTTTAAAAAAGAATTCCTTTTTCATCTAACTATCTAAAACCATGACAATGAAATTTCAACTCATATAAGTGTACCCAAATCACTTATGTAACCCACTCTCTAGAAACATTAATTTCATTATAAAAATGATAGCTACTTATTTTTATACTCTACATTTTATTCCCGGACAATATTATTCCTTTCTACCAACCTGACACAAGTAATAAACCAGAATGAAATTCATATCCATGACTGGTAGGAATGGTGACCAAATTTTAGTCAATGTCCAAACAAGTTGATACCACTTATAACATCCCACCCTTTTTCTTTGTATTAATAGGGTGGAAGGACTTTAAACAACCATAAAATAAATTTCCAAGGTGGAAAATGATAGAAATAAATGTAATGGATTTATCAATTGGGGTGGAGAAATTTTACCATTAAAGATAAAACAATCCAACCAAATAGGACATAAAAATTACAACAACATTATTAATGATAATAATGTAAAACAACTCATGTTAATATAATTGATATCAAAAACATACTAAAATAAGCACCAAATCAGAATAAAACTAACATCATAGTACCCGTCGGGCTATTGTTCCATCATAAATCAATTAAAAAAAATTTATAACTCCACAGGTTCAACATTATCCATGCTTTGAATCCACAAAAAATACCATGTATCATACTGTACAACTAAATAATTGTGATTTATTACCATTTTATGTGTCCCAATACATGGTATCTAAAAAATTACAAAAGTTAAAATGAATGGGTGTGTAATAAAACATAACAAATTTTCCCTGAATGATTTCCCTACATATGCATCTCTAATTGAACAAGTTAGAACATTCATAAAAAATATTATTATAATCAATATTTAATAAATTTTACAAAGATAACATTTTATTTTTTTTCCTAACCATGAACATTTTATATGAAATAAAGACAATAAGTTCATTAAATATATTCACATTACCCTTTAGGATACCATATAAATGAATCACATAGACTCCCTTACATGCATCATCCTCTAATAGTTCCCTAATCAAGAGCAGGTTTTCATCCATCAACTATGACAAAAAATATTTCCAATATCTTTATTCTCTAGTGACACACACCCTTTATTCGGGGTCATATACCTTTATACCCTAATCGTACATTCCCTTTATTCATGGTCACATCGAAATCATAAAACCCCACAACCCATATATTCAATAAATACTTCCAACCAACTAATTTAAAACATTTCAATTAAATGTTTCTTTTATTGAATACATTTCAAACAAACCACTTTAATACATTTTAGTAAAACATTATTTTTTAGAAAACATCTCAATTACACCATTTCCACAAAAAATAGAAAATCCATACTTTGAAATAAAAAGATTAAAATAAAAAAAAATTAACACTTTACAACCACATTATACAATTATACAATTTCACCAAAACTTCTTAATATACTCAAAATATGTGTTAATGTGTTTCAATAATGAATTGTACACAAATTTAACAAAAAATTTCAAGAGAATTAACCAATTTTGTACTAATTCTTCATGTTATAATTAATGGAATTAAGGTGGAATCCACCTACCTTGAAAATTATTGGTAAAAAGAAGAATGATGTGAAAACTCCAACAAACTGTGTTAAATCTCCAAAACCCACATTAGATATCTCCCATATCACCAAAAAAGAAAAATATAACTACAATTGGAATAAAAACCTTATATCGTTCTATAGAAAAATAGATCTATGAAACTAATCGAGGGGGAAATTAGATCTATTTAAATACATGAATAAATTGCATAAACAATGACTTTCCACAGGAATCAAACTTTAACTAACGAAGAAACACCTCTATATCACTTACAATTCAACGTGTAGACTTCCTACAACAATTATGAGGATAAAATATAATGTTATAGTCGATTTGGACTTAAATGAGTGTCAAAACAAAATCCTTACCCTCATACTCCTTTTTAAGATCTTAATTGAAACAATGGACAGTTAGTGGAATGATTAAGAAAATTGTGCATTGGATTAATCATCAAGGAGGGAATCACAGAGTAAAAATGTATAGTTTGAAAAACTATGTACCAATTGTGTAAAATATAACCTTTCCACTTCTCATGATTTCTACTTGGAGTTAACATGTTTGAAAAAACAATGAACTTACTTGTGTGAATTCCCCTTTGCCTCTTTCTCACTATACATGTTTCCAATAAGAGTTTCTTAGTTTCCACAAACGTTTTTCACGCCATGAACCTGTTGAAAAGAACCAAAAATATTCCAAAAGTATTAAAAAAACCAATCAAAATTAAACCAAACACTATATAACATAAAAATAAATAAGGAATGATTTCATACATGAAATTAGATGTGATATAATATTAATGAACATTCAATAAATTTATTCATTTAGGGATTTATATATTTTCCCTCCCTTGAGATTATAATAACAAAAAAGTAAAAACAAAATAGACAAAATTCTTAAATGATAATGTTTTAATAAAAATTTTCCTTATTTTGGTCCATTAGTGAAATTCAAAAGTGATTTTTTCTTCTTATTTTCATAATGAATATATAATAATGTCCTCTATAATGGATACAACATATTTACCATGGTAATATCTGCGACACTATTTAATAAACCAATGTTGTTATCTGGGTAATTATAACAAAAACATTTACATCATCAAATATCTGTAATGTCCAAAAATTATAACAAATTAAATCCTTGTTATATCAATCATAAATAACATTATTTTAATGTATCCAAAAAATTATTCAATCATATTAATTAATTATTATGCATTTATATTATAATATAATTTATCGATATGCGGTAGGGGTTACTTATTCTTGGTTTTTATTTTGGTCAGTTCCTGATAATCCTTATTGAGATGGTTCTATCCAGGTCTCTTGTTAAGAAAATAGTGAACCCATGCTAACACACATGGTTGAATAAATTTATTTTCTAACTATCCAATATTTTATTAAATAGTTCATCAAAATAAATCATATCCACTATATAGGGAGGTACATAAATAGGTATAGATTATGAAAATGACATACTGAGGACTCCTGTCCATGATTCAGTGTGATCTAGGAAACTCTTCCAAAAATCCATCATGAAACACCCACAAAATAGGAATATTATTGATGTTATGATTCTTTCTAACCATATATTAGGTAAACATTATTTTTGATAGGAATAAACTTTCATAAAGTATAATAAATTTTCAATACGAAATGTGACTTCCCTCCGACAGTAATTGATTTGGACTGCATATATGGTATGTAGATCCATGAATATAATCATATCAAATTTAAATAATGACAGAATTAAATTGATTTTATTGAGAAAATTCCAAATAATTCATATTGGAGAGAAAATATACACATAATATGTGATCATGATACAATTAATTTTTTAATTCTAATTCAATATCAAATTATTTGGGATATTAATTTAAATTATCATGTACTTTTTTATGATTTAAACATAATTATAAAACTAATATCATATAATATATATAAATATTTGATCATACCTATGACCACCACAAATTAGTTTTCATATCTTCACTCCCATAATTAAAATAAAATGGTGACCGAGAACCTTATAATTATTTGATAATAGTGATTAATCATTACGATGATACAAAATCATAAAACATAATTTTAAGACATTAAAACCATTGGTTATATATTGGTAATCCATTATTATCAGATACTCATGTTCTTCATGATGTATTATATAGAGTTTGTGAAAATCCTAAATTTAACCCCTAGGAGTTTTAAAATATTTTTCTACCAATACCCATTTTTCATGCACAATATGATGATTGAGTCGATCAAATGTTCCATTTTCATAGTTCTTACTGATGGGTACCAATATGTCAAAGCCTCATCCAATTTTTTTTTATCAAAAATCAATATTATTATATGTATAAAAAACTAATAAAATATGTACTATACATTTTGACATTATCCTATAAAGAAAAATATCCCTTGGGATTTCAGGAATATTTTCAATTCATTATATAAAATGATCAGAAAAAACATTCATTTGATATGAAATGTAAATACAAAGTATTTCAATACACAAATATTACAACTTTTAACATTAAAAATGAACATATATCTCAAATACTCACTTAAATACTGTAATGGGGTTTTTATGGTGAATAGATACACAATCACCTTACTTCATAAAAGACCTCAAACATTTCCTAGAAGAATTATCATTGTTATTACACCTTAGATTCATAACCTAATAAATTCCATTTTTCATTTCTTGAAGAATGAAATAATAATAATGGGGGAGCTATGATTTAAAGTAAGAGTATACATGGTAGTTTTGAGTCTAAAATCATATGAAATAATATAATAATCATAATGGAATGAAATCATGAAAATAAATTATTATATTAATATCAAATATATCATGGTATATCAACATGAACCAAGAAAATACCATTTTTCATTTGAAAATAAAAGATTCATATTATTAAGAAATTATCATAACATAATCCTGAACCTCTTCTTGATTTCATATAAATTTTATAACAACACAAGAAAAAAAATGTCCTATTGAATTTCTTATAAATTTTAAAATTAAATCAAAATATATATTGATTCAATACTTATTTCCCATAGTCTATCAAACACATTATTTTGATTCCCATAATTTACCAAGAACATCGTCTATTTTTCCATATAATGAAATTAATTTCAACTTGTTTCTATTGATTATCTCATGAGATATATATGTTTTTAAAATTCATTTATGATTTATATTATTCAATCCCCACACATTAAATATTAGATGCTTGAAATATGTGTTAAATAATATCACTAATAATATATCATCTCATTATATCATTACTCATGAATTTAAATTGTTTCACAATCATTCTATAAAATAATTCTATTCAAAAACCATGGAAAATAATTGGGTTTAATAAACATCTCATGATCATTGTCATAAAAAACCTTATCTACGGATTAAAATTTTACCATTAGATTATATACATAGTAAAATATAATAAACACAAATTATTTTTTTATTTAATGTTTATGAGTTCCATAAAATGATCATTAAAAACATTTATAAAGAATATATCCTTTCCAAATTAGAGAAAAATTTTGAAAATTAAAAAATTTCCCATATAATAAAGAAACATTATTATTTTTTAATTATCATGAAAACATGTAAATGATTATTTAAATCATATCTCTGCTGCTATGGTGGGAGGTATTCTTCATGATCTATATATTTAGACAACTATTCCTTTAACATTTTACTAAAAATTAAAATGTACATTATTTGATAAAAACTAAAATTTCATTTTAAAATATTTTTTAAAAATTAAAACAATGGTTAAAATTTATTTACTAAATTATTTTATATAAATAAAAACAGTCTTTGAAATATTTTGTTGAATAAATAGACATCAGATACAAATGTGTTTTAACTAATGTGATATATAAATTTATTTTTACATTGAATTATTATTTTTGTTTTGTGAGTATATATAGATTTGAAAATAAAATGTAAAAAATTATTATCTAGGAGAAACTAGAGCATAATAAAAATGTAATAATTTTCTATTAATAATATAATAATATTATATTATAAAAACCCATATCATAAATTGTCACAATAATCAATGATATTATAACATAATACCATTAAAAATAATGAATATTTTGACTCCTAATCTAAACGACAGAATATATATACATATATATATATATATTAATATTCATGAAATTAAACATATAACAAATTAATGGGTAGTATATGCACTACCAAAAAATTATATGTCTTTAATATGGAATTAGTTCCATATATATAAAATTTAGGCAAAAATACCCTACCTGATGTCTCGAAATTATACACACTCATTAGAACATAATGTATAATAAATATTGGTTTTTTTGGAATATATATTTTTAAAATACTCAAATATAAAATATAATATATGATTTAATGTGAACATTTACCAAATATTTATTAATATCACTATTATTAGGTTACACCAATTTTGTTTTTATGACTTTTATGGTTTTTTATTTTTTTTCTATGCAACTGTCTTATAACTAAAAAATTTATATAATTTTAATCATTATATAATTATAATATATTTTCATTATATGTCTAGTTAGATGTCATAGAGTGAAATTTTTTTATTTTTATTCCCTACCAAAATATTACACAATAAAATTTTGCAGGATGTGTTTCACAACAAAACATGTATACATAATGATACATAGATAAGTATAATGAGAGTTAATGGTGCTTCCTCAAAAATTAAAAGTAATAATGATAGTAAAATGGCTGTGTAGAAACTCATTTCAAAAAGAATAATTAAGTTAAAATTAGAATAATCAACAGAATGTTAATTAACAATAAGAAGAAATAGGATATCCCATAACTTGAGATGGTGCTTCTAAATGATAAGGAGGATCCTCATAAGAGATTGTGAATACCATTGTAATGATTTAGGGAGTTATAGAGATAAAAAAGTCATTTAAAATAATTTTTTGAGGGATGATTCCATTGGAGAGGGGTAAGAATTTATTGCAAAAATTAGGGAATTCTATATAAATTTATAAACATAGGCCTTTGACAATATATGATAATTTAATCAAAAATGAAAACTATAACATCATTTTATTCAATTATTTTTAAAAAAGTTATGTGGATTCAACTAATTTATATGTATAGGAATTGGAAATATTAAAATAAAAAATTTTTTATTTTAAAGTGAGTCCTAGTAATATATACTAGTATTAATAACTTTGTAGTATAATATACATTGTGGAGTTCTCAACAAGAATTTAACTAATTAATCAGATAACACTAAAAGATAATATTTTATAAGGTATACCCATATATGAAAATCCATTAATTTTATATATTTCATTAATTCAATATTAAACTCTTATGATATAATTATTTATAGATTATATTTTTATCATATTTATGTTATTAAACAAAAATTCTAAAATAAAAATAATTAATGAGAAATTAAAAATTCAATAATTCAATGTAATTATTTCAAAAATAATATTTATTTATTTAAAATAATTTCTAAATATTAAAAATATTATTCTTAAATTAATTCCATGTATATTATAAAATACTAATTTTTATAATAGTATCTCTTATATACACTGTAAAAACAAACATATATATTATTAAATTATATTATTATTTATATGAAAATAATATTTTTCAAATTATAATATATTAGTAATAAAATGTTTTTAAAAAAGTGTTTGATTTTTTAAAAATTATAAATTAATATAGAATATAGTTCATTAAAATATTAAATCATTATATGAGGATTTGATAGTAATCAAAGTAATTATATAACCATATTCAACATAATAATATATATAGTAAAAAAATTAAATATATTATCAAATAAAAAATAAAAAAATTCTTACTGCAAATGGATAAATATTTACCCTGTTAATTCAAAAATATATTCCCAAATGTTATGGTTTGTGATAGTGCATCATCCATGGGAAGGGTCTGAAAAAACATTTTTTGTTCGGATATATATATATATATATATATATATATATATATGATTGAGCATCTCCAATTCATGGGGTCTATCAAGTAGTTTTTATTAAACTTTGTCTTCATAATGGTCATGGGAAAGGTGTAGTGTCACTATTTCCCAAATAATACCAAATATATTTGATATATAGGGTAAGATCCAGTTGATCAAGATTATCATTTCGTCCCCCCTTTGTATATTGTACATTATTATATAACTTATTATATTATAATCATATGGATAACTATCAAAATGATATATTTTCAATGGTCATTTTGTCTAACATTTTTTAAAATCTAACATTATATATTTTATAATGGTCGAATGTAATGAATTAATTGAATTATTTTCCTATAAATATATTTTATTATTCCAAAAAATAGAATTATATTTATTAATTCATGATTTATAATAATTCTAAAATTTTTAGTTGGTGTATCCCTTACCATGGTAATACATTCTTAACCATAACTGGGATAAATTTTTTTATCATAATAATAACTACGAAAATGATTAGTTGACCCTAAAATGATATTATTTAGGATTTTTTCACATATTGAATCTATTTTACCATATAAAATTTAATTAATTTGTTTAATTTAATATCAAAAAATATTTCAAAATGAAAAAAATTGCATATTAGTAATATAATTCTGTATGACGAAATCCTAATTTACTTATTTTACAATCTGTTAAACCAAATAAATTGTAAGCTCAAATATTGGAATGGATATATATTCTTAATAATATATTAAAAACATAAAGATATATATATATATATATATATAATTTTATTATATTAAAATAAAATAATAATTTATTTGTAAAAAGTGCTCTTGGAAAATTCAAATTTATGATATAAAATTAAATTATTAAAAAAATTATATTTCTGATTGTTATATAATTATTTCTCATCTTATTTATTTACTAGATTTTTATTATATGTTAATATTAAAAACCTATTCATACCAATACATGATATTCAATCATAGTGTTCAAGAAATTTTATAATTTTCAATCTATAGTGAAAATAAACTCTTTGAGAAAAATCCATAAATTTCCTCTTAAATAAATATTTTTATATTTATATAAAATATTATATCCATTTTAAAAAATTAATTTTCTAATTTTCTCGAATGTAATGAAAGTTATGTTGGATTTAATATGATATAAAAATCCTTTTTATAATATATATATTGATTCATAAAATGTTATTAATGAAAATTATATAACTATTAATTATACATAAATCAATAGAATTGCAGCATTTGAAATGTTTTTTAATATTTCCATAAATTAGTAAAATCTCTTTTTGAATTATAATTGAAAAACTATGATTTAAATGGTTACATAATCACAATTCATTAATACATGGATATAATGTTAAGAATGATATATGACACATGAAATTGATTGGGTAAAGATTATATTATAATATATTAAAGTGGAATATTATCCCCGAAAAAATAAATTGATTTCATTCAATCAAAAACATGTTGATTAGTGTTTTTATATTCCAATAATATTTTCATCAAAACCCACATCAAAAAATGAACAGAAAGATTTTATTTGAAAAGGGTTGTTAAGAATGTAATAGTTTCCGTAACAAACTATAATAATGGATCATAGATAAGGGGAAATTTTATAGGAAGTGGAAATATAGATGTGATGAAAAAAAATAAGTTCTAAAGTTCATTAGAGAGTGACATAGAACATTTTCATGAGAATTATAATGACCACGAAACCATTAATTAGTATGGGGTGAAAATTATTATCAAATTAACAACCATAACCATTAAAATGAAAAAAATAAATTTAGTACAATTTTACTAGATTCTATAAATTAATTTACCATGGAATGTAAGGAATAGTATTTAATGGATTTATTTAAATCCATAATTATAATATCCACCCTTCAGTATTTTGTTTCAATTATATTCATCATATTATAGTCCATATTACAAAGATAAATAAACAGTTTCAAAATTTTATGCCGGGAGCACAAAAATTACCCTTTAATGGATCATAATGTCATTAAAAAAGTAATTTCTTATTTTTGCCTCTAAATAATTATCAAATCTAGATTGGTTAGTGAATTTTCATACCTTGACCTTGGATATTCCAATATTTTAATAGTTTCATGGATTTTCTTTTTCTAGTGGAGTCTACAGTTGAGTCCAAGATTAAAGTGTATAGTTTTTGTTTAATGTTTTGTTTTTGGGCTCGACAGTAGGTGGTGCACCATTATGGCTTTATTAGGGGAAACAATGCACCCTCACCCACATAACAATGTTACTCATGTTTTGGGGTATTGGACTTCATGCCAAGATTGTAAAGAGTTTGGGAAAACATGATGAAATATTTTTTTGATGTTATGTAACTATAGAAAATAATTTTTCATAGTTGGTGTAATTTGGGAAATACCATGTAGGGTTTCCCTCTTTTTGAGTATTTTGTGCACAGTTTCCACACTATTTTTAAAAAATGTGGATCCAAAACATGTGGCATTCCTAGATTGTTAAAAATGTGAAATTATATATTTAACCCTTTAGTGATTTAACCCAAATTCATGATTATTCTCCCATGATCGGCTAAGGTTCACCATGGCTCCCTCTCCAAGATCCTCATATATTTCCCACATTCCATTTATTATTTTCATTGAAATATATATGTTTTCTATAGTCTGTTATTTGGTTGATTTCTTTATCTTCAACCAATTCCCTCATTATTTCATAGTTATTTCACTGTGGGGTTATATGTAGGTCATTCAAGAAGGGTGATGAATGATGTGTGGTTTCATTATTGGGTGTAAAGGTGTTCATATTGTCTCTTGTAATTTTATCTTGATTATCTTTATATTTATTTGCGTATTTATATCCTCGTGGTAGATGTTTCCTCTAACACCCCGATATTTTATAAGATACATTATTTTGAATTTCATTCATATATTCTTTTGTACGCTACTCCAATATTATCTTGCGTTATACACAACACCGTATTAGCCTGCAGTATACACAACACTAATCTTGGATTGTGTTACACACAATTTCAAGTTGGTTTGATAGAAGTTATTCTACGCAACATTGTGTATATATATATATTCAATGTATAAATGAAAAATGGTTGGATTATATTATATGCAACAACAAAAGAATATTTCACTACACGCAACCCTGACATGGCTTGCATTACACGCAATCACGACCTTCCACGATAGCGTGTGTTGTACGCAATAATGAGTTTCAATAAACATCGATATGTTATTAAAATATTATATAAACTAGCCAGTATGAATATAAATATGCACTTTTTGAAATTTTATAAATGTTATCTCTAAAATTGGAATTAATTTTTGGATTCGGAATATCGAAATTATCCTAGGGTGAATTTTTTTTCTGAAAACATTAAATTTTTGATGAATAGTGAAAACACTAAGTTATTGGTTTAAACCGAAATTTTATTTAGTTAATCATTTATTTTATTTAAAATTATTTAATTGTCAAATTATATACATAATACATATATTTGTTCAATGTAATTCATTAGAGTCATTTTATAATAAATATATAATAATTTTAGTGAAATTTTTACCGTCTTTTACCCACCTCCTAGGAGCATTTTATATTGTACATAAAACTTAATTTTACCACTTATGTGAGTTGAATTTAGAAAATCCAAGAGACATGGTTAATATAAAGAAGAAAAATTTTGTTCAATGAGTTAAAAATATTTTATGGTGAATAGTTACTTTTTACTTTTATTTACCACGGTTAAAAGTAAATACGGAAATTAAAGGTAAAAATGATATTATTATTACCATAAAACATGTACTAATTCTATTGAATAAGTATAATTTGACCAAAAACGACCTTAGTAATGTAATATTATTATTTTGGTCCACTTGGATTAGATTAGGACATTTATTATTATTTAATTCAAAGAAGAGTTAAAAAAGGTAAAATCAATGATTAATAACCAAAACATTTTTAATATAGGGTTATACATAAGATACATTCGACTATAAATATTAATTATAAAGATAAAAAAAATTTCTTCCATAATGGTATTTTATTTATAATTTTTAGACAAAAAATAATTTAATTTATTTTTTGACACATTGATGATGTAGTAATTACCTTATTAATGATATATTAACATAATTGATGTTATAAATACAAAAATAAATGTAATTTGAGACTTTTAATGAATTACACTAATTTTATAGGTTAATATGAAATGTTATTATTGATTCAATTAACATTTTTAGAATTAATCATGCTGTTATGATTTTCACAAAAATCAATTACCAAATTGTGTCAAAATTGACATTAAATTGTTTTTAAAACAAATATTATATTATTAATTGATATTCTATTCTTAAAAAACTCAAGTTCTTCCAAATGACATATATATTCTTATATATATTAATAGTGATCTACTTCGGGTTCGTTTGACTTGTTATAGTATGTTTATTAACCATATAGTGTAAGAAAACAAGAAGACACGGTAAAAGATAAATTATTTAACTTATATTTATATCTAATTGAAATGTTTAAAATAGTAAACTAAAATTGTCTAAAACCAATTGGTTGAGATTAATTCGACCCATCCCCACATTACCTTCAGAATAAATCAATTTTAAGCTATTATAAACCGAATATGACTTTATTATATAATAATATTTTATGTTTCTCCTAAAGTGCCCCTCTCCTCCATTATAAAAGGGCACCTTCTCCCTCTTCACTTCACACAATTTTGAGCCTTTATGCTCCGCCAACCCCAGACCATTTCCATTTTAAACTTTCCTAGAAACATTATATAGGTTCTTTTCACCTCAAAAGACCAACTCTAGTGCCTTAAGAGGAAGCTAAAAAGAGTTGTGTTGAAGAAGATGTAATCTCTTCTACCGATTCTATCAAGTTTCTTTCTTGTTCAGCTTATTCTTCTTTATTGGTTTCATTATAAATTAATGAAATCAGTATCAATAATATATGGATATGTTATTATAAATATTAAACAACCCCATTTCACCTTTTATTCATCCTATGGAAAACGAAATCACCACGCATGCGTACATACGGGATACCGTCTCCATGCCATGGTGTAATCTGTTTTTCCACCACCACCATTTTTGGATGGGTATAATGGTGTAACAAAATAACTATATATGGTTATTATAACATCATAATTATTCAGAGATATTATATAATCCACTCCAATTCCATTCGATAATTATGGTAACTATATCATTACTCGTGCATACGTACGGATTATCGTCTCCACGACACGATAAGATTCATTCTCCATGTTAAACATTCAAGAATGATTATAAAGAATATATAACGAATAATAATTAAATATATGACACAATAAAGCTACTAGATTCATGTATATATGTATATATTTATATTTCATCTACTTACTTCCATTCAAGTCAATAATGAAAGGAAAACATGGTTCGTGCATACGTACGACCTACCGTCTCCATGAACAGTGTGTTTCATTTCATTTATCTATATATTATATAAATACATATACTATATATATATGATATATAAATCATATTTTACATTCTGGAAGTAATTATATCATGATATAAGTAATAATAATATAAATAACAACAAGTCCAAACACGTATGATAAATAAAACGATTTTACCCAAAACGCTACTTTAACATGGAATTTACAAAAGAACGGGTAATATGAACCCATAAGTGAACCATATATGATATCATAACAATGAATAAGATTATTTAATAAGTCAATTAATTTATTTAAATAATTATAAACGATTTTCGGATACATACGAAGCATATCGGACCTAAGGTAAGGGATAATTTTGCAATCTCATTTTTATTTGAGATTGCTTATACATAAGTATTTACGAGGGTTATATTTTTCATCCATGTCCATTAAAATGTTTTTCATAAAGTGTTTAATATTATTACATGTATGTTTAAAGTCATGTTTACCCCTCTTTGACTTTTACATTGTGTTACGGAAATAATATTTCTTTTGTTTACCATACGAGGAACTTTTTGACTTTTCTGGAAAAAGTACGAGCAGAATGTTTTTTTAACTTTTACGGCGTGAATAGATTTTTAATGTTTCATAAAGACTTATTTCAACGAAGAATCATATACAAGTTTTCATGGTTATTTTCAATAAAATACTTTTCTTCTATAACTACATTATATTTTATGAAAAGAAAATGATTTTAAAGACGAAAGGATATTTTTCCCAAGAATTCAATACAAGTGTTTTATCAAAACCATTTTCCATTTAAGATGAAATTATTTCATATGTGTATGTTTCAAGTAAAATGTCAATATAATTTACATGGTTCCACTTTTATTATGATGAAATAATATCCATCTGTTTTATATAGATTACATTATGATTGGATGAGGTTTATGAAACCCATTTTATTCTTTGGGTTATGATGAATGATTTATGTTTATGTTGTGGCACACGTAAGAATGATTTCAATATGAGATGGGTGGGACCTATATCTCCCTACAATGCATTGGGTTAAGTTTTCTATCTCATGAGATATACATGGTTGATATGGTATGTTATTTTGGTTCAGTGATACAGGACTGGAACGAGGAGTGAACTCGATTCAAAAAAGGACTTTTTCCACTAAGATGGTCTTGGCAGCAATGCCTTCGCTACTATGGAAATCATATCATGTGACTAGTGGTTTTACACAATTAAATGATTTATTCCCATGATATATTATCATGATTTATGTTCCTTTATGACCTATGCCTTTCGTACTGCCAAGATTTATTTCAAAACATAAGATTTTGATGATTAGACATTATGTTAATGTTTTGAGGTTCAAATGTATATGGTTTGTTTTATTTTCTCTATGATTACCCTTACTATGCATTTGAGCTCACCCTTTACATATTTTATTTTCCCCAGGATATAAATAATGGTTTTAGGTAAGAAAAAAGGGGAAGATCTTTATGGGAGATGTTGAAGATCTTTCACCATGATTAGAAGATTATGTTCCAAGTTTCCAAAGACACTAACTATTACTGTCCTTGTGTGTTTGTTTTTGTTATGTATAAAGTATTCTGAAAAAGTAATGTAATGTCCATGTATGTCAAGATTGTGACTATATAGTTGGTATCAGAGCAAAGGTTTAGTTAACCATTGAAAACTAGGATGCAAAAACATTTGTAAAATCTCTAGAGATATTTCTAAGGTTTGTCTAGGGTTGTACCTAAGGATAAGTATACATATAAGTTATAGTTCTAGAATTATGGTAATGATCTTAGAATTAATACTAATATGTTATATATTGAAAGTAATCCTCTTTTATTATGGGGTTTTCCTAGTATGATTTTTTCCTCTCACACTGTTCATTTTGGGTTTTAGATGATGGCTATAACCTGAAGGAACTGTGTAGATCAATTTAATAGACAATGAAATTATTGTCCTCCTGAACAAACCAATGTTATGAGAGATGGAGTGAAAAATCTTATTTCTATACTGGCACAAGCTATTAATCATTCTGGACTTCCAAATGAGAAGAGAAAGGAACAATATTCTAATGAGTCCTTCATAAGCAAACGACCACCTTCTTTCAGTGGGTCTTCTGATGCACTTGTTGCTGAACAATGGATCAGTACCATTGAAAGGATATTTTCCATACTTTTCTGTACAAATCATGAAAATTTAAATTTGGCTGTTTACCAGTTAGAAGGTGAAGCAGACCAGTGGTGGAGTCTAATAAAGAATACAAGGCCCCAAGATGAAACTGAATCCATGGGATGGTATGAGTTCAGAAACTTGTTTATCAATAAGCACTTCCCTCGTATTCTTTGATCAATGATGTAAAATAAGTTCCTTGAGCTTAAGAAAAAGGATGATAAATCTATTGGTATATAAGAAGCTAATTTTACAAGGCTAGCAAGGTATGCATCTGGAATTATCATCCAACCTGAAAGTAAAGTTGATCGATTCTTCAGTGGCTTAAAAACAAGTCTTAGAAGGGCATTATCTATAAGAGACTTCAGTACCTATGAATAAATACTGTGTTGTGCTATCAAGGTAGAACTGGAATTTGGTGTTACATATCCATGTCATAGTTTTGACATGAAACGAAAGATGGAGTTCAAGGAAAAATCTTAGAACAATGGTGAAAAAAATGTGAATGTTTTTTATGCTCAATGTGTGGAAAGAATCATGGTGGAGATGGTCTAAAATGTACTTGAAAATGATTCAAGTGCGGAAAATAAGGTCATCAAGTAGATGAGTGCCGAAGTAATGTGAAAAAGTTTCTAATGACGTGAATAGAGAAAAGACTACAGAGAACTATCAACCAACACTTCAATTATTCAAGTGCAAGAAAATGGGGCATTATGATAATCAATTCCCTAATCCAAGTTGTAATGATGATCAACGTGACCAACCTCTTAAGTAAATGTACAAAGGGAAGTCACCTATGATCACTATTGGCGATGTTGAGTATGAAGACGATGTGGTGGAATGATTATGTGTTTAAGTAATGGGATTCCAAAATAGTAGTGTTAAATGTCATTTTAGTATTGTGGAGTATTGAAATATCTATGTATTGGTTTATTGTGGTTTTCAAAAATTTTATGGTACCAGTAACTGTGAAAAGTAATTGAAATATTTTTGGAAAGAAGTTGATATGCTCATAATGAAGGGATAAGGATAAAATAATATGTTTGATAGTATTCATGAGCTCAGGACTGATATAAGGACAAAGTGATATCATGGTTTGAGTAGATAGAAATTTTGGGATTTTGGAATATGGAAAGAGTTAACTTTTGACAGCATTCATGTTTTCACTAAGGTTTTATTTTAATTCATGTTTTAAAAGAATATATTATTATGTTATTCACATGTTTGGAATGTGACCAAAAAGATAAATCATTTGATATATGGGGGATAAATGATGGTATTCATGTGCTTGTTATGGGACCTTTCAAATAATCATTTTTATTATACTATGAGCTTGGACCGATGTATTTTGGATAAGCCTAAAGATTGGAATGAATTAAGTTATCCATAAGATAGTATTTTTAAGGATAGAACATTTTTTGATATTAATTGAGGAAGGTTATGTTAATGTACTTTTAGAAAAAGAGACAACCTACAGGATGGGTGAAAACCTATCACGTAGGACAAGGTTGCAGGAATAGAACCCACAACCGAAGTGTGACAGGACTTTATTGCCTACCTCTAGCCTATACTAAGTCCCTGGTTAGTATAAACTAGTTTTATTTTATTAAGAGGTATGATAGATGAATTATATGTCCATTTTTGGCACCATACATGATTAATGTCACTACAAATGGACTTATATATATATATATATTACATTTTGTAACCTTATATTTGAGACAGATTGAATGACGTATCATTCTATCGCATGATCTACTAACAGTTTGACAAAGACAAATTCAACTTCATTTATTTAAGAGGTGAAGTGGAAGGCACGAGAAACGGTAAGATTGTACCAAAATCAAGTATGTATTTATTTTAATTCAATAATTCATCAACATTTGTGAAATAATCTTAAAAACCAAAAATGTATTCCCAGGGCCCTCATATCTGATGAACCAGATGGTACCTTAGATCATCACAAGTTTTTGTCTCTATGATTATTGGATTTTTCATAGCCATGTCTTTTACCACTCTTCATCAGAAGTTGATGGTTATATTTTTCTTCCATATCCATATTTTCACCTATGTTCTCCTATTTGTAAACCCAGGGATAAGTTAATTTGGGTAACCACTGCGTTTCATAAATTAGTTTTTAAAATTAAGTTTCAGTATTCCTTTTTACGATGTGGGTTTCTATGAAAGAAAATGTCATGTAGTAAGCGATTAATAACCCCGATGAATTTCGAGGGTGAAATTTATTTTAAGGGGGGTAGAATGTAACACCCCGAGATTTTATAAGATATATTCTTTTTAATTTATTTCATATCATCTGTTGTAGGCTACACAAATATTATCTTGCACTATACACAACACCGTATTAGCTACCAGTATATGCAACACTAATCATGGATCGTGTTACACACAATTTCAAGTTCGTTTGATAGAAGTTATTCTACGCAACATTGAGTGAATTTATTTATATATTCAATGTATAAATAAAATATGGTTGGATTCTATTATACGAAACAACAAAGAAATATTTTACTACATACAACCCTAACATGGATTTCATTTCCTGCAATCACGACCATCCACGATAGTGTGTGTAGTACGCAATACCGTGTTTCACTAAACAATGATATGTTATTAAAATATTATATAAACTAGCCATTATGAATATTAATAACCACCTTTTGAATTTTTATAAATTTTATCTTCCAAAATGGACTTCCTTTTTGGATTTAGAATATTGAAATTATCCTAAGGTGATTTTTTTGGAATTTTTATGAAAACATTCAATTTTTAATGAATAGTGAAAACTCTGAGTTATTGGTTAAAACCGACTTTTTATTTAAATAATCATTTATTTTATTTAAATTTATTTTTGGTCAAAAGAGATACATAATTCCTATATATGTTCAATGTAATACATTGGAGTCATTTTAAAATAATTATATAAAAATTGTATTGAACTTTTTACCGTCTTTTACCCACCTCCTAGGAGCATTTGAAATTGTACAAAAAACATAATTTTACCGCTTCTATGAATTGAATTTTGAAACTCTGAGGGAAATGGTTATTATAAAGTATTAAAATGTGGTTCAATAAGATAAAAATATTTTTTGGTGAATATTAACCTTTTACTTTTATTTATCACAGTTAAAAGTAAATTGGTTAATTAAGGGTAAAAATGATATTATTATTACCCTAAAACATGTCCTAATTCTACTGGATAAGTATAATTCGACCAATAAAAACCTTAGTAATATAATATTATCATTTAGGTCCACATGGATTAGATTAGGACATTTATTATTATTTAATTCAAAGAATATTTAAAAGAGTTAAAATCAAAGTTTAATAACTAAAACATTTTTAATTTAGGGTTATACATAAGATAAATTCGACTATAAATATTTATTAGAAATCTAAAAATATTTCTTACATGATGGTTTTTTATTTATAATCTTTATACATTAAATAATCTTATTTATTTATCAGACAATGATGATTCCATAATTACCTTATTAATTATATATTAACATAATTGATGTTATAATTACCCAAAGAAATAAAATTTTACTACTATTTATTAATTCAACTAATTTTATAGGTTTATATGTCATGTTAGTATTGATTCAATAAAGTGATCTAACTAATCATGCTGTTATTATTTTCACAAAAATCAATTACCAAATAGTCTCAAAATTGACATAAAATAGTTTTTAAAACAAATATTATATTATTAATTGATATTCTATTCCTAAAAATCTAAGGATCGGCCAAATGACTTAGATAAGGCCATATGTATTAATAATTAACCACTTGGGGTTCGTTTGTCTTGTTATAGTAAGTATATTAACCATATAGTGTAAGAAAACAAGAAGACATGGTAAAAGTTAAATAATTTAACTTAGAGTTCAGTCTAAATGATAAGGTTAAAATAGTAACATAAACATGTCTAAAAACTATTGGTTGAAAGTATTTCTACACATACACACTTTAGATTCCAAATAAATCAATTTTAAGCTATTATATACCGAATATGACTTTATTATAAAATAATATTTTACGTTTTTCCAAAAGTGCCCCTCTCCTCCCTTATTAAAGGGCTCCTCCTCCCTCTTCTTTTCACACAATTTTGAGCATTCAATCTTGGCCAAACCCTGAATTATTCTCTTATAAACATCCATAGAAACATTATAGCAGTTCTTTTCTCCTCAAAGACCCACTCTAGTGCCTTAAGAGGAATCTTAAAAGAGGTGAATCGAAGAAGAGGTAATCTCTTCTACCGATTCTTTCTTGTTTCGTTCTTCTTCAACTTCTTCTTCATTAGGTGTTTAATTATAACGTAATAACATTGGTATCAATAATATAAGGATATTTTATTATAAATATTAAACAACCCCATTTCACCTTCTATCCATCTTATGGAAAACGAAATCACCGCACGTGTGTACGTACGGAATATCGCCTCCACGCCGTGGTGTAATATGCTTTTCCACCACCACCATATTTGGATGGGTATAATGGTGTAAAGAATAACTATATATGGTTATTATAAAACCATAATGATTCTGAGATATTATATGAACCACACCAATTCCATTCAATAATAATGGGAATGATGTCATCGCTCGTGCGTACATAAGGATTACTGTCTCCACAACGCGATGAGATTCATTCTCCATGTTAACCATTCAAGAATGATTATAAAGAATATATAATGAATAATAATTAAATATATGACATAATAATGCTACTATAATTATGTATATATATGTATGTCATCTACTTACCTCCATTCAAGTCAATAGGGAAAGGAAAATAGCGTTCATGCGTACGGACGACCTATCGTCTCCATGAACGGTGTGTTTCATTTCATTTACCTATCTATTATATATATATACTGAATATATATGATATATAAATAATGTTTTATATTCTAGAAGTAAGTATATCATGATATAAGTAATAATAATATCAAGAACAACATGCCCAAACATGTACGATAAATAAAATGATTTTACCCAAAACGCTACTTTAACATGGAATTTACAAAAGAACAAGAAATATAACTCATAATAGAACAATATATGATATCATAACAATTTATATGATTCTTTAATAAGTCAATGACATTATTTAAATCATTATTCAAGAGGTTCGGATACATACGAAGAATATCGGATCTCATGTAAGGGATAATTATTCAATCTCATATTTTTCCGAGATTACTTATACGTAAGTATTTACTGGGGTTAAATTTTGTAACCATGTCCATAAATTATTTTTTCATAAAATGTTTAATATTATTCCATGTATCTTTAAAGTCATGTTTACCCCGCTTTTACTATTACATTGTGTTATGTAAAAAATCATTCTTTTGTTTACCATACGTGGGACTTTTTGACTTTTCCAGCAAAAGTACGAGCAGAATGGTTTTTTAACATATACTGCGTAAATGGATTTTTATGGTATAATAAAAAATTATTTCAATAAAGCCTTCCCTTCATGTTTTCATGGTTATTTTAAATAAAATTCTTTTCTTAAAAAATTTCATGGTATTTTGTGAATATAAAATGATTTTAATGAAGAAAGGATATTTTCCTCAAGAATTCATTTCAAGTGTTTTCTCAAAACCATTTTCCATATAAGATGACACTATTTCATATGTATATGTTTCAAGTTTGATGTATCTATGTTTTACTTGTTTGCACTTCTCTTATGATGAAATGATATCCATTTTTTTATATGGATTATGTTATGATGGGATGATGTTTATGAAACCCGTTTTATTCTTTGGGTTCTGATGAATGATTTATGTTTATGTGGTGGCACATGTAAGAATTATTTCAATATGAGATGGGTGGGACCTATATATCCCTCTAATTCATTGGGTAAATATTTATATCTAATAGGATAGACATGGCTAGAACTATAAGTTAATATGGTTCAGTGTTACAGAACATGAACGAGGAGTGAACTCGATATAAAAAGGGACTTTTTCCACTAAGATGGTCTTGGTAGCAATGACATGGCTAAAATGGAAATCATATCATGTGATTAATGGATTTTCACAATTAAATGTTTTTTTCTAATGCTATTTTATCATGATTGATGTTCCTTTATGACATATTCCTTACGTACTTCCAAGATTTATTTCACAACACATGATTTTGATGTTTAAACATTATGTTCATGTTTTGATGTTCAAATGTATATGGTTTGATTTATTTTATCCATTCTTACCTTTGCTGATTATTTTAGATCACCCTTTATATGTTTTCTTTTCCCCAAGATATAAAGAAAGGTTTTAGGTAAGAAAAAAAGGGGATGATCTTTATGGGAGATATTGAAGATCTTTCACCATGATTAGAAGATTATGTTCCATGTTTCCAAAGAGAGTAAACTATTACAGTCCTTGTGTGTTGGTTTTTGTTATGTATTAAGTATTCCTCAAAAGTAATGTAATGTCCATGTATGTCTAGATTGGGTCTCTACATTTCCACCAATTTACGTTCATACACATTCTAATTGATCGTTCAGTATTCCTAAATAGATTATAAATGAGATATGATATCTTATACTGCGATTAAATAAATTTATTTAGTATTTTCATGATGTTAAATATGTAATAAATGGTTTTTATGTGTATGGAATTATGTAAATACATGAAAGGGGTTCCATAAAATGTTAATTTTATTATAATGTTAACATGGGTGCTTTTAGTGGTGTTTTCAATTGGTTATATTTGGATAATGTCGTTGGGTTGTGAGTTGTGTGTTATATGTGAATATTAGTGGTATTTATGGAATTTTTATTTTGTGTAAACATTTTTTGATTTAATAGAACGTGATTTTTAATTAAAAATGCGTTTTCAATATTATTTAAAGGTCTTTTGACATGGATGACTGGTTTTTAAATAAAATTATTTTTCTTCAAGTGAGCCTCATATTTGAAACATTATAAATGTGTTCAATGGATTTTGTGGATGGTGTGATTCATGTTTCAAAATATTTTGGATGTATAAATGCATGTAAATTCCGTTTTATAAAGAATCTAGGTTTTTTGGAACATGAGATATTTTATTTTTCACCAAATATATTTTTAAAAAAATCATGGATTATGTGAATATTGTTAAAAACAATGTCTACATGTGTATGAATTTAGAAAATAGATTTACCCATGGAAAATAATCATTCAGACATATAATATACATTTTATGTCTTCAAAATTTGTTTCATGAGTTGTAAAATTGGATTAAATTCCATTTTGGAACTTTAAATTTCATTATAGGTTTATAATGTGTTTTGGAAAATGTATTCAGATTTGAAATTTTGGGGAAAATTTGGATTTTTGAAACATTACGTTGTTTCTAAATGATGAAAATGTCATTTATATTTTTACATTTTAAAATTTTGTTTTATGTTGACACTGGAAGATGATGTGGAAGTGGTTTAGTAATGTTACTTGTATTAGATATTAGAAATATTAGTTCAGACATTATGTTGTATATGAAAATTCGTTTTTAGGTGAGGTGATACAATTTTTGGATTAGAAACTTATTGTGTTTTAATAATATTATTTATATGGTATGTGATGTGTGGGCATAGAGGGAATATTGGCATGCTTTGGAAAATTTGTTGAAAACCCAGGTTGTGAGAGGAAAGGATTGTGATTCGAAATGATTGTGATTCAAAATTTCTCTTCATTAAATTTATAATTTTTTTCTATTTTGAAAATTGTGTAACTTTGGTTGTTATTATATTTAGTTTCTAATTCATAGGAACATTATTGGGATTGAAACCATGAGATCTTTGAATGATATTTTCTCTTGTGGCTCACGCATGAGACCACTATTGATGGTGGTTACTACACAATTTGATTCAAAGTATTTTCATTATTAATTTTATAAGATTAATGGGACCCATATCAATTGTTGAGTGAAGGATTATTTTCAACATTGATTATATGGGTTGGTAACCCCTTGTTTTTTTTGAGAGTCCATACATGATGTGCTATTGGAATTCATAGTTTAGTGTGGATAGTTAGTTATTTAATGTGGAGATGCACCATATGTTGGTAGGTGAGTTTTACTTTAGTAAGTAAACGGTTTCCACTAGATATGTTCAAGAAATTATAATGAATCTCTATCTATAGAATATATTTATTTATTCAATAATTTGGTTATTGGATTTGATATTTTTTCTTGTATGTTTGGTTTCATTTAAATTCTTCACAACCCTTTTTGAATATCTATCTTGGTTTTATTTTTGAGTAATAGTATTGAAATTTGTTGTGGGATGTGAATTTTTTTTAATGTAAATCTATGTGTGTGTTTTAAAAATATCAATTTATGAAGATACATGCTTACATGTTTGAAATTATATAAAAAACTATATTTAAATGTATTTCAACCCATTTTTTGTGGACTATTTTGAGAGAGGAAAATCACATAGATAATGGTGATTACATACTGATATATTTAATTCTTGATCCCTAATTGTGGCTCTTGGTGTCGTTATACCAAATATGTTTTAAATATTAAAGTTCCTGGTCTGATTATTCCATTAAAGGATGTTGTTCATGTAGTTGGAAGTTCGATAGAGGTCACAATGAGATCACGATTTCATGGTTATGTGCTAATTATTTTCTTAATTATTTAATATTAAGATGAAATTTAATTTGGATCAGTATTTTAATTATTAACAATCAATAATTATTGGATATTCTAGTAAATAATTTAATTTATTAAATCCTCGGTTTTTTGGGAAATTTATTCCCATTGTGATTACATTGATTCTTGACAATAGTTTCAAGAGTGTGGGGATTGACGATGCCCATGGGCCATGTTGCATATCAGGTCAGGTGTTGAGATGGATGGAATCATGGATTTGTTTCAAGAAAAATGATATCAGAGTAGGACCTTGTTATTTGGGGTGTCTGGTTGTTTGATATTTGGTCTTTCAAGACAAGGAAGGTTGGTACTGGATAGCTATCATGAACCCATTCTAGTTTCAATCATTGAGTATCAAGGGTTACTACTTGATTATATTTATATGACATTTTTTGTTTGAGGGTTGAAAATATGGGTGATAAAGTGTCATGTTGTGACCTCACATGGAGTAGTTACCAATGTGGAGTAAATGGTCATGTTTTAAGAACCTATTAGTTGTTAATGCTTTCTTGGGGTGTGGTACACTAAACAAGTCACTGAGTTAGGAATGTATAATAGTTCCTCAATATAGTATTTTGGTGTGATTTTTTCTTTTTTTTTTATGGTGTGAGTGGACTTTTAATATTAAAAAATATATTGAAATGAACATTATTTCTTCCATGTGGGTTCAGATGTAATGATATAATTAGTTAGAAAAAATATAATGTTGTCCTAAAATATGAAAATGTTTGGGTAAAATGTGAACCAAAATTTATTTTAAAAGAAAATTTTTGAAAATATTTGGATTTGATAATGAAGTGGCCTTTTGTCACTTGGGATTCCTAATAAAAATTCACATGTTTGAGGCTATGTGTGGAATGTTAATTTTGGCACATGTGCATGGGTAATATAAGTGAAGTTGTAATGGACATATATGTGTCGTAGGATGACTTGGGTGGTAATATGAGATCAATTGGTTTATTGGTTTTTTAATAAATAATATTTAATTGTATATGGGATGATAATGGGGATGAGATTTCATTAAAGTGGGTTTTTATATGTGGAAAATGAATTTTTGTTAATTGATAGTGGACGTTAAAGAATGTTTTGTAGAAATAAAAAATAAAAGTGTGGTTTTTTAAAATTTTATTTATTGTGGCACGTGTACTATTTTTCTTCTGAGACTATTATTTTTTCATCAGATTTTATTTCTGATTATTTACAAAATTTATTTATATATATTTTTTAATTATTGTGCTGATCAGAATACGTAGACCAGAATGTTATCCAATATATATAGAGGGCCTTGACAATTTTTGTGTGTATTTGTTATTTTCATATATTCATGGAGGTGAAGGTCTTTTATAGTTAGTGGAATAGCTATATTTTATTGGAGTTTCTTTACATAATTGGTAAACCATAAAGTTATTAGAGTGTATGCTATTATGGTTTCATAGTGAACAACATCAGATCAGTGGATGGTTGTTGATCTATCATCGATCCATATTGGGATTAAGTGGGAAGTTTTTATGACCTTGTTTTTATAATAGTACATTTATGATGAGGTTATAACGAGGAAGGTGGAAGGAATATTGAGTATTTTTCAAGGCCAACATTCAATGAAGTCCTATGTTTATCATATCAAGGGTTTAGTTTCTTTCTCTTCTGATATAACAACAATGTCTATGTTGGAAGTAGGTGGATGAGGTGTTCTTGAATGATCTTAATTTTGGTGTGCATTCGGTGGTATGGGTTCCTGTGAAGGATCCATATCTAAAATAGGTGTTTTCTAGAGGAACAACTTCATGATTAACCTCTTTCATTATATCCAACCTCTAGTTCACCATGACATTTTCTCATGTGTTTAATGTGTGGCTAGTTCATACAATTGAATCCATCATGTTCTAATCCTCTAAATAATTATCATTTCCATTTTCATTTGGTTCATCTGATTATATTTTGGAAGAAGAATTTCATAAAGAAGAAATATTGATTTTATGATGTTACCACCTTACTAAGAGGAAGTGGATGGTTCTAGAATCATGGATCAAGCAATAAGTCAGGGATTGAAGCTTGCGCATAGTCATGGAATCACTAATGGTGTGAAAGAAATATTTTCACAATAATTTCCTCCCTTGTTTTGGTGGGGATGATAGATGATTACGTGTTTCAATCAACCTTTTGTTTCAGGATCATCTTTCCATTATAAAATTTGAATAGACTTGTTCTATCATATCTTGATTTTTTATGTTTATCAACAATTCAATCTAAAATTGATTATTTTTTCTCACGTCTAATAATCCACTGTGTTGTTATTTCTAAAATTAATTTGTGTTCATATGTAGATATTTAACCCAAATATATTTTAAGTGTTTTTTTGTTCATTGTTTGGTTTGTAAATTTTTTTGGGTATCTCCTAGTGATGGGGGGTTTTTGATTTATTTTTGGATTTCTGGGTAATTTTTTGGGGGTATTATTATATTTGTGATCCTATGTTTAGATCTTAGTGTTTTCTGTGTTAGTTGAGTTCTAGTGGTTGGTATAATCCATGTGTGTTATCTTATTGTTCTCAATGATATCATTTCCTCTATAATTGGGGTTGTTTGACTTGTAAGTTTGAAGGTCCCCATGAGGAATGTGGTTTTATTCTACTTTGTTCACATTGGTGATCTAGTTTTTTTATCATTCATCTTAGTGAAATTAATGTGTGGAAAGTGATTGTGGGGGGGGGAGATTTTCGAACCTCAACATTCAATATTCAATAATATTAATGTTTTCCTGGATTTGGTTATATTGGTGGAGGTTCATGATGATTCCGATAAATTTTTTTATTTGATGAATGTGGGGTTTTGGTCACGATAGCTAGTGGTGTACAGTCATCAAACAGTTAGTAGTAACCTTGAATCCTCACCCTAGTAATCGTACAACATAAGGTTTTGGGTCTAGGGATTGGTACATCTCGTGCACACAGTTTGGGAAATGGTGTGGAAAGCATGTTGTCCTTTTCTATAATTGTATAGAGACATTTAACATTGTTAGAACTAGGTTCGGGAAACCATGAAGCCAATCCATGATTTTTCCACTCTTCTCCACTAGTAGGTGCATGGTTTGTCAAACTATGCATCCAAACCATTCATCTTCTCAAATTCGTACAAATATGAAATTACATTTTCCCCTCTTGGGTTTGAAGGCCAATTTAGGATTTTCTCCCTTTTTCAGCCTTAAAGCACTATGTGGGCTTCTACACTTCTCTTATAATTCCCTCCATGCATTTTGGACACCCATTGAAGTTTATAAAGATATTTCATGTGATTTTGACCAATTTTATCATCATACTTCACATATCTATTTTCTTCATGGTTCATTATTTACAGAGATATGTGTTGTCTAAAGCGTAATGGTGTGGGATGATGTGTGGTTCATTTTCTTGGTTGTTAGGGTTTTCGTATTGACTTTTGGGATTTTATCGTACCTATACTAATGTTTATTTCATGGAAACATCATTTAGGTTGGTGTTTCGATCCATTTTCATTCTAGAATAGTCAATATGATGACTAATATTTCAAAACATAGTTTACAAATGTGATTTCCATATTTCTGAAAGGCAAGAATGACATTTCATGGTATTTACATGATGTTAAATGGATGAGAAATGGTTTTATAAAGGGTTCTATGATTATAACTCAGAGTAAACTCAGGAATATTATTATACAAAATTCCTATTATGTTTTCAAATAGAATATAAGAGAGTTGACTATGGTTTACTCTTAATTATATTTTGATAGTGATATTGGATTTTAAATTTTATGTTATATATTGAATTTTTTTTTCATGGTGTAATTAATGTTCGTGACTTGTTTTCTAAAATTTAAATGAAATTAATTTACCTTTAAAAAAATTTCTTCAATTTTATTTTATGTTATTCCAATATGTAATATGGTTTTATAAAATCATTTTATTTTTTTTCAAGACATTCTATTTCTTATTCCAGTTAAATTGTTTAAATAAATATTTTTAAATTTGAGATTCATGTTGTAAAAAAATATCACGGTACAAATCCATTAAATAATGGTTTTCTTAGGAATGTTGAATATGTAGAACATAAGATCATTTATTTTTCACCAAAAATGTATTTGGAAACATTAATGGTTATGTAATGTTTTCATTAAAATAGAATTATTTTGTGTATGAATTCAAAAAGGGTCTTTTCCCAAGGAAATTATTGAGTTTAACATATCCAATACTTGTTGAGTTTTATAAATGGCCTTGAAGAGTTGTGAAGGTGGTGTAAAAGGGCATTTATAAGTTTCTATTTTTTCAAAAGATTAATATTTTCCCTGGAATGTTTTTTTCAGAAATAAAATGAAAGGGTATATTTTACATTTTGAAATATAATTTGGTTTCAAATAGATGAAAATGTTTATTTCGCATTGTTTATTTAATAATGTTTCTTTATTTTAAATTTGGAAAAAATTTTAGAATAGGCTCTATAAATTCATTAGTATTGTAAATGTGAAATCCATGTTGGAAGTTTTTCTTATAAATGAAAATTGGTTTTGATGTGAAGTGACTTAAATGACCGACTGGTACGTTATGATGTTTTATATATTTTATTAGGAACCTATATGAATTGTGGTCCTGATTCGAATGTCATCATGTTTTGGAAAATGTATTAAAATATTAATAAATGTGTGTAATAATTGACTTTTAATATTTATTATAAATTAAAATTTATATTCTTGGGCGTTTTAATTATTGGATTTCATTTTACAACCACCAATGAACTGGTTCATACCCTCTCTAGTGGATCATGCATGATAATGTCATTGGTGTTGAGACTAGTATAATGTTGTAGGAGATCCAATCTAGTGTCCAATTTATGAGAATATTTTCTGTTTTGGATACTCAACCTTGTGTTACTAAAAATTTATTATTATTAATATCAATGATTTAATGGTTGTCATCTACAGTGTCTACTGATGATTTTTTCAGACTCGATTAGACATTTTTGTATCCCTTATATCAGCATAAATTTTAGGGGGACATGTTAATGTACTTTCTAGTTTTTAGAATCCAAATTATAATTGTCTATGGAGAATCACCATCAATTGATAGCTATGAGTGAACTGATTATGTCCCAGTATTTCTTCTAGAGATGTTTTGAAAATTATCATGAATCACTAACATGATGTTATTTTTTTTCTATTTCATGATGGTTATTGTATTTTCTACTTGTTCATGTATATTTAGATCACTTAACATTTTAAATAGTGTGTTTTACTATCTTTCTTGGTTTTATATTTTTTTCTGGTTTTGAAATGGGTTGTGATATGTGAAATTATTTTTGAAATTTAGTTCTGGTTGCATTCTATTAAATAATGAAATTTAGGTATTGTTATGTCTACTTACTAAAAATAAAATATATTTATATAATATATATATATATATAAAATGTGTTTGTATACTAATTAGTGAAAGGAAATGCATGGACTCTATGGTTATTATCTAATGATCTATTTTATTCTTGCACTCTAATTATGCCACCCCACATTGGTAGACTATAACTCTTTTTCAGGTTCAGTTTTATAGTTAAATTGGGTATTTGGAGCATGTTTCTCTTGAGGTTGGGGGTTACCGTGAAGTCTTGTGGAGATCATTTATTAATGTTTTAATCTCTGTTATATTCATTGGATTTTGTTTTGATTAGAAGTTGTTGTATTTGGAGCTGTCTTGTATTTATTGATATCAAGTAATTGTTGTCTATTCCATGTGATCATTATATTTATTGGATCATATTTGGTTTTTTAAAAATCATTCTCACTTTTCTTGCATTGAAACTCAAAACTATTACGTAGACCATGGGAATTGGGGGCACCCATTGGGCCTTATTTCTGATTTGGTCAGGTGTTAGTTTTGATGGCAATGCAGCTAGGTTCACGACATGCATGTTATTCAATATTGATAAATAATTTTATGATCAAATAATATGATTATATATAATTCCACTAAAAACCTGCTAATGATAAACCAAAACCACTCTATATTCATTAATTGATAGGAGTAATATAATATACTTTTAACCAATATCAAAATAAAAATATTATGAAAAGTACACAATTTTTCTAAATTCAAGATAATTTATTACAACACAAAAATTAACTATTAATGTAAAATTAAAAAAATGGGAATATCATGAACATTTATTCTACTAAGAAATTTTAATAATCCAAAATACATAAATCATCAATGAAATCATATATTGTTTAAAAATATAAATATAACATTTACTCAAAAAAATATAATGTAATATCCATTATATTTTTTATAAATCCAGAAATTCAGTAGTGAGAATAAAATATAACGTAAATCAATTTTCCATCAGAATATTAAAAAATTTAAACATCCTAAGAACAATAGAAATTAATTTATTAATATTAATAATATTTAGAAGAAAATAATTATCATTTAAAATTTAGGAACATATATTGTTCTATATATCCCTCAATATAGTTTTATAAAATATCATATAGGTTATCGATATCATTTATTGAATTCTTTAAAATCTATATATTAAATGTAATTCGGATTGATCCTTTGATATTTCATTATATATATAACTAGAATATCGTTAATTAATAACTTAAGAAACATAATTATCAAATCCCAATAAGTGAATTATAAAAATATACCACTACAATGATATAGATAGATTATTATCTTTTTTTTGTTCTAGGAATTGGCCCTTTTATTGAGGAATTTGATCATATAAAACCCATAATCCACAGAAAAAATAACATAATCTATATATTGTGCCTGGGGTAATTTTTTTATGTTAATTGAAATCATATTTTATATCCATTAATTACTTCCCCTTTGTTCTTTTCCCCCAAAAGTAAATAAAAATTCCATTCCTTGGATACATTACATCCTGGGTTTCATCCCTTATTCTCAACATGTAAGAAGCTATATTTTTATCCCTACATGATAATAAATAACATATACATTCAAATTATTTATTTTATTATGAATATAATCAATGATTATTCTGATACTTAATTAGTTAAAAAAAATTCAATAATAAAAAGATATCACATTCTATACCTTTCCATTTTCATGAGGAAAATAACATTATCTTCTATCAAATAATTAATTAACATGATATCAATTGGTTCAATATGTAAACTAAAAATTAGAATATTGTTAGAAATAGTATTGGGAAATCGTATAATCAAGAAACTAATTAAATGGATTTATATTCCAAGACATATAATTTCCAAAATAAGAGACATTTGATTTTACAAACATCACAATTGGTTATTATCTATTTAAATAGAAAATAACGAATGTTAATGAAAATTAGAGTTACCCTACGAATATCTACCAGGAATTTCAATCTTATTTCATAGTAAACTAAAATTCATTTACCTATAATGTTGGAAATAATATTCTCAAAAAAACTTTTCAAATATTATATCACTATATAGATATTTTCCAAAACGAAATAATTTTTTGTATTATCCTATCGGGGTTGTATATCTATAAAAATAAGAAAATTTTTACCTAAAAAGGCATTATAATGTTATAATATAATTTACATAATAATTTTGTTTTCATAATTATTTCATCATCGTACTTTTAAAAGCTATGAACACTGGATCTAATACTATATATTTTGACGCATACATTTCATAGGTGAATATGAAATCACATTAGAGGAATATTCAATAAATATAAATATGAAACATACCTGATCCACATACATTTTTCTTATTAGAAAACACGGAAACATAAATAACATTTATATAAAATATATACAATATACTACATAAATAACATAAAAACAAGAATCCTTATTAACATATAATAATAAAAATCTACATAACCATGTGGTGGGAATCACATGATCATATGTACTTAGATTCATAGAAAGGGTAATTTAAGAAGATACAAATTAGTGATCATAATTTATCATATTTAAACAATAAGGGTATTTTTAGATGATGAAAAAAATAAAATTATCTTTAAAATTAGTCACTGATCATAAATATTGCTTCATTGAATATAGATTTCCAATTAAAATACATAAGCTATTATAGTATATATTCTTATCTAGGTAAATATTTCATTATTTTGGAGTTCATTTACTCTATTACATATTAACACATTTTAAATCCTATCATCATTACCTAATGAATTGAAATGTTCTAATAGACCCACTGGTCCTTATTCTATAGTGATACAACCTTACTATGGTTTATCTATTCATTATAAATAAAATTTTTATAAGGGAACCACACATATCATGATAATAATAAATTAATATTTTTTTCAAATTATCATCAAAAACATAATCATTATATTAATTTTTACCGCATAGAATGTAAATAGGTATTCATAATATTTCAATATTATAATCACAAAACAATTTGTTTTAGAATAAATATTTTAAAAATGGATCTTGAAACATGTAAATAAGATTAAATTTCAAATGTTTTTTTTAATAACTAATAAAAATTTCAATAAATAACAATTTATTTTGATGAAAACAAAATTTTAATATCAAATCACATATTGAATGTCTAAAAATATACAAAATATTATGAGATATGAATTCCTTGAAAACAGCCATGGAATATATAATAGATTATTAATTAAAAATATTAGTCATGATGAAGTGGAAATAATTTAATATGGTTTCAATTAAAACAACATGTCCATACACTATTTGAGATAAGTTCTATAGAATTTCAATCAGAAAATTTTAGTATAATTACATTAAAAAATTGTAACATAAATTGGAAATTTTGAAATAATTACTTAACTAAATCATAGTTATAGATTAATAACTTTTATGAAAACATTATAACTAATATATGGAGTTGGAAGAAGTGATTTTTGACTGAAGAGATATGTATCTTACTTTTTTCTTGACAATATTATTTTATTTTGATAACTAATTAAATAAATTAAATAAAATTAAAAAAATGATATTTATATAAATAAACATTTAAAATTGTCACGACCCATCCTCGGGGCCCATGCTGTGACTACCCTAAGCCCACCTTCCATAGGCCAGGGGCTGGTGACTAGCACCAAAGGCGTAAATCCAGGTAAAAAGGGAAGGCATTGCCTTTATGAAACGTAAAAATCACAAACAAAGTACAAGCGGATGAAAACACTATGTAAAACAGAAAAAAAATGTAGTGTTGAATGAAAGCGGCCGGAAATACGAGCCCAACTATAAAGTACAAGGTAAAAGAGAAAACATTTGGAAAGTGAAAAGCAGCTCATGGATCATCCTCCACAGATCCTACCTTAAGGGTAGGTTTAGATAGTGCAGTTCCTAGATTGTAAACCATGAATCCTACCTGAAGGGTAGGTACAGATAGACTCCTCAGTGCTCTCGTCTATCAACCTCCACTAGGTACTGACTTGTCGTGAGGTCCATCTACAGGTGTCATCTAGTCCACGTCTGCATCCAACACAACGAGGTGCGGGCATTGCCCGTGTAGGGGTGAGTGTAACGATACTCAGTAGGGACCCCGAGACCCTCAAGGTCTCACTAAAACCAGTAAGGATAAACCACAAAGAAAGATCTCAACACGTAACCTTTACTTAGGTATATGCCCATATATATACCTATCTTATCAAGTAACCCATCTCAATCATGAGGAAAACACCAAGGTCATTGACTTAGCTCAAACCAGGATTTTCATTAATGATATAGAAACCACAACTGCTAAATAGCTCCTCCTCTGACAAGTACAGTGATCCTATCACAACTCTGAGGTACTGCTCACTATCCTTAGACTGCTGAGGTACTCGTCCTGTCGAGTATCACAAGTCTTCCACCCAAACATAGTAGTGCTATGTAACACCCGATACTTTTATGAGAAATATTTTGATTTTATGTTATATAAATCATCAAAGGAATCTGTCACTACACACAACACTAGCTTATCTTACTTTACACGCAACTGCGACCTTCCTCGATAGCTTGCGTCGTACGCAATACCGAGTTTCACTATACTACGATATGCTATTAAAATATTATTCAAACGAGCCGTTATGAATAGTACTAACTGATTTTTTAATTTAATAACATTTTAATTCAACTTACACATTTTATAGAATGAGGTATAAAAACAAAATCAGTTTTTTTGGATAAAAGAAATATTTTTCAAAAAATACAGTTTTGCCATCTTTTGATGGCGCACCCACATTAAATCTAGTTTTTGACATGTTTATAAGTTCAATTTGACAAAATAAAATTCTTATTCTGAATAAGTGTATAAAAATTTACTTTGGATAAATTTTTGATATTTTTCTGATAACTTTCATATTTTGATAAATAGTAAAAATATGCTAATGTTTAATTAAAAACATCTTTTTTCATTGAGATACTTTATATGGATAAATTATAATATTGAATGGTTTTAAAGTAAAAATAGATTATATTTTTACCATTTAATATAATGTATGTCATTATCATTAATTTCACATTGAATTCATAGGTAAAAACATTTCAATCTTTGGCAATGTTTTAACTTCTAAAACCCGTTTTCTTAACAATGGGATTTATTTTAAATTAATTACTGCAACTTATATGTTTTGAATTTTGAAATATGTATTCCATATTCTGAATCAGTGAGTCCAAATTATGTTAATAGACTACTTTTTATTTTTGGGCATTATGAATAGTAACTACAGTAAATTTTATTTACCATAGTTAAAGGTAAATCGGGTAATTAAGGGTAAATATAAGATTATAAAATTACCCTAACACCTGCAAAAATCCTATTGGATGACTAAAATTCGACCCATATCACCTAAGGGTCGGATTATATTTATTTAATGGACTTTTTTCCATGAAAATAATTAAATTATTATTAAAACCAAAGAATGTGACAACATGTCACTTTCTTAAATCTTATAAGAATAATAATTTTAATTTGGTGATAAACTTAATGAAACATCGAACATGAATAGTTTCAAGAAAGATAATACAATTATCTATATCATAATAATTTATTTATAATTTTTAGGGATTAAATATTTATCATTAATTATGACACAATAGTGATGTTGAAATTATTTTATTAATTAATATATCAAATAAATTGTTTTAAAAATATTAAAATAAATAATATATGAACTATTTAAGGTGCTACACTAATTTTATATATACATATGAAATTTTATTAATCTATTAATTCTTATAGTTCGAACATATCTTCTGTATATATTCTATTTAAATTCAAATAAATGAATAGTGTCAAAATTGACACTATTGTTATTTTATAAAAATAACATATTATAAAATTGATTAAAAATCCCAAAAATATTTAAAAATTATAAATTAAAATTTATATGGTCGACAATGTCATAAAGTGTCAAATTATGGAAAATTAATAACACATATGTAATTATTTATAATAATTTAAAATTTAGAATATTATTACCACAAATAAAATTAAGTTGATAAATAAGGATAAATCTAGTTGATAATGTTTACAATAAATTCCAAACATGTCTAAATTTTATTGGTTGATAATATTACAACCCTATCTCATCTATTCTTTGGATATGAGTCATTTTAGAAGTTTTTATGTGGGGTTCGGATTTAATATAAACTAATATTTCTTATATTTCCAAAGGTGCCCCTCTCCTCCCTTATAAAAGGGCACCTCCTCCCTCTCTTCCTCACACCAATTTGAGCCTTCAAGCTCAGAAAAACCCTGCCCATTTCACTTACCCACTTCCTTATAAACCTACTAGAGGTACTTATCTTATCAAAAGACCAACTCTTGTGCCATAAGAGAATGTTTAAATGAGGCACTTTGAGAAAGAGGTAATACCTTCTACCGTTTTCTTCAAGTTCCATTCTTCTTCTACTACCTCTTATTTAGTTGTTTCATTATGAGGTAATAAAATCAGAATCACTCATATAATAATATTTTATTATAAATATGAAACAACCCTATTTCACCTCTTATCCATCCTATGGAAAACGAAATCACCACGCATGCGTACGTACGGAATATCGTCTCCACGCCATGGTGTAATCTATTTTCCACCACCACCTTACATGGATGGGTATAAGGGTGAAAGTAATGAATATATATGATTATTGTAAAGTGTTATTGATTCTGAAATAGTATACATACACTCCAATACAATTCCACGATCATGGGAACGATATCATCGCTCGTGCGTACGTACGGAATACCGTCTCCACGATGTGATGTGATTCGTTCTACATGATCTTCATTGCATAATGATTATATAAATGAATTGAATGAATTGAACGAATTAATATGATATATATTACACTAATACCATTCTGGAAATGAGGTATCTATAACCTAAAGATAAGAATAAGAATTTATTCGACAAACACGCATAAGAACAAAAAGTAATAAACACCCGAATAAAAAGTAGCAATGAAATATTACTAATAAGAAGCTAAGAATATGACCATATATGATATAATAACAATACGTATGATTCTGTAATAAGTAAATAACATTATTTAAATCATTATACAGCAGGTTCGGGCACTTACGAAGAAAATCGGACCTAAGGTAAGGGAAAATATCACAATCTCATTTTTATCCAAGATTGTTTATACATTGGTATTTACTGGGTTGTATTTTATCATCCACATCCATGTTTACTCAATATTAAATTTTATTTCCATCCACCTACAATTTTTTAAATCCAATTTTACCCTTCGGTGAGTTTTTAGTAAAAGATATGAAAGGAATCTTTTGTCGTTTTTCGTACGAGGTACTTTTAGACTTTTCTGACAAAAGTACGAGGAGAATGTTTTTTAACATATACGACATGAATGGATTTTTAAAACATTATTTTCCAAGAAGCTTCCTTTACAAGTTTTCATGTTTATTTTTAATCAACTTCTTTTAGTTTAGAATTGTATGACATGTTAAGAAAGGAAAAGTGTTTTTGAATTAGAAAGGATATTTTCCTCAAGAATGGAGTTCAAGTGTTTTATCAAAAAAAATTTCAATCTATGATAATATAGGGTTCTAATTCTTTCCCTATTATTACATGTATTTGATTATGTTGTGATGGAAATATTTTTTATGAATTCCTTTATCTTATATGAGTTATTTTAGGATGTCATGTTGTTTATGAATCCCATTTTTACTACATGGGTTATGTAATGATGTATGATTTATGATTTTGTGGAACACATAAGAATGGTATCATTATGAGGTGGGTGTGACCTATATCTCCCTCCAATGCATTAGGTAAAGAATTTATATCTCATGATATAGACATGGCTGGAACGGGAGGTTATACCGGTTTAGTAAAACAGGACTGAAACGAGGAGTGAACTCGGTTCAGAAATGGACTTTGTCCACTAAGATAGTCTTGGAAATGCATCTTGACTAATAAGAAATGATTCTCTAAGATTATGTGTGTATGCCACAAAGATTCATGTTTTAAGTTATGATTATTTGGATTTCATTTCACTATAATGATTATTCCCATGTTATGAAATTATGCTCTCTTTTGCAGGTTAAGATTTCCAAAATGTTATGTTCTTATGAATATGATGTGATTGATATTTCTTTTGTTTACCCATACAGAGCATTTGAGCTCAAAATTTGTATGTTTTCTTTCCTCAGGTCAGGAAGACGCTTATTAAGTAAGATATGCCAAAAGGGACTATAGATATGATGAAATAAATGGGAGACAGTGTAGACGCTTTATGAACCAGTTGTTTATGTTTCCCAGTTTCTAAAGACACTATACCTATATGGTCCTTTCATGGTTTTGTTATATGTTGTAATAAGTCTGATTCAATTTTGAAGTAATAACAATGTATGTAAAGTATGGGTTGTTATAGTTGGTATCAAAGGAAAGGTATAGTAAACCTTTGGAAACGAGGATGTGAAAGCCTTAGTAAGAACCCTAAGGAAATGTCTAAGCAAAGAACACAATCATAGTGTTTTTGAAATGACCATGAACAACCTAGGATAAGACCTTAAGTGTGAAATTTTATTCTTGATTATGTGGTTTTCCTATTATAATTAGTGTTGCTCACACTATTCTTCTTAGTTTTAGACAATGGATAGAACCTGACGGAACCGTGTTAATGCAGAATGTGATGGGCAATGCAATGATTGTCCCCCTGAGCAACCAAACGTTATGGGAGATGGAATGAAAAATATTATAGCGATTCTCACACAACTTTCTCAAGCTATGAATCATGCAGGACATCCAAACGAGCAATGGAAGGAGCAACATTCTGTTGAATCCTTCATGAGGCAGCGTCCACCTTCTTTCAGCGAGTCTACTGATCCATTAATTGTTGAACAATGGATTAGTACTACTGAAAAGATATTTTCAGTTCTTCAATGTACTAAAAATGATAAATTCATCATAGCATTGTATCATTTGGAAGGTGATGCTGATCAATGGTGTAATCTTATTAAGAATACGAGGCAAAGGGATGAAATTGAGTTCATGGAATGGGAGGAGTTCAAGAACTTATTTTTCAATAAGTACCTCCCTCGTATTCTCCAAACAAAGATGGAGAAAGAGTTTCTTGAATTGAAGCAAAAGGATGATGAATCTGTTGGTACCTATGAAGCAAATATTACAAGACATTCAAGGTACGCTTCTGGTATTATTATCCAACCTGAGAGTAAGATCGATCAATTCGTTAGTGGCTTAAAACCAAGTCTTCGAAGGTCGTTATCCATAAGGGACTTCAATAACTATGAGGAAATCGTTCGATGTGCTCTCAAAGTCGAGATGGAGATTGGAGTAACCCATCAGTCATATGGGTTGGAAAAGAAGAGGAAAATGGAATTCAAAGGAAAATCTAAAGAGCACACTGAAAAGAAGATGTGCTTTCCGTTATGCTCAAAGTGTGGCAAGAAACATGGAGGGATTTGTCTTAAAGGGTCAAGTAAATGTTTCAAATGTGGAAAAGAAGGTCATTGGGCATTTGAATGCCGCAATGATGGGAAGAAGATGTCTAATGATGCAAACAAAGGAAGGGACACACAGAATGAACCTACTACACATCAATGTTTCAAGTGCAAGGAGATGGGGAATTATGCCAATAAATGCCCTAATCCAAGGTTAGTTGATGATGATCGACATCAACAAAATCGTTAGGCTAAAGACAAAGGAAATTCCCATTCAATTTCTATCAACGATGTGGAGTACGATAACGATGTGGTGAAAGGAAAACTTACCATCCACTCTAAAGTAGAAAATGTTTTACTTTATTCTAGATCCACCAACTCTTTTATTTTTGATGATTTTTCTATGTTAATCACCATATTACCTCAACAATTAGATGTTGAGCTAGCTGTGACAACACCTAATGGCATAACAGTCACATTAAAAGTTTATAATTCTTCCCCGATTGAAGTTTGTGGGAAAGTGCTTCCTAAAAATATTGTGATCCTTCCTATAGTGGAATGTGATGTGATTCTTGGAATGGATTGGATTTCTTTATATGGATCTCATATCAATTTCCAAATAAGGGAAGTCACATTTTATATTCCAGATCAATCTATAATCGTCTATCGATGCAAGGATGAACATAACATTCCAGTGGAAATTTCTTCCATCTTATGGGTCTTGATTCCACTTAATGAAGGTTATTTATCTCAAATGGTTGGTGAGAAACTCACAATTAAGAATATTCCCATTGTACGTGAGTTTGATGATGCCTTTCCAGAGGAATTTACGGGTCTTCCACCAAATCGTGAAGTTGAGTTTTCAATAGAACTCGTACCGTGTGATTTTCCTATTTTAAAGACACCTTATAGAATGGCCCCAATTGAGTTGAAGGAATTGATGAAGGAACTCCAAGAGAATCTTGATAAGGGGTTCATATGCCCTAGTTCTTCACCTTGGGGAGCACCTGTTCTAATTCTTAAGAAGAAAGATGGATCAATGAGACTCTGCATTGATTATCGAGAACATAACAAGATCACTATCAAGAACAAATATCCTCTCCCATGCATTGATGACCTATTTGACCAACTACGCGGAGCTCAATACTTTTCCCAGATTGATCATCATTCAGGGTATCATCAATTAAGGTTCAAAAGGGAGTATATACCAAAGACGGCTTTCCGTACAAGGTATGGACACTATGAATTTATAGTGATGCCATTTGGGCTTACTAATGCCCATGTTATCATCATGGATATGATGAATAGAGTCTTTAGAAACTACCTTGATCAATTTGTGGTAGTATTTATAGACGATATTCTTGTCTATTCAAAGAGAAATGAAGAACATGAAGATCACTTGAGAATTATATTGAAGACCCTGAGAAAGAAGAAGCTTTATGCGAAATTTACCAAGTGTGAATTTTGGCTTCAAAAAGTTGCATTTTTGGGTCACATAATCTCAAAATAGGGGATATCTATGGATCCAGCCAAAACAGAGGTTATCGAAAGATGGTCGAGACCTACAAAAGTAACTGAGATAAAATGTTTTCTCGGTTTGGCTTGATATTATTGACGTTTTGTGAAAGATTTTTCAAGATTATCTAATCCACTCACTAGGTTGACTCGAAAAGGTGTTAAGTTCGTGTGGACAGACGAATGTGAAGAGAATTTCAAGGTGTTGAAAAGAAGGTTATCTAGTGCACATGTGCTCACACTACCTTGTAGTGGAGAAATGTTTGTGATCTATAGTGATGCATCCAAGAAGGGATTGGGGTGTGTTCTTATGCTAAATGATATGGTGATAGCTTATGCCTCACGATAGTTGAAAATACATGAGCAAAATTACCCGACTCATGATTTAGAGTTAGCTGCGGTAATCTTTGCATTATAGATTTGGAGGCATTATCTTTATGGAGAAAGGTCTGACATTTATACTGATCATAAAAGTTTAATGTATATTTTCACACAAAAGGAGCTGAATATGCGTCAAAGAAGATGGTTGGAGCAGATTAAGGATTACGACTGCTCAATCCATTATCACCCTGGGAAAGCAAACAAGGTGGCAGATGCATTAAGTCGACCATACCATGCCAGTTTATCCATGATGAGGATCAAAAAAGATCCAATATTTATGGATTTACAACGAATGGATCTTGGAATAATAATGGAAAGGGAAAAATCTTATCTTTCTCAAATGAATGTTCAACCATCTATACATGTGAAGATTAACGAGGCACAGAACGAAGATTTAGAGTTACAAAAGAGGGTGACAAATGTTCCTGAATTCATCCTTGATTGTGATGGGATAATAAAGTTCAGGAATCGGGTTTGTGTTCCTCCCATACCCGAATTAAAGAAGGAGCTGTTGGATGAGGCTCATAGTTCTTCATTATCTATTCATCCTGGAAGCATGAAGATGTATAGGGACCTAAAAGAGTACTTCTAGTGGGATGGCATGAAAATAGATGTTGTTGAATATGTCTCTCGATTATTAGTTTGTCTGCAAGTTAAAGCTGAGAGACAGAAGTCTAAGGGGATGTTACAACCATTACCCATACCCGAATAGAAATGGGAAAAAATCACTATGGACTTTGTCACAGGACTTCCTAAAACATCCAAAGGCAATAATCCTATTTGGGTCCATGTTGATCGTCTTACAAAGTCTGCACACTTCATTGCTATTAGAGAGGATTTCTCTCTGGATCAGCTTGCCATGATATATGTAAAGGAAGTGGTAAGATTGCATAGAGTACAAATTTATATTATATCTGATCAGGATCTGAGATTTATCTCGAAGTTCTGGCGAAGTCTTCAGCATACTCTGGATACAGAGTTATGTTTCAACACTGCATATCATCCTCAGACAGATGGTCATTCTGAGAGAACAATTCAAACTCTAGAAGATATGTTGAGAGCTTGCTCTATGGATTTCAAAGGTGGTTGGGATCAACACCTACCTTTGGTGGAATTTTCTTATAATAATAGCATTCACTCTAGTATTCAAATGGATCCTTATGAAGCTCTCTATGGAATGAAATGTAGGACTACAACTTGCTGGAATGAAGTTGGGGAAAGAAAGCTACTAGGACCTGATCTTGTTGATGAAATGGCAGAAAAGGGTAGATCTATTCAACGACACATAAGAGCAGCTCAGATTCGACAAAAAAGTTATGCCGACAACCGAAGAAAAGACCTAGAGTTTGAAGTGGGTGATAAAGTGTTCTTACGAATATATCCCTGGAAGAGGTTCATGAGATTTGGAAAGAAGGGGAAGTTGAGACCTAGATATATCGGTTCTTTCGAAATATTGGATCGTGTTGGGAAGGTACCTTAACAATTGGCGCTTCCACTGAATCTCCCTCAAGTACATGATGTGTTCCATGTATCTCTCCTGAGAAAGTACATAGCTGATCCTTCACATGTACTCACCTCAGAAGTTATACAGCTGGAGCAAGATCATTCTTATGAAGAACAGCCGATATAGATTCTAGATTGTAGCGATAAAGTCCTACGAAACAAGACCACTCACTTGGTGAAAGTTTTATGGAGGAACCACTAATTAGAAGAAGCTACATGGGAGCTTGAGGATATGATGAGGGAGAGGTATCCTCATCTGTTTGTTACAAAGTGACGAATTTCGAGGGTGAAATTCTTTTTAAGGGGGGTAGAATGTAACACCCGAGACTTTTATGAGAAATATTTTGTTTTTATGTTATATAAATAATCAAAGGAATCTTTCACTACACACCACACTAGCTTGGCTTGATTTACACGCAACCACGACCTTCCTCAATAGCTTGCGTCGTACGCAATACCGAGTTTCACTAAACAATGATATGCTAATAAAATATTATTAAAACTAGCCGTTATTAATAGTAATAACTAAATTATTATTTTTATCTCATTTTAATTCAACTTATACATTTTCTAGAATGAGGTATAAAAGCAAAATCAATTTATTTGGATAAAAGAAATATTTTTCAAAAAATACAGTTTTGCAGCCTTTTGATGGCGCACCCACATTAAATCTAGTTTTTGACATGTTTATAAGTTCAATTTGACAAAATAATATTCTTCTTTTGAATTAGGGTATAAAAATTTACTTTGGATAAATTTTTTATATTTTTCTGATAACTTTCATATTTTGATGAATAGTAAAAATACGCTAATTTTTTATTAAAAAAACTTTTTTCATTGAGATAATTTATATGGATAAATTATAATATTGAATGATTTTAAAATATAAATAGAATATATTTTTACCATTTAATATAATGTATGTCATTATCATTAATTTCACCTTGAATTAATAGGTAAAAACATTTGAATCTTTGGCAATGTTTTAACTTCTAAAACCCGTTTTCTTAACAACGAGATTTATTTTAAATTAATTACTGCAACTTATTTGTTTTAAATGTTGAAAAATGGATTCCATATTCAGAATCAGTGTGTCCAATTTATGTTAATAGACTACTTTTTATTTTTGGGCATTATGAATAGTCACTACGGTAAATTTTATTTACCCTAGTTAAAGATAAATCGGGTAATTAAGGGTAAATATAAGATTATAAAATTACCCTAACACCTGCAAAAATCCTATTGGATGACTAAAAGTCGACCCATATCACCTAAGGGTCGGATTAGATTTATTTAATGGACTTCGTTCCATGAAAATAATTTAATTATTATTAAAACCAAAGAATGTGACAACATGTCACTTTCTTAAATCTTATAAGAATAATAATTTTAATTTGGTGATAAACTTAATGAAACATCGAACATGAATAGTTTCAAGAAAGATAATACAATTATCTACATCATAATAATTTATTTATAATTTTTAGGGATTAAATAATTATCATTAATTATGACACAATAGTGATGTTGAAATAATTTTATTAATTAATATATCAAATAAATTGTTTTAAAAATATTAAAATAAATAATATATGAACTATTTAAGGTGCTACACTAATTTTATATATATATATGAAATTTTATGAATATATTAATGCTTATAGTTCGAACATATCTTCTGTATATATTCTATTTAAATTCAAATAAATGAATAGTGTCAAAATTGACACTATTGTTATTTTATAAAAATAACATATTATAAAATTGATTAAAAATCACAAAAATATATAAAAATTATAAATTAAAATTTATATGGTAGAAAATGTCATAAAGTGTCAAATTATGGAAAATTAATAACACATATGTAATTATTTATAATAATTTAAAATTTAGAATATTATTACCACAAAAAAAATTAAATTGATAAATAAGGATAAATCTAGTTGATAATGTTTAAAATAAATTCCAAACATGTATAAATTTTATTGGTTGATAATATTACAACCCTATCTCATCTAATATTTGGATATGAGTCATTTTGGAAGTTTTTAAGTGGGGTTGGGATTTAATATAAACTAATATTTCTTATATTTCCAAAGGTGCCCCTCTCCTCCCTTATAAAAGGGCACCTCCTCCCTCTCTTCCTCACACCAATTTGAGCCTTCAAGCTCAGAAAAACCCTGCTCATTTCACTTCCCCACTTACTTAGAAACCTACTAGAGGTACTGGTCTTATCAAAAGACCAACTCTAGTGCCTTAATAGAAAGATTAAAGGAGACACTTCGAGAAAGAGGTAATACCTTCTACCGTTTTCTTCAAGTTCCATTCGTCTTCTACTACCTCTTCTTTAGTTGTTTCATTATGATGTAATAACATCAGTATCACTCATATAATGATATGTTATTATAAATATGAAACCTCCCTATTTCATCTCTTATCCATCCTACGGAAAAGGAAATCACCGCACGTGCGTACGTACGGAATACCGTCTCCACTCCGTGGTGTAATCTATTTTCCACCACCACCTTACTTGGATGGGTATAAGGGTGAATGTAATTAATATATATGATTATTGTAAAGTGTTATTGATTCTAAAATAGTTTACATACACTCCATTACAATTCCACGATCATGGGAACGATATCATCGCTCATGCGTACGTACGGAATACCGTCTCCACGATGTGATGTGATTCGTTCTACATGATCTTCATTAAATAATGATTATATAAATGAATTTAATGAATTAATATGATATATATTACACTAATACCATTCTGTAAATGAGTTATCTATAACCTAAAGATAAGAATAAGAATTTATTCGACAAACACGCATAAGAACAAAAAGTAATAAACACCCGAATAACAAGTAGTAATGAAATATTACTAATAAGAAGCTAAGAATATGACCATATATGATATAATAACAATACTTATGATTCTGGAATAAGTAAATAACATTATTTATATCATTATACAGGATCTTCGGACACTTACGAAGAAAATCGGACCTAAGGTAAGGGAAAATATCACAATCACATTTTTATCCAAGATTGTTTAAACATTGGTATTTACTGGGGTGTATTTTATCATCCACATCCATGTTTCCTCAATATTAAATATTATTTCCATCCACCTACAATTGTTTAAATCCAATTTTACCCTTCGGTGAGTTTTTAGTAAAAGATATGAAAGGAATCTTTTTTCATTTTTCGTACGAGGTACTTTTTGACTTTTCTGACAAAAGTACGAGGAGAATGTTTTTTTAACTTATACAGCATGAATGGATTTTTTAAGATATTATTTCCAAGAAGCTTCCTTTACAAGTTTTCAAGTTTATTTTTAATCAAATTCTTTTAGTTTATTGTTGTATGACATGTTAAGAAAGGAAAAGTGTTTTTGAAGTAGAAAGGATATTTTCCTCAAGAATGGAGTTCAAGTGTTTTATCAAAATAATTTTACATCTAAAATAATATAGGGTTTTGTTTCTATCCCTATTATTACATGGATTTTATTTTGTTGTGATGGAAATATTTTTATTAATTCCTTTATCTTATATGAATTGTTTTATGATGTCATTTTGTTTAAGAATCCCATTTTTACTACATGGGTTTTGCAATGATGTATGATTTATGATTTTGTGGCACAAATAAGAATGGTTTAATTATGAGATTGGTGGGACCTATATCTCCCTCCAATGCATTGGGTAAATATTTTATATCTCATGAGATAGACATGGCTGGAACGACCGGTTATACCGGTTCAGTAAAACAGGACTGAAACGAGGAGTGAACTCGGTTTAGAAATGGACTTTGTCCACTAAGATAGTCTTGGCAATGAGTCTTGACTAATAAGAAATGATTTTATATGATTATGTGTGTATGAAACAAAGTTTCATGTTTTATGTTATGATTATTGGGATTTCATTTCACTACTATGATTTATCCCATGTTATGAAATTATGCTCTCTTTTGTAGGATAAGATTTCCAAAATGTTATGTTCTTATGAATATGATGTGATTGATATTTCTTTTGTTTACCGTTACTAAGAATTTGAGCTCACCCTTTTGTATGTTTTATTTCCCCAGGTCATGAAAAAGCTTATTAAGTAGAATATGCCTAAATGGACTATAGATATGATGAAATAAATGGGAGACAGTGTAGACGCTTTATGAACCAGTTGTTTATGTTTCCCAGTTTCTAAAGACACTATACCTATACGGTCCTTTCATGGTTTTGTTATATGTGGTAATAAGTGTGCTTTAATTTTGAAGTAATAACAATGTATGTAAAGTATGGGTTGTTATATGCTCCCCGCCATGGGTCTGCCACCCCAACATAGTAGTGCTCCCCCTAATAGCCTACAGAGGTACTTCTTCTGTCAAGTACCGCGGGTCTTCCACCCAAACACAATAGTTCTTCCCAAATTGGGTCTGCCACCCAAGCACAGTAGTTCTCCCCACTGGGTTATACAGGTCACACCGACTCGAATTGGACATGCAGTCATCAGGACTCAGCCAGCTACAATGTCTCTGTACTCCGTACGTTCATCTCCAGAAGGATCTGCTCCACGAGCTACTGGTCAATACTTCCAAATGTCACATAATTTCATTTGGAAGTATCTCAAAGGACCATCTCATCATAGGGGTCTCAACGCAACAGACAACACATCAATCGGATGCATTGTCTGTGAGTTATTAGCCTTTTAGTCTCCAGGGCCCGGTTGATTTCGTGTACAAACCAACCCGTCCGTATCTCAACTGTACGTTGAAATCTCATGGGGTATACTCAAAGAAACCATTTCTAAACGTGATTACCAACGCTGCTGACGATTCGTCAATCGGATGTCCGGTCTGAGAGTTATTAGCCTTTCCATTCCAAGGTCCCATTTGGTTTGTAAGCTAAACCAACCCGACTATACTCCAATGGCATCTAGACCACAGGTGGAGTATTCCAAAAGGACCATCTCATCAAGAGGAATCCGAAAAAGTCGACGACACGTCAATCAGATATCTGGAGCTCAAGTTATAAGCGTTTCCGCTCTGAGGGTGTGGTTTTTTTCGGGTTTGAACCAACTTGGCCATACCCAATCCTCTTCTAAACCTTGATTTTAAAATAACGAAATTACCGTCTCGATCCATGAAATCCTACGCAATTGACGGTGCGTCGATTAGAGGTCCACAACTCATGTTATGGGTGTTTAACTGAAGATGGTCCGAAAATAGGGGGTCTGGGCCCGGTCCGACCCGGCTCAAAACCCCCTGGGTCGGCCCAAACTGGGTCGACCCAACTCGGGTCTAGGTCCGACCCAACACTAGCGGCCCGACTCGGTGCTGGCGGTCCGTTCCACATGGCCCTCCCTAGCCCGGCCGGGGGGGGGGGGGCGTTGGCGGCCAAATGGAGTGGCATTAAACCGCACCTCTCCATTTCCGGAACGGCTGGGACGTTCCGATTTTACCACCCCATCGCGGCTCAGGCACATTGGATTTGTTCCGGCGGCGCGCCGCCGCCGCTAGACGCAGGTGCCGCCATACCAGCGTGGCACGCCGGTAGTGGTTTCCACGGACCACCGGACGCGCTCCGGTGGTCCAATTCTCCCACCGTATGCACCCGCCTCTCTCTCCGGACCTGCTCTTCACTCCGAAGACTCCAAATCTCTATTGCGGCACGTCTCATCATCACCCATCAATTAGTGCACAAAAAGAAGAAAAGGCAGAGGGTCATCAGTCCGTGTTTTTTCGGCCCGCGTCCTCCGCGTTAGGCATTATCAATTGACAATAATAAAACACATGCTTTCAACATTGACAAGGGTATAATTTATTCACGAATAAATTATACTAACATAATATAAATAAACATTCATGATCATGAGATAAAATCACTCAAATGAGAAATAAACAAAACTCCACTACCTCGTAAAATGACGTTAAACGATGGCGAGTCGCGGAATACGGGCATTGCGGAAGACATGCGTCATTCCATCAACGTCGAGAAGGAGACGAGGGTAGCGTCAGTGTTCTTCATTCTTCGTTCTTCATTAGAGGAATAGGAAAACTATCTATATATTGGGCGTTGTCCTTCGCTGCTAGCATTCCGCCGATTGAAGAGGTCGTCGAGAACTCCTTCCCCAGCCTCCTTTATATAAGAGTGGGAGGGTTCATCGTTGGCACACAAGTCATAAATGGAGGATTTATGATAGAGGGATCCACCCAATTAATTCACTATGGTGGCACATTAAAATGGGGAGGAAGTCAAAGAGGGGTTTATTGGCCTGGTTTGGTCCCCACAGAAGAATATCCTCCAAAGGGTGGATATTTCCTAGTGAGGCCCACCATTAATTTACCACAAAAAGGAAAGGGGGGGGGGGTGGTTAATGCTTGGGTGGTCCCCTCATTAAAAAGGGAGGTTTCATCCTCCTCGATTAAGAGTTGAATTTAAACCTAGAGGCTCTCCCTCATAAATGAGAGGGTGTCAAGGAGTTATGATTCCCCGCCCATTAATGGGAGGCCTCGTGTGGTTTACATCACATTCAACCACACTTGGGAGGTTGGATCTCGGTGGGTCCCACCACCATAACCTCTCATGAGGGGTTAGAGTGTGGCGGTCCCACCCCCAACTCCCAATTGGAGCTTCTAACAACTTTATCCACACGACACGTGTTTAACAAAATAAAATATATTGTTCACTTATTTTATTTTGTTAACCCACGTAAAACCCCCAAAACTAACTTTCATACCCATTCATCTACCATCGAGGTGAAAATCTTCTTATGTGAAAAACTGCACTACGAGTTCAACATTGCCCTCAGATTTCAATTCTGAGCACGGGTTCAAAAGATAGAAAAACCCGCTCGTTCGTTCACTGAACGTACCCATGATATACTTCGGAAATTGAATTCAGGCACACCGGGCCTCAGAATCAAGTGCCTTCAGAATCCACAGACTCGTAAAATTTCAATGAAATTAAGAAAAAAAAATTCTTGAAATTTCAGGGTCTTTACACTACTCCCACCTTATGGATTTACGTCCCCATAAATCTACAACACAAACTAGGGAAACTAAATGAGGTAACGAGCACACATCTGGGCCTCCTGCTCCCATGTGCTCTCCTAGAGGTTCCCGTGCAGCCTATGAAAGCGCATAAGAGAAATTGACCATCCTTGATGGACTCGCTCTTGTCAGTCCTCAACCTCTACTAGAACCCCTTGAAGGTCGCCCCATAATTGATGTACAGCTCCCTGTGGCCGATGATGACAGATAGGTCATGCACACATCTCCTCAACTGAGATACGTGGATAACGCCATGCACCCGGTGCATCTAAGGTGGAAAGGCCAAGCGGTTAGCCACCTTGCCTACCCTGCTGAGGACTAGGAAAGGTACGATGAAATGCGGAGATAACTTACCGCCCCAGCCAAATATTTGTAGAGCCCGTCGATGTGAGACCCGTAAAGAAGATGTGGTGTTCACCCTCGAACTTCAGTGGTATCATCTCCTATCAGAATAGGACTTCTATCTACTCTGTGCAGTCTTCACCCCCTCCTAGATGATCTGTACCTTCTCTGATGTAGCCTGAACCACCTCTGGTTCTACACATGCTAACTCCAACACTATCCTCAAAGGATATCTGAAACGCGATCAACATCTATTTTTCCACTCTTAACAGCTGAATTCCTGATCTCCTACTAAAAGCATCTACTAAAATGTTCCCCTTCCCAAGAGTATAAACTATCTCGAAGTCATAGTACTAGAGAAAAAACATGTCATCACCGTTGTCTCAGGTTTATGTCCTTCTGAGAGAAGATACACCTAGGACTATTGATTTGGACAGAACCGTAAACCATTCTCTCAACAAACAATGGGTGAGACTATGCAAAATTGAGAACTCATCCCCACCCTTCTTCGTCTATGTTCTCCCAAAGAGCTGCTGAGATTTATCCTCTGTCAAAAAGAGAAATATGGTCTCATCCCCTGGATGAACCACGTTATTTTCCTAATACTGCAAATCCAAACATGAACGGTACAATTCATATCTTGAATGACGTCGTATGTCCTCAACACTACTAGTAAGAGATCCAACCGTTATTCTCGCCTCTAAGGGTTGAGTCATATTGTCAGCATCATTTCATGGTTACTAGGTCTCCTCTAGTAGAAATCTCACTTGTGAGGGTCAAGTCAACAAATTTAATCGGATCCCCTTAGTATTAACCATACAAAAAGGAAAATAAAGTAAACGTCATAAAGATACGTGTCTTTTGTTAATGAATCTCTAAGTACAAAGACACATATCAAACACAACAACCACAACATGGAAACTTGATGCACCAAGAACAAGGTCCTCCATGCCTGGAACTAGTCTCGCTCCTGTTCACCTGCTTCCGGAGCTCCACTGCCTTGTCCACCGCTCAGCTATTTCCCAAGATAAAGCCTATTCTTCTATCTCGGTGGCTCCTTCAATGTCTGTGAATCAACTGTGCGGTGTGTCAGACAGTCACATGTCATGTGACAAAGCCCGCCGCAGGAGAAACACTATCCGTTCCTGGTTGTACTGGCTCTGACTCAACCCTGGGTGCCCTGCACTACCGATCTTGTAACTTGAGGTCGCCCACCTATTGGCCTGGTCCTCTTAGACCTTTGCATCATCCATCTAGTACCTACAGATGACCCATCTATTGACAGAGAAGACTGTGGAAAATTCAGCAGCTCTTGAGCACACTCAGAGTGTAGAGTCCCTGGTAAAAACATCACTCTAAAGAAAGTCTCGAAGTCTTCCCAGGTGAAGGTCATTTCGTTGCAAAACTAGTGCATATGGCTCCACCACTTCTCTGCTGCTCCCTGAAAGAGACTAATAGCTAGGTACACCATCATGTCATCGGGTGTCCTAACTGTGTGGAAAGCACTTGCTACAAACTAAAGCCAGTGCCCAACTATCTGAAAATCTTACTCACCTCGAAAAGTCAGACGCCTCTGTGACTAGAACTCGTGCAACCTGATCAAGTGGCGTGTACTCTCTACTTGTGTCTCAACTAGAAGAGGGACTTGTACTGATGCCTCGCTGCTTCGTGGGCTATCATCGCACTCTCCACTCGGTACCCATGCTGACTGACTGGGTGAAGGCATCCTGAATGAAACAGATGTGACACATTCAGAAGACTATAACTGGTGAGGTGACCTGGTTTGAGCTGACTTAAAATAAACTATTTAAAACACCCACACAATAAGTGTTTTCGTGCACTGAGTCAGAAATCATAATTCAGGGTCCTGATGTATGGATACATCGGCTGCCCACACCTACACTAGACTCCCTGAACCGAGAACCACACTTAGTACCCGTAACATTATTGCTTCACATAATGAAAATATCAGAGTCCTAAGTTCTGCTGTAGAACCGTCTCCTATGATACCAATTTTTCACGACCCATCCTCGGGGCCAGTGTTGTGACTAACCCAATCCCGCCTTCCATAGGCCAGGGGCTGGAGACTAGCACCAAAGGCGTAAATCCCGATAAAAAGGGATGGAATTGCCTTTATGAAATGTAACAAACACAACCATAGTAGAAGCGACAGAAAACATTATGTAAAATTGAAAACAAATGTAGTGCTAAAAGTAAGGGTCCATAAATACTAGCCCAACTGTAAAGTACATGGTAAAAGACAATAAAGTTGGAAAGTGACAAGAATATATTGGATCGTCCTCCACGGATCCTACCTGAAGGGTAGTTATAGATAGCGAAGCTCCTAGATTGTCCACCACGAATCCTACGTGATGGGTAGGTACAGATAGCCTCATCAGTGCCCTCATCTATCAACATCCACCAGGTACTGACTCATCGTGAGGTCCACCTCAAGGTGTCGTCCAGTCCTCGTACACTCGGCCTCTGTCAGCATTGTCCGTCATCTACACCCAACACAACAAGGTGCGGGCATTGCTCGTGTAGGGGTGAGTATAACGATACTCAGTAGGGACCCCGAGACCCTCAAGGTCTCACTCAAACCAGCAAGGATAACCCACAATGAAAGATCTCCATAGATAATCATTACTTAGGTATATGCCCATACATATACCTAAGTTATCAAGTAACCCATCTCAATCATGAGGAAAACATAAAGGTCATTGACTCACCTCAAACTAGAATTTTCATTAATGATATCGAAACCACAAATGTTGAAGAGCTCCTCCTATGACATGTACAGTGATCCTGTCACAACTCCGCGGCGCTGCTCACTATCCTTAGACTGCTGAGGTAGTCCTCCTGTCGAGTACTACATGTCTTCCACCCAAACACAGTAGTGCTCCCCGCCATGGGTCTGCCACCCAAACACAGTAGTGCTCCCCCTAATAGCCTACAGAGGTACTCCTTATATCATGTATCATAGCTTTTCCACCCAAACACAGTAGTGCTCCCCGCTGTGGTTCTGCCACTGAAACACAGTAGTTCTCCCCACTGGGCTATACAAGTCACTCCGACTCGAATCGGACAATCAGTCATCAGGTCTCACCCAGCTACAAGGTCTCTGTACTTCCTACGCTCATCTCTGGGAGCATCTGCTCCACGAGTTATTGTTCAATACTTCCAAGTGTCACGTAATCTCACATGGAAGTGTCTCAATGGACCACCTCATTATAGGGGTCTCAACGAAACAGACGACACATCAATCGGACGCCCGATCTGTGAGTTATTAACCTTTTAGTCTCAGGGGGCCCTGTTGGTTTCATGTACGAACCAACCCGGAAGTATCTCAATTGTACCCCGAACACTCATGAGTTAACTCAAAGGAACCATTTCACAACGTGATTACCAACTCCGCTGATGATTCTTTAATCAGACGTCAGGTCTGAGAGTTATTAGCCTTTCTATTCTAGGGGCTTGGTTGGTCTGTTAGCTAAAACAACCTGACCGTACTCCAACAGCATCCAATCCTTAGTTGGAGTATTCCAAAAGAACCATCTCGTCGTGAGAAATCCAACAAAGTCGACGGCACGTCAATCGGATGTCCGGAGCTCAAGTTATAATCATTCCCCCTCCAATGGCCCTATTGGTTTCAGGTTCAAACCAATCCGGCCATACACAAACTATGCTGAAACCATGAGTGTAATATACCGAAATGACCATCTCAATCCAAGGAATCCCATGCATCTTATGGTGCATCGATCGGAGGTCCGCAACTCATGTTATGGGCGTTTAACTGAAGATGGTCCAAAAATAGGGGGTCTGGGCCCGATCCGACCAAGCCCAACACCCCCTGGGTCGTCCAAAACCAGGTCGACCCGACACGAGTCCGGGTCCGGCTGAGCACTGGAAGCCCAGCCCGGCACTGGTGGCCCGACCCGGCACAGGCGGTCCGGTCCGCATGGCCCACACCGGCCCGACCGGGGGGCGTTGATGGCTAGCTGGCGCGGCATTAAACCACACCTCTCCCTTTCTGGAACGGGCGGTCCATTATGGTTTTCAACCACTACCGCAGCTCAGCTACGGAAAATTTGTTCGGGCAGCGCGCCGCTGCAACTGTGCCGACGGGGCGCGCCGACCGCGCTTTCTACAGACCATCGTACGCGCTCTGGTGGTCCTATTCGCCCACCGTCTACGCACATGTCTCTCCCAGAACCTTCTCTTTACTACGACATCTTCAAATCGCCATTACGGCCTATTTCATCATCACCCATCAATCCACGCACAAAAAGATCAAAAATCAGAGGGTCGTCGGGCCGTGTTTGTTCGGCCCGCTCCCTCTGCGTTAGGCGTTATCAATTGGTAATAATGAAACACATGCTTTCAACATTGAAAAGGGTATAATTTATTCAAGAATAAATTATAGTAACATCATATAAATAAAATCTCATGCTCGTGAGATAAAACCACTCAAATGAGAAATAAACAAAATTCCTCTACCTCGTAAAACGTCATAAAACCATGGTGAGTCACGGAAGATGGGCGTCGCCGAAGATAGGCGTCGTTCTGTCGACGTCGGGAAGGAAGGAGTCGAGGGTGGCGTTGGCGTTCTTCGTTCTTCATTCTTCATTGGAGGAAGAGGAAAACTCTCCAAGTGTTGGGCTTTGTGCTTCGCTGCTAGCGTTCTGCCGCTTGAAGAATCCGTCCAGAACTCCTTTCCCAGCCTTCTTTCTGTAGGAGTGGGAGGGTTCGTCGTTGGTGCACAAGTCATAAATGGAGGATTTATGACAGAGGGATCCACCCAATTAATTCACTACGGTGGCACATTAAAATGGGGAGGAAGTCAAAAAGGAAGTTATTGGCCCGAGTGGTCCCCACAGAAGAATATCCTTCAAAGGGAGGATATTTCCTGGCGGGCCCCACCATTAATTAACTACAAAAAGGAAAAGGGCGGTGGATAATGCTTGGGTGGTCCCCTCATTAAGAAGGGAGATTTCATCCTCCTCAATTAAGAGGGGAATTTAAACCTAGAGTCTCTCCCTCATAAATGAGAGGGAGTCAAGGAGTTATGATTCCCCTGCCATTAATGGGATGCCTCGTGTGGTTTCCATCACAATCAACCCAAGATGGGAGGTTAGATCTCGGTGGGTCCCACCACCATAACATCTCACAGGTGGTAAGGGTGTGGTGGACCAACCACCAACTCCCAAATGGAGCTTCTAACCACATTATCCACACGACACATTTTTAACAAAATAAAATAAAATTTTCACTTATTTTATTTTATTAACCCACGTAAAACCCCAAATGTTAAATTTCATATCTGATCATCTGCCATCAAGGTGAAAGTCTTCTTATGCGAAAACCCACGATGTGAGTTCAACGGTGCTCTCAAATTTCAATTCCGAGCACCGGTTCAAATGATAGAAAAACATGTTCGTTCGTTCACTGAACGTACCCGAGCTAGTATTCAGAAATTCATTCCGGGCACACCGGGCCTCAGAATAAAGTTCCGTCAGAAGCCACATACCTGTAAAATTCCAAAGATATTAATAAAAAAAATCTTGAAATTTATGGGTCTTTAAAAAAAGGATGATATATTTTAATATGATTATAATATTAATACATCGTCACAAAAGTTTTAATCTAAATAATGTGAGTGATAAGTTTGGATTTCAATACAAAACACCTTCCAATTTTGAATATTATTATTCACGAACAACATAAATAAATTAATTTGATATGTATATTCAATGAACATGAACATAAATATGTTACCAATAAAACATGTAAAATGTTCTTTAAATACCCATAATTAAAAAAATATGTGTATAACAACAATGATGGCGCAATGATACCAAATATAGAGGAAGAGCCCTTATGATTTTAGAAATTATTTGGAATATATATTTATAAGATGCTTGCTAATTAAATAGTTATTTTAACCCATAACCTTATATAACATATTATTTAAAAAACAATCGTTATCATCACAAACAAATAGACATAATACGTTTTTATTAGCATTAAAATAGGTATCATTTAAGATAAATTGATGCAGAACCCAAAAAATTGTGGTATGGTGAATATTAAAGGTAATGTAAAAACTGATATAGATCATACGATCAATTAATTTAATAAATATAAAAAATATAAATACATTATATATTAATAATAAAATTTTTATTAAATTATTGTTCACAATCTAAAAATTTTTACATAAATTATAAAATGAGAAAATGAAACCCTTACCTTCTGAATACCATGATTCAAAATATCCATATCCTATTTATTCATATTAATATTTTTTTTAAATCTAGTAAATATATATATATATTTAATCTTATAAAGGAATACATCATCCTTTTATAACATTTCGTCACTATATTACTAGAATATATCATTTAAACATTTAAATATTTTTGATACATTCATTATTTTTCATGTATATTTTTTTGATAAATATTTCTAAATTAATTTGATTATATTTCCTCTATTTCCATAATTTTAAATATGATATAAGAACTATATATATAATTTATATAAATATTTTAAAAATTGATACGTTTTTATGTAAAAAATGAATTACATAACTTAATAGAGGCCTTAATATGTATGTACACGCGAGTAATGTGACCACATTATAGTGTATAGATTGAAATAAAGATAAATAAAAGATCCCCATAAATATAATTAGTATATCATAAATATCATATATTTTTGTTAAATACAGTCTTTATCCCATAAAATTAGACAGTAAATTAAAAAAATTACATAACATCATGGAGCTGGTAGACCATACGTACGTACAAGTAAGATTATAAAATACTAGTGCATCGTATTTTTAGAATTTAGATGAGATCATATAAAATTATAATCGAAATTAATTTATGAATATAATATATATTATCAAGAACATAATAACTACAGTAAATTAATTATGGTGATGTAAAATTAATGTTATATAATCATAGAGGCGGTAATCCACATGAAACAATGATTTATACATTAATATATATTTTTCATGAGAATATATGGTGAAATGTTGTTAAAAATCATAATATAATTTATCTATATTTATTAAAATACACTCATAAATTTTTTATACACAAAATATGTCTTGATATAGCCTATGACGAAAGAAAACTGGAAGATATCGGTTATTAATTTGACTTTTATTTGTGACACTACCTATATCATAACAAATAATCCTTGAATGAATTGTTTTAATAGAGGAATAGAATCTATAGGATGTTTAAATTAAATCTATTAGGTTTTCAATTTATTTCTTATATAAGGTGGTTGTATCAATTTCTGTGAGTAATTGAGTATATGATGTTCCCATTATAATTGTTGATGGGACTCTCATTTAATTTCAAAAATGATTTAAATTATATATGGTGATGTTCATTTAAATATATATCAAAATGAAAAAATAATAAAAAGGTAAGGAAATAAAAGGAATATATATCATCATCAAATAATAATTATACTTGAGTGAGTTGAAATCCTACAGCTATCTCTTATATTAATTATCTTAGTAAAGTAGTTTTAACTATGACATTGTTAAAAAAAGTTTATTTCTACTAGTATTATAAATGAAAAAAATGATATTAAATTTATAAATTATTTTAAGAATTATGATTTATAATATTCAATTTATCTTACCATATTAAATTCATATAATTCTGAGTATTAAAATTTTATTACGTATCTATACTATAGTAAAAAAAGATTATAGAGGACACATTTTTTAGAATAAACATTAATTAACCTCTAATCCATTCTGTATAATTAACATTAATTGAAATATAAAATATATTTTTGAAAAAAATCCATATATATAATTAAAATAATTAATTATTAGATTCCAAATATATTCCATATTTTTAAAATACACTACATAACCACTTGGAAATCACATTTCATCTTTACAAGCTGCACAATCATAAATGAAGAATTCTTTTTGAATATAATGGTAAAAATGTAAAGTAAACATTAATAAATAATTGTTACATAAGAGAGAAAAATTCCATTCATGATTTTTATATATAATAAATCATTCAATGTTATTGAAATAATCAATCCCCTTTTAAAAGATAGTTAAATCATTTTAAATGAATATTTTTTAATCAATGTTCCCAATATCAATTTGAATTTTTTTAAAGAGATTTACCCATAAATACATTAATGTTTATATAAATATGTCCATAAAATAATTTTTAAAACAAGGAAATGAAACAGAAGGATTTAAAATATTTATTCATTAAATATTTAAAATGATGTTATAGATAAAGAGTACATGGAAATTTCAAAAGTATAAATTATACGCCACATAAAAGTAGAACATTTTACAAGACATCAAATAACATGATAATATATATAATATTGATATAAAGGGTAAAATGGGATATATATATACATATTATAATGAAATAAATGTGCTTATCATCATGAAATGTCTCAATGAATGGATATTGAGACGAAGTCCTTTACAAAGATTGTATCCTTAGATTAAGGATAAATCGATTAGATAATTATGTGTGAAAAATATAAATACACTATATATAAGTAGATATTAAATTAAAAAAACATAGGTAATATAAGCATATTCTAAATCCAATTACATGGATATTAAACTTAATGAAATACCATTTATTTAATATTTCACAGAAAATGTTTGTATAGATGATATAAAAATTTATAAATGTAGTGATTATGTGTAATGAAATTATATTCACAAAAAAGGGAAATAGAAATTATAAAATAAATAAATAAATAGTTATTCAACATATAATCCTAGAATAATATAATCATCCAGTTATGTGTAAAACCCTAATGTGTAGAAATTGATTTTAGAAATTCCATTACATCGAGTACAACTTCTCCAGTTCGTTCTTCATATTCTTGAATAAAAATGTATGTTAATTTCTAATTGAATAAAAAATTCAATTTTATTATTCCTTTTATATCAATTAATACCTAATTATAAAAATTATAGAATTATTTATGTTTATAATGGTCATTTTGTCGATAATTGATACTTGAGTCGAAAATGTACTATTTTATATAAATTTTCCTTGTGGTAAAAAGTAAATCATATCTCAAATATTATTCAAGATATTAAAATAATAAATATATAGTAAACAAGAATTTATAATATCCATAATATTTAGAGAAAATAAATGAAATTCACTATTCATGGAGACAACAGGCCATAAGTACACATTAACACTACTTTCATTTCCTTTTCACATTAAAAAATGATATAAATTTATATAATAATACTAGTATTATATCTAATTTATACATGTATCATAGTTTTAATAATAACATACTTTATATTTATTGCATGAATGAGACATATCACATTGAGGGGGCGGTAGTCCACACATTCTCAAATGAAATTATCATATTTACACATTATGGAAGGAATAAAAGAATGTTGTAAAAATTATTTATAGAAGAATAGAGGAAGGAAAAATAAAATATACTTAATATATAAATAATGATCTATTATAATTTCCACCATGATAGGTGGTAGGAGAATATTGAACAATCATCATTTCATGAGGGTGTTGTTCGTTGAACACAGAAACAATATGTTCTATATCAGTTTCATGGATGTGCATTTAAGTGTAGGTAGAACCCTTATATTATAAAAAATAATAGTATATTTATGATACTAGTTTTGTTAATAAATAATGTAATAATAATTTCATTGGATGGTTAAGGAAAATAAAGGAATGGAACTTGAGATATGATGTTACCTCATAATTGGGTAACTCCTTTTCATTTAAGTCAAAAGGCATCGTTGAGTTGACTTATTTCAATGTGAATAATTCTAGGATTATGGTATATATATTAATAGATTATTTTAGTTTAATATGATAAATCCAAGTGTCTTTATAGGTGAGAGTTTGTTGGTAGAGGTGTTGGCCTTTTATAAGATGGTGGAGGTGCACTTTAAGAAGGTCTTGATATATTAATTTATTATACATTTATTTTTGAAATATAATTTCTCAATGGTGATATATTTATATTATAATATGATTATTGGTCTAAATACACTCATCCAATATGTTCTAAATAATTTTTGGTCACAAAATTAACGTTACCTTTAAAATTTATCCTTTAGTTAAAAACATTAACTCTTACCATATCTTCTTTTATTTTCATAATATATGGTTAATAATATAATTATAAAATGAAAATAGAACCAAAAGTGTATCATTAATGATATTTTTAACATTAGAAAAGTTATTTTTCCAAATATTATATTTTTAGGACAATTATATCATTTTATAAAATAGTTCTTGTTTTGGAAACATATTTATGTCAATTTTGACACCATTTAGTAATCGATTTTTATTAAAGTAATAAAATAATGATTCATTGAAACCAAATGAATTAATTCATCCTTGTCATGAAAATGTCAACAAAAAAGTACTTCTATGACCTGAAAATGCTAATATTAAATTTATTTTTATATTTATAATATCATTAACATTAATCTTTCATTAATAAGGTAATAAATGCATCATCATTATGTCATAATTTTTTTATTTAATGATTAAAAATTATAACTATACTACAATGTTATAGGAAATTGTTTTATTTTCTTAATTAATATTTATATTCGAAGGTATCATTTTTAAAAACTATATTAAATGTTTTTTAGTTAAGAGAAACCTGTTTAGGTTATATTTCTCTTTTTTTTAAAATAAATGTTATAAATAGGAATTATTATACCCAATTAGCACCATGGAGTCTTGAAATCGACCCAAGGGTGCCCATGATTGGAAATATCTAATAAAATTTTATTTGGACACGTTTTTGGGTAGTATTATTTTATTGTAATATTATTTTTTACCCCTATTTAATGGATATACCTTTTAACAGTGGGAAATAAAGAACGAATTACTGAAATTACTATTCATAATCACAAAAAATCAAAGGTAACTATTTAAAAATATTCGACCTTTTGATTAAAAATATGGAATCCATTTTCCAAATGAAAAACACAGATTTCACCATAATTAATTTAAAATTTATTTCTATTGTCATAACCATAAAATGGGGATTTAAGAAATAAAAACTACCAAAAGATTAACATGTGTTTATATCCAATTTAAATGTGAAATTAATTTTAACAACCATAATTGGATTAGATGATACAAAATTCATCCAATAAAATTATGAAAACAATTATAATGATATTCTATCTAAATAAATAAACTATATGGAATGTTTGTTTTGAATTAGAATTCATTATTTTTAAATATTGATAAAAATATTGATTTTATCTGAAAAATAACAAAATTTCAACCAATGTAAATTTTTATGTCCCTATTCAAAAGAAGAATTTTATTTAATTACATATAATATATAAAATTGATAAAAAAAATTTAAAAGAGGATTCACCATTAAAAGGTGGTGAAACAACCTCTTGTAAGTAAAAGAGAATTTTATGTTTAAAATTGGATTCATTATCATTTTAAACCCATAAAATTGATTTGATAAATGTGAAAACTATTAAAAAATATGTAAAATTATAATATAATTCTTTATGTTTATTCCTAATAACAGAACTAATAGGAATTAACTACAAATTTTTCATATAATATTATTGTTGTATTATTTTTTGGAATTACTTAGTCTTTTCTGCAACATTAGATTTCAGAGAAAACAATTGTTTCTTGTCTGGTATTCTATCATACATATTATACACTTTAAAATAAAATTAATATAAAATTAATAAATATTAATAGAATGAAATTTTTTTATTCTATAAATACCTGGGATTTTACATCATTCCACCCTTTTAGAAATTGTGTCCTCGCAATTTAAAATTCAGCACATAAACATCATTGAAAATACCATATCAAAAAAAGAGTCAATAAACCAATCACATTAACATAAATAAAGGGAAGTATAATGGTCAAATGATATATCACATACAAGTATTTCTAGTAAGAAAACATAGATATGAAAGACAAACTAACTGTCTTCTTCTGATAGAAAATGATAAAAATAAGATCAGGGGAAAGTTAACAACAAGAAAACCATAAACATGTGATGGGATAAATAGTCATTGATTTCTCAGTATAAAATGTAAAGAAAAAATGTTTTTTTAATCCATTTTTTTAATTTTAGGAATTTATTTATGACTAGGAAAATGAACATATGGACACACCCTTATTTGTTAATTATAATTTCATTCTTTAGTAAATATCCACCACAAACTCATATTTTCTCCAAACGATGAGTATTCAAGATGCCTAGGTCACCACTCATGTGCTAGAATCAACTTTTGGAGAATAAAATAATCCAAAAAAGATGAACAATATGTTTTTGAATTCATTAGAAATTAACCAAAACGAAAAATGGTTAGTACAAGATTAGAAAATCCCCAAAAGTATAATACTTTATAATAATAAATACTACTCGTAATCTCCAAAATTAAAAAAATAATACCCAAAGTTAAAAAAAGACAATTCAATAAACAATTATGCATAATATTCTTCAAAATAATCTAACTAAGATTGACACCCAAAATTCATAAGGATTTTATCACATAGTCTTCCTTTAATAATCATAACACTTATCTGAAAATAAAATTGAATACTCTTAAATTATCATACTCAAAATTATTTAACTTAATCAATTACTATCCATGATAGGTTACACATTTTCATAAATAACCCAAATCGACAAATGTCCACAATAAAATCATATATTCTAACAAAAAAAATTCAACTGTTAATCCTCAAATGAAATCCTAAAGTATTCTTGTTTCATCAGGTATATAGTGTTCCCAGAAGAGAGAATGTATTCCAAAATAACATTTATCACTTAATCACCAAATAATTTTCTTATACCAAATATATCTATTTGATAAAACATATTTTCCCAAAATCAACTAATTCTTGATCTATAAAATTATTTAACTATAACGAATTAGTGATACTATGTGGGGACATCATGTACGCATGTGGTAGGATATGTGCCCTTCTCTCATTTTGGTTGTGGGTTCAATTCCCATGGCCTTACCAGAGGCGATGGGTTGTCACCCAACTTCTGGGTTGTCCCTTTTTGTAAAAATAAAAAATAACCCTTAATTTTTTTTACATAAATGGTTTTATTATAACTCTAATTTTAATCCCAACTCATAATGACCTAAACATAGTAATTCATTATGACTTATATATATTTACATTTTTATATTTCACCTATATATGATAAAATAAATGTATTCCCAAAGGAAAGAACATCACACTTTGATCACGATTTTGACATAGTTTCATTATCATTTTGTCCACATGTATATAAGTTCCATGAATTGTAAAAAAGATTTATATATCCTTTAAAATCATTTTTTTCCAACATTTAAATACACCTTGTAAAACGTGGTTCACATGGGTGTTCACTGAAAAATCATTTTGGAAAATAAACATGTATGACATATATTTTCAAAACATCTAACAAAAAATGTTTTTTTAAAACATTTAGACCATGTTTGAGGTAAAACTATTTATAAATGTTCCATTTATAATTCAATAAGTATGTGATGAAATACTATATTTTAAAAGAAAATAATAATAGGCTATGCATGGGTCTCCTTCTCTAGAAACTTTTTAGAAACATAAATTGCTTCAAAATATGCTGATAAGGTAAAATATTTGAAAATTCCTTGATAATATTAACCTTTCATTATAAAATTTTAATGTTGTTAAAATGTGATTTGATTAAATAAAATATAAGAAACAATATGTTTTCAAGGTATAGACGAGGTGTTTGATATCGGAAATAACTACTTGAAAGTGAGATGTAGTTTATAAAATGTTTCACAATCATATGAACATGAAATTGTAATAATTATTGTGAGAAGTTCATTAGGAATAGATATGAATTTTGATTAAGATATTCCTCATTACATTTTTAATTAAAATTCCTAGATCTAAAAATTTTATAAAACAAGGATCAAACTAAAAGAATAGACAATGAGACTTACAATGTGGTTATACAAAAATCATAATCCCTAAAGATGTCTAAACCTACCTCTATTACAAATTATATGGCCCCAACCTGAAACATTACATAATATTTAGTTTATTCAAAAATTTTAATTTAATTAACATCAAGTATCTTAAATGGTTTAGAGGTTTAGAAATTTAGGATATAATTATTAAATAACAACTCAAAATTTAAAATATTCACAATTCCACTCACTATAAATTTTTTCGCAAAATAAAACTCATTAAATAAAATAAGAATAATTTTCTTCATTAAAATATTCTTGAGTTATTTATTTCTCTTACCCTTCCATATAAACCATGAAAAACATTTTAAAAACATGGTATGAGAATAAAGTTCTCAGTAAAGGATATATAATAATAAAGAAAACAGTAGACCATGAATACATAAAAATCTATGAAATCATACTTTTTACTCGTACAACATACTCTCTGAAATATACCTCATGAAAGAATAATATTTCAGAAAAAAACCTAGAAATAATAAATTATAATGTTAAATTGTGGAATCCATAATATAATTACATTGTACCTTTCACAACTACATAAGAGTAACTTTCGAAGTCACATTTGAAATACAAATCAAAGTATATTCCCTAAATATCATATGAGAAACCATAACATTTACCTCTATCCCATTACCCAATGCATTGGAGACCTCTCAAGGTGTCACCCACCCTTGGATTATCGTGGAATCCCCCATATACATAATAAATTACAATTAAAAATAACATAATCATAACACCTAAACCAAGGATAACGGAAAAAATAATATTTCCACTTAGAAATAACATTTCTTCTTTACTAGATGCACACTCATAATTAAAGACACATTTTTAAATGTAAAATGTTAAACCTATAAAGTAAAAATAAGTACATAATTACGACATAAAATTTAGAAATTCCACTAATGAAAAATATATGTATAATACATTAAAAGTTATGGTAACAATAAATCCCATTTTAAAATATAAATAAAACATTTTAATGGAATATATTTTAATCTATGTGTCCCATACCAATTTGAAACTTCTTAAACGGGTTTACAAAGATTAAAATTAATATACATATAAATAACTACATAAAATTATTTTGAAAACAGGGACATGAAATCCAATGGTTTACATGATTAAATAATTAAAACAATTTAAAAGATGTTTTAGAGAAAGAGTAATTTACAATTTTATACATTTAAATTATACAACACATAAAAGTATAAAATTTTAAAAGACATTAAATACAATGATTATAGATATATTATAGATATGTAATGTAAAAAGAGCTTTATATGCACTTTATAGAGAAATAATGTTGTATATCATAAGGAAATGTCTCAATGAATGGAGATTGAGACAAAGGCACTTATAATGATTGTATCCTTATATTAAGGATGAATCAGTGATAAAATTTTGTTTGAAATATATGAATACATACAATATAAGTCGATATTCAGTTTGAAACAATAATAATTCATTCACAAGTATTACAAAACCAATGACAAGAACATTTATCTAAATATAATGATATTGAGTAAGGATTTACCTTGCAAAGTTAGTATAAATGACATAAGAATTTATCAATTGGGATATTATGTGTAGCAATAGAATATCCACAAAAAGGGAAGTGGAAATTACAAAATAAATAAACAAATAGTGATTCCACACTTAATCTCATCACAATATAGTCAGCAATGTATGGGTAAAACTGAATGAGTGGAAATTGAGTTTAGAAATTTCGTTATCTCGAGTCCAACATGTCTTGTTCATTCCTTATATTCATGAACAATAAACTTATGTAAATTTATTATTTCCTAAGAACCTTTTTAACGTTTAATATTCTCATAATATCACTTATTACCATATAATATAAATTACTTAACTATTAATGTTCATATCGGTCATTTTTTGATATTCGGTGCTTGAGTCGAAAATGAAGTTATTTCGATGTAAATTGTTCATGTGGTAAAAAGTGAATCATCTCTAGATTATTATTCATTATTTAAATATAATATATATACAGTATAAATGTATTTATAATATCTATAATATTTGGAGATAATAAATGATATGCACCCTTCATGGAGACCGTAGGCCGTACGTACACATGAACGCTAATTTCATTTCACATTCATATTAAAATAATAATAATAATAAAATGATATAAATTTATATTATGATACCCGTATTATATTTATGTCAATATATTATCATTGTTTTAATAGTACTATATTTTATATGATCCATTTATATCATGAACAAGTCATATCACATCGAGGGGGCGGTAGTCAACACTTCATCAAATTAAATTATCATATTTACAATTATGGAATGTATAAAATTATGATGTAAATAAAATCTAAATAATACTACAGAATAAATAAATAAATATATTCTATTTATAAATATATTTCCATCATAATGGACACTATAGAGGTGGTAGTATAAAATTTAACAATCACTATTTTGTGAGGCAGTAGTTATTTGTAAAAAGAAACTGTTTTGTCAATATCCATTAGACAGTGGTGTGTGTAAGTGTAGGTCAAAACTTTATTATAAAAAAATCTAAGTAAATTTTGGATAAAGGTGTCATTATAAAATAATTTTACAAAAATAGCTCATGGGTGGAGATGGAAAATAAAGGAAATGATCTTGAGAGAAAACAGTACCTCAAAATTAGGTAGCTCCTTTCGATTTGATCCCAAATGCTTCATTGGGTTTCTATATTCTCAATGTAAATATTCTAGGAGTATGTTTGGAATCTTGGGAGCATATTTTTTAATAATATATAAGATACAATGGGTTTTATTTGGTGTGAGTATGCGGGTGGATGTGGTGTCCTTTTATAAGAGGGAGAAGGGGAACTTTAGGAAAGTCTTGAAATATTATTCTATTATAAATTCACATTATAATTATAATAGATTTAAAGTGATAACATTCTAGGATGATATTAGGATGGGTCTAAATACTCTCATCCAATAGGTTTTAGACTATTTTAGGTCATAATTTTAACCTTATCAATAGGATTTAACCTTTAGTTAAAACCATAACACTTACCATGTCTTCTTGTAGTTTCATAATATATTGTTACTATTATTATTATAAATTTTCAATAGAACAAAAAGTTGATCATTAATGAAATTTTTAAAATTATATATATCACATGGTTTAATCTTATTTGTTTAGTACTACTATATCATTTAATGAAATATTATTTGTATTAAAAAATTATTTTTATCAATTTTGACAATATTTTGTAAATGATTGTTAATAAAGTCATGAAAACATTATCACTAAAAATATTTAATTAAATCATACCTCACAAGTAATTTTTATTATTTAAATTAGTGGATGTCATAAAAATTTTCAAAATAATTTTATTTTAATATTTATGACATCATTTATTATAATCTTCCCATAATAAGGTAATCACCGCATCACCATTGTGACATAAATAAATTTATTTATCTAATTTCTATAAATTAAAATTAATATATCATGATGTAGGATATTTTTTTATATTTATAATGAATATTTATAGTCTACAAGATAATTATATAATCCAAATTAATAAAATTTTAGTCAGGATTTACAAGTTTATGTTATATTTCCCCTTTCATTAAAATTAATATTATAAAAGGTCATTATCACACCCATGTGGCTCCATGGGGTCATAAAATAGAGCGAAGGATGCCCATGGTTAGTAATATCACATCAAATAGGATAAGGACCTGTGTTATAGTAATTTTATGTTATTATAATATTAATTATTTTCCCTTACTTACCTTATTTACCCATTAACCATGGTAATAATAAAAAACAATTTCTGATGTTACTATTCGTAATGGCCATTAAATAATGGGGCCTATTTACACAATTTGGAAGATATGATTCCAAATATGAAATCAATTTTTCAAATTTCAAAACAATGAAGTTGCATTAATTAATTTAATATTAATTCTCGTTGTCAAAATAATAAAGCAGGTTTTTAATAAGTAATAACTATCAAAATATTGACAAGTGTTTATGTTCAATTAAAATAAGAAAATACATCCAATGACCATTATTGTAATAAATCAAGAAATATAATAATACAATTACACTTTTAAACCAATTAATATGGCAATCTAACTATATAAATAAATTCGATTGAAAGGAACTTTTGAATTAAAATGTTGTATTTTTCACTATACATAAAAATATATATTTTGTAAAAAAAAATACCAAAATTTCAACCAATGTAAATTTTGATAACCCAATTATGAAGAATAAGTTTATTTTTCCAAATAAAATATATAAAAGTATGAAAAAGAATGTTTAAAATGGGTTTTCCATAATAAGTTGGTAAAAAACATTTAGAAATATTTCAGTATTTTCTGCTAAAAATTATTTTCATTCTCAATTTAGGACACTAAAATTCATTGAATAAATGTAAAAAAATTAAAGAATATGTAAAATAATAATATTGATAATTCCTCTCCTTCCCAATAGTTCAACGTTTAGGAATTAACTACCATTTAACCTAATAATATTATTGTCATATTTTTTTTAGTATAACTCAGTGTTGTGTGAAATTAAAGATTTCAAAGAAATCTATTGTTTTGTGTCACATAACCGATCATACATAATGTCCCCATTAAACTAAAAATAATTTTAAAATCAAAAATATTAAGAGATATGAAAATGTATTATTCTATAAATACCTAGAATTTTACACATAATCCCCAATTTAGAACTCCAGGGATCTCATCCTATGGTCTTCATATGATTTATGACTGTCATGTTCTTCCTTCATCATATCACGATTCACCTAAATTACCTCTATCATATTCTATACCAGTTTCAGTCATAGGATTGCTGACTGTATGACCTAATTTTAGCCTAATGGAGAATTATATCATTTTAAATAAAAGGTTTCAAACGTAACCATACTGAGTTTGGAGTGAAATTTGTTTCATGATGACTCTTCCAAGAGAAGGTGCCTCTTACATAAACCTAAAAAATCCATGACATAAGAGCACATCATGTTTTCATTTTTTTTGGATGGACATCTCTTTTTGACTATCTGTCAATAAATTTAATGTAATTCTCTCGCTTAGATTATAAACATAAAGAATGATGTTGACATCTGAAAACCATAAAGTTAAAACAATGATCATGACCGAAAATGATTAGTTGTTGGACCCCATGGAGTCTAACCACCTCTCCTATTTACTACATCAGAAACCATCTTATGAGATTGACGCCTTTATCGCTATAAAGATGGAAAATTTTCCAGAAGATTTACTACCACACCTAATGAATCATAGACGCCCTTATATATTTCTAAAATATTAAAAATGTATATATATATATATATGGCCTCTAATATCTTTCGAGGAATATCGTATGGATAGAGAAACGCATTGGGAACATAGTACATTCTCATCACCTTCTAGCAGACCAAACATCGGGACATAAAACCTAAAGAAACATGCTACATCCCATGACACAAAACTAACCCCTCAATTCACAGTTCATATTTTACATCCCAAGATGTTCCATCATTGGTGATCTATGGAACTCTATGATAATCATGTCACGTATACCTAATGTATCAATGAACTGCCACTAAAAAGACACATTTCCCCCCTTAGACCGACAATTATGGGAATCTTCATAATGAACTATATCTCTATAGACCTCCACCTCAAGATCTTATACATTTTCTTATATCTCAATGAAATTCTAAATTTATTTTGATCATCATCTAGGAATCATTTTATTCCCACACTACATCACTATGTGAAAACATTATCAATACATAAATTGTGACATTTAACTTTCTATATTTATATGAAATATCAAACTCATAATCTTATATGACCTCCATCCAATGATGCTAACACATGTTCATTTCACATTGGTAGAAAACACACCTTAATATCTTTGGATTGGTAAAGACTACAGAATTCTAACCGATGAGCTAATGTCACTACATCATCATGGAAAACATGAATACCTCTAACATGGTATCATGGGTGGAATAGTTATTCTCATAGGGAAATAACTACCAAGACCCATTATAAATGGCATGTATTTGCTTCATCATAAAATACCATCTAAAACAAAAATGGAACATAAAAAATGTAAATCTGAACTCTTTCTACTCGCACACAAAGAACTAGAGAACTCAAAATCATCAACTTTATAGACTAAAAATATCGCTTACACTAAAAAATCCCCACGTTCTACTAATACATTGTAGTCAATGAAGTCATACATGTCTCAACCTAAGAGAATTTGGATACGAACATCTTGTAATAGCCCGAATATCCAAGAAAACAACTCACCACCTCTATTATTTTTGAGGCTGGCCAAGAAACAAATTTATGTATCTTCAACAGATCCATAAATACTCCATGCTAGGATACATCATTCCATAGGGAAACAGACTTCTCATTCCCAAAACTCACATATAGAAAACTTCCTAAACAACTTCTCATGGTGAATAACTCCCAAAATGACACACATAATTCATTCTTGATTCTTATGTGATGTAGAGTAAAAAACTATTTCATAGATGAAACCCTCCACAAACTTGTCAATGAACTAAAAAATCACAATGTTCAATAATCCCAAAAACATAGCTATAGATGTTTTCACACCAAATGCAATAAAAAATCATAATACCAACAAAGAAAATGGAAAGATGTCTTTGGGATATGCTACCCATAACATTAATCTAATGATATCATGACTACAAATAAATATTTGAGAACCAAATTGAGTCCATTAATTTATGGATTCAATCATAAATTAGTAGAATATAGTAGTGTTTATTCACCATCATTTTATTCAAACAATGAGAATTTTTACTAAACTGCAAACTTTAGTCAGCCATATTGATGATAAATACTACATCACCTCACTATGAAACACCTAGGAAAACTAAACCACATAGTAGTAAGAGATATAGATGTATACTCATCTCTTATGACTCAACAGTTTCCATCTTTCACAGATACATCATGATGGAAGACATGTATGGATATAGTTCGATGTCGAACACGATCTCTTATCGAGGGTGTAACACTACAACATCCTCTCTAGAGTAATTAGTGTTCTCTCCCACGGCCCTAGAAATTTACAACTACGGAACCTTGGATGGACATATCATTAGATCAGAAATCATGGATGATGGGGATGAGACATGCCTTTAACCCATAAGAGGATGTCACTCACTAACATATACTACTGTATCTCCATCAACATTAATGAACACAAACTGACTCCTGAATCAATCCATGATAGCGTAAAATAAATACAAAAAATCCATGTGGAGGATAATGTAATATGTTTTAATCCATAAACATATTAAACATCCCTCTGAGAAATGATACCCAAGTAGTAGCTCATAGTTTTTTCAAGCATTAAACTCTTCAGCTCGACCTCCAACTGGCGTAGTCATTCCCGAGGGAACGAGAAGCCTCTATACCTCATATCCCAAATTATGGTAAAGGTAATGTGATATAAAAGACTGTGTCACACCTATATCAAAAAATTCAGACACCCCAATAGAAAACTAGAATAGTGTATCATGAACGACTTTTAACTCACATGGTGCTAGAAACACTAAATCCTGATGCTGGCCACGACATGTTCCACAACCGCTCTAAACAATCTGAAAACCTCCTCCATAGATGATCCCTTCAATTTTAGGATGAACAGAGTCTTAGGGATGCACCATTACATCACAAATAACAGTCTAGAGGTCCCAAAAAAGAGAATCATATTTCTACGACCTTAGAAAGAACATTCGCAATGGATGAAGATGACGTAGAAGAACTACCACACACTGACTACTCATAAAGGTCGGGAACTCTCATTGGGGATTCCCTTGAACACCATAATAAATTTTTTTGTAGTACCATGTTATTTTGTAGAGCATCCTCCTCTATAGAAATAAGACTTTGAGTGGTAGGAGTTATCCTCGGCTGATCAAAATATCTTTTTTTCAAAAAAATTTGTAACCCTAGACAACAACTCTGATTTATGAGGAATCAAGATGTGTCCCCTCTAATTATGAACCATTTATTGATGAAGTCCTATAAATTAGCTCTTCCATCTCCAACACTTCATGAAACATCATTATCATAATCATGTTAACATGGAACATGATCTATGGACCTGGAGCCTCATCGAAATTCCTCACATTGCTCTCCTCATCTTGTAAGAGGTTTAATGAATATCACAAGAAGATTCATGATATGGATCCTAGACTATCACACACTGAAGAGTCCCTATAGAAGGGTAATAATATCCTTGTAACTTTCCACCATCACAGTTGAATAGAGAAAATCAGCACTAAATGGGTCTGATAACTCCTACTATGAGACTACCGAGTCCCGCGAACTCGAAGGAACAAGAATAAACACGATTTCACTTACCCACGTAGAATAATAATAACCAACGATATGCAGTTATACTTATTACCACAAATAAAAATAAAGGTTATCTCAACCACCACTAACCAGTTTTCTATGACTAAATCTATTATATATCCCTCATAGCTAAATATAAGATGGCTCTGAAATTCTTGGAGTATCCTCATCCAAGTCAATTCATTAACACCCACTACATTATAGAGATATGCAGGGGAAACCAATAGAAAATATTTGGAAATAAAAAGATGATGACATTGACCAAGATCCAATCATACAAAAAAATTAAATCTCTGAAAATTCTAATATGGAATTCATAGTCATTAATTAATTGTTCTATTTCATTCATTTTAGGTTCATTTATCCAAAGGTATATCGATTTATATACTAGTGAAATGAAAAATTATGCATGATATATTTATAGGTCTCTACCCCTAACCAATATCACAATATTTATTAGTTTTTTTAATCATAATAGTTCCTTCAACAGATCACATATATCCTTAAAAACCCGTGTCTAAGATCATATCCCATGTTTACAGATCATTATTAACTTATCTGAAAATATTTCCATACTAGCCAATGTTACTTCACTTCGGCATAAATATAAAATCAGTCCTATAAACCAACCAAATCTCTCATAACAATTTATCACAACCTCCCCCTATAAGGTGTACTGCTCAAAGGCCGACTATGGGGTAAGAGGGACAATGAAACTCGAGTGCCACATCCAGTAGGCCCTGAATTTGAAACTAGAACCTAGGGAATAGTTAACATGCATATAAAAGGTATTATCAACTAAGAGAACATATTTTAAAGAGATAGAAAATATTGAAAAAATATTCTAATCGAACAATAATATAAATTAATATACAAAATGAATATATGTGTTGTCATGACAGAACAATAAGATCTTGAAATAAAAGTGAATGTTCAAACATATTTAATTTCTATGGTGACCTCAAATCTAAAACACTTCCTCCTAAACCCCATGCTATTAGTTTCAAGTCTCATCTCAAAAAAACTACAACTAACCAAAAACATTTTTTATATTTACATAGGGTGAGTACAATAGTACAGCCATTATGAACCTCATTAGAGCCTCTCATGCAGAAGTTAAAGAAGGAACACTAAATTAAAGTGAAAAATTAGTGAAACTAACTCACCACCAAAATCGGTATCCTATGTTTCTATCCTCACCATGTATTCTCCCACCAAGTATCACATATATAAGATATTAATATAATAATTAATTTTATGAATACCTTATTATTTCTTCCCCACTAGTTTTTTTCTCTTCCCTAATGTCACCCCTATTGAGAATATCACCCCAAAAAGGCTAGAACAAAAACACCTATGTGAAGCTCCACAATATGCACATCATTCCACAGAGCACCACATCCATATATCCAAAATTAACCATATAGTTTCTTGGATCCAACACATCCTATATAACTTGTATCATACATCAGTTATTATAAATCATGTCATCATAACCCATACATCAAGTATCAATCCTCTAACCAACATAATATATATGTTATACTAATAGTAGAACCTAAGATAATATATCCATAATACATGTCTCTTGATTAAAAAAATCCATTAATGCTATCTACACACATATATGGTTTGAACTGACCACTGTGCATACCAGAAAAAATTACTACTAAGAGAAGAGAGTGGGGAAAATGGGTGTTTTTGACTAGCCATCCTCCCACGTGGATTTTAAGAAAAACCCCCCATGGATCAGAATCACAGGGGTGTAATTCTTCCTAACAAAAAATGATCCATATCTTATAGAAACATTAAAATTTCATGATATAATATGTCCAAAACCATACGTTGGGAATAAAATTTTATCAAACTCCACTACTCCTAATGTCTCTTAAACTCTTGGATCCCACTTCTAAGACCCAATATTCTATAGGAAGACATAACATTAATGAGATACATTAGATAACCTAATTATATTTCATCAATTTCAATTTATTATAATTAATTACATAACCATTAATTAACCATTAACATCAAAACATTACATTACATTAACATTAAAATAATTTACCATTCCCTTGAAGAATACACAAACAGATTCCATGGATTCCTAAAATTATACCCTCAACATTAAATCCCAGTAATCTCCAACCCCATGGGTTTAAAATTTTTTAATTTATTAACATCGTAAATTTATAGATTTATAGGAATTCATGGATATAATTATATGATACCAAATACATGGGGATCGACATGCTGTGTTGATTAACTACCTATCAAGTATTCTCCACATATATTAAGAGTCAGACTCATCCAACGACAATAATCACAAAATAGAAATCATGCGGAACACTAAATGAATATTCAACTCAATTCTAATGAGAGTAAAAAAACCTTTTTCTTAAATTGGTAGGGAATAAAAAGAAGATAAATAACATTTCCATGATCCAAATAACTTATTCAAATAATCATCCATCTTTCCTAAAAATGATTTTTCCCAGATTCAACCCATTCCAACATATCGGGGGTCCTCCTCGATACCTCATTCATATCTTGATGCATCTTACAACTCTATGAATAAATTTCAACCCAAAAAAACTAGGCCTTCCCACCCTTCACACTACTAAACCCCTCTAGTATCATCCACCCCATTCTCACGTCACATCACAAGTAGTATGAATCAAATTTAGAAACCAGGATCTCAAACCTAAATAAACTATTCTAGACTTCACAAAAATGATCTATCATGGTTCTAAAGCACAAGTAACTCAGCCTTTACAAGAATACATGAAAACTAGGTTCTATAAAGGCATTGTATCTTATCACAAAATTTGTTTTTATTTCATCATGGATTAACTAATTCATTATCACCTATTAAAAATATGCGAACCATAATCTACAAGATATCACATCTATCACAAATTAATTAAAAATTTAATTAAAAATCCTTTTAAATATTTTATCAATAGGAATCAATATGCTTTTTGTTCCTTATCCAATTAAATTATACATGAATACATTCTTCAGTTTTAAAATTTTCAAATTAAAACAACAAATTCCAAATTCATTAAACATTAGTATACAATATTTTATCCAATTAATTACCATTTAATTTTGGAAACACTTTATATACAAATCACCATCCTGAACAACATAATAACCCATGAATATATATCACATTGAAGATTCCACACTATCCAGAGAAACAATATGAAACCCGTTATGACATTATAATGAACAACACCGCCCAGATATCAATACTATTTAATTAATCTGGTTCAAGTAATTATTATGATAATTTCATTGCAATCATAGGGGTTAAATATTGATAAATTTTTGATTCCATGTAAATAAATTAATATTAATCAATTCCCCAACCTCAAAAGGTGGCAATTTTCTTCTCACAAGATCAAACCGATGTTGCAAATCCCATTAACCTCTCCCACAAGAACCACATCCATCAAATGACTCTGCACACCAAATGCACTAAAAAACTAAAAAACTCTACTAGAACATGGAGATCAAGTTCCATCATATGGGAAAAAGGAATTTGATGAAATAAGTCAAATAGACCACAAGAATGATGATAGAAATTCAATGGATTGAATAAATATCAATGGTGGGATTCTAGAGACCGATCCTTAATAAAGGATTCCCCAAAACATCCCAGTGGGGGTTACTAGGTCTCCTAAAATGAGAGGGTCAATTGTTGCATCTGTAGGGTTATAAATAAGTTGATCATTTCAAAACTCATAAAAATAGCACTGAAGGGGGAAATTAAATGAAGTGTAGTCCTCTTTGATGTTGAGTAATCCTTAGGTTTCAGTTTCACCAAATACCCCATCACTTTTCTATTTTATTTACATTCCTAACCATTTATTATACCATGTCGTGAAACCATACTTCATGTCATGTAAAATGTTTACATGACATAAAATCTCACTACCTCTAGCTTCAAGAAATCGAACAACGACAAACTTCTTCCAAGCCTCATCTTATCAACTCATTCAAAAAAACACTCAAAGGGTCAATTCATACTTATCTAAGCCCTCACATGGGGAAATTTCATTCCATGGATTTGAAAAAAATTAATTCATGTATTATAATATAATAATAATTGATTTTTTAAATTCTTTATATAACACATTGAGAAGAATTTAAACAATATTCATCCTGATAATAAACATGACTAAATTGTAGTTATTTTTCAAATATTATATATGATATTAGCACAATTATTTTTCACTATAGATATTTATATAACTATTCACTAGATATGAGGATTTTAATTTGGGTGACTTTTATATAAATTATTGATGTATCAAATAAAGAGATATTATCATCTATTATTTTTATCATTAGTGCAATAAAATTCTCAATCTCATTTCAACCATTTTTTATTCTTATATTTTACATTTCAGGTGAATTTTTTACATCCTTGAATTTATATTTTGATATTTAATTCCAAAAAAAGTCTTTATTGACAGAATTTATATATAAATTAAAAGTGAACACATTTCAAATTTTTTTAACAATATTGATACATGATTCTATTGAGATATAAAATTTATCATTAACAATAATATAGTTTAATCTAACAATAACTCATAAATCCATAAAATATTGGGAATTCATGCTTGTATTATTTGATCATTCTCATTGACACAATAATACTTCATAAAACACAGTTCATATATTGTACAAAATAGTGATATTTTATATCATATAATTGATGAATTAGTGATGGAAAATTAATATAATTTCATAGTTGAAAATATAATTATAATTAGATAATTAACTTGTTAAAGTGTCCTATATTGTCCTTTTTACATATTATGTGATATCCTGATTATATAAAATATATTAAAAATATATATCTATCTATTTTTTCATACCAAGAATCACATATAGTTTTTTATATATAACTAGTAGATAATAAATCATTAGTGGTATGTGATTTTATGTTTTTGGAATGTGGAGAATGTAGGTACACTTGAACAAAATGTTTTTATAATATATTGTTTCCATGTATAATTATATACTAAATGATGGATTTTTGTAATAGAAAAATAATGGCATATTTATTTTTTAGAATTTTTATAATAGATAGATTATCAACATTTTAAAATCAATTTATCATTGAAAACATATTTTATTTCATTATAGATTAACATGATAAATATTCATATTTTATTAATGAAAGATTTTTTTTATTTTAATGGTTTTATTTTTTCATTATAAATTTTTAATTTTTAGTATGATGAACATGAACCATCTATTTTGGAATATAATGATAAAATGTTATAATATTCTTTTTCATGTCATAAATGTTTTTTGTATAATTTTATTTCATTTTAAAATCATTAAATGTTAGGATATGGGTAATGTTTTTGAAAATTATTATTGTGACACTATTCCATATCAAAAAAGAGAGATAGTGAATTATTTCTATGATTCCATTGAAAACAATGTTTGTATAAGTGTGTATGGGGATGATAATATCATGTTTGTAGTTGAGGTTGAAATAAATAGTGTTAATTATTATTTATATTATTATATATTTTGTACTCATTTAACTTATCGAAAATTTATTTATTTAGAATATTTGAATTTAATTATTAAGTGAATAACATTTTTTTAATTTTTTTCATGTTTTGTATCATATTCAATCCTTTTACAGGATTTATATTCATTTTTAAGTAAATTTACTAAAAATCTATAATCATTTATAAATTATTTTTTTACTTGTATACATGTTGGCAACCCATATAATATTCACCACCCTTTATCAGATTTGATCCATAATACTAGAATGATACCTTCTATTCATTTTATTTATCTTGACATACAACCTTATTCATCATATATGTTCCCCAAATCTATTGAATAACATTCTTCCACGAATATAGAACTATAATTAGATTGACCAACTATGGTGAAGTATTCAATATATCATTTTATTGCATTCTTATAATCATAATTTCATAATAGAGTGAATTATATTTTATTGAAAATGTTATTTATTTAAAAATAAGAAAATATATTTGTTATATGGATTTATATTTTATCTAAATTGATATTGACAAGGATCCAATAGATTTAATTAGTTAAAAATTTTTATTTCTTATTTCCTTATAAAAATGTATGAGTTTATTCAGGATGAAGTCAATCATTTATACAGCATAATTTTTTGTAGTGATCATTTGTGATGGAATACCTTAAAATCATACATAATGATTATAAGAAAATTGTAATTAATTGGAATAATTATATTATTTGTATTTAAGTAAAATTTAATCAAAATAAATATTTATAGATTATTTGATTTATTTATATATATAAATTTGTTTTTGATACATTTCATATCAAATATTTTTTTTTTAATTTCTGGGCATTGTAGGGTTCACCAATCAACATATAAATAAATACGGGAAGGTCTAAGAACATTTTCTATATAACATGTAATATTATTAATTAAATCCCCTTCAATATCAATAAATTTAGCTAAGTTGATCAAATTTTATTCCACTAGATCATTTGAATTCCTTTATATAAATTCACTATTTTGATAATAATATTTTACAAGTTACCATTATAGTATAATGATATTTACATAATAATAAATATGTTATTATTGATAATAAATTTTTCATGGGTCATTTTAAATACAAATCGTGTATGATGAAATAGTTCTCATCAATAATATGATGTTAATTTTTCTTCAATGATAGGGAAACAATATAACATTTTCTATATATTTCATTTTAATTATATTTCATTCATCATGATTATTTTATAGTTTTCATGATTTTCCATTTATGATATTAGTGAAATAATATGCTTACCTATCGGTAGAATATATTTCTTATTCCATACTGAAAAGATAACCATTTTCATTTATATAAATAAATCTATTGAAATTATTGGGATGAAATTATAAATTAATATTCTATTTTTAAAAGAATGTAATTTTTTGATTTATTTTTCATTAAGTAAGAAGTAATACATAAAAAATTCTAAATAAAATCAGCATCCTTCAATAGTTTCTACCTTAACTATATTTTTAAAAAATGTTATATCATTAGTGTGCAAGGATGTGACATGAAAGACTAGGTCTCCCCCCAATGTATTATTATACTATTTTCCCCCCATAATATGTAATTAATATGAAATATTTCGGTGACTAGCTCAGTGTAAGAATATTAAACACTAATTATGTAAATAAACAATATCAAAATACAAATGAAACATATAATTAATTCATTAAATAACATAAATCACTTGAAAAATATATTAAAACTAGGAAAATATATACATATCATAAAAATTTTACTAAAAAAATAAATTTTCCATATACGAATATTATAAAGGAACTGAAAATTCAATAACTCATTAAATATAATGGAATAAATATTATGAAATCTTCTTCTACATTATGTTTATTCAAATATCATCCTCTAATCAAATACTTTAATCAATAAAAAAACAATATTCTCTGCCAGGATTCCACAATATTATTCGAGAGTCAGCTCATATCGTGCCACAATAGCTCACTGTAATGTAAGACCCTATCACAATAAATTTTTTAAGGATTATATAAATTACATGGTTCATAAAAATTCCTATTTATGGTTTATCATATTAGTACCTAATATGAGATAATGAAACCCTAATGAAATAATTAGAACAATTTATTGTCAAATTTATGTATATAAATATAATTAATAAGATGCATATATGGTTAAAAATACACCAAACCATGATAATAAAAAGGGTTATAATGAACATAATGAAATATAATATATAATCCTCAATGTTCACACATTATAACAATCATTAAATTCAATAATACTTGAAATCACAAATTGTTTAATGTTGATATCCTAGGTTTATTTTAATTTAAATTAAAACAAAGTGGTTTTTATAGAGTTCCATGATTTATTGAATTTTATTTGTGAAACATCTCTAACAATTCAATTTATATTTGAAATTTTGATGGACACCCACTCCTCAAAAAATCATATTTGTACGTCAATTAGATCACATTATAATTTTCATCATCACAACATCAAGAAACAATGAATCTATCTGGGAACCAACACCTAGAAAAAAATAAAAAAAAAATTCAATAAGGTAATAGACACATATATAAAAACTATAAATCTCTGAGTAACCCAATTGAAAATAATTGTAATATCTGTGGAGAACCATCTCCAAGCCAATGCATAAGTATCTGTTGAGGGGTTACACACTACAATAAGGGATCCTCATAAAGTATTTTCTCATAAAAATGTAGTAGAGAACTCCAAATTATAGATCCAAAGCCAAGGGTATGGGATAGTTTTAAATAATCATAATCATATTGTATTTAACACATACACTAAAATAAAATATAAACAAGGGAGTGCTTTGTTACATTCACTTATAATCCTTTGATCACTGTTCCAAAATCCCATCGTTTTCACTATGATGTGAGTGGGGCAAACTCTAAGTATCATCTTATGTACTCCATATAATATTGATGACCCCTCTACCCTCAATTTCACATTTAAAAAACTGTTATTCTAAAGAATATACATTACTATATGTGTGTCCTGTGTATGAACATATAAATAACAGTATATAAGGAAATGATCAGAGCATGTATAATAGAGTTACATTATATTAAACCCCCAATAAATAGTATTATCATGTATATAATATCATGTTGTCATATAATTACCTACCAATATTGATAATATAATAGGTTAAATATTTTATGGGAGTTTTCATGTATGACACATATACCACACTAGACTATGTTATTAATTTATATATATTACATGGGTAGAACAAAGCCAAATTGATGTGTAGAATAGAAAAATTAACTAAATATTTTTTTCTAGTGTTAATGATTAATGAAAGGTCAGTGTTATATAGTGGGTGGTCCCAACCCACACAACTTCCATTTCGACAGAAGCAACCGGGAATTCACTCCGTGAATATGACATGCCATTTTATCTTGGAGAATAATTTGTGTATATTTTTGTATCGTGTAGTGTGATCCTTAACAATTTAAAAACCCTATAAACAACATACATGGATATAAATAAATTTATTATTTGTGACTAATTGACATAAAAACACATCTTTGAGCATAGATATATATATTATCCTACAATCATGTCACTATTTTTGAGATTACCATTTATATCTCCTAATACACCCCCAAATTCATTTTCCATTTATTTGGTGATTAAAGTGGTCCATTTGTATATATATATTTCCCACATAGGTGTTATAAATTCATGATTCTCTATTAGTTTTCATCATCAGGGAACCAAGAACAATAATATTATATTGTTCCAACATCAATAAGTGACCCACCTTTTCATGTATACCATTACTATTAAAACGAAATAAACAATTTATATATCCATATATTAAGATACATATAATCCATTATTAATTGAACCAGAAACTATAGATATGGTTAATGAAAAATAACTTAAGAATAATAAATGGAAAAATAATGAATCATTGAATACAAATTGTTTTTATGACACAAGACGAAATATTTTTTAGCACAAAATTTATAATTGATAAAATACGAATGGTAATGAATCAAAAATCAAAAAATTATGGTTTAAAAATTTCAAATTTTTTAATATGCCATTTTTTGAATTATATTTAATTTTTTATTTTTTATCATTTCGTTTTATTTGATTTTATATAGGGTTATATATTTTCAATTTTTTCATTTCAATAGTATGTTATACATTTGGAATATATAAAATACATGATTAGTTTTGAGGTCCAATAAGACCTAGTGGTCACACTAGTTCTATAATATATGGATTTCTTAGATTCATAATCATGGAGAATTATTTTATTTTTGGATGTTTGGGGGCAAGCCTTGATTTTTTGGATTTTGTGTTAGGTTCACCATAACTAGAGAAATAGGTTTTTTATATCATTTTATTAGGAATTGTTCATTTTCGTTTAAACAATAGTACACATGAACGGGGAATATGATTGAAAATCATATCAAGGAAGATAGGCATGGAGTGATGTTCGAATAGATCAAATATCATATGTATATAGAATATATCTCACCACATAATTGTGTATAGAATACCATGTGTACCATGGACTATGTTAATTTTTCAATAAGATATATTTGAATATATATTGGGAATCAACATTAATTTTTTGAAACATGGTAATCTAATTAGTATTCATTGAAAACTATATAGTTATTTGGTCAATATTATTTTTTATATTTATTTCTCACTACATTGAAGTGATTATTTGTTTTGGCTTCATCAATATATAAGTTCCCCAATGTTATTTGGTTTGGATTTTAAATAATCCAAGATATCCATCATATCCCACATACCTCTCATAATACCCAATCGAACCATTGATGTGTCTAAACCTAATGGAATAGAAATTATATCTAGTATCCATTGAGCATCACAATATTTGTCACAGTTGGATATAGAAACATTAAATAGAGTGGTTCTTGTGTAGTAATCCTAATTAAATCCTTGTATTATAATATTATATTGTACTGATGTTGAAAAAAGGAAACACGTTTGATAAATTGTGGAGAGATCATTAAGCCATTATTGTGTGGTCTTGGTCATGCTGGAAATTCATAGTGCTATGAATGAATACATCATTGTTATAATTTCATTAGTGTTATGGTACATTAAATAATTTTTTATATGATGCGAATGTTTATTTTTAAGCTTATGATACACTTTATTGTTATTGTAGGTATGTCTATACATTATTGACCATATTGAAATTCATGATACGAAATGATATTACATTATTTGACATATCTTAAATGTTGATGTGTGTATTATTAGATGAAACTATAATACTAAAATAAAATAAAAATGGATTATCCTAAATTTTTAGTTGTTTATTTCAAGTTGGGTCTTGGATAATGTGACTGTTTGACTAGTGATCTGGTTGATATAATAGTTCTCATATAAGTGTCATATTTTATCTAAGTACGAAAAACAATGTAAAATATGTAATAAAACATTATTCTAAAATCTTATTGTATTTCATCAATTTGGGAAATTGATGTGCGTGAGTAGTTTTCCAATTATTTAGGAAATTCTGTTGTTTGCATCATCTTTTATAAATGGAATAACACTAAGTTCATCTAGATAACATCTACATAAAGGTGTTTTATCTCTCTCACTTGACATTAAGAAAGGATTTGGTTCATAAAATATAAACCTCTATATTTTTATTTAATATATTTAATTTTCCACAAAACATGATGTTAAATTGCTTAAATCTATGGTTATAGAATTTTGTATACAATATGATGTCTAAATACATGATTAATTATTCACTAAAACATATTATTTTAAATATATATACTATTATATATATTGTTAGATATACTAATAATTCATTCATTATTTCCTACGTTTCAATTAATGATCCCATGAAATGAATATAAATATATGGGAAAATCACATTGTCATGGATCCATCAAATGAAATGATCCATTCATCTAGTCCCTGAGCACGTGGGTCTAAATCATAGTTGTTTTTTTGGGAAAACACTACAAAATTAAGTAATTATAATAAAATAATTTCATTTATCTAAATTCATTGGTTAAATAACTACATGGTGGTCCGTTAGATAATGTTTTATGACTTATATTGCATTTCATATTTTATTACATTAATATTTATTTTCATTATACATTTTAGAATTAATGAATGAATTAATTAATTAATGGATAAGTATACATATAAATGGAATTTCCCCCCCATGAAACCAATTGGTAACACAATTCTTATATGGAAAATTCTTTTCTTTAGAATATTTTAATGAGTACATCTCTTAGAACTACCTAGACACAGTAACTCGGGACATGATATACAAAAGTGTTATAAATGGGGGTTTTCACTCATATACACTAATTTCAGTAATATATTCTTTACATGATAAAAATAAAATCATATGGTAGATATATGGTATTGTTTTCATATTTATTTTTGAAAAAATCTCATATAATAATCCATCAAGTATCTAGTGTATTAGATTCTGGTTTCCTATTATACTTTTATAGATAAGAATTATTTCTATACACCACTAGTGTTTTAATAAATACTTTATTTATCTCATTCTTGTATCATGATTAGAAAATTTATTCACATGTGATGAAAATGATTATATTTCATTAATAGGGGAATAAATTACTAATTTTCAGTATTAGTCATTCTTATTTGAGTATGTTGTGTATTTGTGTCATAATTTAAATTATTTAATCATTAGAATGATACATATATATATATATATATCAGATGTTTAATTACATTAATACGCTACATGCATAGGTTTATATTGGGATTCTTCTATTATATACATTAATATCATAAAAGGAAAAGTCCTTATGAGTTATATCTTATTTACATGAAAAATAACTCCATAAGTTATATGGTACTTTAATACATTATGGAAATTTTATGAATTTACTAATATATTTCATTTTATATTTCATCAACATCATTTTATATGAATATTGAGGAATGTGGGATAAAATTCCCTAAAAATAATTATTGTCACTTTCTTCCTCAAGATCTATACAGGGGTATATCTAGTAATTTTATAATAGTCTCTCTAATAGTATAGGTGTCCTTACTTCTCAAGCATGGATTCTATCATCTACTATATAATTCATGTTAACATTCAAATAGTTGTTGAAAAATAATGGCCCATTATCAAAATCACTTCTACCATTGGAATCCACTATCCCACTTTGATGCTAGAGGGCACAAAAATATTAAACAATTTATTTTAATATTCAAGATAAAAATTGATTTATTAGTGAATCCATATGAATGGAAGTGGAATTTTTATTTATATATGATATCAAGAGAATAAAATTGATGGGAGAGTATAATAAACAAACATGGGAGGTAGAAGGGATTCAGATGGGATATATTTAGAAATGCACTCTTTAAATAATTCTATCAGGACTAGATGAAGTTAATCAATGCTGATGATTTCATGGAGCTTCATCAGGGTAAAATAATATCAAATACTAATTCTGATAATTTTGAAATAGTGCCTCTTTTTTACTTATGATATATTAGAATGATGAATTTTTGTCTCAAATGATTGGTTTTAGTCCTTGCCTTTATCTATGAAACCTAATCATAAATTTTAATCTTGTAAGATACACTATTATTCTTCAAAAGCCTCTCACTATCGATAAGGGGTCAAGAAGGATTGTGAAGTAGGTCTTCCTCTAGTACTCAATGGATTTATTATTTTCATTTCAAATTTTGTGGATGATTGATTTTTAAGATTTAGTATTATTATTTTAATAGAATTATAAAATGGTGGATGATGGATCACAATGCATTGTAAAGGGAATTTATCAATATATTTAGGGGTATATCATACAATGTTATTATTTTGGGAAAAATTAATTTCATTATTTTTTTTGAAACAATGTAATTATATCTATTTATGTGGTAAGTTATGTCATTGGAAGTGCATTTTTGAATATATCAAAAATATGATGCGGTATGTTCTTCCATGTTCTGGTAAGAAAACAATAATAGCATAACAAGGATCCACTAGATTCAATTACCCATGATATTCATTGAACTGACATGGGTGAGGTCTATAATCTGCACCAGGATCAATCTAATTTTTTATGAGGAACTCTAAATGTTTATGGTATATATTAGATTACATTTATACTCTCAAATAATTTTTTAAAAATATGTCATTCACATTATTTAATATTTAGTAATGTTGGTTGGTTTAGTATTTTGTGTTATGTACATCTATGAATTGTAATATTTTAGGAAACCCAAGGGAATGAGAATAGATAATCTAAATAGGTTGTGGGATTATAGAATATTGGTCGTTGGATATGTGCATATAATGGATTTTAAAATCCTAGAAACACATAAAATAGAATATATTTTCATGATTTATGTGTCAAGTTTCTACTAATGAAAAATATAATGTTATAAATTGTGAGTGAACATTAGCTATCCGGAGGGAGAAAATCATATCTTAGCTGAATTGTGTGGTTTGGGGTTGGAAGATTTTTAATAGAAAATATACTTTCAGGTCTATTATAGTATAACTAGAAGGTATTAATCATACAATTGAGTGTGTAATTGGTCTATAATCTATTCCAATAATACTATAAATTTTTCCCACTTTTTTAATAATCAATTTATATGAATCCCTCCTATGACGGGGACTGAGTTTGATATTGATCAAATGATAGTATCATCGACAATATTGATTCATCTTAACCAAAAGTAAGATATCCTGATACTATAAATAAAGGACGATGTTCTTCATACTGTAAAATAGTTCATCTTATCTATGTGTGTATTACAAAATGTTGAATTAGGTCACAAATAAAAAAACCTATTAATTTAAAAAGGAATAATAATCCATTTATTCATTTTTATGGGTTATTAGAGTACCTCATATTATGTTTTGGATTAATAGGTTCTCCTAATTTATATTGGGATCTCATTATCACGGAAATCCACCCTTGACATGTCACATATATCATTTTATTCATTGATGATATTATGATTTATTTAGAAATCACAATGATTCACAGTAGACAAATTTAGATCTTAAAAATTGAAATTAATGATAATTATCAATATTTCAAACATTTAATGTAACACATTTTGATATAATGAATATTTGAATTGGAAGATATGGTTTCTAATGATTTTATTATGATCTACCAAATGAAGAGGAATTTATTCAATGTTAATGTTCTATGAATATTTTCTTGATAAAACAGTTCATTAGTTTGGTACGACAAAAAAATTGCTCATTCAAGGATTATTCCTCCTATATGGTAATATGAATGGGCTCATAAAATTTGGAATAAATTTTCATCAAATATACATGCATAAAGAGTAAGTACCATTTCATAATTAAAAGTTTAAATATTCTCTGATATAATTTCTTACTAATAATATATGTTTTTATTTACTGTATAATGTATATATTGTTATTGGTATGTGGTTTTTTTGATGTGGATAGATCATGTAACTAGATCGTGTTATAATCATCAATTTAATCATGAGTGAAACTAAAATATTTGTTATGTAGAGTTAAATAATCTATTTTATATCCTGATTTGGTAGAAAAAAATTATTTTCTATGCTAGCTGTTATATATACAGACAACGAGAAATATTAATATATCTTCTATCACAGAGACACGACCACTGATAAAAAGGTGGTCAATATATTATCTAATGATGTTAAACTCATACATATTTAATAATAATAAAAAGGGAATACTTTTTAGGAGTTCTTTTTTGGATGAAAAGTTAACATGTAGATTTGTCATTATGTGATGTGGGGGATTGATTACTTTATTATAATATTGGATTTAGGGTTATTCTGAAACCTATGTGTCATGATCTATGTTCCATTGGTCTTCAAATATACATTGGCGGACAAAATAAAAACCATTTATTTTAATATTTTAAATATTCAATGTTGGAGAAATGTTAAATGTGAATTTTAATTATTCTAGGATGTTCATTGGATTCTGAAAAATTGAAATACATCTATTGAAGGATAGTATTCATAACTCATATATTTGAAGTGATGATGATAGATACTAATAAAGAATAATGTGAAGTGAAACCATGATCAACTATGTTGTAAATTGATACCATATAACATTTCTAGTGTCTGTGTAGGAATTGTTTCACAATACCTTTTTCATCTCATTTTCTAACATATAAAAAATTTACCATCAAGCATTAGTGATTTTTTTGGTTGAATCAACACCATTGTTTACTCATGTGGAAGTGTATTTATGAGATGAGAGGAATTTTTATAGGGTTACCTGGTGAACAAAGAGCATGAATTTATGAGTATATTAGTCAAATGGTTAATAATAGAGGCACAATTATACTAATTTGTGTGGAATATTATCTGGATAAGTTTGGATAATAAATAACATCTCTCTGGAGTACATGTGAACTACCACATCCATGAAGCGATGAGAAATTATTTTTCATTTCATTTTAATAGAATTATTATAAGGATAAATTTATAGTTTATATAGGATAAATATTTTTCAAAAGTAATTATGGGTATGAAAATAATTATTTAACCTCTTTCATTAAATACGTAAAAAAATTAAACATTGTTTATTTATATGTACAACCTACCATCCCAATGAACATTGCACTACATTATTCAATATATACATTTATGAATTAATATAAATATGTTTATAATTAATATATATGATTTAAATATCATGATTAATCCTTTTTTAAGTTATCTTGTCATGATTAGTTTTTATTGAAACCATCTTCTATACTAAATCATATATGAATTACGATGTTCTTATTACCTGGAACAATTATACTAGAAATGAATTTTTAAAAAATTTGTGAAAATCTTTTAATTAAATAATATATATTTTGATAATTAGGATTGAATGTTTACAATAAATTTATCATAAATTTATATTCATTTTATTGGATATTTGGACCCATGTTAAGGACATTAGTCTAGAGTTAGTGGTTTATTTGACAATGACATCATTAATCGGGATTTTTTTTATTAATTATTTTTAGAGAATTATTTATTTTTTAATATACTATATATTTTATTCTCTAATGGTTACTTCTTTAAATTTCAGGCCCTCCATTCATATTAATCTCTATAAGTAGTCATGATACAAAATATACTAATTTAATGTTAAACCAAATTTATTTTTCAACACGGTTAGAAATTTTATTCTTCTATGTAGATATTCTCTATTAAATATATAAATTAATTTTTTAAACATAATAATGTGTTCTTTGTAATATATTTATTAACATATTTTTAGTTTAAAAAATATTTAAAATTAAATATATGGTAATTTTTGGAACTTGGTAGTTTACAAAGTTTTATAAAAGTGTAAATATATTATTATTTTTCAAAAATGACATAAATATAATTTAACTCCATCATGATTACTGATTTTTTTGAATATTTCAATAGAATATGGAAATATTATTTTTGAAATAAAATTATTTCCATAAAATTTTGATAATTTTTAATAATTGAAATATGTTATTTCATGTTGTAAAAAGAAAATATCCAGAGTAATTTTTCCAATGATATGTTGAAATTATTTTAATCTATGTTATCATCTATTATTTATTATTATTATATTATCATGTTAATAGATTATGATACAATCATACATATTTCAATTGATGGTTTATTATCATATTTATAATGATTTTTTATATATAATTAGTAGTTCTTTTATTATGTATAGTGATTTATTTTTAGGGAATATTGTTTATGTATTTTAGTTTATTAAAATGAATATTTAATTTGACATATTAAAATAATGGTGGGGCCTTCAATTATTTACCATGTTGATGAAATGTTATGTATAATGATGCAATCTATATATAGTATTTTTTAGGCCTTACCCATTTATCTAAAATGAACTCGAATGAGTCATCAACAATATTTTTTAGATGTCCCACATTATGCATTACATCATTTTGAAAATAGTTATCCTTTCCATGTGATTATCATTCTTTTAATTATATCTATGGAAAATTATTCACATTAAGGGAATATTTATGAGGAATTATTTTACCAATATTTTTTCATGCTATAATATTCATTCCATATCCGAATCTATAGTTTTCATGTCCATTGTAGGCATATAAGCTCGCCACATTATTATCTGTCATTTCACCAATATTTTAAGAAGTATGTTATGTGTTTTATATAATGATATTAAAATTTTAATAATGTTTTTCCCAAATAAAAAAGTATTTTACATTAAATTTTTACAACTCTAATTATAAATTAAAGTATTTATCAAAATTTTCAATCCAACTAAAGTATTTAATCTACTTGTATAATACTATTTATATCAATTTTCAATGTAATAATGAAATAAAATACATTGGAATATTAGGTTCATATTTATTATAGATGGTATTAGAGATGTTTTAATATAACCCTTGGGAACTGTAATTTTCAAAATGTAGAATAAAAATGTAGAACAATTTATGATTTTAGTATAAGTATTATAAGTGGGCGACATTTGAATATGTTGTTAGGTTTTATATTATGTTTATTTCTAGATAGCAATACATTAATTAATAAAGAATAGGGATGTTTTCTTAGAAGAAGTTAATAAAAAATTAATAACACAGAAAATATTATATATGAGTATATATTAGGCATAATTCAAATTTATATTGTGTATAACCTAATAATTCACCCAATTTTTCAATCAATGAGTTTATGATTTGGATAATTAAAATTTCTTCTATGAACTATTTTAATTTTATGATTATATTATGACCATGAATTACCTATCATAAATTAATTGTATCATATATTGAAATGAATGTGTTATGAATTATTCATCACGTGACCATTGCTTCACGATTAACAAATCTAATTAATAAAGATTGATGTTCCTGATAAAAATTATAGTTTAAGTAATATAATGAAGATAAATTGTTGATGATTAGGTGGTAATAGGAAGACTCAAAAAATGAATAATTTTATTTTAAAATAAACATATGTATTTCTTTAAGTTATGAACTGTATCTTGGAATGATACATTCTTATCATATTCAATTATATATTGAGTTAGTGGTGATAACATTAAATGATTTTATGGCCACATCTCAAATAAATAACTCTTATCCAATAATGATTTCTTAAGTTTTTTTATCTTAAAAATAAGGTTATTCTCTATATATTTGAATTTGATGTAATTTTTGTTATAGACTGGTTAGCTTCTTATAAGGCCATTAATAATGGTTCATGAAATATAAATTTGATATTATGAATCAATATTAAATCATATATCATTGCGAGGATGGTATTAAAAATCAAATTTAATTACCTTAATTCATATGGGGGTTTCTATAAATTTATTACAGATATTTTATCTTAAATGGATTGGTAGACAAAAAAACTTGAAATATTCCTATAATATTTGAATAATATTATTTATATCCAAAATAAATTCAAAGTATTTTCTCAAATAATGATGTATAGTTTCTGAGAGATCTTATAACAATGTTATTATTATATCAAATAATACATATATAATGGACCAGATTGAGTACCAATAATTAAAAAATGACTCCTATAAAATGTAGAATAGGAAATAATTTTGGGCATTGCATCACCATGGGGTGCATCTATAAATGTTTTCATGAATATATATATATTCTTGAAAGTGTATTTTGATTTATTATCAGGAACTATACTTGATAGTTATTTATAACTGGTATCCTTTACATTGTTTTTAGGATCTATTTGATCAATTTTGGGGACCTCCATATTATTCCATGATTGATCTTCAATTTGGGAATCTTTTACTAAATAAAAATGGATTATATAAATATCACAACCTTCCGAATGAAGCAAGGTAATTATGAACACATGGTTAATCCATTTGGAAATATTAATTCCAGTACTCTCTTCATGGAATTAATGAATATTTTCAATAAAGATTACATGGATAAGTTTATAATAGTCATTATAAAAGAAATTATTATATATTCAATATTTATGTAAGGTTATGAAGATCATTTATAAATTTTTTTTGATGTCTCTAATGAAGGATATGATATATGATAAAATTACTATGTGTGATTTTTGTATTCATAAAGTATCAATCATGGGTTACAATGTTTGGTCATAGTTTATATCAATGGTCAATTCAATCATAGAAGTTATGGATTAATGGACGATATAAACCAAAAAAAATGAATTCAATTATTTCGAAGTATTTATGTATAATAATTATTCCTTGTGGGATATTTCTCATGAAAATATAACAAATTCACCAAGTAGAATAGTTAGGTGTTTAGGTATATATTAAGGGAATAATTTGAACAATGTTTCAAATAATATAATGGAATGATGGTTATCATGCATGTTCTTACAATAATAAATTTTAGATTATTATTTTTGTTAATTAGTGATTTATTTTGTAAGAATATGTGGTGTTTACTTATGTATATTGGATATGTTAAAGAACATACAACATTCCAATTTAAATGTCATGAAATAAATAACCACACTCATGATTTTGAATTTATAAAAGTAAAATTTTCATACATGATATGGAGGTATTATCCATATTTTGAAACAAATGATGTATATACTGATCACTAAATCAGGAAATATATAAATTTATCTAGATGTTTTATAATATAAAAAAATAATATTTCATATCATGATTAATGATTATCATTTCTTGATATATTGCTACCCGATATATAAAAACACGATATATGATAAACATCATCAAATAACAAGAAGAATTATCTTTCATGAGGATAAAAAATTATCCGATATTTATATATTTTCAATGAATTAATAGTGAAATTTTGATGGTATGGTAGGAATATTATCCCGATAAAATGAGTTTACAATAATCAATCTATACAAGTTTTATGAGACATAGAATTTTGATGTTGATCTTTAGAATTATTTTTTAAATGATATTGATTTTGAAATTCTTTTATATTTGAAGGATAATGTAGAATCAATTTTTTTAATACTTCCATACCATACTTATTGGATGAAATATTTTATTAGGCTCATACATCATAATAATATAATCATTTTTGATGTAAAAAATAGATATATAGATTTAATTGAGTACATATATTGGGATAAAACAAAGATAAATGTTATAGAGTAGATTTCTCAGTGCCTGGTATGTCATCCTATTATGGATGAGAGACTAAATTACAAGGGAATATTATAGCCATTATTCATAGAATAATTGAAATGAGAAATCATCTCCTTTAATATTCATATCAAATTTTTAGAAAATGTTATCACAATACTACTATATGAGTTATAATAGATCAATATATGACGTCACCAGAGTTTCTTTCTATCAATGAAAATTTATCTCTTCAAAATTATTCTAGAACATTCATTAAATGATTTTTATTCTTTCATGGAGTACCAAATTCTACTATACAGAATATGGATATAAGGGTTTCCAATAATTTATACACATTATTATGTATTCTTAAGATATATAATTGATTTTATATACTAATTATCATTATCAAATATATGCTCAGTTTTAAGGGAGAATTAAAACTAAATGGGATTTATCGAGATCTTATTAAGTCGATTTTAATGGTGGTTGTGATCAACAACACCCTCTAGTAATGTTTTTCATTAGAATAATTGATTTTTATTGAGTATTAAAATGGTTACTTATGAAGAGATTCTGGGATAGACGTATATTACTCCTAGATGTTGGACCGATGTTGAGAAATAAATCAACAAGGCCTTCACATTTAGAGAAAATGGAACAGGAAGGAAGAAACATTCATTACCCCATCATGTATTCCCAATTTAAATGGGAATTTTATTGTTATAGTCTCTAATGATACCTATATATATTTGGTTATGGGAATTTTTTTCTATGAATTTATTCATCAATGATGTCTATGATATTTAGGAAGAATGAAAATATATTCCATTCATATATTGTATTGTTCAATATTAATGATATAGTAAAGAAGGATGATTATATCTTGGAACTTCCTCCAAAGATGTCTCTTGTTAAGGATGTTTTCCATACACCATTCAACAGGATCTGAAAACAAGATCCTTCACATATAGTGACATTAGAGGTCCTTCCATATGATTATTATCATACATATAATGAAAAAATATTCAAATAATGAAATGTAGAGATAATGTGACAATAAATAAGAAACTCATCTGGATAAGGATTCATGGATGAATTGTAAATCTGTGTAAGTTACATGGGAATATGAGGTTGGTATGGGGATGATGAAAAATCCATTGTCTATATTGATGTAGTAGAATTTGGATGAAAATTAAATTTTAATAAGAGTAGAATATAACACCCATGAATATTATAATATATATTTTTTTAAAATAAATTTATTATCACTGAAATATTGTGACTCACACAACCCCAAGACTAATTATTCAATAATATTTTATTGAATTATAACATTGTGGTTAAATTTTATGGTTTTATTGTGATAAATTAAAATAATATATACATTAATGGTGTCATTGTGGTCATTTTTATGATATACATGGATATTATTCTATATCAAGTGACTATATATTTGATGTTATTTTATAATCATTTATTTTTTATTTATTACACATTCATTATTATATTCCACAGTATGAATACAAATAATGATAATGTGACATCAAACATATATTATGAATCTTTTTTCATATTATTCTATATAGATTATAGTGATTGATATCTATGAAAATGATAAAATGAATTATGATCTTATTATGTAATATACAATATTGTTTGATTTTATTAAATGAAATGTGAAATTAATTTATGTATGTAGTTTTAAGGGAAAACTAAACTATTTTATCCTTTTATATCTGATTCCTTGTATCAGGTTCCTATCTAATAATTTAATAATCGTCTATGAGAAACTGGGATTTGGGTTATCAAATATAAAATTAATTACATTTAAAGGAGACATTTCATCATCCATGTAATTTCTATATCCACATCCATTATCTGTTTAGAATATTATTCAATGGGAATAAGATAACACATAATCTCTAGTCAGATAATGTAATCATTAATGTGAGAATGTACGTATATTTTGTGAATAATTTGAAGTATTTACAAAGGGATTACTTGGATATCAACTAGATTTTGATTTTTTGTTTTCCAATGATGTAATCCTTGATGAAATACCAATATAAATTAACCAATATTGATTTTCTATAGTATATTATTTGGAGTTTAACTAAAAACAAAAAAAGTTATATCAAAATAGAATTTTATAAACATGTATTTCACCTTGATATACCCTATTGATTTCATTATGAAGAAAGATGGTCTTATGAGGATATGAGTTAATTATATTTATATTAATTGTATTTTTATAAAACATCATATATTATATGACTCACATTGATGACATTTTCAATCAATGTCATAAGATTCAGTATTTTACACTGATTGAACTATGTTTAGGGTATCATTAGTTTACAATAAAGGTGAAATATATTATAATTAAATCAAATAATATATAAATTTTACATAGTTATTTTATAATAAAACATATTAGATTGAATAATGTACCCTCTTTTATTAAGGATCAAATGAATAGAGTATTCAATGAAAATCCTGATAATTCTATTTTTGTACATTGATGATGTCAGGTGTATTATAATTGATATGATGTACATGATAAATAATTTTTGATTAATCATTATTTTAGTAGATGAAAATATCTATAAGTTAAATTTATAAATCGTGACTTCTGGTTCCAGAATGTTCATTTTTTGGTCCATATATTTTCCATTAATAGAATCTCATATGATACAATAATGAAATATTTCTTTCATGATTTGCCTACACAGATGGCCATGACCACATTGTGAGGATTCATTATTTTGGATGGATAATATTGGATTTTTTTAAAAAATATACCCTTACTGTATATCTTATTAACTATGATTAATCATACAAGATTTCATTAATATATAAAAGAAAATATGAATATAGTTTTTAAGAGTTCAGAAGGAGATTGGTAAAACATCCTATTTTGACACTAATATAAATAATTGATAGATTTTTTTATAGTGATGAATCAATGATGTGACATGGTTGTGTCCTAAATAATAATGATGAATGTATTTCATAGGAATGAAATATATTTTAGACTCACCATAAAAATGATCCAACTCATGAATCTGAGTTGGAATCCATAATTGTTTCATTAATATTATGAACATATAATTTATAGAGGGAAATATATCACTATACACTAATCATTGTAGTTTTAAATAAATAATTTCATTCAAAAAACACAACATTAACGAAACAAAGTTTCTCGATTTTCAGGATTTGACCATCAGACATTGGGCTCATGACAACCCCATCATTGCCTCATATTTTCTAGGGGATGGTTACTAGCACTGAGTACGTATATCCCATAAATGGTAGGTATTGATTCGGGGTACATGTACAGATAAAAAAATCAACAATCCCACACAATAATGAAGTATTAATATATTGAAAAAATGAATTCACACATCTATTATCCAAAACATACTATGATATTAAATTCACTGAATGTAGAAAAATTTGAAAAATATATACCTAACCAATAACTGAAAAATTACAACCTAATAAAAGGGAGAGTACTATGTAAAATTCACCATCCAATTAAAAAACATCATCCATTCCATCTTTAGATATGCTCATCACACTCTTTATCCAACTAGTACACAATTAAAAAGTTTCATCATCTACATATGGCATGACACTTGCGGGAAAATACCATGTAGGGTTGAGTATACCAATTCCTAGTAGGACTCCATAAAATTTAATAAATTAAAATCACAATTTACATTCATCACAATATATGATATAATGAAATATGTATAATAGAAAAACCTACATATACTCAGGAATTGTACCACCCCACCATGCGTTTATAACGAAAATGCTGGAAAAATATTTTTCCTGAAGTAATTCTCATTAGTATATAATTCTATCCACATTCCATGCAATCATTGAAGAAACGAGATAACGATTTCTAACTCACTACGTTCCAACAATGAACTTGTCTAAGAAAAATATGATACACTTATTGTGGGCCACACCCAGGACCACTGGGAAACTCCTTAACCTGAATCTACATCAACCTGCTATGTTGGGTGTTATATGTCAATGATACCACAAACCCTGTCATCTTGACCTGTTATATGGAGGATTAAAACAAATATTAGAGTCATTATGTCAACATCAAATTCACTTCATAGGGGAAAAGTTGATAATTTATATAACACTATTCTTGTAGAGGGACATCAAAGCTCTATCAGATACTTGATGACTACAGGGGGTCAAATGAAGTTATATGTATGTAATTAAATAATCTACCATAAAGGGAAATTAACATGGGAACAAAATCAATCAATAATGGTCCATAATAAAAAAATAATGATCCACATGAACTATTGAAGAGGGTAGATAGTGTGTAGTATGGGAAAAATTCCATGTAGAACTATCCACATGGATTTCCATGTGCCAAAGACACACAATAAATGATGTATCCTAATAAATTCCATGTAGAAGGAGTAAATATAGTATATAGACACATGGTATACTTTTCATGTTTCTTATTCATGTATGTGCATTGAAGCACTATTTTTGTACTTTATTGTGTACACCAAACCGTGTTCGTGTATAAGTACACGATATTCCATTTGGGATTGGAAATTTACCCATATTTGTCTACTGTCTAATTACACTATGAATCACACAAATGGGGTCAAACTCTCTAGAATATGGGTCACTAAATGTGAGATTTTTACATATGTTGGATCCCCTAGCTACAAATCCACTTTTCCCAATACAACATTTAATCACTGTGTACACAATGTGTTGCTAGATATTTCAAGAATATATTTCGTGACATCCCAAGAATCACAGGATCCTTTTCCCATTCCAAAACATATATATTGTGGTTGTTATGGGGCTCCTATCATATAATCTCAGCATTTAGGGTCTAAAATCAACATTAAGAATTATCCTCCAACCAAAATCCCCACCATTTTCAATACTAATAATAAAATGGTTGACAAACCCATTCCATAATTTCTCGATTAAACATCACTATTACAGAAACCATAAAAACAATCAATCATGAAATTCAACCATGTTATTGATCTAATTCACTTATAAATTTTTGCGAACTATTTTAGTACTTGGTATTAAATGATCAATGGGATAAGAGAAAATTTCCATGATGAATGTGAAATTAATAGAGTGAGAAAAAACAAATCCATACAATGTGATAAACAATGATCAACCATTTTTGGGTTTTCTATGATTTCATGTCCTAGAAAGGATAAAATATTAGGTGTAAATAAATAAACTATTTAAAAATTTCCTTCAAATTAATTATACATCAGATGTGAACATGAATCATATTCATTGAATCGATTTGAGTTTATCAATGATTAAAGAATCGGTTTGAAATCAGAAAATTATATTTCATACACGGATTTTTTCAATTGTTTTAAAATAATGGTTGTTCATACATCATTTAATTATTCCTGAAACTCTTATAGTGAAATGATCTACAATGCGATCATGATATATCAGTGTCTACCAAGAAAATTTCCCTAAAGGATTTTTAAAATTTATAGGTTATGAGGGGAAAACCTTTAAAAAATGACATATGTTTATACAAAAGGTATAAAAAAATATAATTTCATCAAAATAGTCTATATAATTTAATTATTTATTCATTTTCAAGAGTGAATACATTTTCAAAAATTACCTGTGATGAAAAGGATTTTGTTTCACATATTGTAAAACCAAAATTAAAAAGTTAATTGTTTCCTATGATTGCTGATATGGTCCCAAAAATCTAATTAATTCAAATTTTTCATGAAAAATACATAGAAATTCTATTTATTATATTTAATATGTTACAATCATTTATTTCATTCACATTGTACCTCATAATCGCATGACGTGTCAGAACATCGTCTCAAAAATTATCAATAGAATATCCAAAAAATGGATAATATGAGGCATTAAACACTACCATACATCAGTATTGATGTCCCAAATATAAAAAAGAGTGGCTGCACAAAGCGATGTGGGTAATGAGCATGAATTCAAACCTCATGATCAAATGTTCTCTCCTAAAGATTCTTGTCCTTCCACCATACAAACAAAGGGGGGATCAATCGACCACATAGGATCATATCATATTGATCCTAAATCTCTACTAGGAACTATTCTATGGTAGGTCGATCTTTGATTTCTAGATCTCGCTAGTGGATAATGTATAGTGGGTCATGCATGTACCCCCTATGATGTGTCTCGTAGAAGAAATTGTGTCCTTCGTTAATTATTATGGTAGATCTACATAGTATGATACCTCAAAACACAATATCATATCAGTAGGGGGCCAATGATACCTAGAGATAAATTTTTTATGATACAAAATGACTTCAATACTCATCAATATTAGAGTCATAGGAACTTATTGTCTCTATACTCAAAATACACAGGTCTACATATTTGGTCTTTAAAAGAATTCGAATGAAAATGAGTAGTATTCATCCACTCATGGATTGTCTTCTCTTTCTCTATAATAAATTTCACCAACTCTTCACCCTTGGGTGTTGATTCTCCTGGATATATCCTATAATGTAGTAACATGTGGGTTCCCTTGTACGAAGCTTCAAATGCTGCCATACCAATAGTGGAATGGTCTTTTTTGTGTGAAAAACTATACAAAGCTATTTGATCCTCCCATCCTTTTCAAAACTCCCATATATAATCCCACAACATTTACTACAATAGAATAAATTTTTTTCCCTTTTTTGAATCATCTATATCTTCTTCATTCCAAAGTGTTTTAATGAATGATTCTCTCTTAACCATTCTGATTACACTTTCCATAGTTTCCAACTTTCATTTTTATAATACATGTACTCTTGAATACACATAAGTGTTTCAAAATTTAGTTATTCAGTAAAACAAATCATATAGAGTTATACCTAATTGAGTCCCTGAGAATCTATAGTTATAAATATAAATAGTAGTGCCCATGGATTGGCTACCAATGTAATGAGAGAGGTCATGCCTACATAACATGGTTCTTCCCACTTCCACCAAACATATATTATATCTTTCAGAATCCCCATTTTGTTAGGGGGTTTTCATTGAACTATACTCATATTTAATTCCATGAATCTCAAGATAGTATTTCATTTATTCACAGAAATATTCCACACAATTACCAATTCATAAATTCTTCATAGAATAATCCCATTCATTCTCTTCTTTCCTTAGGATACTTTTTAACATATTCAATGAATATGACTTGTGTTTAATATAAATAACATGAATAATTTGAGTAAAAGAATTAATGAATGTAATTATGTAATTATATCCATTTCTTATCCTCTTAATTTTTAATCTTTCCATTCTAGTAGATAGGACAACAAAAGTCACTTCATCTTGGAGAATTAATAATGTCTCACACAATATCTCTTATAGATTTTTTCCAATGTTTCATTGAAAATTGTGTCCCTGCCTTCTAATCCAAAAAAATTGATTCTCTTCCACTTTTCTCATGTAACATGTGATTTGTATATCACCAAAATAAATAAATTCCATTTTCTACATTGGAATCTTTTAACGATCATAACACATTCCTTCCTTAACAAAAAATAATATTTCTAAAAGATATCATTGTTACCCTCATCCCACAGTTATGAAACACATAGAAAAATGTATTTCATCCCTTTATGATATAATGATTTCATGGATGTCATGTTATCTTTTCCAATGATGTTGATATAAAACCTTTTTTTAAGGATTCATCATTTCTAAATGTCACAATTCCGTCTTCAAAATTGTTCACATTCTACAAAAACTGCATGTCTCCTTCTATGTGAGAAGAACACCCACTATCAAGTTTCCAAGTTCATTTTTCCTCTAAATCATTCAATGTAGTATAAAAAATATATTTTTCACTTTTTTTCACTCTTAACTTATGGATTGTTAGTATTTTTACGAGACATTTGTTGTGCTAGAAAAAAAAATACAACCATTTCCAAGGTGTCTCGGTTGTTCGCATATTTCCTAAACATTTTCTCTGGGAAACAACCCATTTTCAATCTTTGTTACACTCTTTTCATACATCAGTATAACAACTTTCTCCATATTATTATTAAAGGGAAATAATAACCCCTCAATATATGTCTATAATAACCTATGGGATAATATTAATGTCGTTGGTTGAACCAGAATAAAATTTCTATGTGTCTGAATCCCCCAAAATCCCAGTAATATCCATAAAATGAGTATTTACCTCTAAATATTCTATACTACCTAGAATTGTGAATATGCTTCTAAATCACCTTCTTCTATTTAATTTTTGACATAATAGAATGATATTAATATGAATCTTTTATTGTAAACAACTCCATTTTTCTTCTCACCATTTTATGATAACTTTATTTAAACCTTTTTGGGATTATCATTTTGAGAACATTATCCAATATTAGTGGTTGAGGTTTAGAAAATTATAATTTTTCATTTTTAGAATGTTTTAGATAGACATGTTCTAACCCTTCTTCATTTAAATTCAATTTCAGTTCTAAATGGTCATTAAATTATTTTTGTCTTGAGTGAATTTTCTAAAATCATCAATCTATTTCACCAGGTATTCCTTCTCATTAGAAAAAATTCCTGGGCTGCTTGATCATTTATCATAAAACTTATTTTATCTTTTTAGTTATTATAACCTTCCTATACATTATTTAATCTATTATTTCAAATGAAATTCATGTTGATTTTATTCTTCTTCAAAACTAATGCATATGAATTTTTTTTGTTCACTATGTCAATAAAAGTAATTTAAATACCATACTCTTCTAATTTCTCTGATTTAGCATCATTTCCTTAATCTTCATCATTATATAGACGATAAAACTCTTCTTTTGGATTTGGATTTTTTTTCATTCCCAGTTGAATTTTATTTTTCACTGTCTCCATTTTTATTTAATGACTATCTTGGATTTTTTTCATCATTATCACTATCCTCTTCATTATATCTCCAGGGATAGTTGGCCAAAAAACAACTCACTCCTCTACATTCAAAACATTTCATGAAATGATTCCCTTTGTATTTCTATATACATATTTTCACATTTATTGAAAAAAAGGATAAAATATTATTGAAATTTTTACATACCTCATTATATAAATTAGATTCATCTTCTTGTTCTTCATAAAGAATCTTATTTTAAATTCCCTTTGTTATCCATATTTTACATTTCTCTATCATTATTTGCATTAATTGTAATAGTATCATCTCTTGTAATTTACTATGTGATAAAAGTGTTATTAAACTCATCGAGAGATAATGATTTAGGAACTTTGGCATCTAATGAATAAACATTTTCATCAAATTTGTAAGGTAAGATTATCAGTTTTCATTTAAAAAGATTAGATTCTTCCATATTTTCTACAAGAAATCTAAAAGTACTCACAATTTTATTTAACCTTAAAATGTAATACCAAAATGATTCATGATAACCCATACTAAAATCATCTTATTTCTATCATTGGATGTGTAGATTTCCCTTATTCACTTTTTTATTTCCCTCGTAAATGTTTTCAAGTTATCATATATACCTTTGGTTGTACCCACTCCTTTCACTATCAGGAATTCAGTTTTAGAAAGTGATAAAAATATAGTATTCTTATTCATTCCACCATTCTCCATATTCATCTTATCAATATATGTAATAGGATATTTTTAATAAATGGTATTAAAACCAATGATTTCACCTTCAAGAAATCATAACTCAGAGACATAATATATGGAAATAATATATCCTTCCAAATTTGACAATTCATTACATTGAAGATTAAAATACCATTACTATTCAAAGAATTCAAATTCACCATCAATAAATTATATGTGAAGGGATTTTATACTATAATACAAATTGAATTTTACCAACCAAGATGGTCATATCTGTGAAAAGGGGATGGGTGAATCAATGATACTAATTTACGGATGTTTTTTTTTCAATTGACGTTATCTTAGTCTCTTATTATTAAATTTAATTCCCTGCTAAAAACAAATAAAATACACATATACATGAAATCTAAGATTTAACAGGTTCATTATTCAATAAGAATATATAAGTCCTTGGTATAGGTTAGAAATGATCCAATACATTTCAATTCCCTAGAAAAACTCATTGGATTACACCATGTAGGGTATACCTGTAAGGACCTGTAAAATTCAAGGGAAATTTTTTCTTAAATTTCTCTGGGATTTTACAAAAAATGCAGTTTCTGACAGCACCTGATTCTGATGCCCGGTGTGCCCGGAATCAATTTCTGAAGTTTAGATCGGGTATGTTCAGTGAGCGAACGAGTGAGTTTTTCTAACTTTTGAACGGGTGCTCGGAATTGAAATCTAAGGGAACTATTGAACTCACAGTGCCAGTTTTCACTTAAGAGGACTTTCACCTCGATGGAAGATGATCGGGTTTGAGAGTTGGTATTTGGGTTTCACGTGGATTAATAAAATAAAATAAGTGACAACTTATTTTATCTTTATTGAACCCACGCCATGTGAATAGTGTTGGTCAAAAGCTCCACATGGGAGTTATTGGTGGGACCGCCACACCCTAACCTCCCATGGGAGGATAATTAGGGCGGGGACCACCCGAGTAGCATAACCTCCCACGAGAGGTTACGACATGGGGTCCACACGGGGCATAACCCCCCATTTAATGGGAGGGGAGGAAATCTCTAAACACTCCCCCATTAACAAGGGAGAGCCTCTTGAATCTAACTCCCCTTAAATAGAGGATAATAAAACTTCCTCAACCCCCCCCCCCATTTAATGGGAGGAAACTCCTTGACCCTCTCCTTATTTAATTAGGTGAGGACCACCTGGGCCCCTAAACCCCCTCGAAACTCCACAAATTAATTATGTCATCCACTCGGGCAATTAATTTGGTGGAACCTCTACACTATTTTAATTTTGAATTATACCAACCATCGTAAACTTAATTAAGTGGGGCCCACTTAATTAATTTCCGCCACCAAGAATAATATATTATATTCTATTATTTTGACACGTTCTTGCGTCTTTTGGTGGAGAGCTTGAGATAACTTCTTTCTCCAGCGAAGAACGCGAAGAACGCCGAAGATGCTTCTTCCCCGACCTTCTTCGGCATTCTTCCTCAGAGCCCCCCCCCCCATTCTGACATGGTGCTTCTCCGATGTCCCTCTTTCCTCCCTCCTCGTTGTCAAAACACCGATGCACGAACTCGGAAGTGGAAGCGTGCGGTGAGCGACATCATCATCTTCCCCCGCGACGAACACGCGCCTCGATGAATCAAAGGTCGGGGTTGATTAATATTTGTTCGTGAAATATACTTTGTCGTTCTTCATCTTTATTTTTGGGCCACTTTTTATCAACTTATTAGGAGGAGGTCGGACCGCACAAACACGACCGACTCTCCTCTACCTTTGGTGTTTTGTTCGTTGCGGCATGAACAAAGGCGGCACGGTGCAACGACACCGCGCAGAAACGAGAAATAAAACGATGAAGAAGCGTGGTGCCATCACACCGTGTCGTTGAGGCCGAACAAAACTACGGCCCGAGTCGTGGCCGCGGAGGCGATTCGAAGACTCCACTGGTTGATTGTTGTGCACGGATTGATAGGCGATGACCGAACGGGCCGCAGGGGAAATTTGATGACTTCGTAGTGAAGAGACGGTTCTTGGAGGACTGCTGGCGAAGACCGCAGGCAAAACGGGCCACCGGAGCATGTCCATTGGTCACCGTCAGGCAGCAGTCCCGCGGCCGTGCAGGACCAGATGAGAGACCGTGGGTCGTTACCCCTGGCGGTCAAAGGGAGTGGCCCCCACGTGGGGGGGGGGGGGCGACATCAATCAGGGGGGCAGCCCCCCCCCCCTTTCCATCACATCTCGGCTGAGCCGAGCTGTCTAGCCACTCGGGCCGCGCCCTAGTGGGCCAGACCCAGTTCAGGCCGACCCCAGGGGGTCTCGGGCTGGGTCGGACCAGGCCCAAACCCCATATTTTCGGGCAGTTTTCGTTCAAACGCCCATAACATGGGCTATGGACCTCCGATCGATGCAATGTCAGTTTTTATGCAATCCATGGATCGAGACGGTCGTTTCGGTATATTAAACTCATGGTTTAGAAGAACTTTGGGTACGACCGGGTTGGTTCGAACTGGAAACCAACCGGGCCCTCGGAGCGGAAACGCTTATAACTTGAGTTCCATACGTCCTATAGACGTTCCGTTGACATTGTTGGATTCCTATTGATGAGTTGGAACTTTTGAAATACTTTTCCTGAGGTTTGGACGCAGTTGGATAGTGGCCGGGTTGGATTGAACCCAAAATCCAACCGAGCCCATAGAATGGAAAAACAGATAACTTTCAGACCGGGCGTCCGTTTGACGAACCGTCAGCGGAGTTGGTGATCAAGTTGAGAAACGATACCTATGAGTATACCCAATGAGAGTTCGGGGTACAGTTGAGATATGGCTGGGTTGGTTTGCACACGAAACCAACCAGGCCCCTTGGACAAAAAAGCTAATAACTCACAGACCGGGCGTCCAATTGACGCGCCATCTATTGCGTTGAGACCCCTTTAACGAGGTGGTCCTTTGAGATACATCTTAGTGGGACTTTGTGAAAATTGGATTATCGACCTGTAGCTCGTGGAGCAGACCCTCCCAGAGACGAGCATACGGAGTATAGAGACCATGTAACCGGCTGAGACCTGACGACTGCTTGACCGACTCGACTTGGAGTGAGACGACAAGCCCAGTGGACGGAGCACTACTGTGTTTGGGTGCAGACCCACAGAGGATGGAGCACCTGGTAGCAGGCAGCAGTCCCACGGTACTTGATAGGAGAAGTACCTCTGCAAGCTATTAGGGGGGATGCACTACTAAGTTTGGGTGGAAGACCACGGCGGGAAGAACTACTGTGTTTGGGTGGCTGACCCGCGGTACTCGATAGGAGGATCACCTCAGCAGTCTTAGGTTAGTGAGCAGTACCTCGGAGTCATGACAGGATCACTGTACTCATCCGACACGGGGCTCTTCAGCAGTTATAGTTTTGATAATGAAAATCCTAGTTTGAGCTGAGTCTATGACCTTTTTGTTTACCTCATGATTGAGATGGGTCACTTGATAACATAGGTATATGTATGGGCATATACCTAGGAAGTGGTTATCCGTTGATTTCATAACCTTTGTGTTTCCTCATGATTGAGATGGGTTACTTGATAACGTAGGTATAAGTATGGTCTTATACCTAATTAAGGTCTATCTGTTGAGATCCTTCTTTGTGGTTATCCTTGTTGGATTTAGTGAGTCCTTGAGGGTCTCAGGGTCCCTACTGTGTATCGTATACTCACCAATGCACGGGTTTTCCCGCACCTCGTTGTATTGGTTGCAGACGACGGGCAGCGGTGAGAGAGGGCGAGTGTTCGAGGAATGGACGGTACCTTGAGGTGGACCTCATGAAGAGTCAGTATCCGTAGGTGGACTTCACTGTGAGATGACACTCGGAGGAGGTCGACGGGCGAGAGTGTTGTGGAGGTTATCTATACCTACCCTTCAGGTAGGATCCGTGGTGGAAAATCCAGGAGCTGCGCTATCTGTACCTACCCTTCAAGTAGGATCCGAGGTGGGCGACCCAGGAGATGCTTCAATTCTTCCCTATGTTTGTCTTTTCTGTAGTACTTTCATTCAGTTGTAGCTGTAATTTCAGTTTGGATTGTATTCTGGCCCGCTTAATTTTCAGCACTTACTTTTGTACTTAGTGTATTACTTCCTCTTGTACTCTATGGTGTTTAGTATACAATTATAAAGGAAATGACATCCCATTTATCGAGATTTACACCTTTGGTGCTAGTCGCCAGCCCCTGGCCTATGGAAGGCGGGCTTGGGGTAGTCACGGTACGGGCCTCGAGGACGGGTCGTGAGAAATTTGTATCAGAAGAGTTGGTTCTACCGCAGAACTTATAACTTTGATATTTTCTTTCTATGATGAAATATTGTTAACGGTATCGATTGTGGTTTTCAGTTCAGGGAGTCCAGTGTTGGTGCGGGCGGCCGACGTATCCATACACCAGGACCCTGACAGTTGATTTCCGACTTTGTGCACGAAAACACTATTTGTGTGTGTGTTTTCAAAGGTTTTCCCTTAAAACAGCTCAAACCAGGTCAGATCACCAGGTATAATCGTTTGACCGTGTCATGTATGTTTTATTCAGGATGTCTTCCCACAGACGACTTGCTTGAGCCCAGAGGGATGTACGTACTGACAGCCTGTCGAGCGACGAGGCTTCGGTACAGGGCCCTCTTACAGTTGAGACACCAGCGGAGGCACCAGTGGTACTACCATATGTTGGGCCACCGATGCCACCAGCCCCAGCATCAGAGAGTGCACGTCACTTGAGCGCGCTGCATGAGTTCCTGCGCCAGAGGCCACCCAGGATCCAGAGAGAGACGGACACACAGGCGGCTGAGGATTGGCTGGAGGCTGTGGTGAGAGTTTTCAAGATAGTGGATACCCCAGCAAATTTCATGGTGATCATTGCTGCCAGCCTCCTTCAATAATCAGCAGGCAGGTGGTGGAGCCACATGTTCCAGTTTTGTGACTGGATGACCTTCACTTGGGAAGACTTTGAGAACATCTTCAGGGTGGAGTTCATACCAGTGACTCTACACCTCGAGCATGTTCAGGAGTTGATGCCTTTGATGCATGATTTTTGATCAGTAGCCGAGTCATCTATGGGAAGTTGAGAGATGAAGCAGAGGTCCAAGAGGAATAGAGACAACTAAACGAGGAGAAGGAATTGTTATGAATGCAGTAGGAAGGGTCACTTGGCATGTGACTGTCGAACACCCCGCACAGTTGATCCTCAGGCATTGGAGGAGCCACCGATGCAGAAGCGGTGGCGGGTGCTTGAGAAACATCCAAGCAGTGGACAAGGCAGTAGAGCTCTGGAAGCAGGTGTACAGGAGTGGAGCTAGGGGATTACTTTTGTTCCTGGTACTTCTAGTTCCATGTTGCTGTTATATTTTTGTCTTTGTACTATGAGCTGCAGTAAAAAAAGGACACATATCTTTGTGATTTTTGATTTCTTATCCTTTTGTTTGGTTGATACTGAGAGGTCCCGGTTAAAACTGTTGAGTTGAGCCTCACTTTAGAGATTTCTACTGGAGGATACCCAGTGACCTCACACTGATGCCGACAGTGTGACTCGGCCCTTGGAGGTGAGAGTGACAGTTGGATCTCTTGGTAGTAACGTCGAGGCCTTACGACGTCATCCATGGCATGAATGCATCATTCATGTCAGGATTGACTGTATTAGGCAATGGGTGTGGTTCATCTAGGGGATTAGACCGAGTTTCTATTTTCGGCAAAGGAGAAATCTTAGCAGCACTTATAGATCGTAGTCAAAGAAGGTGCAGATCATCCAGGATAAGATAAAGACTGAATAGTGCATTAAGAAACAAGAAACTGGTGCCAGTCTTAGAGACTCGGGCATGTTAAATGTTTCAAAAAGAGGAATCATTTTGGAGAGATGAGTCTGCGAAGCAGAAAATGTGGAGGCAGAGCTAGGAGATCAACATGAGGTGGTGTACAATTTAACATTCTACAACCACACGACTTGGTTGTCCCCTCTAGGCTTAGGGAGCTCGAGGGAAGGGGAAGAGTGCGATTACATGCGGTCAAGGAGTGTGACCCAATGGCTCTATAAATGATTCAAGGGATAGTCTGCGTCCACTACTAGCTTCCGTAGTAATAGATGTTGATATGAATCATTCCTTCCTTCCACGAATCTTTTCCCAGACTTAGAGTTTCCGGTAAGCTGTAGACTTGACCATCACGTCTGGAGATACCTTGGGAGGAGACTCAATAATCACACTTACGCCGATAGTGTGGTATGACTCTCGAGGTGAGAGTTTCGGTTGGAATCTCTTGGTGGCAGTGTCGAGGCCTTACAACGTTGGTCTCTGTATGGATTGGATTCACAGTTCATGCTCAGATTTGACTGTATTAGTCAAAAAGGTTGTCTTATAACTAAAACATCGGGATGGGTTTTCCTTGGTCGGTGAAAAGGAAACCCCAGGTAGCCTAGGATGAACTCATGCGTTGGAGGGTGCGGCCGATCACTCTTGAGTTGGTCAACCATACCCTCGTGGCAGCAGGAGTTTTGAGTTTCAGTTCTAATTAGGAAGTGAAGGCCTCTAGAGTTCGAGGATGGTGATCGCATCCTTAAACGGGTCTCACCTCAATGAGGTTTACTGAGATGTGGCCAAGGTGGCAAGGTATCTCTGAGGTTAAGTGTACCTTTTCAGGTCCTCAGCAGGGTAGGCGAGGTTGGTTACCATTTGACCCATCCACCTCAGTTGCACCAGGTGCACGACGACTTCCACATATATCAGCTGAGGAGATAAGAGCACGACCCGATGCAAATCATCGACCATGGGGAGCTGGAAATTGGTGATGGGGTGACTTTTGTGGGGTTCTAGTAGAGGTTGAGGATCAATTGGACCGGGTCCTACGGGGATGGTCGATTCCTCTTGTGTGCATTCGTTGGAAGCGCGGGAACCTCCAGAAGATCATATGGGAGCGGAATGCTCATATGCGTTCTCATTACCACTTTTGTATCCCAAATTTGTGTTAAAGCTTTAGGAGGACGTAAAGCCCTAATGTGGGAGTAATGTAATGACCCATAAAATTCTAGGGAAAATTTTTCTTAATTTTCTTTTGGATTTTACAAGAATGAAGTTTCTGACATCAAATTATCCTGAGGCCTGGCGTGCCCGGAGACAATTTCCAAAGTGTAGCTTGGGTACGTTCAGTGAACGAACGAGCGGGTTTTTATAAAATTTTAACTGGTGCTCGGAATTGAAATATAAGGGCATCATTGAACTCACAGTGCCAGTTTTCACATAAGAGGACTTTTACCTCGACAGTAGATGATCGGGTTTAAGAGTTGGCTTTTGGGTTTCATGTGGATTAATAAAACAAAATAAGTGACAAATTATTTTATCTTTTTTGAACCCACGCCATGTGGATAGTGTTGGTTAAAAGATCCACATGGGAGTTGGTGGTGGGACCACCACACCCTAATCTCCCATGGTAGGATAATTAGGGTGGGGACCACCCGACCAGCATAACCTCCCACGAGAGGTAATGACATGGGGTCCACACGGGGCTTAACCCCCCATTTAATGGGAGGGGAGGAAATCTCTCAACACTCCCCCATTAATGAGGGAGACCCTCTTGGACTCTAACTCCCCTCTTAATGGAGGAGAATAAAACCTCCTCAAACCCCCCCCCCCCCCATTTAATGGGATTAAACTCTTTGACCCTCTCCTTGTTAATTAGGTGGGGACCACCCGTGCTCCTAAACCCCCTCAAAACACCAAAAATTAATTATGTCATCCACTCGAGAGATAAATTTGGCGGAGCCTCTCCACTATTTGAATTGTGCCAACCATAGTGAAATTAATTAAGTAGGTCCCACTTAATTAATTTCCGCCACCAAGTATAATAGATTATATTCTATTATTTTGACACGTTCTTGCTCCTTTTGGTGGAGATCTTGAGAGAACTTCTTTCTCCAGCGAATAATGCGAAGAACGTCGACAACGCTTCTTCCCCGAACTTCTTCGGCCTTCTTCCTCGAAGCCCCCCCCCCCCCTTCTGACGTGGTCCTTCTCCGACGACCCCCCTTCCTCCCACCTCATCGTCAACACACCGATGGACGAACTCGGAAGTGGAAGCATGTGGTGAGCGACATCATCATCTTCCCTCGCGATGAACGCGCGCCCCGATGAATCAAAGGTAGGGGTTGATTACTTTTTGTTTGTGAAATATCATTTGTCGTTCTTTGTCTTTATTTTTGGGCCACTTGTTATCAACTTATCAAGAGGAGGTCGGACCGCACGAACATGGACAACTCTTCTCCCCCTTTGGTTTTTTGTTCATTGCGGCTCGAACAAAAGCGGCACAGTGCAACAACACCACGCAGAAACAAGAAATAACGCGGCGAAGAAGCGCAGTGCCGTCGCGCCACGCCGTTGAGGCTGGACGAAACCGAGTCCAGAGTCAGGGCCGCGGAGGTGATTTGTAGACTCTGATGGTTGTTCGTTGTGTGCGGATTGATGGGCGATGACGGAATGGGCTGCATGGTCAATTTTAAGACGTCGTAGTAAAGTGTCGGTCCCGGGAGAACAGCTGGCGAAGACCGCAGGATAAACGGACCACCAGAGCGTGTACGATGGGCCGCGCCAGCCGAGTCGGGCCGCGCCCTAGTGGGATGGACCTGGACCCGGGTCGGGTCGCTCGGTTTTGGACGACCCAAGGGGGTCTTGGGCCAGGTCGGACCGGGCCCGAATCCCCTATTTTCGGGTAGTTTTCGTTCAAATGCCCATAACATGGGCTAAAACTTCCGATCGACGCACCGTCAGTTGCGATGCGATCCTTGGATCGAGACGGTCATTTTGGTATATTACAATCCTAGTTTCGGAGAACTTTGGATATGGTCAGGTTGGTTCGAACCGGAAACCAACCGGGCCCTTAGAGCGGAAACACTTATAACATGAGCTCCAAATGTCCGATAGACGTGCCGTAAACTTTGTTTGATTCGTCTTGATGAGGAAGAACGTTTGGTATACTTTTTCTGAGGTATGTACGCAGTTGGATAGTGGCCAGTTTGGATTGAACCTGAAATCCAATCGGTCCCCTAGAACGGAAAACAGACAACTTTCAGACCGAATGTCTGTTTAAGGAACCGTCAGCGGAGTTGGTGATCACATTGAGAAACAGTCACTATGAGTATACCCTATGAGATTATGGGGTACAGTTGAGATATTACCGGGTTGGTTCGCACACAAAACCAAACGGGCCCCTAGGACGAAAAGGCTAATAACTCCCAGACCGAGTGTCCGATTGACGCGCCATCTATTGCATTGAGACCCCAATGATGAGGCGGTAATTTGCGACACTTCTTCATGGGACTCTGTGATACTTGGAGTATCGAGATGTAGCTCTTGGAGCGGACCCTCACGGAGACGAGCATACGAAGTACGAAGACCGTGTAACCGGCTGAGATCTGACGACTTCTTGACTGACTTGACTTGGAGTGAGCCGACTATCCTAGTGGAAGGAGTACTATTATGTTTGGGTGGAGACCCACGGCGGATTGAGAGCCTGGTAGCAGGCATCAGACCCGCAGTACTTGACAGGAGAAGTACCTTTGCAGGTTATTAGGGGGGATGAACTACTATGTTTGGGTGGCAGACCCCGGCGGGAAGCACTACTGTGTTTTGGTGGCTTACCCATGGTACTCAATAGGAGGAGTACCTCAGCAGTCTTAGGTTACTGAGCAATACCTCAGAGTTGTGACAGGATCACTCTACTCACCAGAGACGGGGCTCTTCAGTAGTTACAGTTTCGATAAGGAAAATCCTTGTTTGAGCTGAGTCTATGACCTATGTGTTTACCTCATTATTGAGATGGGTCACTTGATAACATAGGTATATGTATGGTCATATACCCAGGTAGTGGTTATCCATTGATTTCATAACCTTTGTGTTCCCTCATGATTAAGATGGGTTACTTGATATCTTAGGAATAAGTATGGGCTTATACCTATGTTAGGATTATCTGTTGAGATCCTACTTTATGGTTATCCTTGTTGGATTTAGTGAGACTTTTTGGGTCTCGGGGTACCTACTGAGTATCGTATACTCACCCATGCATGGGCTTTCCCCGTACCTCGTTTTGTTGGTTGCAGACGACGGGCAGTGCTGAAAGAGGCCGAGTGTTCGAGGACTGGACGGTACCCGGAGGTGGACCTCACGACGAGTCAGTATCCAGAGGTGGACTTCACGGCGAGACGATACTCGGAGGAGGTCAACGGGCGAGAGTGTTGTGGATGTTATCTGTACCTACCCTTCTGGTAGGATCCTTGGTGGACGATCCAGGAGCTGCGCTATCTGTACCTACCCTTCCGGTAGGATCCGTGGTGGACAACCCAGGAGCTGCTTTATTCTTCCAGCTGTTTGTATTTTCTGTTGTACTTTCGTTCAGTTGTAGCTGTATATTCTGTTGGGTTTGTATTCTGGCCCACTTACTTTTCAGCACCTACTTTTGTACTTAGTGTATTACTTCTGCTTGTACTCTATGGTGTTTAGTTTACTATTATAAAGGAAATGCCTTCCCAGTTATTGGGATTTACGCCTTTGGTGCTAGTCTCCAGCCCCTGGCCTATGGAAGGCGGGCTTGAGGTAGTCACGGTACGGGCCCCGAGGACGGGTCGTGACAATACCCTTACACTCATGTATCATTTTATAAATAATTAAAATATTGTATGTGTAGACTCATAGAAAAAATAGCGTAATATATTGTTTCTGTAACAACTATTATTACCTTTTATTATTTTTAATAAAAAAATATATCCAATTCCAATATAGTTTTTCACTTTCTTACCCAGAATATGGTAAAAACTTCCTGGACAGTGTTATGTAAAACTCTTATTGATTTTCATAGGTATGATTTTCCCACACTGATTTCTCTGAGTCCAATACACTTTTATATGATTTTTCATGATTGAAATTATTTCAAAATAAAATTGAAATGAATCAAAAACACTTTTATTATAGAGCTTGATAAACTCAGTATGATTATTCCTTTTCTTAAGAAATCAAATATGACAAACTTCAAGCCAATTAATCTATCCTGATATGATGATCTGCCAAATAAAATGGACAAGATGAATATGGTAATCAACTAAATTAATCATAACTGAGTAAAATTATCATATGAATTCAATGTTGTGATCTTTTCACTTATCCTATGTCATCTTCATATCATAGGGACTTCATGAATGATCGATAGCGTTTATTAATTATCATACTGAAAACTCTTAGCTTCTCTCTCTAACATAATGGACAGTATGAAAAATCAATAATTAAAATTTATGTATCCCTTTATTCTTTACCCTCGAATGTATTTTTTAGGAATCCAACAAATCATTCATGCTCACACAAACTCACACAAATTAAAATTTACCCTAAAATCTCTAGTTAATTTTGAATTTATCTAATATTTTCAATGATTCTTGATTATTCTGTAATCTTCACTTATTCATCATACTTCAATTTCAATTCATGTGTCCAATTTTATAAATTACATTTCCTGAAAACATGCATTGTGTGAATTAAAAGAATGTCTATGATGAAATAGATGCCAATAAAAATGATGAATACAATCATTATTTTAAATTTCAATCTCCCCCTTGAATTTACATCCAAAAAAAACCTCTAATTTTCTCTTGAAAAACTTGAGATACAAAAATTCATCTTCATCTTTTCTGTTGACCCAGTTGAAAACTTACAACAAAATTCAACCATTTTGAAATGTTTGACTAAATTTTTGATCTCCTTCTACCATTAACTAATGTTGTACCACGAAAGAACATCATTTAATATCCCGTTTTAATATCATGATTCCCATAATGACAACAATTCATTTGAGATCATCATTATCATCATTATACATCAATTGGAATGTATTGTAACATTTCATTTATTCTAGGTTATTTATATTATTCTCAACCAGAGTAAGATATTTTATAAATAATATTATCTAAGATATGATCAGTTTGAATAATACCATACTCAGTATGATCATTTGATATCATGAGTCTAATTATGATCAAGCTGGTACTAATAGTTTTTTATGTTTCTAATGTATGATAGGATGCTACAATGTCTAAAAATTGTCATTATGGGTATGAGATCTTGATTATATGTGTGATATTCATGGTTATGAAATGTTTATTATAATTAAAGTGGATTGTAAATCGATATAGTATATGTGAATCTTATTTTACTTATCTTTTACCTACATAAGATTAATCTGTGTAAAAAATCATTTCAATCAGTAGCATCTCGTTCTTCACAACATATTAGATCTAAAAAAATTAAAAACAATCGGCACCACCTATTGTTCTCACATCCTTCCAACATGATTTTACTATATGTTATCCAATCAGGACATTATTTCTATGAAGTCAAATCAACAATGCATTGTTGAATTTATTTTCTCGAAGTGATAATGAGTTTGATCTCCATCATAATGACAACGTCATTCACATGGAATTTAGATTGAATTTGTTGACCATTTACTTCAATAAAGATACATTCTCTATGTGTCCGATTCTATAAATCCACATAATGATTAATTAATCAATAATGTCTTATTCTATACCGATCCAATGGTTATTCTGATCAGAACGTCTTTTCCTAAATAGTTTCTCTTCTTTAGGACAGAAAAAGTGAGTCTGATTTTTCATAAAACAATGGCATGCATGATTTACACCAAATAGAAATAGAAGTGATTTTCATTCTTAAAAAAAAATTCCTAAAAAAACTATAAAACCTTTCATTCATCAGCTTGGTATGAACACATTGATCCTTACCCTGATTTGTGGATCAAATGAAAACTATTTTGGTTCAAATCCTATGATTAATTAATAGATATTTTTTTCCATTCCCTATTGTTTTATCAGAGTATGATACTATTGTTTGAGGTTTGTTGAACATGATTTTTTTTATTTTTTTACAATAGGAGATTCTATAAAATTACTAATATGTTTTTATAATTTCAATTAGTTGAATTAGAATAATTTTATATTTAATTAGATATTGTAATGTTTTTATGTAATAATTGTTGAAATAATAATGTGATTTGGCTCACTCCCCACTTTCTGTTTTGTATATTATCTCCTTCTAGGTTCAAACAGTGGAAATAGATCACCTAAAGGTTGTTCATGATGTTGAACTATGGAAATGGTGTGTTTTAATTCAGATTGTACATGGTAATTTTTTCTATATTTTTGTAGTTGGTTATAGTTAATGGGAATGCATATTCTTCCTTGATTTCTGGTACATTACTCCAATTAGGATTTTTTTATATATTAAAATTTTCTTGTTTCTTTTACACATTAATTTTTAGTTGAAAAATTATTTCCACATACATTTTGTATGATTCGAGGTTCTAGACACAAACTCATGGGGATCAATAACTCAATTAGTTATATGATTGGACCGTCTTAGTTAATGCGATACTGGGGTAACGAGGATAATTTGTGACAAATTGGTATTAGGGACCGAGGATTAAATTCCGTTCATGAAGTTATATTGCATTATGAAATCTTGTTGGTACACATGAGCTATTTGCAATTGACTACCTAGCTATCCCTCACCTAAATGGTCCTTATGTCATCATGGGTGGTTAGGGAATGACATCTTGTGAATTATTCTAGTATTATTATTGATATGAATTTTTAATATTCAAATATGAATCATTATCATTCTACATATAGTGATTAATTTTATTTTTTCCTCATTTGAGTATACCATGAGGTATTACTTGAATCCTTGTTATTTTATTCATCACCTTGCATATAATATGAATGTAGAATGATATCGAGGAGGAAGATTTTTTCGATCCCTGAAGACGGAATGCTTTTGAAAATTCAAATTTAGTGGAGGTGGTTGGGAGCTGTATCCATGATCTGTGAACAACACCACCTATACTTCTCATTGATGATCCAGCTATGGAACATCATATGGATGTTATAAATTTCAGTAATAATGATTTCCTTCATCAGAATCCTAAAATAATCAAAGGATGAAATTAATTTAAAGAGGATCAGGAGTGGTTGAGCGGAATGGATTGTCTATTTTGGTTCATTAACACACCCAATGAAACATAGCTGAAGTGTTATACCTTTTAATTGGAAGGAATAAGCATGAGATGGCGTGACAAGATGGTAATAGTGAAAAAGCATGACGTCATAGAGTGGAATGATTTTGAGGCTCTTTCCATCAAATAGTGCTATCTAATATTGATGTGTTTGCCAATTTGACATAATATTTCAAAGATTGGGTGGACAACATGACCATGACAGTTTATGCTAACCATTTAGATGAGCTCATACATTTTTCACCAAATATAGTATCTAATGGGGAGAGAAATGGCTAGAAACATCGAGTTTGTACTTCACCAAGATAATTTTTCACAAATATTTTTATTGAAGCTTCCTTCTTATGATGATGTGATTGATTGAGAGATTATTGTTAAAATTGATATTGCTAGATAGTATAGGATATCATAATATTTTTTCTCTCCAAGTGGATGTGTGAGTTACAATAATATAAAGTATAATCTAGATGATTATCATTGGTGTTCTTAACAAAAGGGTCATTTTAGGCCTCGTGTAGTACCTGGATTTGGTCCACTGATTTTCTATCGATGTGGAAATCCATGACAGTAAAATATTTCTTGCAATGAGGAACCCAATAAATATGGCTCCAGATGACGTTTAGGGATATTTCTGATATTATTCCATGTTGATTCCACTCTACATAGTCAAAAATGATCATCAAATTCTATTTAAAATGTGGCGAAATTAGATGATTCATGTGAAAATGGGTTCTGAAATTAGGTTTCCAAAATTAAGAACTATTACATAGTGAATGAGTCTCTATATGAATCAGACACCACTCCAATGACCATGGGAGGTTCCATAAATATATCTCCTTTAATATTGACTAGTCTATTTGTTATTGGTGCTGATCATTCATTTATTTTAACCCATTTTGTCAATCATCTAAATCTTTATTTGAATATTCTGTCTCCTAATATGTATTTTTCTACACCACATGTTATGAAGTGAGAAAAATTTCTTTATAATATTATTTTTCTCTCTCTATTAGATGTCATGAATACTTGTAGTATTTTGGTTTTCTAAATGATACCACTTGACCTAATATTCAAGAATTCTTGGATAGTTTCCAATATAGCTTAGATTTATTTTTATCTTCAATGGGACTCCTTTACTATACAAAATAGTGAATTCCATAAACTTCAAATATAATGGAACTTAAGGTCTAGTATATTTAGTCCCTATTATACAGTGTTGGGGAAAGTGATATCAGTGTATTACTTCAATATAGAGGGATAATCTTTGGCCAATCATCTCCCTCCTCTTTTCGTTATGTTTTTAGAAGTGTTTCAATATGAATTATATGGTTTTCTACTAGTATGGTAGGTTGTTTTTTATATTGACATAATTCATATTAATCGACCAATATAAGTTCCCTCTTATAGCATGACACCACCTGAAATAAGAGATATCAAGTCCAAGTTGGATGAACATCTTTAGAAAGTCATTGTACACATGATTGTGTCACCTTGGGTGGCACAAGTTCTGATTTCTTTGAATTCTAATGACTCCCTTTTCATTTGTGTTTATTATCAAATTATTAATCCATTTACTGTAATGAAAATGTATATTTTGTCATATATTAAAGCTTTTTTTATCAGTTGAAGGGGGAAAATTAGTTCTTGAATACTGATCTTAATTCTCATAACCATCAGTTTGGGAAACAAATACTATAACATTTTGAAAACATCCATTTGGAGAATATATTATCATAATGTGTACATTGTTATTTTGATTAGTATATCAATTTCACATAAATTTTTTCCAATTTAATGAAATTTATTTTCCCCAAGTATCCTGATACCTTGTACATAGTTTTTGGGATGACATCTTCATTTAATTTATATTTAAGGCGGATCATCTATAACATATAAGAACAATTATGAGATTGGGGATAAATTGATAAAATTATTATAAACATTAAAAAAATTTATTCCAGATATATGAATTTAAATTTATGGTACATATGGTTTCCGAACATGGTATATATGTTGATATGAATAGGTAAAAACACTAATGACATGGGAGGAACCATGTAATAGTATTTAGATTCAATGCTTCATGGGTTCATCCAAATATTATCACTGGTTCATTAATGACCTCTCAATTTTGGATTGTTAGATTACTTCACCAACTCATAAGGGAGTAATGTTATCCTGGAATGAAGAATTTTAGAGTTCTATTTTTGATCTAATATGTATTTTGAGTATTTCATCAGTGTAATCCCATCCCGAGGCTGGTCAGGGCTATGTTGTCTTCTACGATGCTTCACGTTTAGGCATGGGAAATTTTCTTATGAAATGTGATCATGTCATTTCCTAAGGGACTCGTTAGCTTAGGCTACTCAAGAAGAATTATCTCATCCATGACCATGAACTTGTAGCAACGATGAAGGAATATAATGGTTAGTGGAATTACCTTTTGGGAGAAATTTTTATTTTGTTTTCATACCAAAAGATATTATGTTAAAACATTTCTCAAAATGATTAAAACTTCTACCTAATGTATTTTATTTAATTATTTAAATATTTTGATTTTGAAATCTCCGATATACTTAGGAATGTGAATTTAATTTTAGATGCTTTGAGGATGAAACATATGACCAATATAGTGAACAGATCATCGGAATAGTATAATTTGCAGGTACTCTTTTCACAGTTTCATCTTGGAGTCTCAGATTCGTGTTTCGATGTCCCCTTGGCTAGTGATAAATTGACATACTCTCTTCTAAATTTTGTTCTTAAGGAATAAAATATTGATGAGGGTTTACATAGAACAAGAAACTCTGTTATTGTTTGGGAGATCGTGAGGGTCAGTCATTCTCAAAAAAAGTGCATTGTATGATTTTCATAATAGTTTTTGGGTACCCTCTTTTGTATGAAAATATATTATTTCGAATTTTCATAGTTACTAGTGGGATTTGATCCAGGGAAACAAGATGTAGTTATATTAAATGTGGTGGGATTTATAGTAGATCAGTAGGAGACATGGATTAGCTTAGTTTGCCTCTAATTTTTATACACGCCTAGAGGTTAAGGCTAACAACCAGAATCCTTTAGGTTTTCTTAAGACATTTCCAGTCCCTACATGGATGTTGGATGGTATCTCTATAGATAATTACTTTGGGATTCATCATATATAGAGGATGAATAATTTGATATGGGTTGTGATCGACATGCTAACAAATTCATCTCAAATTATGCTCATTCGTGCTACATTGAATGATGAGGAGTTGAGATAAATTTTTTTTAAGGAGATTGTACATTTGAACTAATTCTCATATGTCATAGTTTCTAATAGTGATCCACTATTCACTTCTATATTTTGGAGAGGCCATAGGAGGCACTCAGGTATCACATCATTTATTTTAGGCCATATCATTTGTAGTTAGGAGGAATGATTGAAAGGTCCATACAGATTCTTGAGGATATTATCCACACTTTTGGTCTAGAATATAGTGGGTTATTAGATGATCATTAGGGGAAGGTTGAGTTTTATAATAAGAACAGTTACCATTCCATGGTTAGGATTGATCCATTTATGACCTTGTATGGTGGATCATGAAAATGTCCATTGTGCTGGTTGGAGATTGGTGAATGTTCCTTGGTTGAACAGAGTTGTTTTCAAGAGAAGACATCAAATATTCAGATAATTCATTAGTGGACAGTGAATGAACAAATTATACCTAAATATAATTATTATTTTCTCTATATGATGTTTTCATTCGTAGCTGGTGACAAGGTGTTATTCAATGTTTCAACATGGTTCGGTCATTGACGAAATCAGTATCAAGGGATTATTGGTCCTCATTTAATGGGACATTTGAGGTCATTGAGAATTTGGGGAATATTGAATACCAGTTTTTAAATTCACCATAAATGACATTGATACACAACATGAATCATATATCTCTACTTTTATAGTATATATCTGATCCATATCATGTTTCGAAAAAGAGTGGTCATGATTTTGAACCTGATTTTTTTGGAGGCTAATCAACTGGTAAAGATAGTTTATTTTGAAATGAAAGTACATTGTGGGAGGATAATTCATTTGGTACGTGTGCTATGGTAGCACAATTATAATTTTCCAAGGACATGGGGGATGGAGGAACTGATGAGACATTTGTGGCATCATATTTTTTACCTGGAAGATTTGTCGTAGGATTTATTGGGATAGAAATATTCTATGGTGGTGAGATTATATTATCAGATTACTATATTCATTTAATCATAAACCACTTTTTTGAAATTTATTTTTGTAATTCATTTGGGGTAGAATCAGGTGAAATTATGGATTTTCTTTTGTTTCTGGGATATATTAATGTTGGCGCATGATAATGAGTGGTGTTCCAAACCGTGGGAACTGATATATAAATATGAAAAAATTGTATAATGAGATTCAAACAGATAAAAAATTATCTTACTAGCAATTTTCTTTATTTGAGAAAATTTTGCATCACATATAAAAATCATCCAAGGCTTTTACACAGTTTGACAAAACTGTGTGTCTCCTCTATGGAAACCGGGAAAATTGGTTTTCCCATAATCCATTTTTTTTAATTCTCGAACCCCCAATTTAGGTCCTCGATGCACCACCTTCAACCAAAACCAATTTATCACTTCTTTATATTTCCCATGGATCCTTTTTTGGTCCCTCATATCTCTCAGAGAAGTGAACTGAACCTTGAAAAATATCCTTCAATATTTAACCATTAGGATTTCTTTTTCTATTATTTTTATCAAGTGTTCTCTCTTATTATTCCTAGGATTAATCAAATCCCCTTTTGATTTGTGGATCCAATACCGAGTTTTTTGGATCTAAAAATTGGATTCATTCCAATATATTAATTTTCATCATTCCCCACTAGAGTTTTCCAGTTATGAAATTGTGTTACAAAATTTTATGAACCCCGTGTAGGTAGTTTTGTTATGATGAATGATTCGTATTAACTATAATTTTATTTGATTAATTTAAATTGATTGAATTAAATTATATATCCTGATTCTGGTTAAAGATATTTTAATTGGTTTTAAAAAAATAATTAAATTATACTGAGTTTTTCATAATGGGTTTTTGACATGCTTTTGAAAAAAACCTAATTTCCTTGAATTTTTGGGTGTTTATTGAAATTTTTAGATTTTAAAATACATAATTGTAATTAGATACTTGATAAATATTATTTTTATTAAATTCTGAAATTTTTTAGGAATTTATTGGATAGATGATTGTAAAAATATTAATTCTACGGAATTGGGGGTATGTTGTAAAATTAATGGAATTTTTTTATAATTAATTTGATTAATTTTGTTCATGATGATAGATTGTGAAATTTAATGAGTTGTTTATTATTAATTATTTATGAAAAAATATATTAAAGTGTTTTTGTATAAAATTTAGGCTTTCGTATTTGTGAAAATGCATGTTCTTTATTTAAAACATATTATATTTTTTAAAAGAAAAATGGAATAATTAAAATACACAATATGATTAATAGTATTTTTAGATGACTTCAAATAAATTACCCATCCTTGTTTTCCACTAGAGAACCTGCAAGACTTATGTAGTTATTGAGTTATCATTCATGGAACATTACATCATATATTGATCTAAAAATGATATCAGCACATTTTATCACTTATTTGATGGTGATTACACTCATTTTCCTTAGGCACAAAGTGACATATGTACATATTTTTTATTTCATGGTGTCTGGTCTCCATCACATAAAATTATCATACATATTATGTATTTGACCATGATTATAACTTTTTTGTATTTTTAATTTATATTTTACATGGTTTTAATCTATTTTACATACCTTTTGAATTTATATAAAATTTTTATATAAAAGATTTTATTTAATCTACTTTTTTGAAAAGTTCCCTTCTGTAAGGTATCATTTTTTACAAGTTAATTAAATTTTTTGAAAAGAATTTCCATTATTTGAAATGTTAATCACTAATTTTAAAATTATATACATCTCTTGAGATGTAAATTGTAACACCCCAAGCTTCTACGGTACGTTTCCCTTCGAATAATGCGATAGCGTGTGTTGTACGCAACCTCGAGTTCTAACACACACCACAACTAATTAAACTAGCTGTTGTGAATAGTAATACCTACTTTTTGAAATTATATATATTCTATATTTCAAAATGGACTTCATTTTTGGATTCGGAATATCAAAATTAGCCTAGGGTGAAATTTTGGTACATTTCGGATAACTTTCATATTTTGATGAATAGTGAAAATTTCTAAATTTTAATTAAAAACAACTTTTTTAATCAAAATAATTAAAAGTGATAAATTATGAATTTGAGTGGTTTTAAAGTATATTTAGAATATATTTTTACCATTCAATTTAATGTTTATCATTGGACATAATTTTACAATTAAACCGAAAATAAACAAGTGTCAATCTTTTGATAGTTATTATCTCTTAAAAACACGCTTTTTGTTTTGACAGCGAGAATTAATTTTAAATTAATTTCTGCCACTTATGTGTTTAGAATTTAGGAAAATGGATTCCATATTTGGAATCAGGATGTTCAAATTGTGTAAATAGGTAACTTTTATTTTTACACATTTTGAATAATTACTGCGGTAAATATTTTATTTACCATGGTTAAAGGGTAAATCCGGTAAATAAGGGTTAAAAAAAATAATATTATAATAATAATAAATTACCCTAAAACGTGTCTTAACCCTATTGGTTGATACATGGTCGACCATGGGCATCTTTGGGTCTATTTTGGGACCCCATGGATCCACTTGTAAGTGATAATGACACTTTATTTTAATTAAGTCAAAATGAATACAAAAATGACACAAGCATATATCTTTTAGAACAACAATTTTTACATAGGGTTATACATGTTGGATTTTCGATTATAAATATTCATTAGAAAGATAAAAAGATTTCCTACATAATGATATTTTATTTATAATTTTTAGACATTAAATAAGTTATTTTATTTATGACACAATGATGATGCAGTAATTAATATAATAGTGAAAAATTAAAATAATTGATATTATAAATACCCAAATAAATATAATATGAAACTTTTAATTAATTAAACTAATTTTCTAGGCTAATATGATATATTAGGATTGATTTAATGGACTTTGTTCTAAGTAATCAATCTGTTATGAGTTTCACAAAAATCAACTATTGAATAGTGTCAAAATTGACATAAAAGAGTTCTTAAAACAAATATTATATTATTAATTGATATTAAATTCCTAAAAATCTAAGGTTCGGCCAAGAGACTTATATTATGATAGGTTAATCATTAATGGACCACTTGGGGGTCTCTTGGATATATATAGTAAGTTTATTAACCATATTATATAAAAATACAAAGACACATTGTAAAAGTGAAACTAATTAACTTAGAGTTAATACTTAAAGATAAGGTTAATATAAGTACCCAAACCTGTCTAAATTCTATTGGTTGAGTGGTTTTCGACTTATCCCCACCTTAACCTTTGAATAATAAGCTTTGGAGCCATTAGAAACCGAATATGAATTTATTATAAATTAATATTTCTAACTTTTCCAAAGGTGCCCCTCACCCCTCTTATAAAAGGGCACTCCTCCTTCTCATTTCTTCACACCTTCAAAGCCTTTTGGTTCGGCCAAACTCTGCCCAAATACTCTCCCAACATCCCTCAATACAACCTAGAGGCCTTAGTTTGATCAGAAAGCCAACCTAAGGAGCCCTTTTGATCAAATCAAAAGGAAGAACCCGAAGAAGAGGTAATGATTTCACCACCCTTTTCTAAGTTCATTTCTTCTTCCACTTCTTCTTCCTTTGTTCTTACCATTCTGAAATAATAACTCCAGTATCTCACATATACTGTGATGTTATTATAAATATGGTACAATCATATTCAGTATTCTATCCACCCTTTGAATAACATGTCACCATACGTGCGTACGTACGGCTTACCGTCTCCACGTCGTGGTGTAATTGTTATTCAATATAATATTATTTGGATGGGTATAATAATGATGTGTAACTCATGTAAATAATAAATATAACATGTTAATGATTCTGTATATATGATATACCATCCATTTATATGTTATTTTAATATCAAAAGAATGATATTGTCGCTCGTGCGTACGTACGGACTACCGTCTCCACGAACGCGATGAGATTCATTCTCCATCGTATCCATTCAAGTATAATTATCATTTGATGATTTAAAAATGATGTTTAAGGACTGTATATCATTCTGGATATGAATAAGATACAACAACCATGGATTATGTAACAAAACATATAAAAGAAAATGAGTAAGTTAACTCCCGAAACGACGATAATTCTAAGATATTATTAACAAATCAATGTTAAAAGATCATATATGATATCATATTAATATATATGATTCTTGTATAAATTAATAACAACTATTTCACCATTATACAGGAGGTTAACCTACCCCAACCAAGGAAAAGTACAAGGTAAGGGTTATTTCACAATCTCTTCATTATCTGAGGTTGTTTATATGTAATAATCTACTGGGATCTCTTTATCATCCACATCCATGTTTCTTAAAAATGTATTTCAAAACATTTTTACTATTTACAAGAATATGGGTTAAAGTCGTTTATACCTTTTTTTGACTTTTTATAAGAGGTTTATAAAGGAATCTTTCCGTCGTTTTCCAAACAAGGTCCTTTTTAACCTTTTCGACAGAATTGAGGTAAGAATGTTTTTTTTAACTTATACGGGGGTGCGGTTATTTTACGCCGTTATAAAATCTTCAAAGCTTTCCTTACAAGCTTATAAGAATATTTTCAAAGAAAATGTTTTATTTTATATGGATCTTAAATGATTTCAAAATAAAAGGAGATATTTCTTTAAAAAGAATTTTGATTTCATCTATGTCAACATCCTTTGATGGATTTTAAGATTATTTGAAGTTGATTTATTATGATACAAGACTTCTATATTGTATTGAAGGTTTTGTGATATGTTTGAATGTGGATGTGCTATTTTTATACCATTCATAGTTTATTGTGAAAGTATTGACATTTCGTATGCTAGTTTTAATACGAATGTTTATGTTATGTTTAAACCTTTTCATATGGGAATGCATTGGACTTAATAAGTGACGGGTGGAGCCCGCTATAGCTCCTCGATGCATCGGTAGGTCTCATGAGACAAACTAGTGTCTTGGCACAAGGCCTTGACAAAATCTTATTTGTAGTCTTGGCACGAGGCCTTGGCTATGTGGTTATGATAGTCTGGCATTATGCATTCCAACATTATGAAAGTGGTTATTTATTTTTGCATGTGATTATTCGATTAGTGGAATATCCATGTGAATAAGTAAATGGCATTATTTCATTTTATTTATGCCATACCATGTTGAAAGTTCATGTTTAAAAGGCTTTTGTTTTAGTTATACATTGCCTTAAATGTTTATTCTTATTGATGAAAGTTTCCGCTATATTGTTATCCTTACTGGGCATTTGAGCTCACCCCTTTTCTATGTTTTATTTTTCCCAGGAAGTGAAGATGTAAGTTATGAATGACCTGCAGGGATATTATGAGGGGATTGTAGTGTGGACTGTGGAAACATTATGTTGTTGTAGTAGTTTTTGATTTTATAATGTAATGTAAAACTTATGAATATATCTAGTGTTTCCAAGGCTACTAAACCAATCGGTCTTTCGAGATTTGATCTTTCTTGTGATCATTCCAATGTTATGTAATAATGCACCGACTCTAGGCAACTAGGGTCGGGGCGTTACAGTTGGTATCAGAGGAAGTTTAGTACAAACCTTGGAAGCTAGATTTAGATAAACTCTGATTAGAGCGCATAGACCTAAGATGAACTTTGAGGATTAGTATAGAAGAACTTCCTAGAATTTTGGTATTGTAGAGACTTTATGAGTTTTCCGAGCAATACATCCCTGTCTGGATACGAGCAGGTAGAGGCGGCTCTGGCACAGATGTACCTAGGGGTAAAACCCGAAATCAACGCTTTGAGCTAGACTCGAACGGGAACTGGTGCACGACAACGGGCCTTGCTGCACTCTTGGTTACGACACTCCCGGGGGATATGCTTAGGATAACTCTCACTTTCTTTACAAATCATTATGAAGGGTTTATGAGTATATACTTCCTCAAAGAAAACATATTTATGATTATGGATTATATCCATAGATAGTTCAATTTATGTTAAGTGTTTTATAAGTATGGGATTATGTATTTTGATTCATAAACTGATCTAGTTTATGCCATTGTTTAGAAATGGCGCCTAGTGGAAGAAATGGAAACCGTATAAATGCACGCACTCCATGTAGGGATTGCCCTCCTGCTCAAGATAATTATCGTGGGGCTGGTGATGCAACTGGTGCTGATCAGCAAATCACCGTACTGGGACAACTTACTCAGGCTATGAATAATAACCTTACCCGTATGGAGCACCCTGATCCGCAGCGTGGAGGATCAATGTTAGATCGATTCATGAGACAACAACCACCAACGTTCAATGGAAGTACAAATCCCTTAGTAGCTAAGCAATGGATATTTTCCCTAGAGAAAATATTTCAGGCTTTGGGGAGTAGTGAAAGGGAAAAAGTTACCATGGCAGTTTACCGCCTCACTGGAGATGCTGATCAATGGTGGTCATTGATCCAAAACATGAAGGAAGATGATGAAGTATCAAACATGGAATGGAGGGAGTTCAAAGATCTGTTTTTAGAAAAATACTTTCCTCGCGACCATCGAGCAGATATGGAAAGGCAATTTCTGAGTCTGAGACAAAAGGAGGATGAGAATGTCACAAAGTATGAGGCTAACTTTACAAGGTTAGCGAGGTATGCTGGAGATTATATTCGCAACCCAAGAAGTAAGATTGATCGTTTCTTTGATGGGTTAAAACCATTTCTCCGTCGAGCATTAGTCTCACAATCCTTTTCATCGTACGAAGACATTGTCTCATGTGCTATCAAGACCGAAAAGGAATTCTCTTAGTCTTATGACTTTAAAGCAAAGCAAGAGAAGAAGAGACCTGCTGATCAATCTGGGAATGGAAATAAGGGGAAGAAGGGAAAGGTTGAATATCCATCTTGTGGTAAGTGCGGGAAGAAACACCCCGGTGCTTGCCTGAAGGGAATGGGAGTCTGTTACAAGTGTGGTGAAAAAGGCCACCAAGCTCATGATTGCAAGGGGAAGAAGGAAGCTACCAACGTTCAGTGCTACAATTGCAGGGAGATGGGGCATTATGCAAATGCATGTCCTAAGCGTCAGGAGAACTTACCTCAGAAAAGGCCAAGGGATCAAGGCCAGGCTTATGCTATCACTACTGCTGAGGTAGAAACTCCGAAAGACGTGGTGGCAGGTAATTTAATGGTTTCCTCAAGTTTAGGAAATGCATTATTTGATTCTGGATCATCGCATTGTTTCATATCTTCCCAGTTTTCTAATAAAATTAGATATTTCCAATTTGATTTAATAAGGGAGTTGTCAGTTAAAACTCCTAAGGGAAGTATCGTTGCAACAAAGTTTTGTGAATCAGTCCCCATTAGAGCACATAAATTTTCTTTATCTGCTGATTTCATCGTCATACCTATGATTGAGTTTGATATAATCCTCGGTATGGACTGGATTTCGGACTATGATGCGAAGATTTATTGTAAGAAGAAAGAGGTTACGATTCTTGGTGATAATGATAAGGAACACCTTATTTTTAGAGCAGAATCGTCACCACCTAATTCTTATTTAGACCCACCCCCAGTAGCTCAACTTAATTCAATTATTGGGGAGGAAGAGAATGAAGTAACTATCGGTGAGGAAAGGAATGTTCAAATAGAGGGTGTACCTGTTGTGAAAGAATTTGTAGATGTATTTCTAGAAGATTTACCTGGACATCCTCCAGAACGAGAAGTTGAGTTTTCCATTGATTTGATTCCTGGATCAAGGCCTATATCGAAGACCCCTTATAGAATGGCCACTGTAGAGTTAGTCGAACTAAAGAAACAACTAGAGGAATTGAGTAATAAGGGATTTATTCGCCCTAGTGTTTCTCCATGGGGAGCCCCTGTTCTTTTTGTTAAAAAGAAAGATGGATCTATGAGGTTATGTATCGACTATAGGGAGATCAATGCTATAACGATAAAGAACAAGTATCCCCTACCTCGTATTGATGATTTATTTGACCAACTGCATGGAGCTCAATACTTTTCAAAGATTGACCTTCGATCTGGATACCACCAGTTGTGTGTAAAGAAGGAAGACATTCCGAAAACAGCATTTCGAACCAGGTACGGGCATTACGAGTTTACTGTAATGCCGTTTGGATTGACTAATTCACCCTCTGTATTCATGGATCTGATGAATAGAGTTTTCAAGGAGTATCTCGATGAATTTGTGGTGGTATTTATTGATGATATCTTGGTATACTTCAAAACCTACAAAGATCATGAAAATCACTTGCGCATTATCTTGAAGACTCTGAGGAGGCATGAATTATATGGGAAGTTTAGCAAGTGTGAATTCTGGCTTCAGGAGATTTCTTTTCTTGGCCATATTGTCTCTAAAGATGGAATCTCTGTTGATCCTTCTAAGACCAAGGCAATCCATGAATGGCCAGCACCTACGAGTATAACTGAGGTACGTAGTTTTATTGGTTTGGCAGGTTATTATCGACGTTTCGTCCAGAATTTTGCCCGATTGGCTAACCCATTAACGAAGCTCACACGTAAAGGGGTTAAATTTGTTTGGACAAAAGAGTGTGAAAAATGTTTCGAAGAACTGAAGAGAAGATTAGTCAATGCTCCTATATTGACTCTACCATCGGGGAATGATGGGTTCGTTATTTATAGTGATGCATCAAAGAAAGGACTTGGCTGTGTCCTTATGCAGAATGATAGAGTTATTGCCTATGCATCACGACAGTTGAAAATTCATGAAAAAAACTATCCTACTCATGATCTTGAGTTAGAAGCTGTGATCTTTGCTTTGAAGATATGGAGGCACTACCTCTATGGTGAAAAATGTGAGATTTATACTGATCACAAGAGTTTGAAGTATATTTTCTCACAAAAAGAACTCAACATGAGGCAAAGGAGATGGCTTGAATTAATCAAGGATTATGATTGTACGATACACTACCACCCGGGGAAGGCAAACAAGGTGGCAGATGCTTTGAGTAGAAAAGACCATGGAGTTTTGAACAATATGAGAATTGAAAGGGATCCAATTTTCATGGATCTAGTGAAAATGGACATGGGAATAACCAGGGAAGGTGAAACATCAATGCTTTTTCAAATGGTTGCCAAACCATCTTTACTAGAAAGGATTAAGAGTTCTCAGACCGATGATGACGAATTCCAAAAGAAGATTAAAGCTGTGAATGATGGGAGATTGAGAGACTTTGTGTATGAAGATGGAATTTTGAAATTCGGGAAGAGACTTTGTGTTCCCAATATACCTGATCTAAAAAGGGAATTGCTGGATGATGCTCATAGTTCCAATTTCTCTATACACCCTGGGAGCACCAAAATGTATAGAGATTTGAAGGAACATTTTTGGTGGGACAATATGAAGAGGGAGATTGCTGATTTTGTGTCAAGATGTATGGTTTGTCAACAAGTGAAAGATGGAAGGCAACAGCCTGGAGGAGTCATGCAACCGCTTCCCATACCGGAGTGGAAATGGGACAATATTACAATGGACTTTGTCATGGGGCTACCAAAGTCTCCTAGAAGGAACGATGCAATATGGGTTATTGTTGATCGTCTTACCAAGTCAGCACATTTTCTTGCTATAAGAGAAGATCTACCCCTGGAACGTCTAGCAAGACTATACATTAATGAAGTTGTGAGACTTCATGGAGTACCCCTATCAATTGTTTCGGATCGTGATCCCCGTTTTACTTCATGGTTTTGGAAAAGTCTTCAGAAATCCCTGGATACTGAACTTCATTTGAGCACTGCTTACCACCCTCAGACAGACGGACAATCAGAACGGACTATTCAAACCTTAGAAGACATGTTGAGATCTTGCTCACTTGACTTTCAGGGTATGTGGGATCAATATTTACCTCTGGTAGAATTTTCCTATAACAATAGCTTCCATTCGAGTATTCAGATGGCACCATATGAAGCGTTATACGGAAAGAGATGTCGTACACCAACCTGTTGGGATGACGTCGGTGAAAGAAAACTTGTAGGTCTAAAACTGGTGGAGGAAACGATGGAAAAGGTAAAGGTAATCCAAAATCACATCAAAGCAGCTCAAAGTAGGAAGAAGAGCTATGCCGATAATCGAAGGAAGGATTTGGAATTTCAAGTCGGTGATCATGTTTTCCTAAAGGTATCTCCGTGGAAGGGAGTCATACGTTTTGGTAAGAACGGTAAATTGAGTCCCAGGTACATCGGACCTTTCGAAATTCTAGAACGAATTGGGGCTGTAGCTTACCGATTGGCAATGCCGCCAAGTCTCTCCAAAGTTCACGATGTGTTCCACGTATCTCTGTTGAGAAAATACATGCCTGACCCAACGCATGTACTCACCTATGAGGAATTAGAACTGGAACCCGATCTGTCTTATTGCGAAGAGCCCGTCAGGATTCTTGATACAAGAGAACAAGTACTGAGAAACCGGACGACGCGTCTGGTAAAAGTTTTGTGGAGAAATCATAAGATGGAAGAGGCAACGTGGGAACCCGAGGAACTTATGATGAAGAACCACCCGAGTCTTTTTATGCAGTAATACCCTAGAAATTGCGAGGACGCAATTATTTGAAGGAGGGGAGAATGTAACACCCCAAGCTTCTACGGTACGTTTCCCTTCGAATAATGCGATAGCGTGTGTTGTACGCAACCTCGAGTTCTAACACACACCACAACTAATTAAACTAGCCGTTGTGAATAGTAATACCTACTTTTTGAAATCATATATATTCTATATTTTAAAATGGACTTCATTTTTGGATTCGGAATATCAAAATTAGCCTAGGGTGAAATTTTGGTACATTTCGGATAACTTTCATATTTTGATGAATAGTGAAAATTTCTAAATTTTAATTAAAAACAACTTTTTTAATCAAAATAATTAATAGTGATAAATTATGAATTTGAGTGGTTTTAAAGTATATTTAGAATAAATTTTTACCATTCAATTTAATGTTTATCATTGGACATAATTTTACAATTAAACCGAACATAAACAAGTGTCAATCTTTTGATAGTTATTATCTCTTAAAAACACGCTTTTTGTTTTGACAGCGGGAATTAATTTTAAATTAATTTCTGCCACTTATGTGTTTTGAATTTAGGAAAATGGATTCCATATTTGGAATCAGGATGTTCAAATTGTGTAAATAGGTAACTTTTATTTTTACACATTTTGAATAATTACTGCGGTAAATATTTTATTTACCATAGTTAAAGGGTAAATCCGGTAAATAAGGGTTAAAAAAATAATATTATAATAATACTAAATTACCCTAAAACGTGTCTTAACCCTATTGGTTGATACATGGTCGACCATGGGCATCTTTGGGTCTATTTTGGGACCCCATGGATCCACTTGTAAGTGATAATGACTCTTTATTTTAATTAAGTCAAAATGAATACAAAAATGACACAAGCATATATCTTTTAGAACAACACTTTTTACATAGGGTTATACATGTTGGATTTTCGATTATAAATATTAATTAGAAAGATAAAACGATTTCCTACATAATGATATTTTATTTATAATTTTTAGACATTAAATAAGTTATTTTATTTATGACACAATGATGATGCAGTAATTAATATAATAGTGAAAAATTAAAATAATTGATATTATAAATACCCAAATAAATATAATATGAAACTTTTAATGAATTAAACTAATTTTCTAGGCTAATATGATATATTAGGATTGATTTAATGGACTTTGTTCGAAGTAATCAATCTGTTATGAGTTTCACAAAAATAAACTATTGAATAGTGTCAAAATTGACATAAAAGAGTTCTGAAAACAAATATTATATTATTAATTGATATTAAATTCCTAAAAATCTAAGGTTCGGCCAAGAGACTTATATTATGATAGGTTAATCAATAATGGACCACTTGGGGGTATCTTGGATGTATATAGTAAGTTTATTAACCATATTATATAAAAATACAAAGAGACATTGTAAAAGTGAAACTAATTAACTTAGAGTTAATACTTAAAGATAAGGTTAATATAAGTACCCAAACCTGTCTAAATTATATTGGTTGAGTGGTTTTCGACTTATCCCCACCTTAACCTTTGAATAATAAGCTTTGGAGCCATTAGATACCGAATATGAATTTATTATAAATTAATATTTCTAACTTTTCCAAAGGTGCCCCTCACCCCTCTTATAAAAGGGTACTCCTCCTTCTCATTTCATCACACCTTCAAAGCCTTTTGGTTCGGCCAAACTCTGCCCAAATACTCTCCCAACATCCCGCAATACAACCTAGAGGCCTTAGTTTGATCAGAAATCCAACCTAAGGAGCCCTTTTGATCAAATCAAAAGGAAGAACCCGAAGAAGAGGTAATGATTTCACCACCCTTTTCTAAGTTCATTTCTTCTTCCACTTCTTCTTCCTTTGTTCTTACCATTATGAAATAATAACTCCAGTATCTCACATATACTGTGATGTTATTATAAATATGGTACAATCATATTCATTATTCTATCCACCCTTTGAATAACATGTCACCATACGTGCGTACGTACGGCTTACCGTCTCCACGTCGTGGTGTAATTGTTATTCAATATAATATTATTTGGATGGGTATAATAATGATGTGTAACTCATGTAAATAATAAATATAACATGTTAATGATTCTGTATATATGATATACCATCCATTTATATATTATTTTAAAATCAAAAGAATGATATTGTCGCTCGTGCGTACGTACGGACTACCGTCTCCACGAACGCGATGAGATTCATTCTCCATCGTATCCATTCAAGTATAATTATCATTTGATGATTTAAAAATGATGTTTAAGGACTGTATATCATTCTGGATATGAATAAGATACAACAACCATGGCTTATGTAACAAAACATTTAAAAGAAAATGAGTAAGTTAACTCCCGAAACGACGATAATTCTAAGATATTATTAACAAATCAATGATAAAAGATCATATATGATATCATATTAATATATATGATTCTTGTATAATTTAATAACAACTATTTCACCATTATACAGGAGGTTAACCTACCCCAACCAAGGAAAAGTACAAGGTAAGGGTTATTTCACAATCTCTTCATTATCCGAGGTTGTTTATATGTAATAATCTACTGGGATCTCTTTATCATCCACATCCATGTTTCTTAAAAATGTATTTCAAAACATTTTTACTATTTACAAGAATATGGGTTAAAGTCATTTATACCTTTTTTTGACTTTTTATAAGAGGTTTATAAAGGAATCTTTCCGTCGTTTTCAAAACAAGGTCCTTTTTAACCTTTTCGACAGAATTGAGGTAAGAATGTTTTTTTAACTTATACGGCGGGTGCGGTTATTTTACGCCGTTATAAAATCTTCAAATCTTTCCTTACAAGCTTATAAGAATATTTTCAAAGAAAATGTTTTATTTTATATGGATCTTAAATGATTTCAAAATAAAAGGAGATATTTCTTTAAAAAGAATTTTGATTTCATCTATGTCAACATCCTTTGATGGATTTTAAGATTATTTGAAGTTGATTTATTATGATACAAAACTTCTATATTGTATTGAAGGTTTTGTGATATGTTTGACTGTGGATGTGCTATTTTTATACCATTCATAGTTTATTGTGAAAGTATTGACATTTCGTATGCTAGTTTTAATACGAATGTTTATGTTATGTTTAAACCTTTTCATATGGGAATGCATTGGACTTAATAAGTGACGGGTGGAGCCCGCTATAGCTCCTCGATGCATCGGTAGGTCTCATGAGACAAACTAGTGTCTTGGCACAAGGCCTTGACAAAATCTTATTTGTAGTCTTGGCACGAGGCCTTGGCTATGTGGTTATGATAGTCTGGCATTATGCATTCCAACATTATGAAAGTGGTTATTTATTTTTGCATGTGATTATTCGATTAGTGGAATATCCATGTGAATAAGTAAATGGCATTATTTCATTTTATTTATTCCATACCATGTTGAAAGTTCATGTTTAAAAGGCTTTTGTTTTAGTTATACATTGCCTTAAATGTTTATTCTTATTGATGAAAGTTTCCGCTATATTGTTATCCTTACTGGGCATTTGAGCTCACCCCTTTTCTATGTTTTATTTTTCCCAGGAAGTGAAGATGTAAGTTATGAATGACCTGCGGGGATATTATGAGGGGATTGTAGTGTGGACTGTGGAAACATTATGTTGTTGTAGTAGTTTTTGATTTTATGATGTAATGTAAAACTTATGAATATATCTAGTGTTTCCAAGGCTACTAAACCAATCGGTCTTTCGAGATTTGATTTTTCTTGTGATCATGCCAATGTTATGTAATAATGCACCGACTCTAGGCAACTAGGGTCGGGGCGTTACATAAATCATGATTTTTCAATGGTTATTTTGAAATAAAAACCGACTTATTTTAATGTTGAAATCATTTTCAGAATTAATTCGATATTGGAATATAATTATGAAGTATTTAGATAAATCCAACTGGGATTTGACTAAAAAATACTTGTGAAATGGATTTTGTTTAGATTATTTCGTTTTTTGTTCTATCATGGGAAATAGTTCTCTTGGTGGTGGATCTAGCTATTGAACTGTGGACTTGGTGAGTTTCATTTGAGTTGGGACTTGGGCAATATTTCTATTTATGGTACATTTTTGTAGTACATTGGTTTGATTACACAAATTTCACTTTTTGTACATTATACATAGTGAGTGTTCTTCTGATTTGAATACTTTATTTTTTTCTTTTTCTTATGAATTATTTGTGTAAAATTCATTCACACAACCATTTTGTATAATGCAAGGTGATAGTCTTCAAACTGTGGTGATCAAGAACACCCATCATTCTATGTTAGGGTAGGCAAAATCATCGGGATAAAAATGAACCCAGGTTGGATCATGACATATAATTCATATAATCAATGAATTCACACATCACAATCCCACAAATACAATTTAAAAATAATGAAAAAAAACATGAAATATAAGACCACAATAATGAGTCTGAAAACAATCCCAACCTAATGGTACAAATTGGAATTTATTTCAAGGTAACATTACGATAAAAACTCAGTCTATATGGATCACTATGCTATATATTTTCATAGTCAATTTAAAATTATATAAAAATGATGATCGTCAGCATAACATACAACATATGAGGGAAAGGCCCATGTCGGGGTGAGTATAGTAGTACCATGATAAAAACCCTGGAATCACTATGGATAAAAATATAAAATAAAATTTATGTCTAATACTTGTATATAACTATGTAATATATAACATTTGTGTCTATATATACTCAAAAACGATACATAGTATCCTTATAATGTCACAATGTCAATTCTTATATATGGTTTCTTCTTATAGATTAAACGTGACACTCATTTAGGAGGACTAACTCTATTATTCATATAGCTATATAAGTGTATTTTTGAGATGTATTTCATAAAAGTAATCACCATGATAATGAACCACAATAAGTCTAAAAATAAATATATATTTATGAAGATCACAACATGGACGTGGGGTATAAAAATAGTTGATTCTGGAATGACCCACTATGTATGTGATCAATTCATAAGTTATATTGGTAACTACTATACTAATAACACAAATTATGGAATATTGGAGATAGTTGATCAAACTCAAGGTATCACAAAAGTGTTCCAAAAACAACATAATAATTTTCCAACTAAAGCACCCACTATCCTATGTGTAGGAATAGATTTGATAGTAACCCACTTGGAATTTGTATATGGATTGTATGATAACAAATAATTTCAATGATTATGAAGAAAATGTCTCTAAGACGTCTTTAAGGGAGTAAATATATTGTATTGATAGTACATTACATGTCTCAACTACATTAGGTCCATCCCATGTATCATGGAACATTACTATTTTCAATTATCTATGATGGTATACAGTGTGATTGTGCCCATGGACTCCTGTCCTAGTCCATGTACATGGCTCTTCCCTTGTATAAAAAACCTATCCATTTATATTTTAGAGTACATTTCATCTCTATGACCATTTAATCATTGCACTCCCACGTAATCTCTAAGATATATGTTGAGATTCTAGGTTTAGGCACATTCCATTGAACATGTTTCACACATCATGCTATAATTATCATTCAATTGAAGCTCAAGTACTACACCAAGTGTCCAATATAATGTGTAATCCTATATTATAAACATTTTGTTGTGTGATTTTCTAAAATCACATATACCTTTCTTTTGTATCCATCTGCATCTCGATCTATCAATCCAACCTTGCACCTCACTTGAAAACAAACAAAAATTGTGGTTAGAAAACACTTTTTCTAAATGATAATTAGGTTTCGTCTGTTGAAACCATTCATAAATCACTCTTGTGTGTCATCCAGCATAATTCACCAAAGAACAAAAAGATTGGGTATCCCCAAATCTAACTTATCTACTACCACATACATATTCATATGATTCCCATTTCATATAGATTGTAGATCTAAAATATTAATACCACTATTAAAATAAAAATTGAGTAATGGTTGTTTTCTCAGTATTTATTTAACCATGGGGCAAGATATTTTCCCATGATGAACAATGAAATTTGTATGAATAGAAATATCCATAAACATGAGGAATAAACCTTATCCAATATTTTTTGTGACCTCAATTCATCAGTGTTAGAATGATAAACAAATATATAATGGGATAATCACTATATTATTCCCTAATTCCTAGATAAATTAATACCACACCAATGAAACACATGACTATTGAACCAAATCATTAGTTTATTGAATCATTTTCATCATTGTAACAAAAAACATGGATCAATCAAAAAAATAATAATCTATCCTAGAAATGTATTGATCACTAAAAAGGAAAAAATGTGAATCATTATAATTGGTGAGATCCTTGATTTATTTTTCATGGTAATTATCAATCTACAACATGGCCATCTTTCACCAATAAAATCTCTTATAATTGATCTCATAAATCTATAAAGTAATTTGGATAACAATACAAATTTTTCATAACATTTATTATATATTATTTAATTATACTGTGGATGTTTAGCTAAATAAATTTATTTTGTAAAACTACTTTACACATCTTCAGATGACCGTACCTCAACCTGAATTCCATCACAATATACATCTTTTTATCTCACATAGTTTAATATAAATGCTCTGAAATCATCAAAGGACTCAACTTTCTGATCATCTCCGAGGTATAGAATATATTACACTATTTCTAAAAAATTCCATTCATATACTTTTAATATATATAATTTATTTCCATAATTTATTCCAGTATCACTAGTCATTGTAATTTTATTCCATCTCATCTCCTGGACTCCAAAATAATCAATTCAATATCCTAAAATAATACATTAAAAATATATTCTATGTATTATCAAAAATTTATTACATTATGTATAAAAAATAAAACAAAGGCTACAGAATGAGATGTGGTTGCTGAGCATGTATTTGAGACTGCCACATATTGGTGCTCTACAATAGATTCTCCTACTACCACCAGTCACAAAATAGGGAAATAAATCACCATGAATTTATCCTCTCTTGATGGTAATTGATCTCTATCAGGTCTATATAAAAGGTAGATCCATCCTTGATTTCATATTTTTTCAATTTGAAAACATGTGATCGATCGTGATGAAACTCCTCATTTAGAACACATTGAAGATATTATGTACCTGGTCTAACTATTGAAGTAGTGCAATGTGTTGTACAAACATTACACCTATACACATTTTCTAAAATGGGAAAATTAATCATATAAATAGATTCTCTCCCCATTAAATATTCATATTTTTCATTGAGCTAAATAATTTAGAAATACATGTTCACCCAACTCAAAATCAGATGTCCTTTTACATCTATCCTCATAATTCATATGATGGATTTTTTTAGTTCGTATCCACTCATGGATGTTCTAAACCTTCAATTTAGTGGATAGTGCCAACTCAATTCCCATGAGTGATTCCTTTCTTTGATGAGTATTATATTGTGGTGACCTATATGTTCTTCCATAGAACGCCTTGATTGGTCCAATATAGTAGATTGGTAACTGTTTTTGTATTTAAAGTCCACCAATGGTTAGTTATCATCTATTCTATGACAAAGTATATCATTTATTCCCGCAACATCTCCTACAATACCTGAATGGTCCATATAGTCTATCCATCATTTTGGTGATGAAAAGTCGTCCTCAAATTCATATGAGTAGAAAAATACACCAACATCACCATTAATAATAATGATTTGATGTGATAATCATGGTTACTAATGATTTTCAAGGTAACACTAAAGAGTTAGAAAATCTCCTCAACATAGAGTCATTCCAAAATCTATTTTAAAAATTTATTTTAAATTTTTAGATAGTATACAAACATGATGAGATGTTTTACAATCACCAATATAGATTCATGTTCTATAATTATACATGACAAAAGAATCATTAATTAAAAGGATTTATCATCTCACTTACACTATGGAACCTCAACGGGTTGATCTAAAACCATTAGAACCTATTTCTCATTCTTCACTTATTGAAAAATATGCCACTAGAAGAATAATTATAAAACACATTTATTTATATGAGTATATTAAAACCAACATAGAAGGCCATGGTAAATCATTTACACCGCTAGACGTACCACAAACGGAGATGTATGAAACTCGTTTGGAACCTGTGTCCATAATTTAAATTTATCCAGTGGGTGTTGTATGAATATAATGAAATGGTCACTACCATCAAAAAATATCTTAAGTGTATATCATGTTTATATCTAAGTATGTTTGATCCCAATGTTGAAATCCCTAATTTATTACTCTATGAATCTAATCCATAGATGAGGTGTACCAACCATAAACATGAAGTATGATTATCCATCTACATCAAAAAATGATAACAATAATGAGGGAAACTATTCTGACAACCTGCTCGGAAACTGCGTAAATGATCTCATACAAATAGAATCGTTTATCACATTCCCCTTCCCATGATTATACAAAAGTTTAAAGTCATACTCATAGAATAAATTCATCCACAGTTTATATGTATTGTTATTATTATTATTATTATATAATATATACATGAGAAATATTTTTATGAATAGTTTATAAACCAATAACTCATTAGGTAGTGTCACTACAAAATCAGTGAACAAAATATAACTTCTATCTACAGATCATGGGTCGCATAGTTCTTCACATGTGGATTGAAGAAATGTAAACCATATGAAATCACCACCTTCCTCTACATGAGAACACAAAAGAGCCATGTTTCTGATTCCTCGTCGAACATTATGTACTCTTCACCCTTCTCTCACAATATCATGGTGTGATCACTCATCAATCTCTATATAATCTCCTAAAATTCCATCTTGAACCTGTCCATATATTGATAAGGATTCCCCATATGGGTCAAAAGATTCAAGTAAACATATATCCATGAGACTCTACTTATGAATATCTTATCATTTAAGGAAAACCTAAATAACATTTGCACCACCATCACTCTATAGGTGGAACAATTTATCATTTCATCGAGCTTTGATGGGTCCAATGCTACACCATCTACTGATATACTATTTCACAAAAATTTAACCTCCTACATCCAGAATAGGCACATTATGATCTTTTTTTAATTATGATGATCACATATTACATCTAGAACTAACATCGTGATTCTAGCATAATCCTCTTCAACCATAATTACTCTTGTATGTCCTAAATAAATACAATAATAAATTGATAATTTAAGGGATCAATGATCCAGTTCATGAGTTCCATGGACACATCTTTGGGATGTGTCTTGTTGAAGGGATTTTCCATGTAGACATAGTGACCATAGAAACATATGAACAACTTATTCAATATATTTGTGTCTTGTACCCGCAACTGGTGATAGTTTTGAGTAAGACTTGTATATAAGATAAATAATGACCCATGAAACTGATTAAATATTTCATATATCATTTTTGGTAGCCAATTTTTCAATTTTTTCTCCTAGTTTATGTAGTGTTAGTCCACCTATAAAAAAATTCTTTATTTTTTACTTCTTTGAGATCAATAATAGGGTTTCCCTAGGTGAAACACTCGGTCAGACTAATCCATTCATCTACATGACCTCAAAATATACAATAATTTACGATTCATTGTTGGAGAGTTCCAATATAATGGTGAATATTTCATGGAAATATCTAGGTGTTGATCATTGTAGATTCCAATCTTTTGGTTGTGAGGTATGTATGGAACATGATCATGAAATACATTCTCATAATCCTCGCCAATGTAAGGGACTAAAAAATATATCCATCTAATACATCATGTACCATTCTATCCAATTGATGAATAATTTTTTTCACACTCATATACATGAGCCCATCCTATAGAACATGGTTTTTCAATTTACCACTGAAAGAAAAATTGTTCATATTTATGTTTTTAAATCGCAACATACTCCTAAAATTGTATACATGTGAAAAAATAGTACATAACCATTCCTTAACATTGATGATGTCTCAAGGACATAAAGATACTACTAATATATCCTAATAGAATCTTTTTTCCTTTACATTAATGGTCACACTATCAATATAAGTATGTGATCATTTATTAACTTGTCAAAAGTGTCTCCATGTGCAGGGGGAATTCCAAAGGATAAAATAAAATCTTTTATTATAATTTTAGATATATGAGAAAAGGCAATCAGAAGAACATTATTCTATTAATAAATTAGATATGTTATAAATGACACATATTTTATGATGTATCATCCCTATATTATTTAGTTCATATGATTCGACTGACTGAAACTACCCTCACCCCTTTTACACCAGCTCTGTTAGCCTAGAAAATATCAAATATGGTTGATGGTGATAACAAGTTGAATATTTTACCAACTATAGCTAAACTCACATGTCCTCTCCCACAATTCTTGACTAGTGGAATTGTCTTCTCTAATCAGTGACTATTCATAGGATGCTGATACATTATATCTACATCATTTGTACAGTTGATCATACAATCCCTCATGATATGCCCCCCTATATAACAAGAGTATCACTTCCACTACTAATGATGAATATATTTTTTAAGTATGTGTTTAATAAAAAAATATATTTCTTAGTATCTCCACAAAAAACATCTCACCAATACTAGAGTCTATGGTTTCAATGTTTTACTCTAAATGTCTTAAACCATTTACCCATCCTAGTCTCACAACCTCTGGTCCTATGGTTGAACTAAATTCTATGATACCAATCAATCATGAAGCTTATAAATGGGTAATTTTCTGTGACATCCTCAAGACCACGTCCAACAGTCTAGAGGATGGTGACTAGCAATGAGTAGATAGATCACTCACATTGTAAGAAATATTATAATGTTTTTCTAGACCAACAAGAACAAATCATAGAAAATACAATCATGATATGTAAAAGAAAAATTAAACAATGAGTTTGAATATCTAAATCCCCCTACTAGATCATGCCAACACAACCAAATGAAAAATTTACAGATATAATCTCACTATAAATAATAATAAAATAATAATGTTATGGTATAGAAGGGGATTGTTATCCTTGTAACCTCATGAACAAAACTCGGACTACTTTTATAACTAATATTTTTCTAGCATCGGTCTCTCTAATAATCAGTCATATAGTCCTTCACCAGCATAATACACTACACATGAATCCAATACCAATTAATGGGTAGTAAATTAATACATAGTGAGACATCCCAAAATCATTATATATAAAAAATAGGAATATAAATTTCCAAATAGTGTTATGACTATACATTACATATAAAAATAATATTAAGATATACTCATCCAAGGAACAATGTCTCATTTTATTTTCACAACCGTAATGTCAGAATAACCATCCTATTTATAAAGTCAACATATCACTTTTCTTCGAGAAAAAAAACCACAATTCAGAAAGAACTGGTCGCATCTGTATGGTATGGAATTTGAATTGGGTCTCTACATAATATGAAATCACAGTACATCTAAATAAAATTATAAAATTTTGAGGATCACAAACAAGTAAATGATATAAACCAAAATATAAATCTATAATAATCCTCTATGTATTTGATCAATGCCGATGTTGTTTTGGTCATGAATACTCTAATAAGTCCTCCTGGAGAATGATTTTTATAAAAGATCTCACTCCAACATCATAGAATGGTTCCATAAAATGATTCTAAGTATTCATACTGAGGTGATCACAATCATATATGTAGTATTCAATTAAATAATAAATCCCATCTAATGTAAATAGGGAATGAACCCTAACCAATCCTGTCATTGATGAAGATTACAATGAATCTAAGCCTTCTTGAATGGAGTATGTTGTATGTAATTGTAATGCATGGCTTGTCGCTTAAACATTGGGTCTGTAGTATGTATCATGGTCCATGCACATGTATATGTCTATTTCTGATTACAAGGAGTATATGTTCTCACATACTATTGAACATGATCAAGTACACTGATTTTCATATGTATGACTATCATGGATGTGTCTATTCCAGTGTACATGGAATGTTGGTGTCCGTGTAATCATGGCCATTCCCATGTACCCTCCAAGGTATACGGCATGTATCTAGGTTGACACACATTGCACCTGATAGGTTTCACACTTTAATGGATACATAACATCCTGTGAAAACCACAACACAATAGGTGTCCCTTATGCTATGTAATAAAAGATTATACGTAGTGTGTTGCATGATTTTATAGAATCATGTATTCTTTTTCAAACAAAAACATCCTCACATCTATTATTAAATCAATTCCTATACCTAACCAATGAAAAACGAATTTGTATTCATCCAATCCTTTTCATCCATGATCTCCAATATCCATCAATTGAATCCATTTAGCAATCAAACTTGTTCATTAACCATCATCGTGCATTGATGAACATGAATATTTTGTATCCAAAAATCTATCTGATCATTTTTTGTTTCCATATTCATATGATTCCCATTTCTTACCATGTATGGATTTACAATATCCCATTGTATAACCAAGAATCATGTGCGCTATGGATGATTTATCAGTATTTGTTGAACCATGGGAGAAGGGATTTTCTTGTGGGGAATAATGAAAAGGGGAAGAAAGGAAAAATCCACAAACATGGGGAACAATCCATTTCCAATTCTAAATTTGTATTTGATTCATTTTGATTGGTAAAATGAATTAATATATAATAACATAGTCACAAAAAAATTCCCCCAATTCTTGGAATAATCTAACGTGCATTTGCAATACACACAATATATGAATCAATTCATTAGTTTATGGATTCGAAATTCCCATATAAATAATAAAACATAAAAAAATAAAAAATTTCCTAATTCTAACTTGATTTTAATTAATCATTAATAATGGATGAATATTCATCATTATCGTCAGTAAGAACCTTGAATTTTGGTTTACACCTATTATTAGTCATCGATGTTGTCCTCATTTACAAACCGAAGTTTTCATAATGGATCTCCAAGTCTCTCCTCGTTTTGAAGGTATATTCACCTATCCATTAATATTTTCCAAAGTCTCATTTTATAGTGATATATTAAGCTAGGAAAATTTAATTAAATAATATTTTAAAAATTAATTTATTATTAGAATCTACCAACATCATGCCTCAATTCAAATTCCAAATGGGTTCTAACGATATATTTCTCGTGGTAAAAAACAATTCATTGAACATACCTTTTTCCTCATCAATATAATACATGCTTCTTATTTGGATGATATTATATATTTTTAGTAACTTCTTTATGAATTTGTTTAATATATATAATATTTTTCAAGAATTTTCATTGGGCTCACTACTAGAAATAATCACTTTTTATCTAAGAACATATTCTCAGAAATTATACATACAATAACCTAAAATAATACATTGAAAATCCAAGTTGAAACATTTTTTGAAAAAATATATAACACTTTTTCATAGTGGAATTTAAAAATTATAATAGGTTTAATTATTTTTATTTTTATGAGCTATTTTGGCTATTATGAATAAGAAAAATTATAGAATTTTAATTGAATTTTGAATATTCATCTAAATAATTTATTATATTGTATTATATTTTCAATTTTTTCTAAGGATAAAATAAATAAATTATATATATTTTAATCAAATATATTACATTTTAATCATTTTCATATTGAATATTTATATAAATTTTTTTTTAATTTTTTGATACTTTTCACTTTAAAACACATATTCTTCACCTTGTTGATTGGAATCATTATGAATAAATATTTTTTCACATTGGTAAATTGAATTTAATAAAATGGATTAAAAATTTACAATTAAAAAAATATATAATTTATGAAAATTTCATAATAAGTTTTGACCAACGACATTAGTGAGACCTGTTAAAATCAATAATACAAACTATGGTAAACCCAAGAATATATATTTATTGAAATTAATATATAATGTGTTAAAATTACCAAAAAAACATATCGAAAACCCATTTCATATCCATATTTATGTATTAACACTTATTGTATCAAATTTGGTGCATTATTGAACTATTTTTATGTATTAATTTGGTGTCTCCTACTATTCCTTAAAAAAACACATTATGTCCTCTCTCGCACTTTTAAAAAACCCCATCACATTCTTCTATATTCACATAATTAAAACCACATTGTGTTGGTCAATCCATTACAAACTCACTCCCTTATTTTCTAACCCTTATCCTATTTTCCTTATATTGTGAATAAATACATCGTAGAAAGGTATTATAACTTTCTTAAGGTGGATACCTATAGAAGAGGTATTGTTCTTCTAGAAGTGTTTTATTTAATTACCTTTATATATACTTGAATTACTTTTATATCATCCATTTATAATTTCCAAAATATATTAAATGAACTAATATATTTTTATTTTTTTGTTATGTCCAACAACATCAGACATCCATCAAATAGGTAATGAAATCATTATTTATGGGTACAATAATCTACTTCCTTCTGAAACAATATCATCAGTTTTATGTTTCCACCAGTGTTGGATGTGAATAATAATGAAAATAATAATAATATATGATATATTTCATTTTTATGATGACATTATTCTGGTAATTGTTTTATTGTATACATTCATTCATTCATTCCATTTTGAGGCAATATGATAACGTTATATGTGGATATAGTAGACTACCAACTGGATAAGTGATGTGATTAGTTCATAGTTTACCATGATAAAATTCATTATGTGATCAATAAACATATTTTTTATTTATGATATAAATTGGTTACTTTAATAATAATAAAAATATAAAAAAATGTATTTAGTTTGTTTCGAATTTGACATAAAAATTGAAATAATGATCCCGTATATGTGTGACTGACCATCTGAATTTATGGGGAATTTCATTTCATATAATATCTTTATGGATTACTATAAATAAATATTTTTTAAAAATATATTTTATTTAAATCATGGTTCACATCCTTGTTATTTGGAAATCATGATCTATATAAGTGTGACATGTAAATAACTAGTGAAAACTAACTCAAAAAACAAGGGAATTAACAGGTGAAACTATGAAAATAATGATTGATTATTAAATAAATGGCGAAAATATTTTATAAAAGGATAATATATGTTTTCATAAATTTTAAAATGGGTTTTTTAAATGTTAATAACATGATTAAAATAATTATACATGAGGATAATGAATATTCTATAAAATAGAAGGGCTATATTAATGGATATCATCTCAATTCCATTGCACTCAGGTATATTGAAATTATATGAATCTAATTACATTTATTATTTGTATATATTTTAACGATGATTAGTTAAAAGGAAAAAATTCCATTTAATTGTAGATTACTGATTAGTCTAGTGGGCTGTATTGTTGAATCAAGGGGATATAAAATCTTATTCCTCACCCATCACTACATATCCAAATTATTCTTCATATATGAAATGCTATTTTAATTCATGAACTATATTTATTAAAATAAAATATTATATTAATTAAAGAATAATATTTTTTTAATATTTTCCCTATTAAAAAAATAATATTCAATGTAAATACCACATGTTGAAATTTTAAGTGGATTATAAGATAATCATATCCTTTATAAAATTAATAAGCATACATAATGGAAATTTAATGACAAATTGAAATTGATAAGAATATTTTTATTATCTCAGGACAATTGACACTATGACAAAAATCATCATGTGATGAGTGGTGACAAATGATTCATTAGAATGATATGTTTTATTTCATTAATATCAGGTACTTTGAAATAAAAATGGAAATACAAGATAAATTAAAATAAAATTTTTCATAAATGTTTTTTGTAGCAATCCAATTTAATATGAGTATAAGAAACTATATTTTTTCCAATATATTTGGTGGTAGGGATGTCTATTAAAATCATAAAAATTAAAAATAATTCCTTTTGATATTTTATATTTTTATTGGAAAACATACCTTTTAGAAAAAAACAATATACAGATTCAATTAAAAAACCTTTTAAAAATTATTTATATCATTTAATTTACTTAATAAATAATTTTGGTATTAAAATTGTTATTGGAACAACTAGAATAATGAGGACCTTTATATAAAATATATCTCGTAAATATATTGATAAGATAAATATAAAATTTTAAATATTTCATTTCATGATTAATGTTCATAATTGATGAAAATATGAAGGAAAATAATTTTTTTGGTTATTTTATGGATTCTATAAAATAAAGATCCTTTTATAAGGAATATTTTAAAACTTCAAAGGGTTTTTGTTTGGTTGAATTTATTTAACACAAGTATAAATTTATAAATGGATTTAGATTGTGTATCTTGGGTTAAACTGAATTACGAAACTGGTTTAGATATTTTATACAGAATAATTTATGATACACTTCATGTTGTAGGAATTAAAATCATGAATAAAATATGTGGAATGAAACTATTTTATTGTAGATTCAATGGGTCAGATTCAGACCATATAAATTTATACTCCATGGAAAAATTAAAAATCCATAATCTTTAACAACAATTTAAATTATAGGTAGATTATACCTCTTTTGATGTTGTTAAAATTCGTAGGAATGGACTCTATGAAAATTATTGATAATGTTAATTCCTGAGGATCAATTTTTTTAACTACATTGCAAGCCTTAGAGTATAATTGTTCAATATGTGTGGTTTTCTTCTGATCATTTATGTAACTTTTTGGAAATTAATGGAGATCTCCCTAAATATAGTTATCTCCATTTGGGGTTTGACTATAGTAATTATTTCATCCCATATTCTATTTATATACAATTTTAGAATCATTATTTCTATTGGTCTCGATAGTGAGAAATTATCCTTTTGTGATTAAAATTCATGAATGATTTTTGTTTTCTATCAATCCATTATAGTTTCACTTTTATCTTTTCATTCGAATATCGATTTTTTTCCTAGTCCTTATTTTCAAAATAATATACGATTCAACAGTTCTGGAAGAAAGTGTTTCTAGAATTTTGGTTCAAATTATTTAATTTATATATGTTCTTTTTTATTTCATTGTTAAAATATAATGAAAATGATTGTTTTAATGTTACAATGAATTTTTTTGAACGATTTATTATTTTGAAACATATTTAGATAAAAAATTATTTTCCTTCTTATGAAAAGGTTTTATTAAATATGATCATGAATATTGATATTTTATTAAAACATTTCATGAAAGATGATGGAATTCTAAAATAAGAGTATTGTATTCAATAGTGTGTGTTAAACAAAACATTAAACTTCAACGAAAAATGTAACAATATTATGAATGTTGATATTTTATTAAAGTAATATTTATATCAATTCTTTTAATATACCATGATTTAACTATATTAACAACATTATGTAATATATGGATATCTATTTATCAATAATAAAATATGAATCATTAAAAAAACACATTTATTTTTATAAGAACTATAATTTTTTAAATACCATAATAATCACGTTGTTTACACATAATTTAAAAACAAATTAAAAAGTTATATGATTTTAAATTGATAAAATGAAATAATTTTTTAGTTATGTTGATCAAAATCATTTTAGGGTGATTTTTTGGGTTTTTTCATAAATAAATCATTTTATGTTAAATAATGAAAATTTCTAAATTTTAAATGAAAGATCAATTTGATATTAAATAATTTATAATGTTAAATTACAATTTAACTTTTTATTCATGTAAAATTTTATAATTATATAACTATTAATCCAATTTATGTATCATTGGAATTATTTAAAAAATTTATATAAATATATATTAATTTTTTATCATTTCACTTTGAAAACCCTCTTCCTCATCAAGTCTGTGAATATAATATTAAATTATAATTTTAAGAATCTCTAAATATAATTTATAAAAATAGATTTAACATTTGGAATAATAATAATTTTCGTGTAATTTTTATTGAATATTAATATTGAAAATATTAATAATTATTCATGGTAGTTATGGTATAAAAAGATTTAAATTGGGGTTAAAATAAGAAATAAGTGTACAAAATGACCGACGAAATTGTAAAAAATATTTAGATTCAAATATTCATACCTTTTATATTATATATTTTTTTAAATGTCACATTTTTGGGATCTTTTATTAAACTAAAAATGTGCATACAATTGAATCTATTTAAATAATTACAAGGGTGTCCTTGACCTCCTTTACAAATTGCCACACCATATCCTTCAATCATTAAAAATTAGAACCTATTTGGATCATCAGTTCTCTGATCAAATGACATCACTAAATTACTCCTTAAATAATATAATCCTTAATCTCTCATAATGGAAACCTATGATGGCTTTGATGAAATCCTAAGTAGAATACCTGTAGAAGATGAAATTTTCTAGAGTGATGGTGCTTAAATTATTTTTTATACACCTCCATAAGTGCTTATTAAATATTGTGATGTAAAAACCACAGTATAAAAAATATATTGGGATGTTTATAAAGCATTGAAATGACCTGAAACCATGTGCACTTCTATTAAATGGGTTAAAAAAATTTGCTTCATGTGTACAACATATTATACCATCACAATCCATTGTCATTCATTCTTCGATTACAACCTTTATACGATTGGGAATTTTGATGGATCTGTAGTATATATATAATATTTATAACATATTTATATCTACGGATTCATTATATCACATATTTATTTATTTAATTCCATTCTAGGATTATTTTTCTTGATATGAAATAACTATAAAATATTTTAATGAACTATACAATTCATGGTGAAACAACATGAGAAAATTATGTAACATATAACTGAAACAATGAATATAATCAATACTAACGAAAGGGTGATATGATGTTCTAAAAAATATCATATAACAAATTATAAATTTTTATATGGGTATTTTATATGTTAATAACATGACTAAAACAACTATTAATGATTAAAATGCATGTAAAAAGGAAATGAATTGTGAGGAAACAGACTTTATCTCAATTTCTCTTAATTGTGTCGTATTATATTTTTAAGCACCAAAATTCCTTGTGATAGATAATATTTATCCCATAGGACATGTAATACCATGATTAATAATTAATTAATTGTTTTATTTGATTAATTTTAATTATTCATACAAGGGGATCTGATTTTACTGTTACCTATTGGTATTGATTTACATAACTCTATTTCATATCATTAACTTATAGTCACTATTCATCATATTTGATATTAAAATATTATGTGTTTAATGATTTAAAATTAAATCTCTTATATTTAAAATTATTTATATATATTCTTAGTTAATTAATATAAAAAATTATTTTAAATATTCTCACTTCAATGTTATGATCATTGTATGGGATTATTTCAAATTCCCATTATCATTGAGAATTTTTATCCCTGAATACCATTTGAATAAAAATTATTTGAGAATTACTTAAATAATAAAATATAATTTTTTCCCCTATGAGAGTTTATGATATTTTAAAATAATATTATAATTTTTCCACTCTATGGTATTTGAAATAATTTATAAAATTATTTTATGAATATATGATTATATTTTACTTTCCACTCAGAAGTTTGTTTTCATCAATAAAAATGTTCACTAAAAATGTTTTCACAATGGTTTTTAAAGATTATTTTATTTTTATTTTTATCCATTAATGTTAAAAACCCTTTATTTTTACAAATACTCTACTAGGGATACATTGTATTTATATCATATTTATTCTTCTTTATAATGGTTTATGAGTATTTTTACCATGGATAGTATTGAAATTAAGTTCTTTGATTCAGTTTTGTATTCATTTTAAATCCCATGGAATATTATAATCCTTTTGATAATTAGAAATTAAAGTTCAGCTACATACTCATTTTATTTATCCATGCTTTTTTAATTCTTATACTATATATCATTTATAAATATATTTTTATATTATGAATGATATTTCATTAAATGTGTAAAACATGAGAAATATATATTATATAATAGAACACCAAATATATATTCTTTAATATATATATATATGATGATAAAGAACATTTTTCATTAATTATCTTAATTATTTATTATATTATAAGTTTTTGTACTCTCATTGATGGGTGGGACCTGTTATTATATATACACCATATGCAATAGTATATTTCCTAATACATTCCAATAATGATTCATTAAATGTGTTTTTTCCTATAGTTTTAAGTCGTCTTCTAAAATGTATTTTCAGTATTGATATAAGGATTCTTAATATCATTGTATCCAATAAATATGAATTTTATCATTAGGAATTTATTTTTTATTTTACAACATATTTTTATGATTATGTAATATCTATATGAATTTCTTTCTCAAATATTGATTAATTATAATTTTTCTTCAGTTATATACCCTTCAATGTCAATTCTTATTTATCGAGTTATGACATTCTTGTTTTTGATTAAATGGAAAGATTTTTAGTTTATTTTATTTTCATTTTTATTTTTATCCATGGGATTTTTGAATTGATATTATCACATAAAATCATTACTTCTTATTTTACAAATTTTATAGATTGTTTTTTTATTAATTTTTTAATATTGATTATGTTAATTTATTCATGATATTGTATAATAAACATAAATCTTATTAATCATTTAATTTCACCATTATTTTTCTTTATTTCCCATGTAATTTATGTAGTGTTAGATTATTGTTATGAATTTATAGTTTAGAATGATTAATGTTTTTCTCAAAAATATATGTTTTATTTTTTTCCAATTTATTATTTGAATATCAATCCAAATTTACTTTTTTTTTTATTTTCCAAAACTTTCAAAGGGAAAGTGAGAACCCTCTCAGAGATACAGATCCAACATCAAAAGGTACAACTAACTTGTTACATACTAAATTGAGACAATTTGACTCAACTTCTCTATCCAGTTTCTAGGGGAATACGATCTATTATGTGAATATAGTTTCTTTCAAATACACATAAACAACTATAATATTTTTTCCCTTGGGATGTGATTCATTATATCTAATTACAATGTAACAATGTAAAGAATAGAATATTACTACTATGTTAGGAGTAATTATAGTTGGTATCATTGAAATTTTAGATAAAACATTGGAAAACAAACTTAGTAAAACATTTATTCTGGTAAAAAACCCTATAATAGTATTTTAGGATAACTATAGTAGAATATCCAAAACATTTTATATTGAAGTGATTATGTGTTTCCTTCAAATATAACCTTTTTTGGATACTACATGTCAACAATGATATGGAAGAGATACAAATTAGTTTAATATCTATGAAATGGATGAATTGGGATTGGTTTGATAATAACTTAGTTTGACAAGCCAAGGGGATATGATTAAAATAATTAATATTTTCTAATCAAATGATTATGGTGATATTTAATAGATTTAAAAAATTAATAAACATGACTACGAATACAATGTCTTATTTTAAAAAACATGTGTTTTTATTTAGAAATAATATAATGGATTATATGGTCTCTAAACTACTATTAATGATTCTCATACAATGAATTTTGGTTTAGGAAAATGGATCGAAAACTATGACATCTTGTTATTATTTAACATGATACAAAACATGGTGGATATAAAAATTCCAATTAGTTATATATTTTAGGGAATTATATCATTATTTCACCTAATAATGTTTCTTGATATATTATTAAAGACAAATAGCTTAACTAACTCCCAAAATCACCGAAGAGGAAAGGTATGGAGTTTAATAAGATATCAACAGATGAAGACCATTGATGAATAAAGGCTAAATTTTTTTATGTTTTGATATGTTGAAGGAGAAACCATAAAATTTGAATAAATGGAATGGTAATATGATTTATATGAGGAAAGGAATTTCCCAAGGCAACGACTTGTTGATAAAAATTATAAAATATGATGAATGGATGTAAATCTATTTATTAATATCCATTAATAGTTTTTTTCTTATATATAGAGAACGTGTGAATTATCCAAGAAAATTAATTCATTTATGTGTTATATCATAGACCAATGATGAAACCATGTGTAAATTAAATGGTTTAATTTTTTATATATAAGGATTCATGAATTAAATTGTATATTTATTGTTTCACCACTTTTTTATTGGTGATAGAAATTATGAACCATCTTAGGAAAATGCTAAATTTCATAATCATACATTGTTTCATTAACTATAGTTTAATATACTCCATCAAATGTTTCTGATTTTTATATTTATTATATGTGCAATGTCATCAGAACCACATTTTTGAATTTATTTGATGGTTTTTTAACATCACTAATGATACAATAGGGAAAAATTTACAAATATCATTTGTTGTTGTCGAAAACTTATATATGTTATAATTCCACTAGCCATAAGATTTAAGGAATTGATAAACAGTATAGTAAGTATGATTATTAATGGCATAATAATAATAGTAAACTTAAATTATTATAAATCGTAAAAACTTTAATATTTGATAACACCATAATGTTATTATTTAATGAATAATTTTATATTAGAGATATACATATTATGGGATTTTTTAGAAATGCAACATTTATTGATGAATAGTTGAAAATAAAAATTTTTAATTAAATGTTTCAAAATTTTATATGATATTAAAGGATGATATTTATTTTATGTTGGATATAAGGTAAAATTATTCCAATAATATATATTTTAATAAAATTTATGACATCTTATTATTTTATACATTTAATTTTCTATAAAACATTATAATCTTCAGAACATTTTCTCATTGAAAATACACTTCCTCATTACGCCTCAAGGAATGATATTAACTTAAACTGTTCCCCTTTGTTAATGAAATTTGTAAAAATTGATACAATATTTAAAATTAGAAAAAATTAAAATGTTTAATAGTGTCAAAAGATTTTATTTTAAAAATTAATACAGAAAATGGTAAAAAATAATTATTGTATTTGAGATAAAAATGGATATTTTGGGGAAATTACACATAGAAGATAATAGTTTAAATGATATAATATTTGAATAAACCAATCATTATTCCAATAATTGTCCTTTTCACTTATTTTATATATATATATATCAATTTTTGATGATTTTTGGATTATAAAAATATGGTTATAATTTAATATTAAAAATAAAATTAAAGGTTTCCCCCCACATAACTTATAAAAATTCCACCAACTCTCATCTCATATTAATAGTTTCAAATATAAATATTGGGTTCATTAATGGCCTAATTATTTTCCTAAAATTTCTTATCTAATACAATAATCCATATGGTGACTAGAAATAAAACCAATGAAAGATCATGATGCACGTACAAGGAGGACACCCGATGTAAATTTATAGTTCTTCAACATGTATCTTAATTTTATTTATTTTTCCACTGATATCTATTATAATTAACCCATTATGACATAGTAAAAATGGTATATTCGATATTATATTATGTTTCCATAATATGTTCGTGGCCTATTACTATCTCTACTTCCACCATATTCATTTTTAAATCATTATTTGCATGTATGGAGTAATACCACCTTGCTTGAAATTGTAATTAATTTTTACAATACCACCTTTCTCAGTCGAGTATATTGATAGATATAATGTATATAGATTTATATGATATTTATAACATATTGACAAAACTATATCAATTATATCATATATATACCAATGTTTCTTTTCTATTTCATTTTAGGGATGGTAACATCACATGTTTGTGTGATGGACTACTCCCTCACAAATTTATGTGATTCCCCATTCAATAACAATTTACATGGAAGGTGACAATGAAAAATTTAGGGATTATATGTGATAAAAATGACATCATTTTGTTGGTAATTAAATAATGATAAATCTTTTATGATATTGTATCATTTTTTTACCTTTAAACTCACTAATACATTACAACTTCATTTGTGTACATGCAGACTACCACCTTCAAAAAGAGTCATGACCCTATTTTCATCACCACACCACATGGAAGATATAAATAAATATAAAGTATGTTATATATGATATTGTGAGAATTTTTATTGAAAAAATATTAATAAATTTTATTAAATAACTATGATTTAAAATCATATACATTACTCATCTGTACCCATGTAAAACTGTATCCATGATCATAGCACACATCATTTTATAAGACCATGTTTAATAACTCATATTAAAACAATAGTTACTTGTTAATATTATAAATATGTAATGTCTATTATTACTCAGATGATATAAATATATAATATGTGTAATAAAAATAACTTTCATATGAAAAATGCATGAGAAAACAATGAAACTAACAAAGGAAATAGTGAGAATATTTTTGGATTATTAACAAAAGGTTAATATGATATTAAAAATGGATGAGATATAATATAATAAATATTAATGTTGTCTTTTATAAATTAATAAAAAATTCAAGACCAATCACCATGATTTTTAGGCATGTTTGACCAAATGGAAGTGTGAGGTAAGGGACTTCATCTCAATTTCTCTTATTGAGTCATATTGATCAGTTATGCACCTAATTTAATTTATATCATATATATAATATACAATGACATGAAATAACATGATTAATTAATAATTATTTTAATTTACATTTCAAATTGAATTATTTCATTAGAGGTAATTTTATATAACAGTTATAATGTGGAAAATAATTTCATAAAACAATTCCATTTCATCGAGTTAAATTACATATTCATCTTCTTTTATATTACATGATTTTGTGGGTAATGAAACTTAATTTAAATATAATTTACGTCCAATATTTTTATTTTAATCTATACTGTATAACTATAATCAATTCATCTACTATTTATCACTTCAATATTATGATTATTCCAAGGGTTTATTTCACTCTCTCATTCTCATCGAGATTTTTTATCTTTAAATTTTAGTAAAATGATATTATTTAATACCTTCATAAATAAAAACATTTTGTTTTGTTATCTTAAATTTATTCCATATATTTTCACACAAATAGAATAATTTTCCACTATATTGTATTTAAATTTAATTATAGCCTTTTTTATGAGAATATTTTATGATTTCTCTCATTGGATTGAAATAAGATTTCTTTCAAAATAATGTTTTTAAAAAATAATTTAATTTTTTTAATGAAAATATTATTGTATTTATATTAATAAATGAAAGAATTATTTAACTTACACATACATTATTTGGTATATGTTGATATTATCGGGCATATGATGTATTGATACCATCCTTATTCTCCCTTTGGATGGTTTATAATTATTTATAAAAAGGCTAATACTTAAAATCACATCTTTCATTATTTACTATAATCATTAACATTACCTGGAATTATTCAATTTATTAACTCCAATGTACTTTAAATATCTTAAAAATATCTATATTAATTATCATGGATATTTCAATTTCATATACTATATATCATTTCTACATATGCTCTTTAAATTGAATTTTATTTTATTTGAAGGAGAAATATTAAAAAATATGCGTTCTTTTATCAATACAAATATTTAATTATAAGGAACATTATTTATTTATTATGTCAATTAGTTGATATATGATGATTTATTTAGACCTACCATGATTAATAAAACCTACTATTATATATATCCACTAAATTCATAATTTAACAGACTAAATTGGGTCATCTAGACCATTCTAACAAGCTATACCATTATTGGATTAGATGTAACAGAGATAACCAAACAAGGATTGAATATATGAAAAAGAGGCAAACAACCTGAGTACAAAATGCAAACTATAGGTAGATATAACATTGAAAATTAGTATAATACAAGAATTAGGAAATTTCTAGACCAAAAAATCTTAATGTGACTAACCATCACCTCCATAAATCAACCCGAACCAAAAACAAAAACATAAAGAGATGGTTTTAATGGTATAAAATTCAATTAAAAACTCATGTGTCCTATAAAACAAGGTCTACATCTAACCAATTTAATATTTACAGTGTGATAAATATAACCAAATAGAAAACCACCAGAGAATATATACATGTTATATTATCAATATTGAGCTTGTTTTGTCATTAAAAAAATATTTTATAATAAATTTTAAATTAAATAAACTGTGAAAACATTTCTAAAAAATCCATGGGTTCTTCCATAAATTATATATCATTTTATAAAATTCTATAAACATGATTGTTATGAAAAACAATCTGGTAAAATTAATGAAATATAAATGATAATGGAAGTAAACATCCATAAAAAGATAAACATTCAATAAGAAAAAAAACCTTTTAGTCAGGATCAATACTATAGGAAAATATGTATTAGAAGCTCATGAGACTAAAAAAATATGGGTGGATACTACTAATATTGTCATGACCCATCCCAGGTGGCCCGTGTCGTAACTACCACAAACTCGCCTTCCATAGGCCAGGGGCTAGTGACTAACGCCAAAGGCATAAATCCCTATAACTAGGAAGGAATTGCATTTTTCAAATGTAAACACATACAACCGGAGTACAAGAAAATGAAAAAACGAATTAAAAGGGACCAGAAATACAAGCCCAACAGTATAGTTCAAGGAAACGACAAAACAGGTAAAAATGAAAAGGGACAAATAGCTGGATGGTGTCTAGCAGCTCTTGGATCATCAACCACAGATTCTACCTGAAGGGTAGGTACAAATAGCCTCCTCAGCACTCCACGTTCGTCCTTCTCCTCTGGGTACTGTCTCCTCATGAGTTTTACATCTAGGTATCATCCATTCCTTGAACACTCTGCATCGGTCAACACTTTCTATCGTCTGCATCCAACATAATGAGGTGCGGGCATAGCCGATGCAGGGGTGAGTATAACGATACTCATTAGGGACCCCGATACCCTCAATGACTCGCAAAATCCATCAAGGATAAACCACAATGTATGAAATCAATGGATAAACCTTACTTAGGTATATGCCCATACATATACATAAGTTATCAAGTAACCCATCTCAATCATGAGAAAAACACAAAGGTCATTGACTCAGCTCAAACATGGATTTTCATTATTGAAACCACAGCTGCTGGAGAACTCCTCCTCTGTCGAGTACAGTGGGCCTGTCACAACTCTGAGGAGTTTCTCACTATCCTTGGAAAGCTGAGGTACTCCTCCTATCGAGTATCGCGGGTCTGCTGCCAACAACAAGGTGCTCCGTTCGCTGTGGTTCTGCCGCAAAATACCGGCTGCTCCCCCTATAGCCTATAGAGGTACTCCTCCTATCGAGTACTGCGGGTCTGCTGCCAACTACCATGTGCTCTGTCTACCATGGGTATGCCACTGAATACCAGGCACTCCCCACTAGGCTAGTCGAGTAACTCCGAGTTGAATCTGCTAAGCAATCATCTGGTCTGTCAGCTACTTGGTCTCCGCAGTCTATCTGCTCATCTCTGGGAGGATCGGCTCCATGAGCTTCTAGTAGATACTACAAGTGTCACTAAGTCTCAAATGGAAGTTTCTCAAATGACAACCACGTCATAGGGGTTTCAACGCAACAGATGGTGCGTCAATCGGACGCCCAGTCTGTGATTTATTAGCCTTTTAGTCACAAGGGCCTGTTTGGTTTTGTGTACGAACCAACCCGACCATATCTCAACTATACCCTAAACTCCCATGGGGTATTCTCAAAGGGACGACTTTGTTCTAAGAATATTGGCATCGGTTCCGGATCTTCAAACGGATGCCCGTAGCCCTAGTAATGGGCGAATATGTGTATTCAGGTCTGACGGGTCCAGGTCCGGTCCGACCCAGTCAGATCGACCCGACCTGGCACTGGGTTTGGACTGGGGTCCGACCCGGTATGTGAGTTCATCCCGACCCGAAGGGGCGGCCCATCCCAAAGGTGTGGCCCCACTCGAAGGCGCAGCCTGACCTGGTTGGCTATTCGTGTGGCCCGGCCCGGCCTGGCTAGCCGTGTGTCCTGGCCCGGCTGGCCTGGTGGCCCGGCCCAACTGGCCGTGTGGCTTCGCTCGGCTGGCTAATGGCCCGGACCAGTAGCCCGTGTGGTGCCCGGATGGCCATGTGGCATGGCCCTACTGGTTAGCCCGGGTGGCCAGATGGCTGTTTAAGGGGTGGGGGTGTTACACCCCGAGGGCTCTTGAAACGGTAGGCGCAAGGCATCCGATATTGTAACTGCGGGACCAAAATAGTCCCTCCTGGCGCACAATGGTGGCCGTCTCAGCAAGCCGCCCTCCCCTTCCCACCACAGCCTTCAGCTACAGGTCTTCTCCAGCGCGGTGCGATGGCACCGCGCACCTACTCTGCCACCATGGTCTTCCCTGGCCACGGTCCTGGAACACTGGTGTGGCGTAACGGTGATGCACCCCTCCGTCACGACCTGCCTTGGCCGTGGCCTCCTGCATCCCTCCGCATCGCACGATGTCTCTACGGCCTGACATGGTTTTGGCTCTCCTTTCCTCCATGTGGAATGGTGGTGTCGTGCCTTTCCTGTTACCCGGCAGTCTTGCACCGCAGGTTACCTTATGGCCATCCGGACACCGGCCGCCATTGTCTGCTTTCGTCATCAACAAAAAAAAGGGGAGGGACATCCGTGTTGGTTCAGTCCGAACCCCCCATGTTTTGTTGATAATATTCGGCATAACGTAAACCAAAATTTTGAATGGCATAGAATGGAAACAATAAAACTCAAAACCCTACCATGCTTGTCGATGTCGTTCGATGGAATCACAGGAAGGCGGTGTCGTTCCATCAACTTCGGAAGAGGAAGATATGTACTCATCTTTGGCGGACGGGTGTTCGAAGGAGATGAAGTTGAAGACAACATTGGCATTCCTCATGGGAGTCACTACCCTTTCCTTTCCTTTGTTGAAGAATGAAGAATACGACGTCAATTTTCGGTGGAAGGAGCCTTCTTCATGTTCTTCGTTGAGAGGATGAAGTTCTCTATCAAGTGTTGACCCAAAAGAATTTCCAACATAAATAATGGTTTAAGAAAACCCAATATTTAATTGTTGGAAAAATAATTAAAAATGATTTTAATTAAATGAAACCATTCACTTAATTATTGGGTGGAGATTTGTCAATTAAATAGTGGGGAAGTTCAAGGGTTCCACACTTAATTGGGGAGTTTAGAGGAGGTTTAAAGCTCATGTGGGACCCACCTAATAATCCTCCCAGGGGATGGTATGTGTAGGTGGGCCCCACCACCATAACCTCTCATGGTAGGATATGGTGTGGTGGCCCCCACCACTTACCTTCCCTTGGAGGTTTTAACCACAATAGAATAAAAAATATACTTTAACACATATTTTTATTCTATTTAACTAAATCCTCAAAATATAACCTCAATTCTCGTCAGAATGAAACTGTGGTGAAGGTCCCACTAAGAAATTACCGACAGTGCGAGTTCAATGGTGCCCTCAGATTTTAATTCCGAGCACCGGTTCAAATGGTATAAAATTCAGAAAGTACTTTTACTGAACGTACCCGAACAAAACATTGGAAATTGAATCCGGGCACACCAGGCCTCAGAATCAAGCGCCGTCAGAAACTACGGACTCGTAAAATTTCCATGTATTTTGTAAAAAATAATTTCAATGGATATTATGGGTCTTTACATTCTCCCCACCTCATGTATTTACGTCCCCGTAAGCTACAATTTAAAATAAGAGAATAAAAGAGAGTATTGAGCATGAATCTAGGCCTCCCGCTCCCATGTGCTCACCGGGAGGATCCCAACCTGCCAGCGAATGTGCACCAGAGGTATTGAACATCCACGCAGAACCTTATCCTGTCGATCCTCAATCTCCACTTGTACCTCTGGGAAATCCACCCTGTCATCGACGTCCAGCTCTCCATGGTCGATGATATGGTATGGGTCATGCACATATCTCTTCAATTTAGACACGTGTAAGATGTCGTGCACCAAATGAAGCTGAGGTGGAAGAGCCAAGCGGTAACCACCTCACCCATGCAGCTAAGGACCTAGAAAGGTCAGTTGAATTGTACAGATAACTTGCCGCCTCTTCTAAATATCTACAGACCTCGTTGAGGTGAGACTCGTAGAAAAACGTGGTCACCATCCTCGAACTCCAATGGCCTCTGTCTCCTATTATCATATGACTTTCGCCAGCTCTATGTAGACTTCATCTGCTCCTAGATGATCTGCACCTTCTTCGAGGTAGCTCATTCCATCTGTGGTCCCACTAGTGCTGAATCCCCTGGGTCTGCACCTTCTTCAATACCGATGGTGGTGTGATATCTGTTGTTGTATTCAAACTCCACCAAAGGTAGGCGATCCTCCCAACTGCGACCTAAGTCGAGGACACGTGAATGGAGCATGTCCTTGAGGGTCTGGATGGTTCTCTTGGTCTGACCATCAATATGAGGATAGAAGGCGGTGCTCAATCGAAATAGTGTCCCAAAAGCTTCATACAATCCTTTCCATAGTCGGGAAGTAAATTATGTGTCATTTCGGAGATAATAGAAGTATGTACTCCATGAAAATGCACAATCCCCTACACGTAAATGTTTCACATGATCTCTACTGAGCCCTGATCTCTGATTGGTAGGAAGTGGGCCAACATGGTGAGTCGGTCAATGATCACCCAAATTGAGTCATGACCCATGGATGTATGTGGAAGACGCGTCACGAAGCCCATTGATTTCTGATACCACATCCACTCTAGGACCTCTAAGGGTTGAACCAAGCCTACTAGTACCTAGTGCTCTGCCTTCACTTGATGTCAAGTGAAGCATCATGAGACAAACTCTACTAAAACCTTCTTCATACATGTCCACCAATTATTTCGTCGATGGTCCTGGTATATCTTCACCACCCCTGGATGTACCACAATAGTGGATGTGTAGAACTCCCTCAGCCATTCTTCACGAAGTGCTATTGGTAGCAGGGTATGTCCTCTGAAGAGGATGACATGCTCCCCACTTTCAAAAAATTCATCAGGTGCCTGCCCTGTGTATATCTGAGCACGTCGCATCTCGCAGTCAGCGTCCCTATGTTACGCCTCCCTGACTCGCTGAAGAAGTGGGGGAGTGACTATAAGAGAATGCAGATAGGTTTTTCCATCTCTATCCACAAATGATATATGTAAGGAAGCCATATTCTCTATCATCTCTCCTAGAATTTGAATACTAGTCCTCCAGCTGAGTGCATCCACAACAACACTCCCCTTCCCAGGAGTATAGACTATCTCGAAGTCATAGTCCTGGAAGAACTCAAGACATCTTCACTGTCTCAGGTTCATTTCCTTCTTAGAAAAGATATACATGAGACTCTTGTGGTCAGAGTACATGTTAAAATGTTCACGAATCAGATAGTACTGCCACATATTCAAGGGGAAGTCCACTACTTATAACTCCAGGTCATTGGTAGCGTGGCTCTACTTATGATGTCTCAACTACTGAGAACTTTATGTTATTACTACTCACTCCTACATCAGGACACACCCAATTCTAGTCCTTGATGCAACGCAGTAAACAACATATTCCACGCCCTCCTTCGGAAGCCTCAAGATGGGGGTACTTGTCCGCCTCTATCTCAGCTCATGAAACCTCTGCTAGAATATCTCTAACCACATGAAGGGTTTCCCCTTCTTCGTCAAGGATGATAGTGATGCTGCAACCCTGGAGAAGTCTGGCATGAATCTTTTATAGTAGCCATCAAAACCCAGCAAACTCCATACGTCTGCCACACTCCTAGGTGGATCCCATAAAAGTACCACCTCGATCTTCTCTAGATCCACTGCAACTATAGTCTTAGAGATGACATGTCCCAAAAAGAGAAACTCTCGAATCCAAAACTGGCACATCAAGAGGTTACCATAAATTTGGTGCTCTCGGAGTGTGTCCAGTACTACCTGAAAATGGTAGGCCTGCTCCTCCTCAGTAGTCGATTAGATCAAACTATCATCGACGTAGACCACGAAAAAGCGACAGAGGTAAGGGTGGATGATCCTGTTTATCAGACTCATGAACACTGCTAAAGCATTGGTTACGCTGAATGGAATAACCAATAACTCATAGTGGCCATAACGACACCAGAAGGCCATCTCTGACACATCCTCATCTCGAACTCTGAGCTGGTGATAAACTGTTCTGAGGTATGTCTTCAAGAACCATCGTTCTCCCTTGAGTTGATCAAATAGGTCGTCACTCCATAGAAGTGGGTACTTGTTATTTATGGTCACCTAGTTCAGGCGATGGTAGTCGACACAGAGACTCAATTTCTCATCCGCCTTCTTGGTGAACAGAATTAGGGCTGCCTAGGGAGAAACACTCAGCTAGATGAATTCATTCCCCTGAATGTTCTCTAGTTGTACCCGGAGCTCGTGAACCTCAGCGGGAGCCATCCGATATGCTGGAGTAGATATTGGTGTCGTACCCGGGTACATGTCAATGTAGAAGTCCACATATTTGTGAAGAGGTAGTCCTAGAACATCGTGAGGAAAAACATCCGTGTACTAGTCCACCACTATAAGATAAGTCGGACTCTCCACATATACTACTCTGAGGGAAAGGAAAGCGAATTGGTGGGTGATCGGCTGATCCTTCCTCTGAGTATGTCTGTCATGCTCTACAAAGGTTCCCTTCTCATAGGTGAAGGTAAACCTGGTCCCATCCATGTGGACACACTGCAAATTGCACCTAATACAATCGATCTAGGCATGGACTGTAGATAACTAGTCCAACCCAAGAAGACTTCATAAGGCCTTGATGCAGCTATGAGGAGATCCGAGCTGAGGATCTTGCCTTCTTGAGTAAGATCACACTTCCGAAATCAGTGTGTATTCATTGAGTCTACTCTCGTAAGAGTCTATAGCCATAAGGATCCATCCAATGGCTTTGTTGGAATCTCTAAGCTCCGAACGAGGGCATAAGAAATGAAAATGTGATTGGCACATGTGTCTATAAGAACTGTAGCTAAGGAGGAATAGACACAGATCGTACCTCGAATCATCTTCAGAGAGTCGTGATCGTAGGCCTCAGCTTCCTGAAGCTGTGTTCTACCCTGTCCACCCACTATTTGTGGTCTAGGTGGAACTCCTTGTGGTTGTGGAGGTAGCACCTCATAACGTCGTCCACCACCAGCTGCATGGTCAGCTCTTCTTCCTCATCCAGATGCACCCTGTCGACCGCCTCTATCGAGCCTCTGCCTTTTCCTGGGAGGTCCCTCAACTGTCTGTGGATCATCAGAGCAGATGGTTGGATAGTCATGATCTATGTGACCAAGCCCACCGCAAGTGTAAAATTGTCCACTACTAGCATGACTGGCTCTGTCTCCAATATCGATGCCCCACACAACCAACCCTGGGTTGTGTAGTCGACCACCAGTGGGTCTGGTCCTCTTGGACCTCTGTGTCATCTGTCTATTGAAAACTAAATAATATTCCACTTCAAGTCGACTAGTGGTGTGTCTCTCTACTGGAGACAGCTCATCAAAGAAACTCTCTACTAGGAGGTCTCACTCCAACACCCCCGTCTACGTCAAGATGTTTTGGGAGAAAACTGAAGCTTTGATCTCTCACCTGAGTCCCTGCTCAACGGTCCAGGCCCTGAAGAATGGGTACCGTACCATATTAGTAGAGTAGCATGAGATGTCAGTGAAACTCACTGAGTACTGAGCTACAGTCATACTCCCTTGCTGTAGATGAAGTAGCTCCTGTATCTGCACCGCTCGAAGGGCGGCTGGTACAAACTCTGCCCAGAACTGGATCTCGACGTCTGTCCATAAAAGTGATGCCTCATCATGCATCCGGAGCATCAGGCTCCACCATCTGCCTATTGCTACCTGAATGAGGATGATAGCAAGGATCACCATTAAGTTTTCTGGTGTCCCTACTAGCCTAAAGACTCTTACCAAAGCCTCCAGCCAATCCTCATCCGCATGTGGGTCCATCTCTCCACTGAACCTTGGTGGCCCCTAGCGCTGGAAATCGGGCAGCGCGCTCATGCAACGTGCACTCTTTACTATTGGGGCTGGTAGGATCGATGTCCCAACGGGTGGTGGTACCACTACTGCCTCCACTGGAATGGGGCCCTACACTGAGGTCTCATTGCTCGGCAGGCTGTCAGTGTGTACTACTCATGGATCTCTAACTGGTCATCCGTGGGGAGGCATCCTGAAGGAAATAGATGTGACACGGTCAAAAGACTATACCTAGTGAGATGACCTGGTTTGATCTAACTTAAAGAAAAACTTTTGAAACACACACGCAATCATTGTTTTCATTAACTAAGTCAGAAATCAGTAGTCAGTGTCCTGGTGTGTGGATATGTCGGTTGCATGACCAACACTGGACTCCCAAAACATAATACCACACTCGATACCATTAACACTATTAATTCATAGAAAAGTAATATCAGAGTCCTATGTTCTGCAGTAGAACCGACTCCTCTAATACCAATTTGTCATGACCCGTACCCCATGGCCCGTGTCGTAGCTACCCCAAGCCCGCCTTCCATAGGCAAGGGGCTGGCGACTAGCACCCAAGGCGTAAATCCCTATAACTGGGAAGAAATTGTCTTTATAAAATGTAAACCCATACAACCAGAGTACAAGCGGAAGAAAACACTATGTAAAAGGGTCCGGAAGTACCAGACCAATAGTAATGTACATGGAAAAGACAAAACATGTACAACTGAAAAGGGACAAAACCTAGAATGTGTCTAGCAGCTCCTGGATCATCCACAACGGATCCTACCTAAAGGGTAGGTACATATAGCCTCTTCAACACTCCACATTCGTCAGTATCCTCTGGGTACCTTCTCGTCATGAGGTCCACCTTTTGGTACCGTCCAGTCCTCACGCACTCCACCTCAGTCAGTATTTTCTATCCTCTCCATCCCACATAATGAGGTGCGGGCATTACCCGTGCTGGGGTGAGTATAACGATACTCAGTAGGGAGCTTGAGACCCTCAAGGTCTCATAAAATCCAACAATGATAATCCAAAAATTATGAAATCAATAGATAATCCTTAATTAGTTATATTCCCATACATATACCGATGTTATCAGGTAACCCATTTCAGTTATGAGGAAAACACAATGGTCATTGACTCAGTGAAAACCAGGATTTTCATTATCGTAATCACGACTACTGGGGAACTCCTTCTCTATCGAGTATAGTGGTCCTGTCGTGACTCTAAGGAATTTATCACTAACCATGGACTGATGAGGTACTCCTCCTGTCGAGTACCACAAGACTGCTACCAACTACCAGGCACTCCATCTGATGTGGGTATGCTGCCAAATAACGCACGCTCTCCCTATATCCTACAGAGGTACTTCTCATATCGAGTACTGTGGGTATGCTTCCAAATACCTGGAGATCTGTCCGCCATGGGTCTGCCGCCAAATACAGGGCACTCCTCACATGGCTAGTCGAGTCACTCCGAGTCGAATCGGTCAATCAGTCGTTAGGTCTGTTAGCTACTAGGTCTCTGTACTCTGTCAGCTCATCTCCGAGAGGATTCAATCAATGATCTACTGGTAGATACTACAAATGTCATGAATTATCACAAGGAAGTATCTCAATGGACCACTATGTCATTGCGGTCTCATCACAATAGATGGCTTGTCAATTGGACGCTGGTCTGTGAGTTGTTATCCTTTTAGTCTCTGGGGCCCGGTTGGTTTCATGTATGACCCAACCTGACCATATCTCAACTATACCAAAAATCCCTTGGGGTATTATAAAAAGGATGAATTAATTACTAGAATATCAGCACTACTGACAATTCGTCAAACGGACATCCGTAGTCATAAGTGTATTCGGGACTGATGGGTCTGGGTCCGGTCCAACCCGGTCGGACAGACCCAACCTGACCCGGGTCTGGACCGGGGTCCGACCAAGTTCATGAGTCTAACCCGGCCCGAAGGTGTGGCCTGACCTGAAGGCACGACCGACCCCAAATGGGCAGCCCGGTCCGGTTGTCTGGCCATGCGGCCCGGCCTGGCAGGCCATGTGGCTCAGCACGGCCGACCGTGTGGCCCGGCCTAGCATGCCGTGTGGCCCGGCCCGGCTGGACAGGTGGCTTGGCCCGGCTGGCCGGCCCGGGTGGCCAGCTGGCCACGTAAAGTGGAGTGTTACACCCCCAGGCTCCTGAAACGGCCATTGAAAGGCGCCAGCTTGTGTAACCGTAGGACCTGAAGGGTCCCGCATGGTGCACACCGGCGACCTCCTCATTAGTCTGCCCTCCCCTATCCACTGCGACCTTAGGCCGTGGGTCTTATCCGGCATGGTGCGACGGCGCTGCGCCCCTACTCTCCCACCTCGGACCCCCCTGGACGCAGTACTGTACCCCTGATGCGGCGCGACGTAACCACACCCCTCCTCTGCGGCCCACAATGGAAGTGGCCTCCTACTGCCTCCACATGGCACGATGGCACCGCGTGCCTCCTCCACGACCCGAAGTGGTTTCATCTCTCCTTTCCACAATTTGGCACGATGGTGTCGCGCATTTCCGGTGACCCGGTGGTCCTGCGCTGCCAGTTTCCTCACGATCGACTTGACATCGTTGTCTGATTCCATCTTCAGCAACAAACTAGATCAAAAGGGGGAGGGTTGGCTGTGTTGGTGCGGTCCGAACCCCCCATGTTATATTGATAACATTCAGCATAACGTAAACCAAAATATTGAATGATGTATAATAGAAACAAAGCAACTCCAACCCCTTCCTTGCTTGTCGGTGTCGTTTGACAGAGTCGCGGGAAGGTAGCATCGTTCCATCAACAACAGAAGAGGAAGAGAGGTACTCATTGTTGGCGGATGGGCAGTCTATGGTGACGAATTCAAAGATGGTGTTGGCGTTCCACGTGGGCTTCTCTTCCCTTTCCTTACCTCGGTTGCGGAAGGAAGAATATGACGTCGATTTTTTGTGGAAGGAGCGTTCTTCGTGTTCATTGTTGTGAGGATGATGTTCTCTCTCAAGTTTCCAACCAAAAGAATTTCCAACCAGAAAAATGGGTTAAGCCAACCCGTTATTTAATTTTTGTAAAAACCATTGAAAAACAATTGAAATAAATTAAACCATTAACTTAATGAATGGGTGTAGAGTTGGCAATTTAATGGTGGGTAAGTTCAAGGGTTTCACATATAATTGGGGGGTTTAAATGAGGTTTAACGCTCATGTGGGCCCCACCTAATAATCCTCCCAAGGGAGGTTATGTGTGGGTGGGCCCCACCACCATAACCAATCATGAGAGGTTATGGTGTGGTGGCCCCCACCAGTAACCTACCCTTGTAGTTTTTAAACACCATAGAATAAAAAATAACGTTTAACACTTATTTTTATTTAATTTAACTAAAACCTCAAAATCTATCTTCTATTCTCATTTAAACACAATTTCGGTGAAGGTCTCTCTAAGTAATTACTAAGACTGCTAGTACTACGGTGTCCTTGGATTTCAATTCCGAGCACCGGTTCAAATGTTAAAAAAACCCAAACAAACGGTTACAGATCGTACCTTAACAATACATTAGAAATTGATTCCGGGCACACCGAGCCTCACAATCAAGCTCCATCAGAAACTATGAACTCAATATCTAAGAAAAAATAATTTCCATGGAAATTCGAGGTCATTAAAGAAATCAATTCCTTCCAAATCATATGATATACTAGAGTATATATCCATGTTGTATCACCAAAAGTAAGGCTACCTATCTCTTTCATTATGCATCCATAGTTTCCACTATGCTATATTTTGTCAGGTAAAATATTAGAGACCATGATCAAAATCTTATAAATTCATATCAAAAACCAAGTGTATCATTTTCAGGGATAGAAAAAAAATTGATATCAAGGCAATTTTTTTTCAAGGAAAAATCCACTTTCAAAACTAATCACATTCAAATTAAAATTTCTAGACATGAAATTCAATTTAAAAACTCAAGGGAATAATAATGTAGAAGTATATTCATGATATTAGAAAACATGTATAGATCCACCTACGATAGGTATATATAAAACAAAAACGCATTTGATAACATGTATTAGAATCTGCATGATCATCCTTTAGAAGAAAAGTCATGAATGAAAATGAAAATTATTGATAGAAAATTTAATCCAATAATAAAAATTATTCAAAACCAAAGCTACAAAAAAATGTCTAAGATGAAGCAGAAACAATTCTTACATAGAGAGATGTAATCCAACCACAATGATGATCAATAACTGAATTAAATGATCAAAACTAAAATGAATCACCAAATATCACTTTTAAATACATCTAGTTCGATCAATAAAGGATTCATTAATAATTACTGAATTATATCAATCGTATGGTGGCCAAAAAAACATCATGATATATACATAGTGTGTAATCCATTTTCACATCAGGTGATTCAGGAGATCTTTATACACCATAACCCCTTTCATTTTAAATAAATAATATATTTTTATACTCATTGGGTGTTTAATTGTAATAGAACATGTAAAAAATTCACATCATGAACCCAATCCATAGATTCAATCCAATAGTTAATACATAGTGTGTACATAAAAAATATTTCATCTAGGTTCCATCAATAACTATGAAATATATTTTTTATGTTTAAATTTCTATGAAAATAATACTTCACCATTAAATCCATTCTTCATATTTAGTTGTCAGAATTTATCACCCAATGAAAAAGGAAACCAAAATATATGATTAGATTAATCATGGTAGAAAGGTAATGAGGCTTTACATTCTCACCTACATAAACACATTTTTTCCCAGGAAAATGATCAATTTACAATATTCATAAAAAGATAATCCCACAAATAATTCATCAAAAAATCCATCCCCCAAATCTAGTGTTGATCTCATTTTCACTACCACAATACATAAACTCGAGTGGTTGTTTTTTCATGTAGTACCTTCTCTTGGGGATCCATAATCATAATAGGATGCTCAAAAAAAGTGGTACATAGTTAAAAATCTACATCAAAACACCTATTAAAATTTTGAAGACCTCATGTTTGTCTCTTAAACCTGTAAACATGCAATATATCGTGGATAGATGTAAAACTTGATGCATATTATATTTGGTAGTCCACCCTCCTCAGTCACTCAATGATCTGAAGGGGTACTACAAACCTTAGTGAAAACATAACCGACATACCCAACTGATGGTTTCCCATGTGAGGGGAATCCTTAAGTAAGACCTTATCACCCAATAAACTCCAACGACCAATGATGAATATCCAAATTATATTTAATATGAAACTATTTTGAGAAAAAAAATGTATGGATCTACTAAAACATCATCGTCATCATTTGAACCAAACTCATCAACCAAGGGACCAATATCTCATATTTTCCACCAAAATGGATGTTGACATTTTTTCTTATAAAAATAATCAAATGGACCATCTTGATTGATTACTGATAAATATGTTTGTAGGAAAACTCAACAAATGGCATGTTCATATGCCATGAATCAATGAAATCAAGATCATAATTCTGGATTACATCCTCTTGAACATGGTTGTTCCACTATGTCCTTCCATCATTCTAAATATGATATGTCATGCTCAATTTAAACTAGGAATGCATTTCCACCATAAATAATTTAAGAATCTAGATGTGAACTACGAGTCTCAGCTAGAATCTACCACATTGGGAACTCCATGAAGTCTCACAGTCTCTTATATATATAATTTCATATGCTACTAAATAGTATTTGATGTCTTTATCGGATAAAAATTCTATAATTTGGTGACTCTATAAATTATCACCCAAATCATATCCTTCCCTTCAGGAGTCTATTCAAATACAAAGACCAAATCCAGGTACATTTCAACACAAATCAATACTAGAATGGGTAATGGCCACCAAAAACCAATAGGTATCGGTTGTTCCACCTTAACTCAATGAAAAGTGAGACACATAGATACAAAATCCACAATATACCACATCCATGGAAATTAATACCAATATCTCAAAACATAGTAAATCAGTGTACGTTCTTGGGGTATAAACAAACATGATTGGGGTGCAATCCCTAAAATCGTATTTCAATTGGAAAAAGAAACAACCATCGAACTAAAAAACTACAATGTCCCCTTGGAGACTAATAGCAGTCACTTGATGTTGCCCCATCATTTATTATTTCTCTAAACCATGATCACTCTGTCTCAGTCTTATTCACAAGTAGAACTCACTCTTTAAAAGAAGAGTAATCATTTTCAAATACATGAAAACATTTTCACCACGTCCCTTTACTCCCAATCTAATATCTACAATAAAACACATTATATGACATACTATAATATATCCCTTTTCTTTTGGGATGTGTAACCTTCTATTTAGTGCAATGGGCAACCATGTTTCCTTTAACATGGGTATATATGATACCCAAATCAATGGTGTAGGGATAGTCATCCCAACATCTAAATCGTAAGTTTATATCTCACTATGTGATAATATTATTTTGTATTTTCTTCTCAAAACTTGTGGTAATCCTCTATCCCTGAAGATAGAAACGAAACATCTTGAGTGTGTGTATAAGAACTTCCAACTCAAGATCATTGGTAGGGTAGTTATTCTTATTATAGTGTAATATGAGACATCAATGTGAAATAACATGCATTCCCTAATGATGTCATATCCCAATTCCATATTTTAGGGAAAAAAACATCATAATCAAAACCTAATACTATAAGAATTAACAATCCTGTAGAGGTGAACCTCAAATTCATTTCCTCAAAATATATCTATTAATTTTCATCCCATAAAAACATTTCACTCGTATAGGCCAAATATGGAACATGAAATGCATGTTTGGGGAATTATTAAACATAGAAACATTAGTAACCATCCCAATCCGAGAAGTGTCTAATTTTAAACACATTTTTGGTAAATTGAAAGGACATAAGTACATAAATAATTTTATGATTCATGAATACAACCCTATACGATGTAAAATTCCCCCATGAACATCACCTCCCTCACCCAAGACACACATTTTAAAATATTACCAAACATATTATGTTCATTAATGGTTTTCAAAATGATATCTAAATTGTCCACATGATCCTCCAATGAATTATAGTAAACTATCATATCATCAAATAAAAAAATAAATATATATTCAATAAACCAATGAATTATGTGGTTTATCTATGCCACAAAAATAAAAGGAGAATCACTCAGTCCGAATGTAATACACATAAACTCAAAATTACTATATCGGCTATAAAAAAGTCTTGAGTATGTCCTCCTATTGGAATATCAATTAATGGTATCCTAAACCCAACTCAATAATAGAAAAAAAATGATCCCTTATATGATTATAAAATTGATCATTAATTCTTGGTTAAGGTTAATTTTTATTAACATTCACCCGTTTTAACATTCAATAATCAATACAAAGCATGATAATACATTTTTCCTACCTAGTAAAGAGTATAAGTGATTCCTGTCATACACAATTCGAAAAAAATACTATTTCCTCCATGTCCAAAATCTCTACATTATATACCACAATCATATAATATTTAATTTGATTGTATGTCATAGAAAAGGACATCATTTTAGTGAGTAGTTCAATAATAAACTCAAACCCTATCTATAGAGGTAAACCAAAGAAATATTCTATATAGACCTCATGTCACACACACACACAAATAAGAAGGTAGTTAACTAACTAATAATGGTTTATATTCATCAAGAACATTTTTCAACAACTAATATGAGATTATACTAGAATAGGGAACAACAAGACATTCTCATCCCGATCTATATACCCACACACACTATAAAACATGAGTGACACCATCGGTACACAATAACTAAATTCAATGGAGGTAATTGTCTATATGGATCATAACAATAATAATCCAATTCAAGAAAATTTCCATGTATAATATTTCATGATATAAAACATAGAAATACCAAACCACCTCATGTTCTACTATCATCACTCGAAACATGGAATCAATGAACCTTATTTAGACATATTTTCAAAGGTGTATAAAGATCCAACAGGAAAATCATATTTATAGAACACAATCCCATATAATAAACCATTATTGAATAAATAAAATAATATGAATCAATGATATCAAATAAAAATACAGACAAATATGATGAAATAAGAATCATACCTCTGACAAGAGCTGGTCTAGTTTCACATTTCTCTAGATAACACTCTTCCACATAATTCTCGTTGGACATATCGATATGGTTATCCCCCATAGATTTATTATGATACCTAGAACACATGGAAGAATTAATAATTAACATATGCTGCCTTGGTTATGGTTGTTTCTGCCTTACTACTTTGAGACATCCGGTCAAAGAAACATTTCAGATGCCTAGATAAGAAACAAAGATGAAAAATATTAGTATCCTATCTACATTGATGCTTTGTATGGCCAATCCTTCCATAATAGTAGAAGATAAATTTTTTTACCATAAAGAATACCCTGAAACTAGTCCTTCATAATACTGATAAATCTTTAACATCTTTTTTTGACCATATGAATCACTATGGATAACAGTTATAATAACTGAATCTTCACCCAAACATTCTATCCTTACGATGTATAACATATTCAATGATACATTATCCACTACATCAAAATTATTGGAAAGAAAAAAATTTCATTGACATAATATATTCCATAATCCCCATATCAATTCATAAATCATTATTGTAATTAATAGTGAGAATGTTTATTTATGTATTAAAAATATTAGAAAAAAGTGTGAGTACACTTTAACGGTACACTACCCGTACTCAAAAAGTCAAAAAATATCTGGTCTTTTCTGCACATAAATATCACGATAAATCTACTTCGTAAATAACTTCTTAATAGAAAACAAAGAAAGAACCTCTTGTGACATAACTTACATTTTTTAATAAAACTATATTCTTCATGGTCCCAGTAGAATATTCATAGATAAAACAACCTGGGAGTATTCAATAGTCCTACCATTGATATAGATTATATCAATATTTTTAGTTAAAATCTTTATTTCATTAGATCCCTTTACCACATAAATATTACAAGGAGTGAAGCTTGTTAAATTCTGTGCAATGATCCACTATTCAGCTTGGGTACATAGTGACCACTGAATCCAGATACCAAATGTTATGGTTAACTATATTCACAATATAATATCCCACTTGATGATATCCATGCTAAAACAACATTGTAGCTTCCACTATTTATTTTAGAAAATGAATTCAATAATAAATTTTCAATTAAATATGAGGCAATAACAAATCAAATTGGTGAAAATTGAAAACCCATTTAACCAAACTATACATTCTAAAATAACATCATTAATATGATATGAATTAAAATAAATTTTATGATATCTATAAAAAAAGGAAACACCCATTGAAGGGAACATGTCATTTTAAATAAACACCCCTTATAGTTTTTCCAAACGACCTCACACACACACAATCCCAAAACATAGTTGATAGTAAAATTTATAAATATTTTTACATAAAATTATTTAAAATTAACTAATATAATAGATCTCAAACATTGTTAGGAATTTTTGACCATGAAATATTTCTCATATTTATTAATAGGAGAGATAAGTCTCAAAACCTTATCTGATCCTACTGTCAACCATCTAAGGATCATTCTCCTAGACACAAATGATTGTTAAAAACCATGGTAGTGTTGAAACACATCACTCTGAGTAACTCTGTGATACCAGATTATAACAAAACTATTGAGGTCAACAAGACTAGCCACCCTATCAATCCCATTATGGGGTGATATATAATAATGATACAAAATTGGCATTGAATATAAGAAAACAATACATAAAAATAGAGCAAAAACAATGAATAAAATATAGATACAACAATTACAATAACATTAATGTAGTATGTGTGAAAAGTATTGACAACAAGTCTCTATGAGACTAACTGTCATGTTCACAATGAAACCCAAATAAAAAATAGAAACAAAAAAATATGTTGGCATGCTACAGATTTCCTTTATATTTATCTGTCAAAAAGGAAATAGTCTATAACGCTTCTGAAAGACAGAAGTAAGGTGTGAGAAATGTATCTAATTAGGAAATCACCAATTAATATATACAAGTTATAATACATATAATTCATATGTTCATGTGTAAAACCTATTTTTAGAGGAATGTTTGTAGTAACAAAATTTTACATTTTTTCATAAACATTACTTTTGGTTTTCTATAACTATCATATCATGTTTTTACAAAACTAAAAACAATAAAATTAGGAAATAATAAAGGACCTGATATCAATATATATGTTCACATGAAATAAAAAATCCATTCGATAGGCAATCATGAAATTAATATCCATGAACAATAATGAACATACATTTCAGGCTCTAGTCTATAGAAAAATTCAATATAGACACTAAAGAGATGAAAAAGCATAATTCCTATATCATGTTAAAATCAAGTCATTCCACAGTCCATAGATGCAAAATAGGTTTCCTTCTATTAATGTCACACACACTAAGGATACAAGTTTATCCTTCTCAATGTACCCAAGGATCCCAACGTGAACGTTTTTTTCCAATTTCCAATTTAGAAAATGTGATCATATTTTTATATAGTCATTTCAAGTTCATGACTATCTGCTTCATTGTATGATAATCCCTCTCTTTCCAAATAAAGGAAATTCCATTTTAATGGAAAAAATTATAAAACATACACTCCTCCATTACAAAAACATAAAACAAAAAATTACATTTAAAATTTAATGGAATCGACATAGACATGATGATATTCAATTAATTATAACACATGAGAAAGATCCACCAATCATAAAGATGTAGAAGTCCTAACTACTGTTGATAGCGGGGATTGAAAACCAAAACATATACATTCAGAATGTATGGAATGACTTGAAATGAAAAATAATTTATTGAAAATGCAGTTAAATAAATAAAACTAAGAAAAAAAAGAAACAACAATAACGTATTATGTACCATAAAGAACGCTTATTTAGATAGAAGTAATCAAACGACAATGGTAATCAATTCTAGAAATAAAATTCTTTAAAATGAATAATATTAAACAAGATTATATAGGGAGATCTCTAGGTCAAGATAGTAAGGCTGTACAGAGATAGAATGAATCTTATCATTCATATTTTGGCCTGAAAAAGTAACATCACTCCATTTACTATTCTAGTAATCCATTTTCAGGTTTTATCATCCTCATGTTCTGAATACATTGAAATACCATGATACTTTTAATTAAATAAGAACAATGGAAAACAAATTTCCTGAAAGATTTTTTTAAATAAGGACAATTTTCCTCCCCAAATGAAATTTTCCCCAATATTTGTTTTCCATTGTAATTTTTTTATTTTCTCTAAATATTAATGTTTTTGTGTCGAACTGTAAAATTTATTTTCATTTATAAAACCATGTAATCCTATATATACTTAGATAAAAAAAAATTCTATTTTTAGTTTCTGAATTCAGTTTCTGAAATCTATGAAATTCAGATTCCAAATTCTCCAAAAGTCAGATTCGGAATTCTCTAAAATTCAAATTCTGAGTTCTTTGAAATTCAGATTCTAAATTCTCTGAATTTCATATGTTGAATTCTCTAAAATTAATATTCCAAATTCCACGAAATTTTTATTCTTAATTCTCTAAAATTCAATTTTTATTTAACTAAAAGTCAGATTACAAATTATCTGAAATTCATATTTTGAATTCTCTAAAATTCATATTCTGAACTCTATAAAATTCAGATTCCAAATGCATTGAAATTAAGATTCTAAATTCTATGAAATTAATATTCTGAATTCTCTGAAATTCAATTTCTGAATTCTATGTAATTTATATTGTAAATTTTTTGAAATACAGTTTCATGAATTCTTTAGAATTCGGGTTCTGAATTCCTTAGAATTCAGAATCTGAATTCCATAGAATTCAGGTTAAAAATTCCTTATAATTCAGATTCCAAATTCAATAGAATTCAGATACCGAATTCCATAGAATCTAGATTCCAAATTCATTAGGAATTATGGTTTCAAATTCCTTAGAATTTAGACTCGAAATTCCTTAGAACTACGATTTTGAATTCCTTAAAATTCAGATTCCAAATTCCTTATGATTCAGGTTCCGAATTCTTTAGAATTCGGATTATGACTTACTTGAATTTGGGTTCTGAATTCATTAGAATTCAAAGTCCAAATTACCTATAAATCTATTTTTTAATTCCTTATAATTTATGTTCTGAATTTATCAGAATTCAAGTTCTTAATTCCTTAGAATTTAGACTCCGATTTCTATAGAATTATGATTCCGAATTCCGTGAATAAAATAATCCAAATATCCATATAATATAGACTCCGAACATTTATTTTTTTAGACTCTAAAAAATAGATTTGGTTGATAATACATATGTTACATACCCATGTTGTAGTTATAAACTGATATTTTTCATTCTGTTTCTATCCAGCAGTTGTTTGAGTTACACGTGTACAGGTCCCTCTGAGATTCAAGGAAAAATATGACCATTGGAGGAGGGAGCCATCTATTGGGAAAATGACTTTGAATAAGAGCTCATTTGAACGAGCTCAAATCGTTGAGTGACTGATCTAAAACTCAGAAGATTACAATTTTTGGAAGTGATTTATTGAGGTAAAGAATATCATGATTTCAGCATACAAAACATCTGTTTCATCTTACTTTGTGCGACTACGAATGTTGTTAAGTACATTTTGTGACTTCCGGGGATAGGAAGAAAGAGGTGCCAACTAACTAAAAGTTGGAGGACTTACATGATTAGAAAAATAGAGGTTCCAACTACCTTGACGTTCGATGGCTTGCACAGATAGGAAGAAAAAATCCGATATTCTTATAGAGGGCTTACCCTGGGGTGGGTACGACAAACTTTCTTGAATGTATAAATCAGGGGACCTTTATCCAATGTTGTTGGATACCCTTCTCATTAGGCTAATTAATTGTACACATGTTACTTGTATTGTTTAAATTTCATATTCTAATGCATTTGATTAATAAATAATGTATAAATATTTTATACTTTTTTATACTTGGACTCCGATTTGTAAGATTCTAAACACTTTATGGTAGAATCTTTTCCCTTGTAAACTTCTCGTATGTTCATTTTCCGGATCCATATTTTTGTAATCTAGAATGTTTGTAGAACCAAGTGGTTTTTTGAATTTACCTTATTTAAATTTGGTAAACAATAGAAAGTTTATATCAACATTAAAATTTCTAAAGCAATTATAAACCCCCCTCCTCTTGTATGTTAGGCATCTACATCATATTCTGATCCTACAATTTGTATCAGAGGACGTCTCTAAAATACATATATTTAAAAATAATTTTTTTTTCTCATGTCCTAATTGTTCTATATTTTCCTTTAATAGGATTTTTTTATCCTTATTTACAATCATTTATTACTCACAAGTTATTTTGGAAAGATATTTTCATTCAGATGGCATGAATGAATTTTGGTTCGATTGACAACCTTAATTCTACGGGACCACCTATCATTGATGGAAATGAATATTAGTATTAGAGAGACAGAATGAAGACATTTGTGATAATCACAAGTGTAGAAAACTACATTATGTTAATTAGATACTATAAGATTACTTATAAGGAACTTAGAACCTTTATTAATTCAGAAAATGTGGAATACCATCTAAACATTAAGGTGGGAAATGCATTAATTTGTTCCATGAAAAGAAATATATATAGCCAAACTGTACACTATAATGGTATTGTAGTAGTACTGTAGTAGGTACGGTAGCAGCATTGTCGCATCACTGTACACTGTGTGGGTACTGTAGCAGAATTGTACACTATAATGGTACTGTAGCATAATTGTGCACCGTGTGGGTACTATATCAGTTACTGCAGAAGGTATTATTCGGTACTATAGTATATGGAACTATTAACCTTGGGCCACCTGTTTGGGCTTGGAGTCCTTAATGCTTTCAATCCACCTAGGCCTTAAGGTCAGTAGAGCCTTTGGGCCACCTTTAAGGCTTTAAGGCCACCTCAAGGCCTTCGGGCCATATATAGTTGTCCCAGACACACTACAAAAAAAGAGCAGCCCTAGAAGAGGATTCAGAGCAGGTTCAATTACCAGAGCGGAGCCAAATGGATTTTTTAGAATGAGAAGGTATGAATATGCCATCGGGACCAGCCTGTGCTTGCACGAGCTGCCTAGATATACGACCATGCGATGGTAGAGAGCTACTATCATGATGCAGATACTGGGGAGGGGCAGTTCCTTATAGATAGTCTTGTTGAATTTTCTAAGACCTTTGGGTCATGTAATCTTCTAAGCCCATGAGCCTTGTAATCTCTGAGCCTACGAACCTTGTAAGGGGTCCCACCCATCCCTTGAAAGGGGGGTTATCCAAAATCAAAAAAATGATGGCATTCGGGCCATTCATGCAAAGCTAAAATTATCATTTGGAAGAAGATTGATGAAACTCAATTTTTTATCTTCAAATGTAATTGAAACTAGTAAATCTACGCTCAGAGCTAAGTATCATGGTTTCATCTTTCCTTATAGAGAACACAAATGTAATATACAAAAAAGATTCATGACCATTGTCAACAGTTTACAATCTGTGGGTGAGAAAGGATTAGATGATAAAGCTCTTGAAGACATGATTATAGTCATTATTCCCAAGGAATGGGAGTCTAAGAGGATAGCTATAGATGAAAATAGAATAGTTACTCAGAGTTCTCATGACGAGTTTTTTGGAACTATTCTTCAACATGAGATTATAATGAAGAGAGATGTTGATATGAAAAATAAAAATAATGGAAATGGAAGTGTTTCTTTTACAAACAACTTCATATCATTTGAAATCCAAGACTACTGAGAGAGTAACATGATCTAAATCTAAGAAGAATGTTATTCAATCTAAATATAGTTGAAGTGAATCTTCCAAAAAAGAGTTAGCCAATATTTCCCAAAGGATGAATAAAATTGTTGGATAGAAGAATATAAAATCAAGATAAAAGAAGAAAGAGATAATGGATAAGAAAGAATCAAAAGTCACTTTCTATGAATGAAAAAGAGTAGGGAATATAAGATCATATTTTCATATGCAAAAGAGAAATGATAGAAAGTTAAATAATTCAAGGATAAATAGAAATAACTATATCAAGGCAAAATATAAGGATGTCTTGAAAGACACTGACACCAAGGGTGCCTATGGGGGTGACTCTTCTGAAGAATCCTCATAGTACGAATCATCTCATAGAAGAATCTTGGTTTACTTTTCATGTTAATTACTGAGAATCATTGTTTAATGGCCATGGTACACAATGTTGAATCACTAATCAATATATCCATGAATTATAATTATAGTGATAGTAAATATTATGAAACATGAGATGAATAATTTTCTTCTGATGAAGATAATACTTTACCTACATTTAATGAAGTGTCTATGTATTATAAGATCCTTGAGAATGAAAATTCTAAAGTCAAGAGAAATATTGATATGGAAAATTCTAGAATTTCTATTCTTACTAATGAAATATCATATCATTCTAAATATCTAGATAAGAAAACCCTTGACATGGAATGCATTTCAAAAAAATTTGAGGATGTTAATTCTAAGAATGATAAACATTCTAAGTCTCTAGAAAAACTAATTTCTAAGAAAAAAGTTTTAGAGCCTAACTCTAGTGCTAAAACTATTGTTTTTTATGATAAAAACATGGATATTAGAAAATTGTCAGAAATATTTTCCTAGAGGAAGTGTTTTTCAATCATAACCTTGGGAAATGAAATTTTTTATAAGATGTATTCCCAAATTCGACCTCTAGGGAATAATTATGGATTTGGTTATAGTAATTCATAACCAGTTTTTAGCATCAATTATTTTTCTCCTCAAAGTGCTTCATTCTACACTAAGTGTCTATATGGTGGGCATTGGGAAAAAATTTGGTCCCTAAACAGAACTCAGTATTTAGGATTTCATAAATATTGTTTTTCAAAGAAAATGTAGATTCCTAAATTTTTTCATTCTGATGCTTTCAGATCCATGAAATTTTAGGGTCTGAAAGTCTAACACACTTGTTTTTAAGAAATTAATGATAGTTACAATAATAATAAATGCTACATAGATAGTGGATGTTACCATCATATGATTGGTAACAAAAACATAATTGAAAATTTTATCAATACGAATGGAGGAAAAGTAACTTTCAGAGATAAAGCTTCGGGAAAAATTATTGTTTTAGGTAATATTGTTCTTCTTGAAAAAACATTGATTTCAAATGTTTTATTTGTTAGGGGTCTTAAGAATAACCTTATTAGCATAATTCAATTATGTGATTAAGGTTACCTTGTGAGTTTTTGGAATTAAATGTGATTAGCACGCAATTCCAAGGATGATTTTGTTCTTTCTTCCAATAGGAAAACAAAAGTATACACATTAAACATAGAAGACCATAGGAGCCAATATTTACCTTGTTTTAGTGCAATGGAAGATCATTCATTGTCATGGAAAAGAAGGTTAGGACACTGTAATCTTAATAACCTATGAAAAATCTCTACGAAAAGACATGTTAAGGATATACCAGAGTTTAGATTTGATTAATCATACGTTTTTGATACTTTTCAATATGGAAAGAAAAATAAATCATGTTTTAAATCAATTGGTGAAGTTTTAACCACTGATTCATTATATTTAGTGCATATAGATTTTTTTGGTCTAGCAAAAACTGGAAGAATTTATGTAAAAAATAATGTATTTTTTAGTTGATGATTAACGTAGATTTACGTGGGTCTATATTCTAGAAAAGTAATAATAATATTTTTTTTTTCAAAAGTTTTAGATCCCAAGTTAAAAATGAGAAAAAAACATCCTTTAAAAAATATTCAAAGTGATCATGGAGAAGAATTTCAAAATTTTGATTTTGAAACATTTTGTAGTAGAAATGCATTACTCATATCTTCTCACCACCAAGAAATCTTCAACAAAATGGCGTTGTTGAATAAAGAAATATGTTTTTTCAAGAGATAACTAGAACCATTTTGAGTGAATATTTGGAATCCAAACATTTTTGGGCAGAGGCTATAAGTACTTCTTGTTATACTAGAAATATAGTTTTGATTAGACCTTTTCTTAATAAAACTCTTTATGAGTTATGGAATGGTTGAAAACATAAACTTTCTTACTTCAAAGTTTTTAGTTGAAAAGTATTTATTCTTAATACAAAAGATTATATACATTAATTCGAACCAAACTCATTTGAATGAATTTTATTAGGCTACTCCACAACCTCTAAGACTTATATAGTTTTCAATAAAATCACATGTATTAATGAAGAAACATTACATGCTTAATTTGATGAAACCAATCTCTTTGTTTTTAATAAACCTCAACCTAATTCTTCAGATTTGTTTTTTAAAAAATGATTATCAAACTCGGATATAAGATCCTTCTGATAATGATAATTTCCATAAAAATATTTTTGAAGCATTTACCCCAAATGATTTCCTACCATATATTGATAAACAGATTTTACAAAACCCAAATTAGTTGTTTCTAAAGAATCATCTTAGTGATATTTTCATTGGTGATGTAAATAAACCTTCATGGATGAGAAGTTACTTAAGAAATGAAGTAGAACATCTAGCATATCATTCCCAATTATAACCAAAAATCACTGATGAATCATTGGGTGATGACAAATGGATAAAACCTATGAAAGTTGAGCTAAATGAATTCGAATGGAATAAATTCTGGACCTTGGTTGAATGGCCGAAGGAAACATCTCTGATTGGAGTTAAATGTTAATTTAGAAATTAGTGTGATGAATATGGATTCATAGTAAGAAATAAAGCTATATTTTTTGCTAAATGCAATAATCAACAAGAAGGAACATATTATAAAGAAACACATGCTCCAGTAGCTATACTTGAGTCTATTCATATTCTACTCTCCATTGCAGCATTATTGAATTTTATACCAATTTTTATAGGTGTTAAAAGTTATTTCCTTAATGGTTTTATTCAATAGGATGTTTTTGTTGAACAACCTACTGTTTTTTGAAGATACAAAACATCATTAAAGAGTTTGCAAACTTACCAATGCTTTATATGGACTTAAACAAGCCCCTAGAGCATGGTATGATAGGATTAAATGGTTTTTTCTTCAAAATAATTATGTTAAAGGAAATGTTGATCCAACTATTTTTATAAGTAAAGATAAGAAAAATGTTTGGATTGTTCAATTTTATGTAGATGAAATTATATTTGGTTCAACTCACCAATCTTTAACAGATTCTATTACGGATCTAATGAAATCAAAGTTTGAAATGAGTATGAAAGGTGCGTCAACATTTTTCCAAGGTTTTCAAATTTCTCAAAAACCTTAAAGAACTTATATATCTCAAAATAGGTATATTAAATATCTTCAAAAAAAATATGTATATGAAAACACTATGAGTATTATATTTCCCATTGGTACCTCAATTTCACTTGCTCTTGATGAAGCTAAAAAACCAGTAGATCAAACATCATTTTAATGTAGGATAGGTAGTTTACAATATTTTTACCTAGTCGTCCAGACTTAATGTTTTCTATATTCTTATGAGCAAGATATCTATCCAATTGTATGGAATCTCATTTAACGGCAGTGAATAGGATTTTTGGCAAAATAAATGGAACCCTGGATTTAAGACTCTTTTATATTTTGGGAAAAGATTTAATTTTAAAAAAAATTCGGATGCTATCTTTGGTGGATATATAATAGATAAAAAAATCACATTCGGAACTTCTCATTTCTTAGGAGATTAATTAGTTTCTTGGTCAGGCAAAAAGCAACACTCAATAGCACATTCCACTGCTGAAGTTGAATATGTAGTAGCTGGAAGTTGTTGTGCTCTAGTATTGTAGATGTAACACACACTCACAGATTATGGTATTAGTTTTACCAAAAAATTAATTTTGTGTGATAATAGTAGTGCCATTTCCTTATGTAAAAAACCTTCATATCACTCTCATGAAAAACACATAGATATTAGACATCACTTTCTTAGAGATCACACACAAAAAGGGGATATCAGTCGTTAAGTTATCAAAACGCAAAATTAACATGTTGATATTTTAACAAAATCTATACTATCTGATATATTTTAATACATTAAATAGAATATAGGAATGATAACCATAAGGTAATATTCCAAATTAAAATCTTGTTAAATCCTATCTTATTAAAGTAAGAAACTCATTTTCATAGGGGGGGTACATTTTCTTAATAATTAAAAAAACTCATAGTCATATTTTTTTCCTAATTTAAATTTTCATAGTCTAAATTTTTCGTAATCAAAATTCTCAAAATTGAAAATATATGTAATCAAAATTTTTGGAATCTAATGTTATTCAAGAAGAATTTTCCTTATTACAAATAATCTTCTTAGTAATCAGAAAGGTATGTTTCCTTTCCTAAATTTTCGTAATCATATTTTTCTTATTGGAATTCTTGTTTTGTTTTCAAAATTTTACTTGATGGAATTATCTTTTTGTTTTCAAAATATTCAGATTCACTTTTCCTTAAATTTGAAATATTTTGTTAAAAACCTAAAAAGATCAGAATCTATCAAAATCATTCTTTGGCTATCATCTCAATCAACATGATCTGGGGTACTTATTCTCTTACCATACTACATAAGACCATTCCAAATAACTCAGGCCTTCCATAGTTCTGAATGTCTAAATAAATATCTCCTTATAATGAAATGTCAACCATCATGGAAATATATGAATGGACGATTTAACATGAAAGGTTGGTAGACCCAGAATTATTTAATAATTCCGATTCAATCATCTCAAAGAACATCAAGTTAAATAGCTGGGAGAGTTTAGCTGTATTTAAACCCAAGGTTGACGATCCGATGATTACAGAACTACTAGTAGAGTTCTATGAATATGTATTTTTTTCAATCATCGAGGAAAAGAGAAATTTTATTTCAAGTTTTATGGTATGACTCACTCTTTTTCTTATGCTAAGGCAGCTAGTATGATTGGAATACCTTACAAAGGGAAAGTAGAATTTTATTCGCATAAATTACCTGATGGGGAAAGAATATTTGATATGGAGAAGGCCACATAGTTCCTTGTTATGGTTGGATTCAAGACTCCAAAGATTCACCATCTTTCAACAAAACTCTTGGATTCTTGAACTTTGGGTTCAATGCTTTATCGTTCCGAGGAATGGAGATAAAGATACTCTGAAGAAAAGTGATATATATGTTTTGGATTTCCTAGAGATCATTTTGAAGCTGAATCTGGTTAAGTATATTTTGGTCATGATAGGGAATGTCATGAATGGAAATATGAAGTACAATATTATCTTGTATCCAAAAATTATATCAAATTTAATTGTTTCTTGTTTATAATCAATGAAACTTTCTAACAAATCGAAGTCAAGAAATTTCAAGGTAATCTGTCTATATGATGAAATACTATGGAGGATGAATATTAGCTTTAATAGTCAATCCTGAAAATTTTATGACTAATAAGAAGCAGAAGATAATGTTCTTTCCAAGAAACAAAATGTGTGTGAAATCTCCATGAAAGGATGAAGGAAGAAGAAAGTAAAAGAAATTCAAGAGATAGTAAAATTTTATATTTCCAAGGATATTAAATATGCACCACCAATGTCAAAGAAGAAAAAATCTTATCCTGATGAGGTAGTTGAAAAATGGAGAGAGGATAAGAATAACAAAAAAGCAGGGGAGCCTAGTTTTGGTTTGGATCTTGCTGAGGTAAAAGCCTTGAAAATAAAGTTTGCAGAAGATCTTACGAAACAAGAGAAAAAGAATAAGATAAAGAAGATGATTTATGAGGTTTAAATTATACAAGATCTTCTTAAATATGCTGAGAAAGCTTCCTACAAAATTAAACTAGCAAAATCGTTTTTAATAGAATCACTCCCGAGACTCTGAGAATGAAGTTGGTGATTCCGAAACAAAATCAAGAAGAAAAAATTGATTGGGAGAAAATTATTGAAGAAGAAAAGGGAATAGTAGTAGGAATAGAAGTGGAAGAGGACGTTGAGGCTGAATTAGAACAAAAAGGGGAGGAAGAAAATGAAGAAGGAAGTGCTGACTCTAATGAAATGATAATACAAGTTGAAGAATATCTTGAGAAGGACAGTCCTTCTGAGAAAATCTCAATCATAACTTATGAAGTAGAATCTTAGAAGCTTGCTACACATAGAAAGGATGATTAGGATCGGTAAGAATTAATTAAGAATTCTGAGGATGAATGTAGTTATCATTACAATATTCATCAAGATGATTATTTAGCAGAAGCTGAGAAGGAAAAATCTATGGAAGATAGAATTGTTGGACTGTCCAATATTGAGTATGAATCCCCAAGAGTTGATTGATCATTTCAATAATAGATAAGGGAATAAAGGTGATGGTTGATACACTTTCCAAGTCATTGGTAATTAATAAAGATGATGGTGATTCATAATAAAAGAATGATAATGTGCTTGCAAAAGAATCGTCATCATCAAAGCATTCAAATTCAGAATCATATCCTCTTGGCCATGAATTTGTTCTTCAGTATTTGAACAAGATGGTGGATTATATACCTTTGTTTCTGAGTATAGACTCACAATTTCAAATGATTCAACATTCCATAAATCAGAAAATAGATTTAGTATCCATGGTGATGTATAAGTGTGTCAAAATTTAGGCTAATTTGAAATCAGTTTTCATCAACTATGAATCCCATAAAAGATCTTGCTACAAGATGACTAATTTGGAAAATAAAAATATTGAATAGATGAGAATTCTTAATGAGTCTCATGAAAGTTTCATGGATGCTTTTGAAAAATAATATTCAAAGTACAAAGATCTCCCCATGTCTTTTGAAGAAAATATTTCTCATGAAGAAATTACTCGGAAGCTAGAAGGGAATGATCTGAATGGAATATTGTATTCAGTTGCTCAGAGTTCGAAGAGGGAATGGGATCTTAGAATCGAACATGAGTAAAAATGTGCTAAACAATAAGAAGAATTGAAGGCTCAAGCAAGTATTCTTAAGGCTTAGGAAGAAAAGATAAAAGTCTTAGAGAAGAAATGTAATGATCAGGAATAACTTCTCAAATTTGCAGAGGACGATCAAAAAGAGCTAATAATGCTCAAGACCATTGTGAAGAAGCTAATTCCGAATGAGAAAGGATAATATTTTCCAAATATGATCTTTTTTTGTATTTTTTTCTCTACTACAAATTCTTTCAATCTTAATTAAATTCTTGGTTTTTCCCTATTTTTGGTTGTTTAATACTAATATTTCAGGTACCATATTTTCTTATCTATTTAAATTATTCCCATTTGACAATCACAAAGGGGGAGAAAGGAATTTCAACAAATAATACTATGTAAATAATAAATTTCCCTATCCAAGGGAGAGTTCCTCTAAGGGAACATTTTTATCATGAATATTTTTGAATGCATGAAAATAAAAAATCACATTCAGGAAACCAATAATACGATCCTTAGTGGTTTCAAATCCAAATGGGGAGTTAGTCGTAGTCACTATGATATATAAGTAAAGGGAGATATGTTTTTATTTTCAAGTCCATAAAATTTCTATGACCTTAGATTCTTTTTATTAAGGAATTTTGTGCTCTCCAAAATCGGGGATATTGTTGAGTCAATAAGGTTTCCTTATGAATTTTCTATTCCATTATGTTTTGAAAATCCCAAAAACCTTATCTCACTGAAATTTTTATTTTTCTGTAGAATTTGTTTGAAAATGAAAATTTTCCATCCCCCAAGAAAATTTCAACTATAATTGTTTTTCATTGTTCATATTTTAGTTTCTCAAAATCTAACTCTTTTTTATGTCTAAGTGTAAACATCGATTTCATTTATAAAACCATGGAATCCTATAAATACATAGATATAAAGTATTTTGTTTTTAGGTTCTGAATTCAGATCATGAATTCTCTTAAATTTATATTCCAAATTATATGAAACTCGGATTTTGAATTCTCTAAAATTCAGATTCTAAATTCTTTGAAATTCAGATTCTGAATTCTATGAAATTCAGATTCTAAATTCTCTAAAATTCATATTCAAAATTCCTTGAAATTCAAGTCCCTAATTCTCTAAAATTAAAATTCCCAATTCTATGAAATTAAGAGTCAGAATTATCAGAAATTCATGTTCCTAATTATTTGAAATTCAGATTCTGAATTCCCTAAAATACTGATTCTGAATTCTATAAAATTAAGAATCTAAGTTCCCTAAAATTTAGATTCTGAATTCGTGGAAATTCAGATTCAGAATTCACTGAAATTTAGATTCTGAATTCATTGATATTTATTTTTTAAAATTATATAGAATTCAGGTTCTTAATACATTAGAATTCAGACTCTGAATGTCTTAGAATTCAGGTTCTGAATTCACTAGAATTTCGATTCCGAATTCCTTATAATTGAGAATCTGAATTCCTTAGAATCCGGATTCGGAATTCCTATGAATTCTGGTTTCTGATTATCTATTATTCAGACTCCAAATTCCTTAGAACTATGATTCCAAATTCATTATAATTCAGACTCCGAATTCTTTAGAATTCGGGTTCCGAATTCCTTAGAATTCAGAATCCGTCTTCCTTAGAATTCATCTTTTGAATTCTATTGAATTCTGACTCTGAATTCATTATATCTCTGATTCTAATTTCCTTAGAATTCATGTTATGAATTCATTAGAATTAAGGTTATGATTTCCTTATAATTCAGACTCCAAAATCTACATAATTATTATTCGGATTTCCATGGAAAACAGAATCCGAATATCCATGTAATATAAACTCCCAACATTTGTTTTTCCTATACTCTGAAAAATAGATTTTTTGAGAAGACATATTTTACATACCCTTGTTATAGTTATAAAATGATGTTGGACATTCTCTTTCTAACCAACCGTTGTTTGAGTGACATGTGTACATGTCCCTATGAGATTCATGGGAAAAATGATGCTTGGAGGAGGGAGCCAACCAATGGGAAATTGCATATAAATAAGAGTTCATTTATATGAGCTCAAAACATTGACTAAGTGATGTACAACTCTAGAGATTACATGTTGTTGAAGTGATTTATAGAGATAAAGTCTCTCATTCTTTATGCATAATAATCATCTTATTCAGCTTGCTTTGTGCGACTCTGAATATTGCTAAGTACATATGAGGACTTCAGGGGATTGGAATATAGAGGTGTTGACTACTTTAAAGTTCGAGGACTTCCTTGATATGGAAAGCAGAGGTGCTGACTACCTTGGAGTTCAAGGGATTGTAGATATAGAAATATATGCTCCAATATTCCGAACGAGCGCTTACCCTGGTGTGGGTAAAACATACTTTCCTGAATGTATAAATCAACAGACGAATATCATAGTTTGTTGGATACCATTATCATTGGGTTAAAAGATTATATATGTGTTACATTTTTTGTTTCATGTTTTATTTCTGCTTCACTAGATTAATAAATAAAGTATAACTATCTTAAACATTCATATACATTTTCTCTGATTAGTAGGATTCTATATGCTTTGTGGTAGAATCTTTTCCTTTGTAAAGTTTTCTTAAGCATCATTTCTGGAACCGTATTTCTAGAATCTATCATGTTTGTAGAACCAAGAGGTTTTTTAAATATACCTCTTTAAACATTGTTAAACAATAGAATGTTTATATCAAAATTAAATATTCTAATGGAATCTTACCCCTCTTTTATATTGATCATCTACATCATATTTCGATTCAAAATTCTATACCATTCATTCAATGTACCTAGTTCATTAATAAAAAGTAGTCTATAAATAACATTCCCTTCAATTATATACTATGTACGTCCACATAATGTAGCAAATAGTTTTGTTTTTTATGTCATAAATTCAAGAAAAATCTATAAATTTACCATTATAGGTCTCTTAAAAATGTTATTGTTGGAATTATATTCCCAATGAAGATGTAATCAGAAATATATGATTAGAACATACAAAATATAAATGTAACTACACATTATAGTAATGTATGTCTCATGAGGAAAATTAGTAATGTAGCATTAAAGATGATTAGAAAATTATTATTAAATGATTTCGTTAAATGTATTGATGTTATACATATCATGACGCATAATATAATGGCATCCAATAATTCATAATTACCTTCAATAAGTATTAAGTTATTATTAACAATTGAATTTTCATATTGATTTTATATATTTAAGCATTTCATTCAGGGTAAATGATTAAATAACATCCAATTTTAGTTATTTACCTTATCATGATGATTATTCCTTATATGTTAATAATAGGAATGTTTTGATTATATAATATGTGTTTTTTTGTTATTTTCATTTACATATATATAATTATAAATGAAAATTTGGAACTAATATTATCTCTCGATACAATTTATTCTCAGCTTGTTGATTACATGGCATGTGATCTCAGTTATAAACATTGTGATATTTTTTTATTCTGAAAGACTAATGATAAATTATTATATACATACTACATAGTAGTCATTTCAGACAATCCTTATTTTATTCCATTCCACAAGAAATTTTTATGTGTAATATTATTTTTATTCAAGTGTTTTCTATATAAAAAGATATTATTATTTAAACAATTCATCTTAAATTTATGTTTTCAAATGTAAAATGGGATTCCTTTATGTATCTATTTTGAAAAAAGACTCATACAAAATTTGTTACATCAAGATGTGGTCATATATATCCTTTGCCAATGTAATAGTGTTGTGACTATCTCTAAGAAACTCGGGTTGAGTTTGCTACCATTCCCATTGGAATTCATGGGTGCATCCGAAAATGGAAATGTCACATTATTGTTCATAATGATACATGAGTTTTTTTGTTTAAATATTATATTAGGAAATGATATTGGTTTTATGTAATGTATGAACGATTTAAGTTTCTTTTACTTATAACAATTACTCTCATATTCTATATCAAAATTATCATTATTTGACATTTATACCTTGTTTTTGACATTATAAATTGTGTCATGGTTGTTTTTTATCAATGGTTTATCATATGGTGTATCAATAGTTTGTTTATTCTATAGGTAATTATTTCCTTCTCTGCATGATATATTCTTCAATTTCATGAATATATTATGGATTTATGGGAATAAATGGAATTTTAACAAGATGTTTTATTTAGGAATATTCTGTCTCAATTGTATTTTGTTTTAAAGCTGGAAGAAGAGAATTTTATATATTATAACAAGTATTTTTTGTATGATAATATAGGTCTATGTTATCACACTAATGTATTTAATTTGGAATTATAGAGAATGAATTTTATGACTCATGAAGATGTAAGGGAATAATATTTCGTGAATGGATCTTTTTAATCTTTCACCTTTTTAGTGGGATGGATTAGTGCTGACTGATGGTTACATGGAGACGAGTTTTGACTATTAATATTTTTCATTCTAGCTTGTTAAATTTTCAAAAATTGTATGTATCATGGATATGTATTTCATTCATCCTTATTGTACATTTATTTGTATTCAATTTTTTATTGAGACTTTTTTTCATTTATGGATCTCACTGTGTGATGAACCATTATGGGTGACAGGTCTAGTAATCCCATACTAGTTAATTACAAATTTAAATAATAGGGAATAATGAAATTATATTGTTGTTACCCCTAACATGGAATTGTTTTGTGTTTTGTTAGACTATATTTATGACTATCAAAATTCATTAAGTAGATCCATAGATGGGTCAAGGACAATATATTTTTTTTTCATTAAATCATAGTTCACATGGTTTGAAATTAATCTTTTCTAGGTATGAGAATAATTATATGTGGTTTTTTAATAAATTAAATATAGGTTTTATTTAAAATGGCTTGTTCCATACATTAGATAATACTTTTCCCAATAACTCAACATTTATTTAAAATAATGTCGTTTTGAAGCATTGATAATGATACATGATGTTCATCCTAATAATTTAGAACATTATTTTAACTAATTGGATTTTTTTTTCTTAATGGAATAAAATTACCCATAGATAAGTACATCCAAGTCATAGTGGGAACACTACGAGGATTATTTCTCTATATAATCATCTAGTCAACCCTTAATTTCTATTATCAATAATCCCCACTATTAATGTCATAGGCGACATCTATTTTTGGATATGTGGAAAAATATTACACAAATAATCATTATTAAGAATAAAAAATACAATTATAATTCATGGTGTAAAGGGACCCCCTGAATATGAAGAGTACCATGATGAAATTTATCATATATTCCAAATAATTAATTCAATTTAGGAATATAAGGTTTTATTTTCCACATATATTGTTGTGGGATTAGTATATAGATGGTGGGACACTATTTTGTATGATAATATGTATTAGGAAATCAGCTGGTCATTACTGAAGAAAATTAACAACCTATTATTTTATCCCATGAAATTATGATGGGAAATTGACCCTTATTTTTAGGGTTATAGTAACTAGATCATTTAAATATATATTATTTGACCAATTTTTTCATGTTAGACGATTTGAAAATTTATATAGTACAAATTATTACCTAAAGGCTCCATGGATTGAGTGTTGTTTGAGGGGTGATATAATATCGACGATGGTTGTCATATGTCTCCCAAATATTTAAATGTTAGAGGATAAAGAATAATTGGAAGAAGAAGAAGTGTCTACAAAAAATGGATTCAATAAACCATTAAAAGAAAAAATAATTTGATAGGGTGTATCTTATGGGTAGAAAATGAAGCTCAATGGTAGGTTGATTTTTTCATGACTATTTTTGTTGGATTTTTCTAGATAGAGGTTTGATTATTTCTATCGGTGTGGAAGGAATTTTCATACCAAGCCTAATTTTAATGAAGATTCCAATACATATCCTCAGTTTGTAATATCTATCTAGATAAATAATATTTTTAAATGGAACTTTTATGGATGTACGGTTGAAACACATTCAGTATCGGAACATAGTTTCATAATAATGTTGACAGGGGTGGGGGATCCTATATTTATGATAATGGGGCTACTTTTGTGGTGGTGAATTTTTATGGTGGAGCCCACAGATGAAATGTTTATATGGTGTATCACACACTAGAGTAACTTATTATAGATCTATAAATAGTAAGATGTTATGTGTTTATTACATGTTTTTAGGTGCTTTCAATTTTTTGTGATACATGTGATACTCTTTAATTTATATTATAAATTATAGTTGTTGTATTCTTCATTCATTAATAGAATGTTTCATAGTTTTTGGATCTTTTCCCAACATTTTCAACAATTTCTAAATAACGTATCATGTACCCAACATGTCGAGAAATGAAATTTGGTTATGAGGTGGTGTGCTACTTCTGGGTGCTTGATCATGATATGTTTGAGTTTATTGTTGAAAAATATTGGATGATCTATTTTGTGTAAGATATTGAATCTTATCATTCTAAATATGTGTTTCTAACTCTAGATGGAATAAATCATGTCATAAAAGGTTATTTGGATTCTATGACTAGGAGTGTAAGGGATATTATTTATTATTTTTGGGTGATCTAATGTTAGTTGTCATAAATATTCCTAGATGTTGTTTACCTATATATAGGTAGTCCACCACTAATGATATAGTTTGTATACCCTGAATAATTTATAGTTTATTTTCATAGTTTAACACCATATAGAGAGGTCGATATCCCCATTGAATTTATACTTGGTATGATTCCCATTTCAATAACATCATATAATATAGAATGTATTGAGTAAGAAGAACTTAATGTCAAACTAACAAATATTGAGGAAAAAGTATTTACAAAAAATGAAGATTAAATCCTAAAAGAAAGAATCGATTATTTAATTATAAAATGGGAGACCAAAAGTAAAAAATGTCCATTTACCATGACAGATGACCTATTTTTTAAATTTGGGGTACTCATTTATTTTCAAATATTGACCATTAGTTAGTAAACCACCAGTTGACAGTCCAGAAAGATCATATACCTAAGAGTGAATTTATATTCCACCATGGGAATTGAGTGTTTTTTGTTATTCCATTTTATATTATTAATTATCCTATGTTATTTATTGATCTTATGAACCTCATTATTCATTGATTTTTACATTATTTTTTTAGTTTTTTTCAATGATATTTTGGTTCACTCCAATATATTGGATGAACACAAGGGATATTTGGATATTATTGTTATACCATTAAGATAAAATCACATGTAATGTATTATTTTAAAATATTACATTTGGATTCAAGATTTAATTTATATGGGTCATGATAGATCTGAGAGGCTGTCTATGTGGGTCCAGAAGACGAACAATTATTTAGGTCATCATAACAGCCCAAAAAAATGAATCTAAATCCTCTTTTAGTATGATGGATAAATATAGTTGGTAATTTCAGGAAGTCTATATGTTTATTTCTCTAATTATCTATTTAACCTAGAAGGTTGTAATGAATGAGTGATGTGAAAAATATATGAGTGATGTTTGAGAAAATTATGATGATATTGTATTTTCCTTGAAATTTTAATATTCTAGAACCACATTATGGGAATAACATTTTTTCGAATGATTCGTGAGATTAATTTTATTTTTTCTTGATTCAAGGGAGTTATTTGGTAGTCTAATATTGTCCCAAGTTATACCCTCACATGTTTAACGACCATAAAAATGATCATTATTTGGAATTAGTATTCTATTAACTCAAAATGTGGGGTCACTACATCTTTGGGGAGTGTTCTACTATATAATATCATCATAATATCCTGAGGTATATTTTAATTGAGATGGATTTGATCATGCAATAGAAACACTTCGTGGTATAACAATATACTTTTGATTTTGATATTTTCTATACTTCTAGAAAACGAAATGTTGTCTCAAATGCACAGAGTATAAAGTTTACGATATATGAAGTAATTGAAATATAGGAAGTGTTAGATCTGTAGGGTTGTTTTCGATAATACTACCTTGGGAATGGAATATGTAAGTGTGTATGTATTTTAAGAATCATTAATTTTTGACTAAATTTTTGATATGTGGGTTGAACATAAGAATATATTAGACCTAGAGTTCCAAAATGTTGGTAAAATATTTTTGATGGGGGTACATTGGGTGAGTGGTCTCAGTCTTCCATTAGAACAATATGGTTTTGAAATAGGTTTCTTGGTTTTTTTAGTTAATGTTTGTTTTAATGGGTAATATAAACCATTATTGTTGTTCAATAAACAAAATTACTAACATGATGTATCATGGGATGAGATGTTAGTATTGGTAGTCTTGGATGAGATGATTGATTGAAAATATTGCATCACAATGACTTAAGTGTCCCAAAATTATTTCCAAACACCAAATACCTATATATTTGTTATACACCTTACCCAATATAATATATACATGGGATGATATCTCTACATACATCGTAATTGGATTTAAAAATACTCATATTGTGAATGATAAGTTATGTGTTACTATGAATTGACTCATCAAATCATTGAATTTTCGCCATATCATGGAGACGATTAATATGGAGTGTATTGGTGAGTTTTATGTCAAAGATATCCTGAGACACCATTGTTTTTATTCTATGGTTGTTTTTGACATGGACATGAGGATTACATCCAGGTTTGGTAAACGTTTTTAGGAGGAAATGTGTTAACAATTGAAATATAGAATTAAATGGAAACTATAGATAGATGGGCACATGGAATAGAATATCTACGTCCATGAAGATATTATATTTAGTTGGGTTATTAATTATTTTTAAAATATACTAAAAATTTTCCCTTTATAAATTTTTCCTGTAGTACAAGTTATATGTACATGATCAAAATAGATCCATTTGGATATTTTTAAGGTTGGGAATGTTGATTAAACTTAAAATATGAAGAGTTTGGAGAGAGGTCCATTTTTGGGATGATTATTTTTAAGAGATGAAAGTGTGTTTTATCTTATCCTGATGATATTTAAAAATATAGCTAATCATAATTATAATAAATACAATCATCATTGGAATCTTGACTCTACGGTTAGTGATCAGGATTTTGATAGAGTATTTTTCATACAAGGGACATTTTCATTTGGTAAAGATGGATAAGTTGATAATGATGTTTTTGGTACTATTCAATATTATTGTATGATAGGGAATGAATGTTATAAAATTTTCTTTTTATAATTATATCCATGATGTTTCTCATGATTCTTATATGAACAGGTGGAAACCAGACCCTCCAAATTTGATTGTAACATAGGCTGTTTACCTTCTTCAGTTATTCACAATGGTGAGTAACCTGTATAGAATATGGGTCACTTGTATAAAGAGTTTCAAGAAAAATAATTTATTTTTAATTTAACTATTTTAATGTGTATGGGATGAACATGGGATATGGGAACTGTATTTGTTCACAAGGTAGTAGTGTACTTTACTTTTTTTGAGTCCAGGATCATGTGTAAATTCCATGTAATATAATAATTTGTGATGGGGAGATTTTAACATGATATTAACATTTTTATAGTATACTTTTTAAATTTTCCCTCTTTTTATTAGATTCTATGTGTGCTTCTCTGTGCCGGATATCCTTTATTGGGGAAAATTATGAAAAGTCCATGGGTTTTAGCCTATTTTAATTAATCGAATCTTTTTATACATGTTTAAATGGATCTATAGTTCTTTTTTTGGTTCAAAAGTCTCTTGAATAATTTAAATTTTTCAGCATTATACCAGAATGTTAACTGTCTATTGGACACATTCATATAGTGAATTAGTTATATTATGTGAACCTATTTCAGGACTAATGTTAAGAGTCTTATTAGAAGCATGAAAATATACATGTGTTAATAAGTAATGGGAGGTGGTTGTTTATTACATGAAGGGGATACATTTTTGAATGGAATAGTATATACTGCATGTAATGAAAGCTTTGAATTAGTTTGGGGAGGTGGTTGAAATTTTATTCATGAGGGAGGTTATCTTCTTTGAAACAAGTAATAAATTTCTCAATATAATACAATTTCATATATTATTCAAAAAAAATATTCATTGAAATAACCCTAGGATATACATAACAATGTATAATGTGCAAATATGTCCATTTGGTAATATTTAGGCATGTTTTATTTTCAAATTTTTCCTTATATTTGAGTTTAATCCAAATGTGGTAATCTAGATTTATCTTTAACAATGATAATTACTTTCTACTAGTTTTCACTATTCATTATGAAAAAATTATAATGAACATAATACCTATTATAAATTATGATTATTATGAATATGGAAATGTTTTTGCAAAATAAAATCCTCATATGTCGAAACATATAATTTAATGATGATCTCGTATATTGTGTCATAACATGGCTTTGTAATAAAAAAAATATCCAGCATAAGACCTTCTTGTATTTACGATTCAGTTTTTTAACATTTTTAAGAAAAAATTAAATATATACACAAACATAATATATATATTATGAAAATAAAATTAATTATATTAACTATAAAAAAGTTTTATTATACTAAAAACAAATAAAACATGTAATATTATGTTTAAATTATTTACATTATTGAAAATAAATGACTATT